>CM042686.1:596957007-597557007 GCA_023614405.1 Avena insularis | reverse complement strand
GAATTTTTCTCTCTCTACTAGAACGACTAGTAGAAGAATGAGCAATGAGAGATAGCAGTGGAAGTTTTGAAAAAAAAAAGAACTTAGATCCTATCAATCTCCAAATGAATATTATTTGTTCCATGATTCCCATCATCACCATTCCATATCACTCGCTTTCTCCCTCCTCCAAACTTCCACTCTCCTCCCCTCTATTTAAGTACCACCAGTCCATCCTCCCAAACCACCAACACACAGCACACAACACTTGCAAACATCAACAGCAGCTACCACACCACACCAACAGCAACTTCTTCCTCATCCAAGCATCAACAACAGCACCAACCAAGCTCTACCCAGCCAAGCAGCCATGGTGCTCCTCCCTACTGATCGCATGGACAGCCTCTTCTCCCCTCGGTGCGTCTGGGTCAACGGGCCCATCATCGTCGGCGCTGGCCCCTCGGGCCTCGCCGTCGGCGCCAGCCTCCGCGAGCAGGGCGTGCCCTTCGTCGTCCTCGAGCGCGAGGACTGCATCGCCTCGCTCTGGCAGAAGCGTACCTACGACCGCCTCAAGCTCCACCTCCCCAAGCAGTTCTGTGAGCTCCCCAGGATGCCCTTCCCGGCCGACTACCCCGAGTACCCCACCCGCCGCCAGTTCATCGAGTACCTCGAGAACTACGCCGCCACCTTCGACGTCAAGCCCGAGTTCGGCAGCACCGTGCAGTCCACGCGCTACGACGAGACCTCGGGACTCTGGCGCGTGCACTCCTCCTCCGCCGGCGCCGGCGAGATGGAGTACATCGGGCGGTGGCTCGTGGTCGCCACGGGCGAGAACGCCGAGAACGTCGTGCCCGACATCCCCGGCCTGGCGGGCTTCGCCGGCAAGGTCACCCATGTGTCAGATTACAAGTCCGGCGCGTCCTACAAGGGCCAGAGCGTGCTGGTCGTAGGCTGCGGAAACTCCGGCATGGAGGTTTCCCTCGACCTCTGCGACCACGGCGCGCTCCCGTCCATGGTGGTGCGCGACGCGGTGCACGTGCTTCCCCGTGAGGTCTGCGGCAGGTCCACCTTCGAGCTCGCCACCATGCTCATGGCGTGGTTCCCGATCTGGTTCGTGGACAAGATCATGGTGTTCTTTTCTTGGCTCATCCTTGGCAACCTCGCCGGCTTCGGCATCCGCCGCCCAGCCATCGGCCCGCTCACGCTCAAGAACAAGTACGGCCGCACCCCCGTTCTAGACACGGGCGCCATGGCCAAGATCAGATCAGGTGAAATCACCGTCGTGCCGGGAGTCGCCCGGTTCACCAAGAACAGTGCCGAGCTCACCGACGGCACCGCCCTCGAGATCGACGCCGTGGTGATGGCCACCGGGTACAAGAGCAACGTTCCCCAGTGGCTCCAGACCAAGGATGGCTTCTTCGGCAAGGACGGGTACCCGACCACGGCGTTCCCCAACGGGTGGAAGGGCCAGTCCGGGCTCTACTCCGTCGGGTTCACCCGCCGTGGCCTCTCCGGCGCCTCCGCCGACGCCGTCCGCATCGCCAAGGACCTCGGCCATGTGTGGAGGGAGGAGACCAAGCCCACCAAGAGGGCCGCCGGAGCGTGCCACCGCAGGTGTATCTCAGTCATCTTCTGAGCGAGCCACTACGGCCGCCGGCCGGCCGGCCATCCCGACGACGACTAACCACAGATTGACAGTGCGTGAGCGTGCATGGCGCATGCATCAGAATCCCCTTGATTGCTTCGTTAATGTTGATTTGTTCTTTGTATGAGTGTGTGAAAAAAAGTGTTAAGTGTTAGGTTAATTAGTTAAAAGATTATATACTTAGGATAAAAAAAAAGACAAGTAGTGGAGCCCTCTCGTCAGTGGGGGAGTGAAGTGAGCCCTAGGGCCGGGATTTTTAGTACTGCAGCTAAGGGCGCATGGTCACTGGTGTACAGCACAATCAGAGACTTAGCTTACCCGGTGATGAAAGATGAGGCTCTTGTCATTGACCATCTTGTAACAATACTTTTTATTTTTATTTTTAGTGCAGTTTGTGTAACTTGTTCTCTTGAGAGTGATATACATGCATGAGTACTATTAGTGAAATATATGTTGGTCTTGTTTCACAATTTACATTTTTTTCTTCTTATTCGCTGTCAACCCTTAGTTCAAAAATTCAAACGAAGAAACTTAATTTTTTTCCAATAGATTAGATTCAAATTTTAAGAAAGAAATAGATAAATATAAAAATAATAGCTTCGTAAAGTTTGTATAAAAGGTCGACTGGTTCATAGGTGTGGATGACCTAGAGTCATTTGCTCTAGCTAGTACGAAAGCATAAACAAAGACACATGTGATAAATCGAAAATACATTACTTTATTAAAAATAAAATAATAAATTCCAAATTAAGAACTTCAATAATTAAAATTAAGGGTATATTTTTACCGCGGTGATATTTGTATCTTTTTTATTATTTATTATTTTTAACTCACATTTAAGATATAATAAATATTATTTCTCTCTCTCTCTCTAGAGTTTGCATTTGCATATGAGAATCTAATGAGAGAAGTGGAGATGTGCAGTGGTGTCCCTTTCAGGGAGCCAAGGAATTGATTGAGGGAAACATGGCGGGGTGGTGTGGGCTGTGGAATTCCCTGGCTCTTGTCCTCTGCTTGTCTGGCCCTGGCTGCAAGCAATACGCAGTAAGTAGTACTGGATCTGGGTCACCATCCCAATTGGCTCCTGGTGCTCCGGGAAGTTAAATCAGAATCAGATCTCACTCACCGCACCACTAGCTACTGCTACTGCTGCTACCACCTGGTGGCCGGCCGGCCCCCCTGCCAAGATTCCTCACCAATTAACCCAAAGTCAATGACTAAAAAAAACTTAGCAGAAGCTAGTTATGAGTTCTTACGGCTCTACATAGCAAAAGAAGAGATTTGATTCCTCACATATCACACCTAGCTATGAAAGTATATATTTCGAAGTTTTCATGTGTACTTGGTGTTCAACTACTCCCCCATATGTTCTCAAGAAAAGGAAAAAGGTTGGGTTTAATTATGAGGGTTAGGCGCTTCAATTATTATGGCATAGTTGCTAATTAGGTACATATATATGTATACACTAGCTACCTGACTACCAGCTGATATTGTAATGATCTCTTTGAGCTAAGCAATCTGCTACGATCAATTAGTATACATAAAAGTGATGCAAGAGTTTCAGTTCAAACAACTCCACAATTTTATAGAATGAATGTATACAACTCCTCATTTGCTTACATTATTCTGATATATTCCCCATATATTAATAGCTCATTCCAGGCTTCCAAGTATCACAAGCTAGCTCTAATAATTTTCTCCAGTGAAATCAGTGAAAAAGTTAACAAAATGCAGAAGTAGAACATTGCAGGTCTGAGCTCAGCATGTGTGATGAACTATCTCTCTCTATAAAGAGTATGTGATGTTTATCGAAGTTTTCATCAAGTGGCCAATCATTTGGTTTGGGGCTGATGGGTGTTTGTTAATTTGTTTTGGGAAATTTGTTAATTAGTTGGGAGTGGGTTGCATCCCGGGCTTGGCTTAATTACCAGGTAGATAGATCCCAGGCCCAGGAACAAGAGGGCCACCTTGGAGATCGCTCCAGCAAATCACAGGTCATTTCAGATCTCACATCACTAGCTATCACTCAATGCGTAGGCAGATTTGGTTGCGCATAGCTGAAAAGTTCAAACCCTCTGTCTCCCATCAACTAGTAGAATTGATCCTCTAGTGGTGCTGGAAGTTCACACTGGTCATGCTAGTTGGTGATGTTGGAGGCATAGTTTTCGAAACTGGACTGATGAGCAAACGGATTGTGCAACCAGTTAATTCGCACAATAGTTGGATATGTCGATACGATCGTGACACAAGCATATTCTAGCTAAGATTTCACTTGATGGATTCATATCAATTTTATTGGGTTATGCAATATTTGTTTTTCAGTGGACTGCAAAAAAATCACCTTTTTTTTCCTTCTTTTGTGTAGCTCATTCTATTTTTATAAGAATTCTTTCAAGGCGAACTCGTGCTAACTGTTTAGTTTTTATGCACCCAAACCTTGATTGTTTTTCCTTTTTCATACCATCCATATCCCTAGCTTGATAGCTTATTGCAAAAGTAAAGAGTGAATCAGGAAAATTCATTGGAAAGGGACTTGACAATCATGAAAATGGTCCTCCCTGAAATATTCTGCACAGGAGCAGGACGCACTTTTGCAATGGGGCATGCACTCAATTTTCCAGTGATTGCGGCAGCAGCAAGCGCACTGTGCACAAAACAAGAGGGACCGATCAATGAACAAGAGTAGTGACATGGCCCTTTCTTCTTCTTGGATGGGAACCAGCGCTGCAATTGGTACTAAGACCACACCTGTTCACTTGGCCCACACACACTGGTGTGTAATCCCTTGAGAATCTCACTCCGGGATCGAGTGGCCGGTATCGAATTGCATATGCATCCGAAAGCTCTAGCCCATGAATTGCATACGAATCTGAAAGCTCAAGCTGATGGCGAGAGGTAGCGTTATCCGGTTCTCTCATGTGTCTTAGATGTCGTGTGTTCTTTCGTGTCTAAGACGTCGATCGTAAGTGGGGTTCGCTTGTGTCGAAGATGTTGATCATAAGGAGTGTGATATATTCCTGTGTAACTCGGGACCCTCTGTTACAATTAGGGGTGTAAATGGATAGAATAGTTTCTGCACCAAATCCTGCTCTGAATACGTTTTAAGGTACCTAGATCAAACTTTTTAAAATCCGGTGGATAAGGATATCCAGTTTCACATTGGCGCGCCAGACAAGGTGTTGGATATGGTATAGAAAGTAGCATGTGAATATGGATTATCTGAAATTAATTTGGAGTATCCAAGTGTTTCAAACCAGATAATCCAATTTTGGAGTCAGATGCTAATGACAATCTAATAGAGGTAGTAATTATTGAATCATCGAGTTCATTTGAAGAGCATGTCTACCACCAGCATAATGATGGTTTTAATATTCAATCTATATTGATACCATCCCGTCAATGCTTGAATTTTAGCCTAAATCATGTTGCTATTTTCCTATCCAATTGACTCCTGCAAGGATGAAAGGTCAAAACTCTCTACAAGTTTGCTAGAACTATAAGTATATGCTTGTGAGAGTATTTATTTGACTATTTTTGTTTCTGGTGCGAGTCCGTCTCGTTTATGATTTGAACCCGCGGTCCAGGATATTTGCTTGAATCCAAAATAGATCATTATTTGCACCGTTCCGAATTCGATGAAAAAATATTGTAATGGACATGGTGTGAGGGGAATCCGGTTCGATATGTTTACAACTGTAGCTACAATTAACCATCCTTGCTTTGGCGCGTAACAAAGTATATATTCACTTGAAGGGATCATAACACACCATAGAGCAGTGTGACCTCGAGGGTCTCACGGTGGATGGTAGATTTTTTTGAGATGGGGTCGCCCAGGCCTCTTCATACTACAACGCACACAGTCCCTAACAGCTATAAACGCCGAGACACACGTCTAATCGTCGCGCTCGCGCTTAGACGACATAAGTCATCATAAGACAACACCCACTTGAAGTACTCAAGATGCATATATCAACTCATGACATCTTGAGTTACTACTCGATATAAGGATGACCGACCTTGTTGTGGTTTATGATTGAAGTACTTAGGGTGCATAGACATGCCTAAGAATTCTCTGGCATCCTGAAATACTATCAGCCGTAACCACAAACTCGCTGTGAATTACAAGCATTTCTTGGCATCCTGAAATACTATTAGCCGTAATCACATCCTTGTTGTGGACAGCAAAGACTGAAGTACTCTAGTATGCATACACTTGCTTGAGGCATTCCTTGGAATCCCGAAATACTATGTATGGTAACCACAACAAGGTTGTATACCACATACAAGTACTCAAGATGCATACACATGCTTAAAGAAACCTCTTGAATCCTAAAGAACAGTTTGCTGTAGACAACGAGTAGCTGAGAAGAACTCAATGTAAGTACTTGAGGTGAAACAACTGGCATCCTTGAGGAACACTGATTGTAGCCATAACAACTTTGAAGATATCAACCAATAAAGTACTCAGGATGCATTCATCTTCTTGAAGCATAGCATGCCATCATGAAGTAATATTACGTCTGACTAACGAAAACGTTCACTGAAGTACTAGAGGCGCAAAAAATGGGCGTCCTTTGAGAAATATATGTTGTAGCCGAGGCAACATCATGATGAACTCAAGGAACTTATCACTTACTGAAGGCAAGACTAATAGGTTGTTCCTGAAGGTTCATGAGCTGCATCAAGGCCATCGCTAAAAATACAACAGCCAATGGTACTCAAGATGCATACACTTACTTGAAGCATTCCTGGAATCGTGAGACACCATCAGTTGTAGCGATGAAGTTGTTGTACACAACACCACCTGAAGCACTCAAGACTCACCTATCCACCTGATACAAGAACTCAAGCTAGTGTTCCTGAATACCATCATCTGTAATAGTGAAAGCCAAAGACAATATATAAGAGGAACTCACAAGCACAGTATCCGCTTGACTCAAGCTACCAGACTAGTGGTTGTGAGGTCTGTCAGTTGTGGCCACAATCCGGTTGATAACAATGCTTGAAGAACTCAGGGAACAATATCACTTGCATCAAGGAAAGACTCAACTAATGTTCCTTGAGGTATATTAGTTGCATCAACCAAAGGCTAACGACAACACTCAATGAAGGACTCACTAGCACACTATCAACTTGATTCAAACAATTTAACTGGTGCTTGTGAGGTCTACTTGTTGTACCCTTATCTACGTTGGTACAAAAAGATACATGAAGAACTTAAAGAAAAATATCAATTGCATCACGGTAAGACTCAATTGATGTTCTTTGAGCTCTGTCCAGCTATACAAACAACAACATTGACAAAGACATCAAATCAACAAAGACGTCAGGACCTATCTATTATGTCAAAGGTCGACATATGCATCAATCACTGAAGATCTGAAGATCAACATCTGCTTGATGAAGCACTTCAACTAGCATACGTAAGGTTTATCTACACAAACAATGATGAGAAACCAATGAAGGACTTAAAGCGTATCCTCTCGCCAAATGCAAGAACTCAACAAAACACCCTTGCAACATCTGCTTTGCAGTCATTTGGGAAAATTCAAGTAACCCCTTTTACTTGTGAGATTCAGCAACAAATTGCTTTCTAATCTCAAGTGAATTTTGCTTTTAGGATTTCTCATAATTCTAGTTTACCATTATTTCCTTAGTAGTTCGTAGGTATGTCATATTCCAAGAATCATGACAAATGATTCACAAATGTCTCCATACAAGATATGGGTTACATTTTGAATCCTACTTCATGTAGTGAAAACACCGAAGGAAAACACAATGATCATTATCATTGATTCTTTCCTTTGTGAAGAGAATCGTTCAGGAACATTGTCCGTTGCGCTTCTCAACACTCTGATGCAGGGTTTTGAATCCTCATCGTGTTTTTCACTATCTTCTATTTGCTCCATAATTGAGAAATATCACTAAAAGTGAGCTTTCTCAAGAATGTACCAAAATCCAAGCAATACCAGTTTTGCTTCTCTTTTGGTTTCAGCTATGGATTTCGTATTCAAAGTTTCCAATGAATACTCTACAAGGACTTATTCGCTATTGTTTTGGTTATATCGAATAACCCCAAAACTTTCACGAATTCAAATGGTTCACTGCATTCTAATTGAGTGCTAACTATTTCTTAACTAATGGTCTCTACATCTACACTACAACGATTTATTTGGTGCCTTCTATTCACCCACTTTGATATCTAATATCACATTGTGATGCTTTGCATTTTGAAGTTTCAAAACGCTTTGCGTTCCACAATTTCTTTTATGCCATTCTTATAAAGTCGAATTTCATTACTATTGATCAAATCATAGTAATTAGATTCTCTTTTATCTTTATACCCTTTGTTGATGAAACACTTTGATCAAATCAAATAGTTTCATATTCATGTTTCCTTTGGTAAACTTCTTTACGCATTTAAACAATCATTTAATGATAATTACCATTTTCGTTAAAACACAATACATCGAATATGTATTTATTTTCAACAATTCATTAAACACTTTGTATTCAAGCAATACACGGTGTTCAAGTTATTTTGCCGAACTTAGGCATGATTTATATGTGACAAGAAATCGAATGATTTTCACATATTATCACATAACTTTGAATTTAAACAATGGTTTCATTCATTAATGAAATATCATTTAAATTGGGTATTTTTAAGGCATTACAATATTTTACAAATGTTCATGTATTATCAATTAGTTTCAAACAACAAGAATAATTCACAAGTAATCAAACAAGATATGAACACAAATAGAAATCATTCATAAAAGTAGAACAACTGTTTGTTACAAACTGATATTAATAACCGTCTCACAAAGTGTGAGACACACTAAAGAAGTTCACAATCTTTTGATTACAATAATTATCCTAAAACATAAACTAAACGATAAATGTCGAGGGAGAGTGTCGTCGGCCATCATCATCATGCTCGCCATCAACACGCAACGTCACCTCCTCTCTAGCAAGCACCTCTCATGCAGAAGGACCCGTTTTCAGCAAAACAGAACAAGTATCAAATATACTTAACACTACAAATGTGTTTGCTTATAAAATTGTATATCAAATATATACCTTTGTCATCGATGACCTGAGCGACATCTGGTTCAACCAACACATTCCTGAGATGTGTCACGAACCGGTGGAACTCCATTGATTCCGCGTCGCCCCTCATAATGCAAGTCCTGACTTGTGCTTGGTAGCTTGGTGGCAGCGACCGCAGCACAACGTCGTTTGCAAAAGAGCCCGTCATCCATCTATCCAGGAAGTATGCAGGCCTCATGTACACATCATGCATGCGCTCCAAGTGGTTGTCCAGTGATGAGTTCTCCTCCATCTTAATGGAGAGGAAGTCTTCCATCAGCTCATGCTCCCATATGCGTGCTTGTTCCACAAAATGTGTCCGAAGCTGTAGCATCACCAAACGAGGGTTGACATCACCCACGAAAGGCCACAGCTCATCCACCATTGCGAAACGCATAGTAACTGAAATGAAGGAGGCCATCTCTCGATGGAGATAGTGGTCTTTCCGCTGCTCTGGGGTCTCTAGGTCAATGGGCTGATCCAAATCCATCCCGTCGAGTATATAGTCGACCACGTCATTCTCGCTAAGGAGAACGTGGAGACGCGCAACCCATATGGACTTACCGAAACCCTTCCGGTTTTCTCTCTACTATTCTTCCGTGATTCTACCGATCCTATAAACACTCTCTAAGCATCATCAAGCCCTTAAGCGTGATACCCCACGGTTTGGGAACACTCTAGACATGGTCGGGACACTCCTGCACCAATGATCGATAGAGGGACCTGGATGGCCATGTGACCCCTGTGCGTTCCACGAAGATCTTTTGTCGTTTGAACCGGGACAGTCGTGTCTTATTCCCTTTGTCTCTCGATACTTGCATTGCCCGAGATCTGATCAATGACATCACCATGTCGTGTTCAATCTCGTTACTGAACAATGCTACTTGACTCGTTCTGACAAGTGATATCCCTGTGATCAAATCACACGCTACGCAGCTATTGGATATAACTTCTCCGAGTGGGCCCTTTGAGTATCTTCCCATCACATAGACGGACAAATCCCGCTCTTGACATATATTGCCTCTACGCTTTCCTCCGAGTACCTAAACACACCTTTATAACCATTGTATTACCAAGTGGCGCTTGATGCTATCTAAGTACTCTCGGGAGACAGTGATTGATACAGCCTTACGGTCTAAGGAATAGTCTACGAGGATCCATTTCTAATCATCGTAACTTGAACTTCGTGACATGATCGGGTCATGATGTTTAGGTTGAGCATTGGTTCATCATATCATTCTCGGAATGAGATGACTCCATTTCCAACTAGCATAAATGCCACATGATCAGGAAACATGATCATCTGTTGACCAATGAACCAGTGACTAGAGTTTCACTGGGAACCCCTAGTTGTTTGTATATCACACGTGTATTGATGTTTCCACTCAATACAATTATAGCATGATATAAAACTTAATCATAAACTATATAAAATATGATAATAGTTCTTATAACTATTTGTCTCTAGGGCATATTTCCAACACTATAGGTACTCTAAATATTGCTCTCAAAATTAAAACAAAAATGGTTTTTGGTGCCCCAGAGAGGCTGGATCAGTGCGGAGGATTCAAAATATAGATACCCTTACACGTTTTCCTTTGAATTACTCTTGCTCATCTGAATTTTGGTCAAACCCCATAACCCCGTTGACTATCTCAAAACGCCCTCAAAACCTAGCAGAACTCGCATAAACCTAATGCCCAATTATGGCCATTGGATCGTAACCCTAGCAGCCAACTATGGTCATTTGATCGGGTCTTCTAGATGGCCACCTGCGACTCCGTAGCATTACTAGTCCAAGTGGTTGGATCACTGCATGTGAGTGGTTTAGATTGAGTTTTCTAAAGGTGAACTTCGATTAGGTTATTCTTGCAACCTGACTAGCTGGATTTGATGGGGTTTCTTAGCCCAAATTTGGGTGCATGTTCTATGTTTTGGCAAGAAAATTAAGGTATCTAGAAAATTATAAAAAAGAAATGTTATCCAATACATCAGTTTCATGTTGCGTACATGATATTCAAATATAGTTCACATCAATAGTTCAAATTCCCTAAAAAATCTAAAAACAAAATTATTCTGCCCACTTATGTCTACTCCTCTTTCTAGTCTTCAAGCTTGAACGACATAAACAATAGTTGAAGTTGATATAAATAAAGATGATCAAAATGTTAAATTAAAAATGTTTTGAAGCTTACCTCTCATCAAGAGAATCATACAAAGATGAAATTTGGAGAGATTTATTGTTTTACATGCAGTTAGTAGAAAGATCTTTAAGAACATCCTCAATAATCCCAGCAGCTTGTTCATATTCTAGTGCACCTCCTTCCTTTTTTTATCTACCATTTCCTCTTATGTGTTTTTCTTATTCTTCTACCTTCCAGCAACTTCGGTGCTACATTATCTACTGGCACCCCTCATTCTTCAGCAACTTGCTTCTCATCAACGACTTCCTACACATCATGTTGTTGCATTTCATGTTCCAGCACCCTTCGTTCTTCCACAACTTTCTACTCATCAATGCCATGTTGCACTTCATGTACATCATCATATTGCTGCACTTCACGTTCTTCATTAACTTGCTGCATTTCCACAACTTTCTCAACCTCATCTTTGTCATTTTTCTTGCCCTTCTGCTTTCCTTTGCCTTTGCTCCCTTTCTTTGAACGAGAAGCTTCAACTTCTGCCTCCTGAATATGAACAAAGACAGGGTCTTCACCTTCATAATCATGTGGAACTGGGATTTTCATAACCTCTTAATATGATCAAACCCTAAACACTGTTTGCATTACCTTTTCCTTGCTCCTAACCTTGAGCCCTGTTTAGTGGAAGTTTTGATCCTTAGCTTTCTAGGCCTCCTAGGTGGCCTCCTAAGAACTGGTGGTTCAAGTTTGAATCCTAGATCAAAAATCTCCTAATCATTTTTATCTGCCACAGGTGGTATGTTTTCTGCATAAGTTGCTGCAAACTTGTCCATGGAAAAATAGCTATGATTTTTTTCTATTTCAGCACCTTCACCTCTCAGCTTTAAGATGAAGTACAGTGCATGGTGACATGGCAGACCAGTAATCTACCAATTCTTGCAAGAAAACATCCTCTTTGCAATGTCTACAGGTACCTCCTTTCAGTTTCATGCTTGTCTTTTGCATAAAACTGAGCTAATGTATCAGAACTTTTGATCATCCTCATATTTTATTGTCCTCATTGCCCTTTTTCTTGCATTAAGTAACAAAACCACCTTTTGCACTATTTTATGGCCTACAAAATTTTCCTTGCTTGAAATATATCTTCGCCATTATGCATTATCTTATTGCATCTAGCAAAAAACTATTGCAGGTGATTTAGTGGTACTTATCTTATAATTGAAACTCTTTCCCAAATTGTTGCAAACATAATCCAATTTTGTTAACTCGTCAAACTTTCTTATAGCCCTAAGTTTGTTGGGATGTTCTTCAATAAATTATTTCATCTTTGGCACTGTATACATGTTCTGCGTGTAAGTAGCATGCCTGCTTGGTGTATGTGTATGATGATGACCATAAGTTGTCTTCAAATATATTCCCTTTGAACTTCTTCGTGAAGTTTGTAGCGATGTGCCACATGCATTCTCTATGCTCAACCCTAGGAAATACAACATCAACATCATTTTATAGCCCCATGCATCAGTGCGTATCACCAAGCCTTTAGGGTGACCAATTACGCATGTCTCCATGACCATGTCGATCTCTCGTTAGATTCACCCTCAAGAACATCATAAGCTATGGGAAAAGGCAATTATGAGTGTCTACAGCACAAACTGTGGCAAGATGTCCCCTGAACTTCCTAGTTAAATAAGTTGCGTCTATTCCAAGTATGGCCTATAGCCCTCTAGAAACCCCTTCTAGCATGCTTCCAGACGGACAAAATATCTCATGAAGCATTTCTTATCTGTCGTTGTATACTTGATCCCTCTTGAGATCTTTTCTTTTCCTCTCACTACCTTGTAATCAATGTCAACAACACTCCCAGATGATTCTCTTTCTACCTCTCCCTTGAAACTGTACAACATGTGGAAACTGTCATTCCACTTACCTTGAATAAAATCCAGAGCCATCTGCTTCCCATCAAAACCTCTGTAGTAAGGAAGAACGATGTGAAACTTATCACTATAAGTTTTGATCTGAGTTCAGCATGTCCAATGGCTTAACCCCGCCTCACCCAATCAAGTATAGTAGCAGCAAGCCACTTGGTTGTAGCAGGTCTTATTTTATCACCTAAAGAAGTATTAGGGCACTTGTGTTTCTTTGTGTTTACCTTTATCTGCATTCGACAATAATTTAACAAATCAAAACACACACATACATATATATCAACATATTAAATTTAGAAAAGGAATGAAAAGTTAGCCATTGTGACCTGAAATGGTGTCCATCCCTCATTGGGCTGCATGTAGTCTCCACTTACACACCTTACTTTCCCTATAATACTTTCCCTATAATGCACCCTAAATCTTTTCTAGTCACTCTTTTTAATGATATAATCAAACCCAACTTTTATTGCAAAGGCGGTAACTGTCGTATATGTAGTCCTCTATAGTCTCAAAGATAGTCTTGCCATCAATTGTAGGGTTTTTCCCATCAAAGTGTATCACTAGCATGTCCTTGTATTCATCATCATATCTACATCCCATTTCAACATCTTCACCATCCTCTTCCTCATCAATCCCATAGCCAGGCTCAAAGTTCGGATCAACCAAGTATTCCCTACTTCCCATCCTGTCAGGATCAGTAGCCACATCCGTATATACTTTCTCGTCATCATCATCTTCGAACGCAAAATCATCCTCAGTCCACCGATTTCTATGTCTTCGTGCTAGCTAGACAAGTCATCATGCTCAAGAAGAAGATGGACAGTTGCACTCAATACTGCAAGGAGAAGGTGATCTGTTATGGTTGGTTTAGTTGTTTGATTTGCAGATGGTTTGAAATCATTGACGATAGTCTCTTCCCTAGTCTCTTTATTAACAATTTGGACAGACATTAGCACAGTTTTTGTCCCCAGATGTTTACCCCATGTCATGGTCAAGGCCTCGTCGGTCCTAATGTCATAGAAATTCTAAGAATTTATGTCCTAGTACCTGGGTATGAATTTATTTTTCTGGCTAATCGGGTACTTGCCAAATTCCATGTACAAGTCACATATAGTTAGATCTGCCGTGTCTATTGTTAGTTGAAAATCAAAACCAGCGCTGACTGTAATTCTACCGCCGAGCAAGGTTTGACACCCATGCTGAATCTTCAGAAGAATCCGGATGAGGCAGACGTCCAACGGTTATCAACACACATCGCCGCTATTACCACATGACTAGAGTCGCTAATTGAAAAATGCGGAGGTAGAATTATAGTTCTTACCCTTCATGGAGGACAAACAACACATTCACCGAGCTACAGAGTTGCGGAGCTTTGTTCCCCACGCCCACTTCCCCCGTGTCGCCCACGCCCGTCCTCTCCAGCCTTGTAGGATCCATTTCCGTGCTCTCTTCCCATGCAGGATCCATATCTGTGTCGGATCCGCTTCCCGTCCACCGTCGTAGGCGTGTAGCCAACGGCCAGCTCACGATTTTCCCTTTCGGCCTCCTAACCACGCCAGGATAGGTCACAACGGTCAGGAGAGAGGACATGGAGGGGATAGTGGAGAGGGTGACAAACAGGGGCCAAAGGGGAGGGCTTTGGAGGTGCTGGCGGTGCACGATGCAACGTTGTGGCGGCGGCAGGTACTAGAGCAGTGGAGCAGAGCTGGGAGGTGGAGTGACAAAACATGAGAAATTACACAATAATACCGGCACAGATCCTCGAACCTAGGATGTGGCCGTAGACAGCTCAGGTGGATGGCCCGGTCATCAGAATAATGGTGAGGACAATGGCTGGGCATCATGGGACCCACATTTAAGTAACCGAGTCAATCAGATGGCAAGTTAGACAGAGAAACGGTGGCCGGCGGCAAACAGAACCAGGGACACGGACGTAACTAGTCCGCGTCGCCTGGTGGCATTTCTCCAATTGGCTGATTAATAGTGGCACAGTCCCAAATTCCAAGTGAACAAAGGACGATGTCGTAATAAACTCTTCTTTCTATCGTGGTCTACTTAGTGATTGTGCCTCAAGCGCATTTCCTCGCTCCAGACTAGCTGCGAAAAACTAAGTCCCGCCAACCGATGTAGCTAGAGACCTTCGAAAGATCTGTTGTGCGCAGCACGTACCGAATCAGGCATAACTGAGCGTAGAGTTTATAAGTAACTAACAACAATTATGTCTTAGTAAGCATGCCCGTAAAGAAAACCACAAGAGCCACACTGCATGGAGCATGCACGAACGCACACTAGCATCCCTCGTGCTCCTTCGCTTTTGGGGCGCGTTTCCGATCTCTAAGTGTTAGAAATATCCTATCTTGCACTTGAGCTCGCCACCTCACTCACTCAGTCGCTCGCTAACTTTTGCTTTAATTATCTATGGCTAGCTTTGCTAATTAATTAATCCTAAGAATCCTCAGCTAGTTGGCCTATATCTAGCTCCAGCGAGTAACTTTTCTCCTCCAATAAACTAGGAAATCGGCACAGGTCAAAAGCTTAATTTGGCCTGCAGACGCTTGTGTTTGGCATGGGCATCTCTATATATTACTACTATGTGGATATACCAAGTGGTTTTACACGGTTCACGCAGTGTGTAATGCTTTTTCGGAAACGAACATTGTAGTTTAATTTAGTTTCATTTTGAAAACATGTGTGAATTATCTGGGTTTCCTACGGAGTATGATCGGTTGATCACGGCCGATCATTTTACTTTTTATGTTACACACTTTTTGTTTGAAGTGTATTGTTTCAGGCTTTAATTTAAGCGCAAAGACCACGTGGTATTATGAGTTAATTTGGAGCATTAGTTTTAATGCCATGATTTATTTATATACTCTAATTTATTTGTTGACAATAGTTTACTTGTTTAGTATATACTGTGTGCACGGACTGGTGCAAAGGCCAGGGTTTCTCGCCTTTCGAAAAAAGTACTTCTACTCCCTCTGACCCAAATTAATTGACTTGCATTTGTCTAAATTCGGATGTATTTAGACATATCCGAATCTAGACAAATCCAAGTCAATTAATTTGGATCGGAGGGAGTACTATAAATTGTTAATTTCTATTTTCAATACTCTTTGTTTTCCGAAGCCATGGTATTGGTATGCAACTTAGCCACCAGATTACATTATAAATTTTCTTTTTTCTGGGTCTATATACATCTTTTATTTCTTTATTTGGCTTCACTCTGGGGTGGAAATCCAACGTTAACCCATTAAAACTGAGTCAACTCATGCTTAGAACACCTTTCAGAGAAGTATATTTTTAGAGTTTTGCTCGTTCTTTGACACTAATAATTAAGATAAAGTTCAAGCAAGTATTTCACCCTTTGATTGTGTTGTGGTTTGTTCTAGCCTTGTTGTTGCACATCGGTTATCTCAGACTACTCATATTGAGAGTAACATAGGTGGTAACATGCATGCCACCTAAAAAAAAATAGATGATGTGGCAATCAATTAAAGAGGAGAGGGGCAAATGAGAAGTAACATAATATGTTACTATCACATCACACTTACCAATACATAATGAGTCTACAAATCAATTAACGAAACTATATATGTTATCACTCATATGACACTCTCCACTATGCCAGTAGTAACTTAGACTAGCATATGCATATTACTGGTCTAAGTTACTCTCTACTATCTCTACTACGAGCAGTCTCAGAGACTTTTCCCAGTTATCCAGATCACGTCATAATTTGTGCAAGCTTTGGTGTAGTACTACATGGGTCCACCTGAGATTTTAGTGACGTCATTTGACTGAAATAATTAATCCTTAGCCATACGGACGCTAATCGCTCCCATATTATCTCATAGATAATACCCGATCAGATTTATTTTGTTGGAGACTATCTAGGAAAGTAAAAGTCACAAACCGGGTAACTAGGGGTTCTGCTGGGCGGCGTACTGCTGGGCGGAGGAGAACTAGGGGTTCTGCTGGGCGGCATACTGCTGCGCCGGCGATGGGTCGCGGGAGGCGACTCACTCTAGTGCCCGGCGCTCTGGGGTCGCCGGCGGCAGGGACAGGCTCTAGGTTTCAATGCCTGGGCTCGGACTCCGGCTCGGATGTTGGTGATGCCCTGGCGACGCGGGAGGCGCTCGTGGACCTTGAAGACGACTCCGGTGAGCTGGGCTGGACCACGGTCCGCTAGCGGCAGAGAAAATCGAATGACGAGCTGTGTCAGGCGTTCTGGGAGGACATTGGATATCCGACACCGGCCTCCCGGTTCTGGGAGAAGGGGTCTCCATCTTCGCCGCCACGAAGCTCTTCGCCGCCTTGTCGGCCTTCGTCTACGCCGGTGGGTCGGAGAGGTCCGGTGGCGACGCCGGTGGGGTTCCTCCTTCGTCGGGGGCCGGCCGTTAGACCCTGGAAAGGGCCGTTGCCGCCGCGCAGGGCTTTGGCGCCGCCGGTCCTCGGTGAGTTTCTGCCGGCCGGTCGAGGCGTGTTCGTGGGAGATCGAGATCATCCTGATCCGGTTTCCTCGCGGTGCGTTGGAGGAGGCGGTGATGTGGCGGCTGACGTGGGCAATGGTGGGGTCACCGAGTCGGTTCACGAGATGGGATGTTGGCGTGCGATAGCAAGGCGGCTCGGTTTACCTAGGTCACGAGATTGTCCGCCTCGGACTCCACCTATTACGCCCCGATCACCGCCGCCTCGTTAATATCTGTCGCCACCGCCTTGCCAGCAATCGCTTCGCCATCGCTCGTCTCTGTCGCTGCCGCCTCGCCAGCGATCGCCTCAATCACCGTCGCCTCGCCAGCGTTCCTTCGTTCATGCGCTTCTGGGTTCGGCCCCGATGGCCGCGCCGAATCCTCGCAACCCTGCGCCTTCGCCTGGGCGGCACCGGCCCATGCGCCGCATCCTCCTCGTGCTTCTACTCCGCCGCCGCCGAGGGCAGCCGGGTCCCTGCTGGCCGCCGCCCCTCACTTCGCGGGGCCCTTCCGGGGTTAGGTGCCTGGAGTCCGTCCTCTGCCTGCTGGACAGGTTCCGGTGGCTGGCCCCTTCGGACACAGACCGCCGCCTTTCTCGGGCCCCTCGGAGATGCCGCCGCCGAGGGCCTTCCAATAGGGGATGGGAGCGCGGCCTCCGTTTCTGCCTTTCGGTCAGCAGCCACTATGGCCTCCGTTTCGCGGTCAGCCATCGAGTGGAGCCACAATGCCACCACAGGCGATGTATCTGCAGGCTCCGGTGCTCCAAGCGTTTAATGTTGGGGCCGGAGCTGTGGGTGCTATGGGGCCTAAGCAGAAGACGAAGAAGAAGAAGTCGCAGGTGGATCAACAATTGGCCGCGCAGTCTGCTCAGTACCAGCCGTAGTTTCACCATCAGTCAGTTGGACAGTATGGGTATCCCGCTGTGGTAGCGGGTGTTCCCTTCCAGGCAACAGGGGCCAAGAAGGGAATATGCCCGAGAGGCAATAATAAAGTGGTTATTATCTTATTCCATGTTTATGATAAATGTTTATTTTACATGCTAGAATTGTATTGATCAGAAACATCAATACATGTGTGTTTAATAAACAAAAAGGGTTCCTAGTTATGCCTCTCTTATAGACTAGCTTGTTGATTAACAAGATGATCAAGGTTTCCTGATCATGGACATTGGATGTTGTTAATAACAAGGTCACACCATTGGTGGAATGATGTGATGAATATTCATCTGAAGTATAGCATTACGATCAAAGTCATTATGTTTATATTGCTATAATATCATACGAAGTAATCTTTATCCTTAGACCATGAGATCATGTTAATTGCTAACACCGGAAGAGTATCTTGATAACATCAAACGTCACACCGTAACAGGGTGACTATAAAGGTGGGTTCGATTACTGAAGCTGTTATGTTGAGGCTCATGGATCAAGAGTGGGATTTGTCCATCCCGATGACGGATAGATATACTCTAGGCCCTCTCGGTGATATCACATTGAAATAGCTTGCAAGCAAGTGATGTGATCACTAGAATGTTATATCACGGGAACGAGAAAAGAGTGCATGTCGGTAACGAGATCAAACTAGGTATGGAGATACCGATGATCGAATCTCGGACATGTAATATATCGTGGGACAAAGAGATTTAGTTACTAGCGTTAAAGGGTCTCACGATCACAGAAGTCATCGTTGAATGTGTAGGAGTCAGTATGGATCTCCAGGTCCCGCTACTGATTATTGATCGGAGAGGGGTCTCGATCATGTCTGCATTATTCGCGAACCGTAGGGTGACACACTTAAGGGATACCGACACCATTTGGAGCAAATATGTTTCAGATAAAGATTTAAGAAAGCGCTGGAATTATTTCAATAGACACCGAAACTGTTTCGGGTGAAAATGCTGAAATCGGTTCTGCATGTAATATTGAAATGTTGTAGGGGTTTTTATGTGAATGTTTGTTAATTAAAGTAATTAACAAAATTCTGAATAAAAATAATAAAAGAGTTTTATTAAATGAGAGAGCATTAAATTTGGAGAAATTTAATGCATTTAAAGTGGAGACTTTAAAAGAGAATATGAAGGGGCATTTTAATGTGGAGGGGTTACCACCACATGAATGGAGGAGGTGAAGGGTCACCCCCTCCATGCGCCGGCCATGAAGGAGGGGCACCCCCCCCCTCCTCCTATAAAAGGCCACCCCCTTCTCACTTCTCACTCACACCTCCTTGTGAAGGATCTCTCTCTCCCTCTAGTAGTATTCCCCCATGGTCTCAGATTAGCGAGATACATGTTTCCGGTGGCTTTATCTGGAAAGGAGTTGCTGCTTCCGCTGCTTTGCTGGAGCGAGGGACGGAGGTTGTCGGGGTACCGGACGTGTGTGCGATCACGGATGCACCGCTGCTTGGTGATGCCAACTGAAACCTTGGACTTCATCACGATCTTGAGATCGGCAAGTGTACGACTACATCAACCACGAGTTCCTACTCGTTAACAAAGCTCGTTGTCTACGAGGGTAAGTTATCTTTGGATGTATGTCCACCCGTTGCTTTGTACCTAGTAGATAGATCTTGGCGTGTAGTTCACACCGTAGGAAAATTTTGTTTTCTATGCTGCGGACCCAACAGTGGTATCAGAGCCTGATCTATGCGTAGGTGCTTAGCACGGGTAATATACATATGTTGATATGTGGGCGATGATGATTATGTTATTGCATCTTCTATGTATTTTGGATATTGGTGGCATAGTGGGATGAAGCGGCCCGGACCAACCTTACATGTCATCGTACATGAGACCAGTTCCACGACTGACATGCAACTTGTTTTGCATAAGTGGCTAGCGGGTGTCTGTCTCTCCTACTATAGTCAATATCTGATTTACAACAAGTTTCTAATAACTTGGTTATCCTCGTTGTGGTCCATGTTCGTAGGTTAGACCGGTTCTATCTCCGAAAGCCCTAAGCCACGTAAAACTTGCAATTGATAAATTAGAGGCGTCTAGTTTCGATCGTTGCTGGGCTAGTGTTTTGATATGGTATTGTTGTAAGTAGATGTATGATAGATACTCTTACAACTCACTTAACGTGTAAGTTCCATAGACCTTGGCCTTACACACAAAGGAATGATAGAGATCATACCACGATGCAAATGATAGAGATCAAATGCATGGACCATATCGCCTCACTTCACACATTAGCATCTTATATTGCTAGTTTGGCGCTTTTGGTAGCATTATAAGATGATCCCTCATTTAGATATCAAGATAAAATATGTTCTTCCTTAAGTATGCACCGTTTTGTGGATCGTGTTTTGAGGCATCACGTGATGATCGGGTGTTCTCGACTCTACGCTTCCATACAACGGGTGTAAGATAGTTTTACATACGCAAATACTAAGGTTCTTACTTGACGAGCCTAGCATGTACAGACATGGGCTCGGAACACGGACCGAAAGGTTAAGCATGAGTCATATAGTTGATATGATGCCCATATAGATGCTCGCCTTTGAAGCTACACCGACTCACGTGATGATCGGACTTGGTGTAGTGGATTTGGTTCATGTAATCACCAAAAGGACACGAGGGATGTCGTTTTTGAGTGGGTGTTCATTAGTAATTTGGATTAGTTGAACTCAATCTATCATAAACTTAGTCTAAATATACTTTACAAATTCTGTTGTAGATGGCACCACCTGCTTTTAATTTCAATATGTTCATGGAGAAAGAGAAACTTGCTGCGAATGGTAGCAACTTCACCAGCTGGGCTATGAATTTGAGGATTCTCCTTACTGCTGCACAAAAGCAATATGTGCTAGATGCTTCGCTAGGCCCCCCACCAGCTCCTGATGCCCCTGACGAGGAAAAGAACGTCTATATAACTCGTCAGGAGGACCACAACTTAGTTCATTGCGGCATACTGTGTGGGCTAGAGCCAGAACTTCGAAAGCGTTTCGAAATGGCAATGCCTTTGATACCATGGGAGAATTGAAAATGATTTTCGATACCCATGCTGCCGTAGAGAGTTATAATGCTATAGAAAAGTTCTTTAGCTGCATGATGGAGGAAAACAGCTCCGTTAGTGAGCACGTAATCAAAATGTCTGGGTACGCCGATAAGCTTGTGTCCTTGGGAATGACGATTCCCATTGACTTAGGCATACATCATGTTCTCCAATCTCTGCCACCTAGCTACAAGAGCTTCGTGATGAACTATAATATGCAGGGCATGAAGAAGTCTCTTCCCGAGCTTCTGTCAATGCTTAAGACTGCAGAAGTGGAGATTAGGAAAGAACATCAAGTGTTGATGATCAATAGGACCACCAGTTTCAAGAAGGACAAGAAAGGCAAGCAGAAGGGAAAGAAGGGCGGCAAATCTGTTGCTACCGAAAAGAAACCCCGAGCTAGCCCTAAGTCCGACACCGAAAGTGCTACTATTGCAAGGGATCGCCATTGAAGAATCGCCCCAAGTATTTGGCGGACAAGAAGGCGGCAAGGCAAACAAAGGTATATGTGATATACATGTTATTGATGTGTACTTGACTAGTACTCGCAGAGCACCCGGTATTTGATACGGATCGGTTGCTAATATATGTAACTCGGTTCAGGGGCTGCGGAACAAGCGACAACTAGCAAGGGATGAGGTCACGATGCGGGTCGGCAATGGATCAAGAGTTGATGTGATCGCCGTCAGAACGCTGCCTCTCCATATGCCATCGGGATTAGTTATAAACCTGAATAATTGTTATTTGGTGCCTGCACTGAGCATGAACATTGTATCCGGATCATGTTTGATGCAAAGTGGTTATTCGTTTAAGTCTGAAAACAATGGTTGTTCGATTTATATGAATAATATCTTTTATGGTCATGCACCTGTGTTGAATGGTTTATTTCTGTTGGATCTCGATAGTAGTATTACGCATATTCATAATGTTGATGCTAAAAGGATTAAACTTGATAATGATATATCTACATATATGTGGCATTGCCGTCTAGGTCATATTGGCGTTAAACGCATGAAGAAACTCCATTCTGATGGACTTTTGGAATCACTTGATTTTGAATCATTTGATACATGTGAGCCATGCCTTATGGGTAAGATGACTAGAACGCCGTTTTCCGGTTCAATGGAACGGGCGACAGATTTATTGGAAATCATACATACTGATGTGTGTGGACCAATGACTGTGTCGGCGCGAGGTGGATATCGTTATTTTGTTACTTTCATGCATGATTTGAGTAGATACGGGTATATCTATTTGATGAAACATAAGTCTGAAACCTTTGAAAGGTTCAAAGAATTTCAGAATGAAGTGGAAAATCATCGTAACAGAAAGATCAAATTTCTGCGGTCCGACCGTGGAGGAGAGTATCTTAGTTACGAGTTTAGCACACATATGAAAGACTGTGGAATAGTTTCACAACTCACTCCTGCCGGAACACCACAACGTAATGGTGTGTCGTAATCGCATTTTATTGGATATGGTTCGATCTATGATGTCTCCGATCGACTTGCCATCGCTATTTTGGGGTTATGCACTGGAAACCGCTGCATTCACTTTAAATAGGTCACCATCTAAATCCGTTGAAAAGACACCGTATGAATTATGGTTTGGAAACAAACCTAAGCTGTCATTTCTTAAAGTTTGGGGATGCGATGTTTATGTGAAGAAACTTCAACCGGATAAACTCGAACCCAAAGCGGAAAAATGCGTCTTCATAGGATACCCTAAGGAAACGATTGGGTATACCTTCTATCACAGATCCGAGGGCAAGGTCTTTGTTGCCAAGAATGGATCCTTTCTTGAGAAGGGGTATCTCACGAAAGGTGTGAGTAGTCGGAAGGTAGAACTCGAAGAGGTTATTGAACCTTCTCTTCATGAAATGGCGAGTAGCGCAGCCCCAAAAGTTGTTTCGGAGTTGACTTCACCTAATGAAGAGAGAGCTAATGATATTGATCATGAAACTCCGAAAGAGGACACTACCGAACCTCGCAGGTCAAGCAGAACACGTGCAGCTCCTGAACTGTATGGCAATCATGTTATGAATTTCATGATTGATGAAATAGATGACCCTGCGATGTATGAAGAAGCGATGATGAGCCCTGATTCCAACAAATGGCTAGAAGCCATGAAATCCGAGATGGAATCAATGTACGAAAACCAGGTTTGGACCTTGGTGGACTTACCTCACGATCGAAAGGCCGTTGAGAATAAATGGATTTTCAAAAGAAAAACTGATGCTGATGGTAATGTAACCATCTATAAGGCTCGACTTGTCGCAAAGGGGTTTCGACAAATTCAAGGAGTTGACTACGATGAGACATTCTCTTCCGTAGCGATGCTTAAGTCGGTTAGTATTATGTTAGCAATTGCTGCATATTTCGATTATGAAATATGGCAGATGGATGTCAAAACTGTGTTCCTCAATGGTAATATTGAAGAAGAGTTGTATATGATACAACCTAAGGGTTTTGACGATCCTAAGGATGCTGATAAGGTGTGCAAACTTCAGCGATCCATCTATGGACTGAAGCAAGCATCCCGAAGTTGGAATCTCCGCTTTGATGACGTGATCAAAGAGTTTGGATTTGTCCAAACTTATGGAGAGGCTTGTATTTACAAGTGAGTGGGAGCAATGTGGCATTTCTGATATTATATGTGGATGACATATTATTGATTGGAAATGATATAGATCTTTTAAACAGTGTTAAAAGTTATCTAAACAGCAAATTTTCGATGAAGGACCTTGGTGAAGCTTCATATATATTAGGCATTAAAATCTATAGAGATAGATCAAGATGCCTAATTGGGCTATCGTAGAGTACATACCTTGATAAGATATTAAAGAAGTTTAATATGGACGGAAGTAAGAATCGGTACTTACCTATGTTGCAAGGCAAGACATTGAGTAAGACTCAAAGTCCGGCTACGGCAGAAGAAAGAGAGATAATGGATAAGATCCCCTATGCCTCAGCCATAGGCTCTATAATGTATGCCATGCTATGTACAAGACCAGATGTGGCACATGCTATTAGTTTGACTATTAGGTACCAATCCGATCCAGGTTCGGAACACTGGATAGCGGTCAAGAATATCCTTAAGTACTTGAGAAGAACTAAGGATATGTTTCTTGTATACGGAGGTGAAGAAGAGCTAGTCGCTAAGTGTTATGTTGATGCTAGCTTTGACACTTATCCGGATGACTCTAAGTCTCAATCCGGATACGTATTTCTCTTGAACGGAGCAGCAGTTAGTTGGAGGAGTTCCAAACAACCTGTGGTGGCTGGATCAACGACGGAGGCGGAATATGTTGCTGCTTGTAAGGCGCAGAAGCGGTTTGGATGAAGGAGTTCATAACGGAACTAGGTGTGGTTCCTAGTGCGTTGGACCCAATGGTGATCAATTGTGACAATAATGGAGCCATAGCCAACGCCAAGGAACCAAGGTCTCACAAGAATTCCAAGCATATTAAGCGCCGGTTTCACTCCATCCGCGAGCAAGTCAAGGATGGAGATATAAAGATTTGTAAAGTACACACGGACCTGAATGTAGCAGATCCGTTGACTAAAGTACTCCCTAGGGCAAAACATGATCAACACCAGAACTCCATGGGTGTTAGATTTATCACTATATAAACTAGATTATTGTCTCTAGTGCAAGTGGAGATCAAGGAAATATGCCTGAGAGGCAATAATAAAGTTGTTATTATGTATTCCTTGTATATGATAGATGTTTATTTTGCATGCTATAATTGTATTGATAGGAAACATCAATACATGTGTGTTTAATAAACAAAAAGGGTTCCTAGTTATGCCTCTCTTATAAACTAGCTTGTTGATTAACAAGATGATCAAGGTTTCCTGATCATGGACATTGGATGTTGTTAATAACAAGGTCACAGCATTTGTGAAATGATGTGATGAACATTCATCCGAAGTATAGCATTACGATCAAGTCATTATGTTTATATTGCTATAACATCATACGAAGTAATCTTTATCCTTAGACCATGAGATCATGTTAATTGCTAACACTGGAAGAGTATCTTGATAACATCAAACGTCACACCGTAACAGGGTGACTATAAAGATGGGTTCAGTACTACAAAGGTGTTATGTTGAGGCTCATGGATCAAGAGTGGAATTTGTCAATCCAGATAACGGATAGATATACTCTGGGCCCTCTCGGTGATATCACATTAGGATAGCTTGCAAGCAAGTGATGTGATCACTAGAATGTTATATCACGGGAACGAGAAAAGAGTGCATGTCCGTAACGAGATCAAACTAGGTATGGAGATACCGATGATCGAATTTCGGACATGTAATATATCGAGAGACAAAGGGATTTAGTTACAAGCGTTAAAGTTTCTCACGATCACAGGAGTCATCGTTGAATGTGTAGGAGTTAGTACGGATCTCCAGGTCCCGCTGCTGATTATTGATCAGAGAAGGGTCTCGATCATGTCTGCATTATTCGCGAACCGTAGGGTGGCACACTTAAGAGTTACCGAACACCATTTTGGAGCACATAAGTTTCAGACGAAAGAATTCCAAAGCGCAGGAATTGTTTCAAGAGAAACCGGAAATTGTTTCGGGTGAAATTGCAGAAGGTTTTTCTGCATGTGATATTGAAATATTGCAAGGGGCTATATGTGAATGTTTGTTAATTAAAGTAATTAACAAAATTCTGAATAAATTTAATAAAAAGAGTTTTATTAAATGAGAGAGCATTAAATTTGGAGAAATTTAATGCATTTAAAGTGGAGACTTTAAAAGGGAATGTGAAGAGGCATATTAATTTGCAGCAGTGACCACCACATGAATTGGGGAGGTGAGGGGTCACCCCCCCCATGCGCCGGCCATGGAGAGAGGGGGCACCCCCCTCCTCCTATAAAAGGCCACCCATTCCCTCCTTCATCCTCACACCTCCTTGTGAAGGATCTCTCCCCCTCTAGAGTTATTCCCCATGGTCTCGGATTAGCGAGATACATGTTCTCGGTGGCATTTCGTCTGGAAGGAGTTGCTGCTTCCGCTGGATTGCTGGAGCGAGGAGGTGGAGGTTGTCCGGTGGCTTGAACGTGTGTGCGAGTGCGGATGCGCTGCTGAGTTGCGGCGCTCGGACTTCCTCACGATCTTGAGATCGGCAAGTGTACGACTACATCAACCACGAGTTCCTACTCGTTAACAAAGCTCGTTGTCTTCGAGGGTAAGTTCTCCATGGATGTATGTCCACCCGTTGCTCTGTATCTAGTAGATAGATCTTGGCGTATAGTTCTCATCGTAGGAAATTTTTCGTTTTCTATGCTGCGGACCCAACACTATGGTTTCAGCAGTTTCTATTACTGCGAGTGTATGCTTGAGAAGAAGAACTAAGCTCCTGTGTTTTCCCCTTCGGCTGGTGCTCTGTGTGGTACCTTGTACTGCTACTGGTAGCTTGACAGCACACCCCATGCAGTCAGTCGACTAAGCTGTGTGTGTGTGTTGTGCATGTGGATCAGCTCAAGTAACTTGGTTGTTACTCTTACCTGTTTACTATTTGTCAGCCTGGTGAAACCTATTTGTTTATCCACTTGACTTTTACTGTAACTTTTATTATTAACTAAGAAGAACAGATACTTCACTGTTGGTGAAACTTACCCTTTTGTGTACTCAATGATGTACCATGAATAGTGCACTTCACTATTCAACACTGAGAGTAAAATTACCTTACTAATCCCTAATTTTTCCTTTCTAGTTGTTTTTCTTATTTGCAGGAACAAGATCTGGACTCACAAGATTAGTATAGGATAGATAGTTAGTATAGGTTCTACTTGTAATCTTCTTTGTAATTCTTTTGTAAAGGATCTTGTAAAGATGTTATTACAAGTTTAATAAAGTTAAATTTCTGTTCTGTGTAATCTTATACCTTTGATGTATTTGTCAACATTTGTGACCTCATTATAAAACTTAGAGAAATAAGCATTATTTCTTATTTAATTTCTTTTCCCTTGTCCTTAAATCTTATTATTGATTACTATTCCTTTCTTAAAATCAAACAATGTTCATAAGGTTTTCTTTTGGAAAACCCTTCAATATTAATAACTTCTAATATTTAAATAATTCCAAATTGATTTGAAATTTCAAATTTAAATTCCGAATAACTCCCCAATTTCTTAATACTCCTAAAGATCATGTCAGAATTCATAGCAATCACTAACAAGAGATATTCCTACCTCCAGTCAGTGAAAGAAACTCGGATCCCTTTAGTGTTGTGTTTGGCGAAAAATTTATCCAGATTTTACAGATGCATGCATGCACAAACTTATATTCCTATTTCTACCCTTCGTTGGATCCTAATACTGGGATGTTACAGGGCTCATGGGGATCACTCTGGATGTTGACTTGTTCAGTTTGCGGCAGCGTGGAGTCATTCGGATTCTGGTGGCCATGACTGATACCTCAGTTTTCTCGCAGCTTAGTGATGCTTTGGGTGATTATCTTAAGTCGGATGTTGTGGTTAAGCTTAAGGCCTACGAGCTTCATTTCTGGTTGGATCCTGCAGGTTATGTTCGAGAGCCGGAGCTCGTTCCTTTCCTGTGGCGGAAGAGGGATGAGGACCATGATGATGATACAAATGGGAAGGGCCCTGATGATGTTATGGATTTGTCTGATTCGACAAGTGGTTTACAGGATGCTGGGGATGGCTCTTCTTCGGCGCAGCCTAGTCAGGGGGATCGATGCCACCGTACTCCATTCAGAGGGCACAGTTGTTGGCACATGATTCTTCACTTCCGATCGCGGTCACTCCTTTTAATCCCAATCCCACTACGCCGCGTGGAAAGGAGATTCTTGAGTCGCTTCTGGTGGGCTCTCCTCTTCGTGGTGTCACACCTGTTGTGGCTTCGCCTCGAGTCTCTCCTTCTCAGCTATAGGATGCTTTGCGGGTGGCTACTGCTGGTACTCGGACTACCCCACGGTCTGCATCACCTGCTCGCTGCAGACCTAATGTTCTGGGTCGTTCTCTTCCTCGTCGGGAGGGAGCGGTGTTGGAACCGGTGTTTCAGGAGGTGGTTCATGGGCCCTCGGTGCGGGGATTGACCCAGGAGGGGCTGGTCGACCGCGGTGCTTCTCCGACCACGAACCAAGACGTGATTCCCGGCTCCTCTTCGATCCAGGCAGGCGGCCTTGGGTTGATTAGGGAGCTGGGGTCTTCGACGACCCGAGCTGAGCTGCTGCCTAGTGACGCAGTTGGAGGGCTGCTGAACGCTGGTAGTGTTTGGCCGCCCAGGAGGGGCAGCCGGTCCATATGGGCGGTTTGGCCATGACTGGGATCCACTCGGGGGACAGCCTGTCCCGGTCTTCGTCGGGCCCGTCCCTTGGTGGTGGCGGACTACAGGCTTCGGCACGGAGGAGCTCTAGGCATGGACTCGACGCCTCTGGGGCATCAACTATGGATGACGACTCGATGGTCAAGGCCATGTGGAGGAAAGCTGAGAAGAACCTCGACTCGCAAGGTATAATGAATTCTACAAAGTCTTTCCTTTCTTTCTCCAATTCGTCTATTACTGATAAGCGGGCTAATGTTATAGTTAGTATGGGTAGATCTGTTAAGGATGCTTCTTTCTCTAGTTCTGTGTTGAGACGTATGGAGGTTGACCGTTTAACGGTTACTCCTAAGACTCTTGTTGTTTCTAAGCCTTCACCGATCGAGGAGGAGGAGTTGCATGCCACAATAGATGGTCAACTCCTTTCTCACTTAGTTGGTGAAGTATCGGAGATGGGCTTTGATGAGACTGAACTGGGTTCATTATTTGAGCTTACAGCTTCTAGTCGAAAATCAAAGGGCCACAAATCTCGTAAGAGGTCTCGTGTATCCAAATCCCCTATTGTTTCTCAATGAATGGCATGTTCTCAAATAGCAGAGGTCTGCGTGACTTGGCTAAATATTTGTTCTTTGCCGATTGTGTGAGAGATCATAATTTGGATTTTTTTTGGGTATTTTTGAGACTGGCAGACGCGATTTCTCACAAACTCAACTCAATCGCCTTTCTGGTGGAGTGGAGTTTACGTGCGTATCACGGCCACCACGGGGTCGATCCGGAGGAATCCTGTTGGGTGTCCGAAATGACACTATGGAAGTCCTAGCCAGTTCGGTTGGAGATTTTTTTATTAAACTCCATATCCGTAACAATGTTGATGACTTTCTATGGTCTCTAGTCGCCGCATACGGGGCTGCCCAGGAGGTTTTTAAGGCGGAATTTTTACATGAGTTGGTCAATCTGACTAAGGACAATCCATATCCTATTCTCATAGGCGGAGATTTCAACTTACTCAGATTCCCTCACGAGAAAAGTCGGGGCCGTTTTGATAATCATTGGCCTTTCATGTTCAATGCTGTCATAGAAAGCTTGGATTTACGAGAGGTTACAATGATCGGAAGACAGTTAACTTGGGCTAATAGTCTTCCCGAGCCTACATATAAAAAATTGGATAGGGTGCTTATGGATACCGAATGGGAAGATAAATTCCCTATGGTAACTGTTCGTGCCCTCGAACGTATTAAGGCTTTATCGGATCATGCTCCTATTTTATTGTCTGTTAGAACACCACCACGAAAATCCAAACATAGTTTCAAATTTGAACTTGGATGGATGGAACGTGATGGTTTCCATGACTTGGTGAAGGCTATTTGGGAGAAACCTGTTAGTGGTCATACACCTATACAATGATGGAACAACAAAATGCATGCCTTACGCAAATTCCTTCTTGGTTGGGCCCGACATACTCCTGGAATCCTTAAAAAAGTGAAAATACGCCTATCATCTATTATTAATAATTTGGAGGCTTCTGCGGAAGTCAGGCTTTTATCTGCACAAGAGATTGAGCTTAAAAACCAATCAAATACAGAAATTGTTAGACTACTCCATGAGGAGGAACTCAAATGGTACCAACGCTCTAAAGCAAGATTCATTCTGGAAGGAGATGCGAACACAATATACTTGCATGCTGTGGATAATGGCAAGCATAAGAAGAAACTTATTCACTCTTATCTAGGATGAAGGTATGATTGAGGGGCAGGAGCAACTTAAATCGTATATTACTAGTTATTATAAATCTTTGTTTGGGGCACCGCCAGAGAATTCCTTCCCGTTGGATGAGTCCCAAACTGCAGATATTCCTCAGGTTTTTGTTCTGGAAAACGACTTTCTAACCGCTCTGTATACGGAGGATGAGGTGAAGAAAGCCGTTTTTCAGATGGAACATAACAAGGCACCAGGGCCTGATGGTTTTCCAGCGGAATTTTACCAAAAGTTCTGGGAAGTTATCAAAGGGGACCTCATGCAATTGTTTGTGTTCCTGCATGCCGAGCAGCTAGACCTTTTTAGACTAAATTTTGGCAACATAATTTTACTTCCTAAGGTTAATAATGCAGAACGAATACAACAATATCGTCCAATCTGCCTTCTTAACGTTAGTTTTAAAATTTTCACTAAAGTTGCTACGATTAGACTAAATTCGGTTGCTAACCATGTTGTAAGCCCATCTCAAACTGCTTTCATGCAAGGAAGAAATATCCTAGATGGGGTAGTAATCTTGCATGAAACAGTTCATGAACTACACTCAAAGAAGCTGAATGGTGTATTGTTCAAATTGACTTTGAGAAGGCTTATGATAAAGTTATTTGGTCTTTCCTTCAGCAAACACTTCGTATGAAAGGTTTTTCTGAGGAGTGGTGTGCTCTCGTACGGTCTTTTGTGTCTGGTGGTAGTGTTGCCATCAATGTCAACGATGACACTGTCAAATACTTCCAGACCAAAAAAGGGCTAAGACAAGGGGATCCATTATCGCCTATACTATTTAACATAGTGGCTGATATGTTGGATATCCTTATCGAGAGAGCTAAGGCTAATGGCCAAATTGAAGGATCGGTTCCTCATCTGGTTGATGGTGATCTATCTATTCTTCAATATGCTGACGATACAATCTTATTTATGGAACATGATTTGGAGAAAGCTAAGAATCTGAAATTAATATTATCAGTGTTTGAGCAACTCTCTGGATTGAAAATTAGCTTCCATAAAAGTGATTTGTATTGTTTTGGCGAGGCTCAAAACGAGGCCCACCTATATGCTGATCTTTTCGGCTGTAGTCAGGGGCAATTTTAATCAATTATCTGGGAATACCGATCCACTATCGGCGTCCCACGATTGCTGAATGGAAAATCATTGAGGAAAGACTCTAAAATCGCCTTAATAGTTGGAAAGGAAAATTGCTATCCCTTGGTGGAAGACTAGTTCTCATAAATTCAGTACTCGCCAACATGGTACTATATATGATCTCGTTCTTCCAATTGACTAAAGGTGTCCTGAAGGAAGTGGATTATTTACGATCAAGATTCTTTTGGCAAGGGGATAGTGAAAAAAAGAAATATCGACTGGCCAAATGGAATGTGGTTTGCCGACCAAAAGAATATGGTGGACTGGGCATACATGATTTGCAAGTCAAAACACCGAGCTTCTTGGTAAATGGCTTTTCAAACTACTATCTGAAGATGGTATCTGGCAAACCATTCTATGGAGGAAATATGTTGGTTCCAAAGTTGTATCTAAAGTGGTTTGGAAACCCGGTGATTCACATTTTTGGGCTGGACTAATGGCATCCAAAAAACATTTCTTCCATTTGGTGTTTTCAATATTCTGGGAAGATAAATGGGTTGGCCAAACTTCGCTTCGCGAACAATACCCGGCTCTATACTCGATTATTAGGCACAAAGGAGATACCCTCTCCATAGTATTGGGATCAGATCCTCCTAATGTGTCTTTCATACGAAGTCTCTTAGGTCCTAGACTCGTATCGTGGAACAATCTTCTAGTATGATTATCCACGATACAGCTATCTGAGGGGGTGAATGAGTTCAAATGGAAACTACTGGCGAGTGGTGAATTTACTGTTGACTCATTATATAGAGCTCTAATCCAACCTGATGTTCCAGTGGTTGATAATTCTAAAATTTGGAACATGAAAATACCCCTTAAAATGAAGATTTTCACTTGGTATCTTTGTAAAGGGGTTATTCTTACAAAAGATAATCTTGTTAAGAGGAATTGGCATAGAAGTACACAATGTGTTTTTTGTCATCATAATGAGACAATTCGGCATTTATTCTTCCAATGTAAATTTGCTCGTACTATATGGTCAATCATCCATTTAGCCTCTGGTTTATATCCTCCACGTCCAGTTACCAATGTATTTGGTAATTGGTTGCATGGGATACACGATAAATATGGGACTTTATTTAGGGTGGGAGCGCTTGCCATTATTTTGTCGCTTTGGCCATGTAGAAATGACAGGATTTTTAATAACATTGTGTCTTCTTTTCTTTAGGTGATCTATCGAGCCACGGCTATCCTTCGATCATAGACTACTCTCCAACGTATGGATTTTCATGACTTGTTTGTGGAGGGGTGTACGCGATTGGAGGCCATGGCGAGGGATATTTTCTCCCGACATGGATGGCAGTGTGACCTTGACCTGCGGATAGATCTGCCATAGCTCGACGCGTGTCTTCGTTTTTTGTCATTCTTGTAATGTTGATTCCTTTGTTCTAGTCACTGTGTCTGTGGTTGATCGGCTGTGTGCATCCTAGCTATGCAAAGAACGGGTGTAAACATTATAATTAATAATAAAGCACCCATTTTCAAAAAAAACATGCAGCATTTGCTAAGCAGCTTCACAACACCCCGTCTTTCCTTCGAAGCTGCAAAACTATGTCCTTTGCCGACCAACATAGGATGAATAAGAAAATGTTAGTTGCACAAAAGGGTGATCTTACTATGTGGACCCCATATTTTCTTCCACAAACTTATTTGAAAGCAACATTAAAGCGTCCAAAGTTCTGCAGGTCCAAGCAGCTTCCTGAAATTGACCTCATCGAACAATCACAGAGAAAGTCGCGTCATTAATCAAGCCACTTACATCTCCCCCATACCATGTGTATATGACTATGTCATCATCATTATCTTCTATCACAAAATTTAGCGAATTAATTTTATGTTAATTTATTTTCTTGATATATTTTTTTAAACTACTTTCTTGATATATTGGTTAAGTACTAAAGTGCATATTTGTTTTATTGGTACCTTTATTTGGCGCGTCTAGGAGTACCACTCTGCCCATACCTAACCTGACATTTTTGTGCGTTTCCATGTTGTTCTCATCCTTGAAGCCAGACCTTGCACCTAATATTCTCACCCTTCCCAATTCTTCCATGTTTCTACAGATTCTTCCGCGTTGTTCAAGAAAAAATATTAACACGGAACAATATACCATGTTGATTAGTTCGACTCTAATTTTGTCAATGAAAAACAAGAAAGAACATGTTGAGGAAGGACATAAATTTTAGTGCTGATAGTATAGCTTTATCTGTTCTGTGTGCATACTGTCAACACGGGGTACCTTCACTTTTCCTTCAAAAATGTACATATTTAGTTACATGTTCTTCAATGGCATAAGAAAAATATATATGCATTAACTCTTGATCTCAGCTTAATCAAGCACTCTTAAATGTATGTAACAAAAGATTATTTTCCTTCATGTCAATAAAATGGTATATTGTGAAGACTTGGGTAGTAATTTTTCAATATGAATAAAAAATCATGAGCGCAAACATAAGGTTGGTGTGCTGAAGATCTTTCAATAGGTGTTGATCAATCTAGGCTATGGTTCATGAACTTGCATCCATCACCATGCTTAATTTACATGAAGAGAGGTCCCCATGCAGTGCGCAAGATCAACCTTATTAGACAAAAGGTAAACAAATTTAATCAATAGAATGTGGGGTACACTTTCGGCCTAAATGCATAGCAGTTACAATAGATTGACTCGGTTAGCACCTCCTAGACTGCCTTTTTCTCCCTTATTATCCCAGTTTATTATACTCGCTCCGACCCAAATTATTTGACTTAGATTTATCTAGATTTGATTGTATCTAAACATGATTTAGTATTAGATACATCTGTATCTTGACAAAATTGAGTCAACTAATTTGGCTCGGAGGGAGTATTTAGTTCTAGTGAAAGGTGAATGGTAGATAAATATATGAAACCCAGTACATAAGCATATGCATGCATGGCGATCCAACAAATTAACCATAGACATCTAACCACAACTGATGTATGTGGACCAGATGCATCAGTAGTGTGAGGGAGTTGCATGTTCATGGGACCTTGTTTCCCTAACCTCACACTCCTTTCCATGACTCAAAAAGGAGGTATACCATGCATGCATGGATAGTTGTCTTAGCTAGCAAGCTCTTCATTCTAGGTAGCTCTAGCCGCCCCTTTTGCAAATCCTAGAAGGTGGAACACGTAGAGCTAACCCTTATCAATGGCATGGCCTTTTTTATAATCTGATCTGACACCTCATCGATCCATGCATGATACTTTACAAATTGGAAAGTTGATGCAAGATTAGCATAATTATTAGATGGGTGCTTAGTTACCTCTTATATCTTCAGCTGGCCATGGAAAGTGAGCTCTCTCTCACACACACACATCCAGTGTGGAGTTTTAACTGCGGTGTATAGAACTCAATAAAACAATTTGGTTGAACAAATTGAAAGCTTGTATTGCCACAACGTATGTGCATAGCTATCTCAGCGTGGTTGTTTACTGCCTCAGAAACCGTGTTAAGTTGGTGATTTCTATGCTTAGCCTTTTAGCTAGCCGTCCTTAAAGCTTGTCTAAAGGTATATAGGAATACTATAGACCCTAGCCTATCAAGCTACAGGTTTAGTGTCGTTAATGAGAGTTCTAGCTATAGCCCATGTGCTAAAAGACTTTTTGGCATGATTGTCGAGAATTGATGACCTATAAGGATAGAAGTATAGGCTAATCCATCGGTGAAACTTTCTACTCTTGGGAACATCATTACATAATTTCATTTGGTCTTAGAATTCGAGATGGGCACCAATAGATCATTATCAATTAGTTAGTACCAAGTCCATCGTAAATAAGTGACATTGATATCGGTATGTTTTTATGTGTTTTTGGATGTTAAATGTTGCAAATGTATAAACTTGCATTATATATAAAAAGTATTTTCCATGGAAAATGCAATGGTGGGATTATCATCTGACCAAATTTGAACATTTTTTCATGAACTAATAGTCATAGTTAGAAATATTTGACAATACACATTCATAGGTACTCATTTACGTACATATGTACTATTGATTTGTATGTTACTTATACAACCCTTGCACGTTATCATAGACAAAACATTAATCATCAAATCACATGCAAACATGAGCTTAAACTCACTAAATGCAAACTCTTTAGATACATCCTTAGAAACATTGCATTAAAGTGGTTCTCTCTTAACATGGTGTATCTCCTATGATATCATGCTAAGATACGATGCAGTGTGGAAATCCTAACGCAAAATCTTGTACCGCCATAATGTATGTGCACAACTTGTTCAGCATGGTCGGTCGTTGCCTTGGAAACTATGTTAATAGGTGATTGCTATGCTTAGCCTTTTGAGCAAGCCTAACTTACAGCTTGTGTGCAGGTATATATAAATACTAAACCCTAGCAATCTACGGTTTCAGCAACGTTAACGAGAGTTCCAACTATAATCAACACGCTATAAGACCTTTTGTCATGATTCTCAAGAATCGGCGACGATTGAAGTATCTGTAGGGTTTCGTAGCATGGAAAACAAAAAATTTCTACCGCATACAAACAAACAAGCCAAGATCTATCTACTAGATTGTAGCAACGAGTCGATGGAGGAACTCACCCTCGAAGATTCCAAAGCGGTTAACGAGAGCAGATTCTCGTGGGTGATGTAGTCGTACTCTTTCCGATCTCAAGATCGCATAGACGATCCTTCCGGCGCCGCGTTCCCGCAGCGCTCCCGCAGTCGGTCACACGTTCGGTACTCGACGAAGACCTTCCTCTCCCTTGTTCCAGCAGGCAGCGGAGGTTGTAGCACTCTCCTCGCGATTCAAGAAAGACAACGCGTGGTACCGAAGTAGAGGGAATCTCAGGCTTCGCCTTAAGCCAGTAGTATGGTGGAGCTTATGAGAGAGGCTATTAGTGGTCTAGTAATTAGACACACCAATTAGAAGGCTCTAAATCAATTAGAAGGCTCTAAACCGCTGGCTAAAGCAATTAGAAGCTCTAAACCAAAACGGCTCTAAACCGGAGATTAGAGGTGGAACTTGTGTGTGCTAGGAGGGAGCCCTGCCCCTCCTTATATAGGTGGGAGGGCTGGCCGGCCAAGGGGAGGAGAGTCCCTCCCCAAGTCGGCTTGGTGGGGCGCCGGCCAAGGGAGGAACCCTCCTCCAATTCGGCCTCCACCAATCCTCCTCTCTTCCCACTTCCCAAAATTGCCGTTTGACTTTCAAACTAGCCGTTTGACTTTTCAAACTAGGATTTGAATAAACCCTTTATTTCGGACAGCGAATACACTTAGTACATGATGCAATCATTCCAACATGCAATGACACATTCATGTACCCCTTCCCCTCCGGAGTGCCGGACATTCCGGAACATTCTAGAACATTCCCGATGAAAACACCGGAACCATTCCCCAACTCCGAAACGGGACTTTCCTTATATGAATCTTATTCTCCGGACCATTCCGGATCTCCTCGTGATATCCCGAATCCCATTCGAGACTCCGAACAACATTCGGTCTCTTTCTCATAATACCATAACTACTCAAACAACGTCGAATCCTTAAGTGTGTCTCCCTACGGTTCGTGAATTATGCGGACATGATCGAGACACTTCTCGAACAATAACCAATAGAGGAATCTGGAAATTCATATGGCTACATATTTCTACGATTACTTTGCGATCGAATGAACCACTTACATATGATACCAATTTCCTTTTGTCTCACGATAGTTTACTTATCCGAGGTTATGATCGTCGGTATCTCTGCATACCTAGTTCAACCTCGTTACTGATAAGTACTCTTTTCTCGTTCCCGTGATATGTGATCCCTTGTGAGCCAGTCACATGCTTGCAAGCTAATTGGATGACATTTCACCGAGAGGGCCCAGAGTATATCTATCCGTCATATGGATGGACAAATCCCACTCTTGATCCATGTGTTTCAACCAATACTTTCCGAACACTCAATGCCACCTTTATAGCCACGTTACGGTGGTGTTTGATGACATCAAAGCATCCATCTGGTAAAGGTGATATGCATGATCTCATGGTCTAAGGAATTAGATAACTATGTATCAGAAAGCATATAGCAATTGAACTATTGAAATGACTTGATCTTTATGCTACGCTTATCTATAGGAGTATGTCCATCACATCATTCTCCTAATGATATGACCCTGTTGTTAATAACATCTCTATGTTCATGATCGGAAACCATGATCATATATTAACCAACAAGCTAGTTTAACAAGAGGCTTTACTAGGGACTCTTTTATGTTTACAAATCACACAAGTATTAATGTTTCCGTTAATACAATTATAGCATGGTATGTAAACATTTATCATAAGTATGAAGATATGATAATAACCTACTTTATTATTGCCTCTTGGGCATATCTCCAACAGTCTCCCACTTGCACTAGAGTCAATAATCTAGTTTCAAACCTTTGTGTATTCAGCACCTATGGCTTTCCGGTGTTGCATGTACACGATTGCTAGTGGTCAACTGATCTCCGGATCTGACACTTCCAGGTCCGTGTGTAATTGCATGTCTTTGTCTCACGCATCACTCATTCTCTAATGAGATGGCTTTGTATAATTTGGTCTTTCGGTGACCTTTAGCTCTTTGGGGTTAAAACATGTTGATAATATTGTCGCACAATATATCTTCATAGTATTATCCCATGTGAACTACACCTAGTTTGATAACAAACTACTTGACACAAATGCCCTCTTTGTCGCTATAATAGCAGTCATATACTTAGCCTTTTGTTGAAGTATTCATCACAATGTCTTAACTTTGGAACTCATCCAAATCCATTATGGAACTCACTTTCCATTATATTGTGCCACCTTTAGTTTTAGATTGAGATAAACTTAATTTGTATTTTGTGACAAAGCTAGTATCAATGTAGTACTTTTACAATGAACTAACCATCTATTCGTCACTTCTACAAATATTATACTCTTAGTTCTTCCAAAAGATCATAAGAATATCCTTGCTATTGTCCAATGATCATCTTACGAATCATTCTGGTATATGCTCACAACATTTAGAGCATAGGACATATCTGGATTTGTACATATCACAGTATGATTGATATAAATATTCTTTGTGATTTCATACATCAAGTATCAATCTATACTTGATTATTTGTTTCACTTCACCAAATGTCAATACACTTGAATATATCATCAACATTGAACTCATTCAATCCCTTCGACATAAGAAACTTTCTTGTAGTTTCTATATTGAACTCATTCAATATATCATCTATGTACTTTTGGCACAACCACATTAGCGTCTATTGATGCCAAATATTGGGGTTTTGCCTAAGTCTTACATCGGGATGAAATTCTTAATATGTGTTAATAAAAGATACATTATTTCCAATCAACAATATGTCTTCCACCTACTGTATTAGAAACATGTCTTAGCGCCCCACTTAATTTCTTGCAAATGCAAGCATCTTCATCGTCTAATGAACTTTTAAACTCCTTTAACAGTTTCATCACAATGAAGATTCCAACTCCGTGATGCTCACTTTAACCATTGAAGTTTGCATATGCTTTTAGCATCCTTTGAATTAACAAAACCCTATGGACCGTGTTATGCACATGTCCTAGGTAACGATTCTATTAGAAGAACTTGTTTTGTTTATTCAACTATCATATAACAAATTTATATGTAGTGGTTGCTACATTAATCCGTCTAGACTAAATATCACTATGAAAGATCAAATCTTGTCATAGTCAACCTTTGAACATTGCTGTGAACTTTTTCCCAACATGTCGACTATTTCATAGATGTGAAACATCCATGTCTACTTCTTTATAGATCCAAACACAACTGTAAGGTCTTACACCTTTCTCGAGGGTCCTTCAAGTTCAAAACTTGATTTCTCGTATGGAACTATCACGGATTTTATGGCTTCAAGCCATTTGACTTGAGTCAGGGCCCATCATCGCTTCTTTGCATTTAGTCGGATCATTATTGTCAAATAATGATTTAACTCTCAAATCTTGGTATTTGATTGTTCATCCGACCTACTTGTTTCAATAGGAACTTAGATCTCCGTGACCACAACCTTTGAGGCACGTGAGCCATGAGCACTTTTGCTGCCTTCGGAACACTTTTCGGCGCTGCGCAACTCTGCACATATAGCTAAGGTTCCTTTAACCTTATCAATGTTCTATTGTCCTCCCACTCATCTTTTCACGAAAAATTCCTTCTCAAAGAAACTTGACGTTCTAAGTGACAAACACTTTTGTCTCCGGTGTTTATGGAGGAATACTTAATAGTAATACAAAGACAGGTTTATCCGACTTTGGTTGCAAACATCTTTCTTATGCAAAGCATACCAATGTTTAAGAAAGGACTACTTGGGTTTTATCCCAAACCATAACTTTATATGGTGTCATTTCAGCGGATTATGATGGAGCTCTTTTCAGTGGAAAACGGTAGTCTCTAAAGCTTTTAATCTTTAAAATATAATGGCAGTTCTATGAATTATACCTTTGATCTTACCATGTCAAACAAGGTTTAATTACATATCTCGAACGCTCCATACTCTTATGGTGTTTCGGGAAATGCAAATCCACGGAACGATTCCTTAAATCTTAGGTATTATGCTAAACTTGTAACTCAAATATCTTCCTTTATGATCTTATCATAAACTATTTATATTCTTGTTACAATGATTTTGCACTTCATCTTAAAATTCTTTGAACTTTTCAAATATTTCACACTTCATCCTTATTAAGTAAATATTCATATATTCACTCAAATTTTTTTGGAGAAAGCATATGAAGTTGAAATCCATCGCTTGACTACACATAATGGATTTCGTACAACAATATGTACAAGTTCAATAAGCTAGTCCATCGTTCCTTTTGGCCTATGAACGAAGTTTTAATTATCTCTAGGAAAGTTTCACAAACGTCATTTGATCAAAATCAAATAGACTCCAAAATTCCATCCATATGGATTTTCTTCATGTTTTCTTTCCAATAATTTAAACGGCGATGTCACTTCCTAAGTGATCTTTCAATCAATTTGTCTTTCGACATTTTTAGCACTAGTTTTATGGATGTGATGTCTCCAATGAGATTTGCGAATCATCCATCTTCTATGGATTACGGCAATTATTTGAACAACCCTTTTGTTCTCATAATACCTGATAAAACAAATCTTGAAGGCAAGCTTTGATGTTTAACGAGCAACACAATAACCCTTTATTTTGTTCTCGATGAACATCATCACATATTCTTTTGCTAGTTACTTAGGCCATTGTAGTTCATGAATTGTGTTGTTTCGTATGACGATTCATACCAACAAATTCAGTATCAAGTACTTAAGAACCACATTGTTTAATAAGCAAAGAATATAGCCATAACATGTATATCATCTATATACTTTAAACTGAACAATTCTAGTCTTTTCTTTTCTGCCATATATTTATGAGATTCTCTTCAAGATTTCCTTTTACATTTGAAAGAATCTATCAACATCAATAGTGGAGTCATACATATGACACATAATCCAAAGCGTGTATAATTAAATACAAATGTCTTTGGACTTGCACTTTGAAGTAGATCACCATCATCAAATGTTTGGTGTTCTTCCAAATTCCTTTCTTTAGTAATCTCTTGGTGTAAACATTTTACCTACATCAAATATTCACTTTATCATGGAATCGTCCATGATCAAGCTACTTTTAGCTTATAACGATGAATTATGAGTATAATGTTGCTATCCAAAACCTTTTGGAGGATTAGGACAACTAGTGTCTCCAACCTTTTGCAAATTCTCATCAAAATATGAGAACATGAACTTTGCCATATTATACTCTATCATGTTGTAACCAAAACTTTGTTTCAGATATCACAATATCTTCCACACATCATGGTTTCAAACAACTCTTTCAGATCCTAGATAACCTTGATATTAAGACAATCTTTGAATATCAAGAATCATGGAGACAAACATGATACTTATATACTAACATTTGGAATTGTTACTCTTGATTTAATACTAATTATTAAACTTCATGGAGTAAGAACTTACTGAAAGTTTGCAATAGGACTTTTAAACTTTAGATTAACACTTCAATACAATACGATACCAACAGAAAAGTAACTAACCAGAATTCTATAGTTCTATCATCTCAATTATAACTAAGCGCAAGGTGGTAAGCGGATGCCAATGACTACAACAACTATGCAAATTCACTTTGATTTAGTTTATGATAAATTGAGTTCTAATTAATAATTAAATTAATCTAGGTGAACTCCACTCAAAACAATATCCCTCATATTGTTTTAGTGATCACACGAACCAAATCCACCACATCAAAACCGATCATCACGAGAGTTGATATAGCTTCAATGGCGAACAATCAACATGTTCATCATATCTACTATATGACTCATGCTCTACCTTTCGGTAATCCGTGTTCACGAGGCCATGTACGTACATGCTAGGCTCGTCAAGATCAAACCTTAGCTACCGCATAAGCAAATCTGGCTTGCTTACGTTGTATTCACCAGCGGAATCAAAGACACCCGATCATCACGTGGTGCTTGAGCAGCAAGCTTTGTAGCGGTGCATACTAAGGGTGAACACTTTAGAACTTGAAATTTATGTGCATGAGGGATCATCTTATAATGCTACCGTCGTCTACTAAGCAATACAAGATGCATAAAGGATTAACATCACATGCAATTCATAATATGTGATATGATATGGCCTTTCTCTTTGTGCTTCCGATCTCCATCTTCAAGCACGAACATGATCTCCATCATCACCGGCATAGCATCAAGGTCAATGGCTTCTTCATGGTTGTCGCCCACCAGCTTCAACTATTACAACTATTTTGAATAGACACGCAGGTCTTAACAGAAATTAAAGACAACCATATGGCTCCTGCGGTTGCCAACTTACAATAAGGAACATTGCATACATCAAATATAATCACAATCATGGCCATATCACATCATTTGCACACCCTGCAAAACAAAGTTAGACGCTTCTACTTTCTTTGCATATTTTACGTGGTTTGGGGCTTTCAATAAGTGTTCTAACTACGAACAAGAACCACAACATTGATACTAGCATTGTTGATTACCCGTTGTAAATTGGATCTTTACTATGCTAGGAGAAACAGCACCCATAAAGCCACTTATGCAATACTAGTTGCATGTCAAGCGTGGAGCAAGTCTCATGAACGATGTCATGTAAGGTTAGCCGGCGCTTCATCCCAACATACCGCAAGATGCAAAGTACACAAAAGCAATCTCCAATAAAAGCATCAACGCCCACAATGACCATTGTGTTCTACTCAGGCACAGATCTACATATAGACACGGCTCGATACCATTTGTAGGGTTTCGTAGCATGGAAAACAAAAATTTTCTACCGCATACAAACAAACAAGCCAAGATCTATCTACTAGATTGTAGCAACGAGTCGATGGAGGAACTCACCCTCGAAGATTCCAAAGCGGTTAACGAGAGCAGATTCTCGTGGGTGATGTAGTCGTACTCTGTCCGATCTCAAGATCGCATGAGCGATCCTTCCGGCCAGCGTTCCATAGCGCTCCATGATCGGTCACACATTCGATTTTCGACGAAGACCTTCCTCTCCTTGTTCCAGCAGGCGCGGAGGTTGTAGCACTCTCCTCGCGATTCGGCGGCCTGGCGGCGTAATGCAGGAAGTAGAGGGAAATCATGAGGCTTCGCCTTAAGCCGGTGCGAGTATGGTGGAGCTTATGAGAGAGGCTATTAGTGGTCTAGTAATTAGACACACCAATTAGAAGGCTCTAAATCAATTAGAAGGCTCTAAACCGCTGGCTAAAGCAATTAGAAGCTCTAAACCAAAACGGCTCTAAACCGGAGATTAGAGGTGGAACTTGTGTGTGCTAGGAGGGAGCCCTGCCCCTCCTTATATAGGTGGGAGGGCTGGCCGGCCAAGGGGAGGAGAGTCCCTCCCCAAGTCGGCTTGGTGGGGCGCCGGCCAAGGGAGGAACCCTCCTCCAATTCGGCCTCCACCAATCCTCCTCTCTTCCCACTTCCCAAAATTGCCGTTTGACTTTCAAACTAGCCGTTTGACTTTTCAAACTAGGATTTGAATAAACCCTTTATTTCGGACAGCGAATACACTTAGTACATGATGCAATCATTCCAACATGCAATGACACATTCATGTACCCCTTCCCCTCCGAAGTGCCGGACATTCCGGAACATTCTAGAACATTCCCGATGAAAACACCGGAACCATTCCCCAACTCCGAAACGGGACTTTCCTTATATGAATCTTATTCTCCGGACCATTCCGGATCTCCTCGTGATATCCCGAATCCCATTCGAGACTCCGAACAACATTCGGTCTCTTTCTCATAATACCATAACTACTCAAACAACGTCGAATCCTTAAGTGTGTCTCCCTACGGTTCGTGAATTATGCGGACATGATCGAGACACTTCTCCGAACAATAACCAATAGAGGAATCTGGAAATTCATATGGCTCCCACATATTTCTACGATTACTTTGCGATCGAATGAACCACTTACATATGATACCAATTTCCCTTTGTCTCACGATAGTTTACTTATCCGAGGTTATGATCGTCGGTATCTCTGCATACCTAGTTCAACCTCGTTACTGATAAGTACTCTTTTCTCGTTCCCGTGATATGTGATCCCTTGTGAGCCAGTCACATGCTTGCAAGCTAATTGGATGACATTTCACCGAGAGGGCCCAGAGTATATCTATCCGTCATATGGATGGACAAATCCCACTCTTGATCCATGTGTTTCAACCAATACTTTCCGAACACTCAATGCCACCTTTATAGCCACCCTGTTACGGTGTGGTGTTTGATGACATCAAAGCATCCATCCGGTAAAGGTGATATGCATGATCTCATGGTCTAAGGAATTAGATAACTATGTATCAGAAAGCATATAGCAATTGAACTATTGAAATGACTTGATCTTTATGCTACGCTTATCTATAGGAGTATGTCCATCACATCATTCTCCTAATGATATGACCCTGTTGTTAATAACATCTCTATGTTCATGATCAGGAAACCATGATCATATATTAACCAACAAGCTAGTTTAACAAGAGGCTTTACTAGGGACTCTTTTATGTTTACAAATCACACAAGTATTAATGTTTCCGGTTAATACAATTATAGCATGGTATGTAAACATTTATCATAAGTATGAAGATATGATAATAACCTACTTTATTATTGCCTCTTGGGCATATCTCCAACAGTATCCGCTACTCAGCTGATGGATCATTATACTCTTGGGAACATTATAACACAATTTTATTTGGTATCGTATCCTTGAGGGTATCGATTCCCTCACAAGACATGGACAACGTTTTTAATAAGTAACTTTGGATATTTATTTTTACACAAAATTTTAGTAAGAAAGTATTACCTCTATTCCTAAATATAAGATGGTTTAGTAGGAAATTTTAGCTTACAAAAACATCTTAGGAATGGATTAGAATAAACTTATAACGTTATAAAATATTTTTATGAAAAATGAAATGAAATTAGGATCACCAAATCAGTCTATAATTTTCTTCATGTATTAATAGCTAAAGTTAAGATGTTTTTACTTTACATGGCTAGCACGTCATGTATGTATTTACAAACATATGTGCTATTAGTTTGTGTGTAGTTCGTAGGGAACACAATCCTTGGCATGAGTGAAGAAGTATTAATGATGTGTTACAACTGTGATGTTGATATTTTAACTTCCTCTTGCAATTAATTTTGTTTATTTTAAATCATATGTGCTTTTTCTAGAAAAATGTCAAGAAGCAAAATAACCAAATATAAGCTATACATATAAAATAGATTAATGTGAAACCCTTATCGTGCATGTTGATGATTTCTCACCCGTCACCGTCCAAGTAAGGAGCAAAGAGCATATTTTAGCCTTCAAAGTACTCATGGAAATTCCTATGTGTTTGCCCTAGTATGGATATGAGATTATCTCAGAAGTGTAAAACACTAATGAAAGAGCCTCTATGATGAAAAAGAACCTTAGCTTGAGGCTTTTATATCCAAGCTCAAAAGTACCAACTATTTTATATATGGACTTTGTGATATGTTTTGTTTGTTTGTTTATGAAGCTTTATAAGAGATAGAGAGATTTTTTAAGCATTGCTCAATATTCTGTGGGGCATCAAAGATAAAAGTTTTGATTGTGTACTAATTCTACTCATAATTATACAAGGACTAGATCTTTATTAGAATGTTACTAACTATATAGTGCTCTGAAACAACATCTCCATCACCACAACAAGTCTCTATCACATTTTTCAATTGACACACAAAAATAATCATTTGGTCAGTGTTGATTGACTCCTAGTTCAAATTAAATATATGCATGTAGATATCATTTTTATTGCCAACAAATATTTGTTAAACTTCAAGAAAATTGTACAAGTCAAATTCTTTTTTATTAGTTGATCTTATGTTTCAAAAATATTTATGAGAAAATCAGAAAAACCTTTAAAATATTGGTGTTACTGGATTTTTTTTAATGGATGCCATATATATGGTTAGACTATTTAGAGTTATCCATCACTAAAAGACAATGTATCTAATTAACAAGTTGCAAAATTTATATTAATATTTTTTCATATAAGCATGTTTGGTCAATTCGAATAAAGAACAACTATGTTGACTCAAAGATACTTATTTTGTGATGGGGTGTAGATAAAAGTGCATATAGATTGTATGGAATGTACTTTTCCAACCAAGCGTTTTAAATATCACACAGTTGCTCCAAACACAGGGAAAGCAGGAAAATTAGACAAATCATTTTAGTTCTATACCTAATTATTAATAGCTTGTGTATTACATTATTTTATATTGTTTTTTACTTTTTTCATATTTATTTCTTGATATAGTTAGATGCTTCGGATGTATTCTTTTTTACTAGAAGGTCCATAGATCCATAGACAATAATATGAGCGAGACAAAGTATAGAGGAGGCTAGACTGGATAAAAAACGTAGAAGGTCAAAAAAATAGTGAAAACAAGACAATAAGGGGAGAGTGTGAATGACTCTCAACTCAGCAAAAGAAACTACTTAACTAAATTCCATGACCGATCGGGCGATGATTACCCGGGTTTTGAAGTCATTATGGTTCAAGCCAATTTCCATGCAGTGGTGACGGGGACTAGAAAAGGTCACCTGGATATATAATATTTGGTGTTTTCTAGTTTTATTCAAAACTTTATAGTTATTTTTTGGAGAGGGGTTTTCTATTAGCATGCACCCCCGGACACGGTGATCAAAAACATCCATATGTTTTTGAGATCCGGTTTTGTGAAAGATAGAAAAAGGGCGCGCTCCTGGGAGGTCGCGCCGCATCAATATTGTTGCCTCCACGTGGCAGGCGCAGACTGGCCCATGCGTTGTCTTAGCTTTCCCGTGTGACACGTGATGGATGCAGAGAGGATTACGGGTCCTTTTTCCTTTTCGTTTGTAGATTTGAACAAGAAAATTGTGATATTTTTCAAACATGGCGTACAAATCGATATATGTTTTCACAGTTGTTCTAGTCACCCAGATTTTCAAAACTAGATTCATTGTTGATATGTTTCACCGAAAAAAAATCCGCACTGCCTATGATGCGTCGGTTGCACTGCCTTTTGGTCCAGTGCACGGTGCCTTCGGACGACATAGTGCATAACCTAGTGTCCTGGCAATGCATCACGCGTGCACTACCTCGTTATTCTGCGTTGCACTGACTTCGATCGTAGTGCACATCACGGTGTTCTGGTGCACTGTCTTGCTGTATTGTGTTGCATTGCCTTCGGTTATAGTGCACGACGCGATGAACTAGCAGTGCACCGTCCGTGTACTGTCTTATTGTACTGTGTGACACTGCCTTCGGGTCATAGTGCACAACGCGTTATCCTGGCAATGCACCACCCGTGCACTATCTTTTTTATACTACATTGCACTGCTTTCGATCATAGTGCACAACGTGGTGTACTGCAAAAAAAAATTCGAGTTCAAGGTGGTAGGTGGAGCAGTGCTGCCCAACCAGGTGGCAATTAACCAGGCGTTCCGCCCGCGATTCATGTGTGTGTCGCCGCTCGTCCGCGTGCTCTCCAGCGTGTGTGCTTCCCCTAGTCGTACTCTATATATCACACCATTTTTCTTTGTTTTGAAACCGTCAAAAAAAGTATTAATTGTCCGCAACTTTAATTATCCGTCAAAAAAATACTAATTGTCTCCAACTTTTCCTATAGAACATTTTCTGAAATTTCTTACAGTTTAGGAGGAGTTTCAAATATACTGCATTCTTTTTCTGAAAATCTTTGTTTTTTCGTACTATTTTCTGACACAATTTTGAAACCATTTAACAGAATAATTTAAGTGATATATAGTTGAGAATACATTGGTTATCCATAACTTTTCATATAGAAGATTTTCTGAAATTTCTTACGGTGTAGGAGCACTTTCAAGTATATATAGTAAATTGTGTATTCTAAACTGCTCTGTTTCTTGAATGGTTTGTTGGATTTAATTTTCATATATTTTATCAAAATGATGCAAATGATATAACTTTGGAAAGGTATTAAGTATCCGCAACTTTTGTGTACAAAATATTTTTCCCAAATTCCATATGTTTAGGTTTCTTTTATGGCGTCCCTTAGTGGTTGTCTGCGGATGGCGCTCATAGGTCATAGCTACTAGTATGTACTAGTGTTTGTTTGCACATGATATATTTTCTATGTAGTAAGCATATATTGTTTGTAGATTTTTTTACATTGTGAGATACGTTAGTGTGTTCTAGTTAGTATTAGGGTTTAGGGTTTAGATTTAGGGTTTTTGTTTTCTCCAAAATTTTCTATGTGCACAAATACTGGAACTTTAAGAGTATACTTGTACAAATTGGTCCATAGGAACTAATACCAAAACCACTTTAGGAGAGACGCGCTTCAGGAGGCGGCGACAAAAACCATCTAGGGTTCCTTCCCTCCGCCGGCGACGCCACCGGTCCGTCCCGTCTCTGGTGGCCTTAGGGCCTTGGAGGCGTAATGGACCACGACCCCTCGCCGGCGGGAGGTTTATGTGTTTTGTTTAGAATGTTTTTATTGTCTTCTTTAGTATCTTGAGGCGGCGGCTATATCCTGAAGCCAGAATAAAATCCTTTCCGCCTTGTCCTCACTTTGGTGGTGCGTCTAGCATCGGCGGAGGGCACGTGGAGTCGTGTGTCCGACAGATCTTTTGGGATCCGGTCGTTTTTCTCTTTCCTTGGTATGTTTTGAGTTCAGTCTCTTCCGATCTACGTTGGTCATCTTCGGCGATGGTTGCTGCTCTGGTGCGCTGGTCCTTTGGAGCCTTAGCACGACGACTTTCCGTCCGTCTACTACAACAAGCTCTACAACGTCAAGCTTTTCTCGACTCTGGTGATGGAGGGGCGAGGACGACGGCGGGCCTTTGGCTCGTGCCAATGTTTGTAGTCGTCGCTAGGTGGTTCATTGACCTACTTGTAATTTCTATTACTTTTAGAACTTTTTGTACTGTTGTTGATGAAAATTAATAGATCGGTAGAATTTCGCAAAAAAAATACCAAAACTAGTTCGTGTGAGAGTTCTTGCAAACCGTTTGAGATAAATTTGGGGCGCACACATCGGCAACATTAATTCCCAGTCAACCTTAAAACACAATTATTTAATTTCTTAATCCATGAGGTGTACATGAAGGAACGGATCGCGCGCCACATATAGCTACACTCCCAACTGAGTCATCATGCAGCTCGGCTAGCATAGCTATTCTAGACTAAACATTCCATTAAATTCCCTTAAAATAGCACTAGTACTCCTTAATTAATCTTGAACTCTAAAGTAGTAATATTCAACTACTCTTTAATTAAGCTAGCTATAGCTGAGCATTTAACGCACCACCATGTGATTTTGTAATGATTGGCATATGCACTCTGCAAATAATTTAGTCAACCAGCTAATTGTTGAATCATGCATGTATGAACATGCATGGCAGAGAGAGGGAGGGAGAGATAGCTTAATTAGTTGGTTTGTACTATTCCTAATGATCATCGCAACAAAGATTGATATTGATCCAGTGGTATCCATCCAACTTGGTCTGAAATAGGTCACAGTTGGGTCATACCGCTTGCATATATTTTAACTCATATATATCTACACAAGTCCCATCAGCTCTTAAGATATATGGGTAACTTTCATTTTTAGGAGATTTTTAGTTGGTACCAAATTAAGGGTTTAGTTTGCTGATCATTGGAATGTTCTATTGGTACTGTAGCTTCTAGCTAGCTTAAGGGGCAATAATTATCATTCTTGATAAATTAATCCACTGAAGATACCTTATATTCATATGGACACGGGTCAAAAAACCCATCGGCAACGGATAATGATTGTTACTAACCGTTTCACGAGATTGTTACTAACCGAGGATTACAGGGGATCAAAAAAATCTTAGTGTGTCCTGTGACTTGACGGTCGCCGGTTCGTTACCAACACCATGTCATCCTCTTCTCATTCAGCTCCTACCTTACTACACGAAAGTCTTGCTATTCCCGGAGACTGACTTCACAGCACGGCCGTCACATCGCCTCCAGGCTTCCGCGTCGCCCTAAATGATTCAAAACATGGATGCATTCAGTACATTGAACTAAGAATTCAGTGTTGTGAAGAATTAGTTGTGACATAACTTAATGTTTTAGTTGGATATATTCAGTACTTCAGCAGATTCATAAATTTATTTAACTAACATCGCAACTAAATAGATGCAAAACAGAGTCATTCAGTTCTAAACTCAATTCCATTGGTAACTAATTAAAAGTACTTAAACTAATTGTAGAGGTAATCTACTTAATATACTTTAGTATAGATCTAGGGTTAGGGTATTTACTTTAGGCAAGGCGGGCTCGCTTAGCATCACCAGTTGGTGCACCAGCGCCGGAGCCACCGTTAGACAAGTCAGAGTTATCCTCCTCATCCGCTTCGTCATCGTCATCCTCCTCCTCTTCCACCTCTTCCTCCTCTGCATCCTTCTCCCCCGCCTCCTACTCCTCCTCCTCCGCCGCCGCCATCACTGCGGCCGCAGCCTCTGGCCCTAGGCCATTGTGGTGGAGTAGAGAAATGGCTTTGGCATCCCGGAGTTGCGTCTGGGACACCGCCTCTTCAGTCTGCTGAATCTCGCGGTTGACAGCGGGGATGAAGATGACCCTTGCCATCGCCGCCTCCCGGATCTAGCCGTTGACGCACTCGTGCTCGAAGTTGGCTTGATAAAGAAGGCACGCAACCTCTAGATCTGAATCTCACGAGGATGAGGAAGATGAAGAGACTGAGGTGCCGGGGCGGGGTGTGCGCGGGGGTGCTCCAGCGTTGCGGGATGTACTCCATGCATGGGAAGCTCCGACGATCGACTATGGAGAAGATAATGCGGCCCCGCCGTCCACCCCCGTGGTTAGCAGCAGGAACTGTGCGGACATGGCCACAGTTGGAGGAGTAGGATGGGTTCGCCATCACCAAGCACGAGAGCGAGAAGGAAGATCTTAGCTAGTGATGCTCGTGGAGATCGATGGGCGTGTGCGACTTGGGAAGAAGATAGTGAGACTAAGAGCGATGGGAGTGGAGTATTTTATAACTACTGCCTGGTGGTTTGCTAAACGTTGAAAAAGATATAGAAATTCTTCTTTTGTGATGATGGTTTATCACCAACCGGCTGGAACTCTGACCCGTTACAATAACCATTGGCAACGAGCCATTATTTTGATTGTTGCCAATGAGTATGGGCCATTGGCAGCCCAGTACTGTTAACCCCAATAGCCACGCATGAATTTGTCTAACTGTTGGACGTATCATTGCCCTTGTCATAGGGGTGTCCTTAGTGTCGCTACGTACTAGTGATTGTTCCCATCAATAGAAAAGTGATCTATATTTGAATTGTGTTTTATCTCTTACAAACTAATGGTCATACACAAAGCTTACATTTGCATACATCCGGCACCACTGTTCACATGTATGCTTGGTTGGCATTTTCAGAAGAAAGCTTTAAAAGTTCAACTACAAATTCTTATGACCGCCCGATGAAGAAAGGGTCGTATGATGAACAGAACAAAAATATTTGTCCCTTTTCTTGAGTATTGTTTACCAGGCATGTGTTACCTCAGTTTTAGTTTGTAGGGCATATTAGGTTTCGTTAGGACATGATCTCCACCAAGAATTAATCTATTAACATGTGATTCATATGATACAAAATAACAATTTTAGTAACTAATTCTCCAAGCCATCTAGTAGTACCAGTTTTATGTTATGAAAATCTCGTAACAATTTAGTTCTTGGTCAAAGATTTGTATTGATGAAACCTAGTAAGGTCCACATAGAGGAGTGGATTGGGAGTACTAAGGGGAAAAGAAGTCTGCCAGACATAACTACAAATCGATGACAAACTAGCTATTTGTAAAGGTATACAAATTCAGTGGCAAACTATCTACTCGGAATATCAAAACTGTATTAGGCTATTACATTCCAGAGTACAGAATCCAAATTGTGTATGGGAATCTGTATTAATAATAGAACTTTTTTAAGAAAAATAAGAAATAGAAACAATAGCAAACACTTTGTGTCTAACTAAAAGATAAGACGTACACACTTCCAAAAATTAGGTTTTATGAAGAGTTTGGTGAATGCCGCGATATATATTGACATTTTTTTGTTTGTATGAAAAAGGAAATTCTTGTTGCTATCGGCATCCATTTTTTGTTTGATAATCCACATATAGTTGGACTAACCGTTGTTCAAAGTTAATCTTCAAAAAAGAGTGTGTCTTATATTTCTGGACAGAGGATGTAGCTAATCATTCAGTATAGGTTGCAATGAAGAATTATTTTTAAGTATAGGTTGCAACTGGTTAACTAAAGGATTACCAGGAAATAACACCCACATTTACGACAAGCACATGGCATCATGCATGGATTCCAAAGAACCATTTCATCCGAAGCACATTCACAAGCTCAATACTGAACATATAGGTAAAGCCTTCTCCAAATCACACACTAGGATTCAGGCCGGCCATCCACACACCCATATGTTTTTCTTCTGGCCTTAATTGGTTGTGCCTGGCAATAACCTTGTTGAAGGCATTGCTTTGAGAGTGTGGACTTTCTTCAGGGTGAAAACCTAAGATCTTTGATCGGACGATGACGGTGTTTGTGCACTGTTTCCTTCTTGGAGGCATCGTTTTTTGAGAAGTTGGACTTCTGGTGCTGTCTTGGTGGTGGTAGTACTGTTGTTCCAATGAATTGGTCATTGTAGCGGGACATTTATTTTTTGTAATTCTTCTTTCTTTTTTGGCTGTGTGCATCCGTATGGCCAATAGGGCAATGCGTTGTTGCAGAGGCTGGGTGTAATTGGTATCTTTTGATATTAATATATGCTCCTTTCCAAAAAAAAAAATATATATATATATGTTTTCCTTCTTGATTAGATGACCTCATCCTTGACCGAAACTTGTCTCTTTCCCCAAGACGTTTGACCTCATACACCAACTGTTTCTATGGTCGGTTGTAACGGTTTAATCACCATGTGTTACTTATTAATTTAATTTCTCTCCTCATCCATCAGTTTGAGCTAGCCCCACTATCCTTCTATGATTTTTCAATTATTTCAGGGCCTAGTTTCAGTGCAAGAAGAAATAAGAAGAGTATAATCCGACACAAATTTAGTTCAGTAATCTCGATCAGATGATGAGGTACAGTGTCAGTTTTGTCATGTGGTCTCATGACCTCCACGCATGAGCATTAATTGACAGAATTGCATACATGTTTTTTTTCAAAAGTCGTATCTACAAATTTGTAGCATGTCTCTGGAAGAATTTGTTCAGACATTTACCATGAAAAAGGTCTCTTATTGAAATTTAATTGTAGTACCATGGATTCCACCCAGAGTAAATTCGGTGAAGTGAAAAGAATATGGTGCATAGAAATTGCTACTGGCCAATAGAAAGAAAGTAAACCTAATTTTATTCTGATAATGATGCTCTGCTAAATAATGTCGGAGGGTATGTAACTGAATTTCTTCTGGCAAAATATCAACTACTTGTAGGCACACCACATGAAAAGCATATATTAGTATTGATATTGTACTCGTATTTAGTGAATACTCCCTCTGTTCCACAATATAAGCCTTTTTAGCATTATACTGTGGAACAAAGGGAGTACTAGATATAAAGAGCTATTTTATTGGGGTCTTTGATATTATAGGGTATAACTGTTTGTTTAAGTTGGTCAATGCAATTCGTAGGATTCTCATGTGTTTGGTTCATTCCCTCTTTCCCTAACAGGGAAACACACAAATGCAAGATACAAACTCAATGTGGTTCAGAAGCTATGTACAGAAATCTAACATCAGATCTAGGTGCAAAAATCAATTGTGATTTGCATGGAATTTAGGTTCAAAGTCCAAACCTGGGGAGAAGAGAGAAAGGATGATGCATCATGCTGGCTTGGAGATCAATATCCAGAGTCTGAAAACTCAATTCAGTTATATGGAAAATTCACATCATGAAACTATTCAAGATCAGTTAAATCTCCGGAGTGAATGCACTAGTAATTTATTTGTGAGTACTATAAAGTGCCCATCCATAGTACCAGTCAAACTTTCTGAAGCATTTTCTAAATGTAGTATTATAGAAGAATATTTGTAGAGATAAATGCAGTACCATCACTTAACCTGATCCCTGTAAATATTTATGGTGGATTTCCCACTTAACCTGATCCCCGTTCCTTCAAAGTATATTCTTTTTTGAAGTAAGAACACAAGATATTCGTCAAAAAAGTATATTCTGTTCCTTGCGGTCATCTTAGATTCTTTCTGTTTTCTCCGGTGAAGATCATCTTAGTTTCAAAGAGCACGACACATCATCCTCACATTCAACAACATTACAGATGGGACCGATGCCAAGAACACTGGCCACCAAATATCACTTGAACCAAAATGACAGGCTGACGATGACCTAAAGAGCATATTTGAAATTACGATGACTCTCGTCTCATCGTACACACATCAATTCGTCACGAAAACAAGTAAAAGTGATAAGAACTAGCTATCTGTGATCACATACACACAACAGCGACATTACAGCTCTGTGTGATCACTGGGAGCCGTTGGAAAAAAGAGTCTCACGATGTATGAAATCACACGCAGAGAGATAGAGAAGTTGTGCCCTCCAGTAGTGGTCGAAGATACAAGAAAAGTGATATGAGAATGTAGAACAAGATAAGTGATAAGGGGAAACAGAGGTCTGCAATCTAGCTTGTCTCCAAAGAGAGGGGCAAATCATGATTAGCAAATCACTCTGCTGCTAATGTAAGTCAATATCAGCTTGTATCCAAAACTGATCGGACGCTGCTAATGTTTTTGCAGTGAACATTAGTGTCCGGAACAATTGCTAGTACTCCAGCACTAGCTAGCCAGGTGCCAGCTCTGGAAACACACGGTCAGACTATCACTAGATCTTGTCAGATATATATGCGAATTGACTATGCATAGATTTTGCCCAAAGTAAAAATACTTTGGGGAAAATGTTCCCAACTTAATTGCCGAATTAATTAGGAAGTGTTGGTTAACCAAGTAGGAAAAGGTTTCCAACTGTCACTAGGTGCATGCTGATTCCATATCTGAAAACTCTGAACTACTACTAGCTGGGGGAAAATGCAGTTCTCCACTTGATACAGAAGTCCATTGTCCCAACCGCTGCCAACACACAAAACATATCTTCTTCTACGTTTTTCTCTTCCAAGCTTAGAGAGAGCGCGCGTGATGCTGATTCCAGCCACTATCCAAATATTGTACTAGTACAAGATCTACGATGCCATGTTGGTTCTTCTTTGACCGGCACAAATAGAGGTGACGAGGAGCAAGCGAGAATCCTGTCACCATAACCAGACAGTACCAACGCAAGCGGCACAGACGGACGGATGCGCGCCACGTGAGCGCCGGCAGCCAATGGGCGGCCGAGATGGAGAGAAATACTAGATTCTATTATGCATATAGTATTGCCACCACTGTATTTCCATGTGGCCTAGTCGGCTAAGCAGGACTCTTTAAAACCCCAACTGCTTATTCCTTTTCTCTTAATTTCTTTTCTGTGAGCGAGTATCTCAGCACACAGATTCGGGAGAATGAGATCACAAGTAGAAGGGATCATATCCCTAATTATTGTCTGGTTATGTTTGTTTGCTGATAAAATTAAGGAAGGAAATGATTCATGCGTGGCCGGCATGACCGGCCCATGCATTACATGTCAGTAATCTGAAAGCAAATGGGCATGGCTATCCTGATGTTCAAAAAATTTAAGGCTGACAATACGTCTGAATCGGTCTGGTCAAACATGTCCAAGAAGATTGAGCTACTCCGCAGTTCCAGTGTATGTTCAGTTTGCGGAAAGAAGTAAAGCCATATGTTATTAAAACCAGCCCTTACATGAACATCCTTATAAAAAGAAATAAAACATAAACCTTTAAAAGGTTCAACATCATCTTCCTTCTGCATCCCTTGATGGTGTGCCGTGAGCAATGCTCGATGCCTTTTGGGCCTCCGATGTAGCAAAGCTCGTGCTAGAAAAAAAACTTGAAAAACCCAGGCATGTCTAGAAGCAGCGGCCAGGAACTAGTCCACGTAGACCAGAAAGTGACATCGGACCATGATCTCGAGAGATAGCCATCCTGGAGACTAATGATAAGGACTGGGAAATAATCCAGCTCCAGCCACACGGAGATGGGGGACACCAAACTCACAAGTTCCCCGACAAAGCTATACCTTGTTGAGCTTCACATCAGGCGGAGGCGGAACTTGAGGACAGCAATACGTTGTGAGATCATCCCCTCCCCTGAACGTCGTCGCCGTAGATAAACCTTTAACACGCTAGGCCTAATATCCAACAATCGACACCAGACTCCAACCCACCGACGCTCCTCCAAAAAATAATACCGATTTGAGACGAGCTGAAGGACCTTTATTCTTGTTGCCACCAATACCCCTACACCAGGAGATGAAGAACTCGAATACCCACAGAGACTTGTCATCCGATCAGAAGTTCCCCCATCCTTCAGCCGTCGTAGTGGCCGGCCGAGGGCACAGGAATCAGTGGCGCATGCGACCAAGGGTTGGCATAAATCGCTTCTGTATCACCCGATGCGAGAGCCCCGAGAAAAAATGGGTTCATGACCGATGATTTCTCTTAACACACACATCCTGTGATCACCTTCGGAAGTTATTTTTAGATCCCATGAAAGTTTATTTGCTGCGCCGTGAACATTTTTTGAACTCCCATGAACATTTGTTTGAACCCGTGAACATATTTTAAATACCGTGGTAGTGTATTTTTTGAATCAGTTACTCCCTACGATCCATAATAAGTGTCAGGCAATTTGGGATCGGAGGGAGTAATATTTTTCGAACTCACGTGCACATTTGTACCCATGAACATATTTTTTCAATCATGGACATATTTGAAATCTCATGAAAGTGTACTTTTTAACCCGTGAATATTTTTTTGAACTCCCATGAACATTTGAGCAAACCCGTGAACATACTTTTAAATCTCCTGAAAGTATTTTCTGAAACTTATAAACATGTTTTTTAACCCATCAATATTTTTTGAATATTCCAACATATGTTTTCCAGCCGAGTGATACTTTTTAACCCTCGTGAATATATTTCGAAACTGGTAAACATTTTTTCAACAGTGAATAAAATTTTAAACCTCGTGAACATATTTAAACCATGTAAACATCCTTTAGAATGTTAGCATCTTTCCCTTTCCTCATGAACTCTTTTTCAGACCATGAACAATTTTGTAAGGACCAAATACATTTTTCTTAGAACATGGGCGTTAACAAATAGAAGAAATAAAATAGAAAAGAGATGTGAAAATAAAAGAGAAATACAAAAATGGGAGACAGAAAAAACGCTCCATGCCAACGCGAGAAAAATGAAAACGTGGTAAATGGGCCCAGCACATGTGAACACAGGTGTGCGGCAGGACTGATCTGCTTCGCGTTAAACGAGAATTTTTCTCCAATGTGGGCCCAGTGAGTACTTTTTTTTTTCTGTTTACGTTATCTGTTACCTTTTTTTTGTGTAATATAAAGAGCCTAGAATTTGAAAATTGTTGAAATTAAAAAATAATTGAATTAAAAAAATCAAAACTGTTTCTTTTCCTGTTATTTTCTCATTTTTTTTTCTTGTTGTTTCGTTTAAGTACTTTTTACACTTCTTGGTTTTCTTTTTTATTTTAAATAAATTTCCTAAATAATGATTTTGAAAGAACGTGAACACTTTTCAAAAAAATCGTGTACAATTTTGTAAAATTAGGAACAATTATCTTAAAAAACATGAACGTTTTAAGAAAAAACATGTTGTGAACTTTTTAAAAAATATAAAGGTCTTTCGATTCTTTTTCAGACGGTGGACATTTTTTGAAATCATACGAAAAATCATGAACAATTTGTCAAAATCTGAACCTTTTAATAAATAGAAAAAGAAACAAAAACCACAAAGTAGTAAAATAAATAACGGAAAAACTGAAGCAAAAAATTGGTTAGCCCAGTGATGGTCATGTGTGGTGCTACCAGCCTGCACCGTAGCAGGAGGTATCCATCCTGTATGCCGACTAGATCAGCGCATACCACCCAACGCACACCCTTGCACGCGGTATGGACCGGCCCAGTTGGCCTTTCCCGTCTTCTGTTTTCAGTTTTTTTCCTTCTTTTGTTATATTTTTAAAGTTAGTATTTGCTTTTGTTTCTTCCTTTTTTTCCTTTTTACTTTAAAAATATATATTTCTGAAAAAAATTCTGATTCGAAATTCTGTTTAGATTTACCCCTGCAAAAAAAGTTTAGATTTTTTTAAAAATATTTTTGAAAATTGTTCAAATTATAAAATTGTACAAATTCAAAGATTGTTCAAATTTGAAAATTATTCATATTTCACAAATTGTTCATATTTTGAAATTGTTTTAGATTTTGAAAAAGTTCAGAATTAAAATTTCTTTCATATTCTAAAAATGTTCAGTAAAAAAATTGTAGTTTTTTGAATTTTTTTTAAAGAAACAGAATAAATAAGAGAGAAAAAACATGAAAAAAAAGTAGCATACATAATGGGCTGCAGGCTAGCTAAAGCCCGAGTGCGGGGCATGGTGTGCGATGTCCCGATCGCAACGCCCAACACGCCCCCCCCCCAATGGGCTTTGGGGGGCACCGCCAGGAAAGTGTTTGACATGCCCTTGTGGCCCCGAGAACACTAGGGGGTCGGGCTAGGGCTATCAGCAAGGCATGGCACGTCGTACCGGCCGCGTCGGCCCCCTTGGCAGCCATTAAAACAGACGGACAACAAATTTTAAGACCCCATGTGTCACGTCATGATGCGCCACGCTGCTTTGCTTTTTCAGATGCCACCGTGTCCAGGCGGCGAGGCCGTGATGGCTCGTCTCCTGACGAGCCGGAGTTAATGGCGCGGTGGCCATTCGGCCTACCCACAACGTCCTTAAAAAAGGCAACACCTAGTTACTCACTGGCGCAAATCGCACTCTCCTCCTCCCTTCTTCCTATCTCTGCCCCAACTCCACGAGCGAAACCATGGGGCACAATGACCACGAGGTCGATGGCAGATGCCCCCTATGTCGAGGACGCACAACCTAAACCTCGACAAGGCCACATGCCAGTACAAGGCGAACCTGCTCGTGTCGCTAGACTGGCGGCCGCCAACAATGGCCATCCCGACCCGCCTCTTTCGGACAACGACGACCTGGACAAGGTCATCGTGTACCGCAGTTCGTTGTTGCCGCCGTACGCGCGGGCGGATCTGACCTGGAATAACCAATGGACGTGATGGGCGCTCCTACATGAAGAAAACGAGGACGCAGTGAGCCGCCACGCCATCCGCTACGACGAGCCTAGGAACCCTGACGACTATCACACCTACTGGGATCGCCTCGATGTCGACTAGATTCTAGTTGATCGCGGGTATCGCCCGTAGTACACGCCTTCTACATGCCCCGATCCAGCCACCTCCACCACGTCACCAGGCGTGGTCCCGTGCAGTGCCATCGCACATGCAACAACCACATTGGGCATGTAGGATTTCCTTCCGTCCTGTTGCACCGCCACCACTGATAAAGCGGGAGGAGGAGGAGGAGATGTTGGGCGGTGAGGATATCCCCGATGAGGAGGTGAGGAACAACATCGCCGAGTACGAGGGCCTCCTCGCCTACATGATGAAGCAAGAGGTGCCCATCACACCGCCGGACCTCGACTACAGCGAGGCTCTCCACCTCACTATTGTGCAGTCCTAGGAACATGCGCGCCTTGAGGAAGAAGGGCTCTGGGCGGGCATGCTCAGCGTCGTGTGTGAGTCTGTGCTAGCACAAGGGAATCATCCTCCATTGTCGGGATAACCACCGCCATCCGCTTCCCCCGTGGAAGCCTAGCGAGGGCCGCTCGCAGAAGACCGTCGGCGCGCGCCCTGACACTAAGCCGTAGCTCCAGCATCCGATCTTATTCCTGGAGATCTCTAGTGTCCTCTCCACCGCCAACACCACCTCCTGCCACCAGAGGAGCATAGCAGCGGCAAGAGAAGCTAGAACACAGCAGATCTAGTCGGGAAGATCTGATGATCTACTCCAAACAGGCATAAAGCCCAGACATCATGCCAGACCACCTAGTCCATCCACTCGCCGGCCAGCATCGTCGCCGGAGAGGGAGAGGACTAGGGGCGGCAGGGGGGAGAGGGGGTCGACTCTCAACGGGGGCACAGGTGGGGGGAGCTGTTAAGTTTATTTAGTTTGTATTAGGTGAAATTTTATTAAAACATGTAAATTATCCTAAATTTGAATAAAATTTTCTTATGTTTCAATTTTTGTTAGGATCACTATTGTTGGACGTGGATCCTTGGAGTACACTGGTGTGGAGAGGTTTCAATCACCGACAATTTAAGAGCATCACAGACCTCTTAAAACAGTCAAACCCTTAAAAATTTTCAGAAAGTTTCTAGTTTTGGGTCATTTTTTGGCCAGAACAGACCCTTTAAAAGTCCACGAAACGGTAAAAGTTTTAATGGGCACTTTAAACCCGACCCTCCAACCCTTACTTCTAACGTTTCGAGGGTGGTTTAAGGATCACAAATTGGCCGGAACTAGCCGGATTTTCACACCAACACCGCCACACCGCCCGTACGTGCAACCGCCTCCGGCCATCAATTTCTCGCAACTCCGCCAAAATTATTCACTGCCGTTCATAAATTCGGGCACGCCGCGTCAAAGAGTAGCCCGTACACTGCGTCGATGCGGCCGGTAGACTGGCCGGCGAGCGAGCGAGCAGTAGCAGCGCGAGCGGGTCGGGCGGCAGCAGCTGGCGAGCGAGCGAGCGGAAGACGGGCGGGCGGCCGATGACGGCGAGCGGCCGGCTGGACACGATTAGCTGATGATTCCATCTGATGGCTAGTTAGCTAGTTGCGTAGGTGGATGGACGACGTTGTTGCGCCAGATGGGGCGGTGAGAGATGCCCAGGCGGTGGCGCATCCAGTTGCTCTGTGAGGAAGAACACTTACAAGAAAAAAGAGATACTCGAAATATTCGGTTTTTAGGTTTTGATTTATCGTTTATGTTCTAGCCAACGATTTTTTACGAATAAAAATTCGGCCCTTATTAGGGATATTATAACTGAGACAAAGAGAAGGTCTCTCACGACTTGAGCATTTCTAACCGTCCGATCGTCCCATCTGGCCATTTCTGGCCATAGGATGACCATGTGTACCGCACTGGGCCGAAAGTCCCTAGAAAAGCTACTCTGGTCATCAAATTGGCCTGCTGTTATTAATGGGCCCTGTATACTCATGAAAGCCCATAGGCTACAGCGGAACCAAACTCACGGACAAACCCGATTCCTTTATCGAATTAGACTGAGGCAGGAAAAAAATAGTACTACTGACCGTCCGATCGTCCCATCTGGCCATTTCTGGCCGTAGGATGACCATGTGTACCGCACTGGGCCGAAAGTCCCTAGGAAAGCTACTCTGGCCATCAAATTGGCCTGCTGTTATTAATGGGCCCGGTATACTCATGAAAGCCCATAGGCTACCGGCGGAACCAAACTCACAGACAAATCCGATTCCTTTATCGAATTAGACTGAGGCAGGAAAAAAAATAGTACTACTACTGAAAGGACATCGTACAGTGGAGCCACTCCCACCTCTCCTCTCCAGCGACCGACGGACTCCTATTGTCGTCATCGCCGCCGCCCCAACAGCTCCCGTAGCTCATCCTCTTCCCTCTGTGATGGTGGCTTCCCGCCTCCCTCCTCGCCGCCATTCCCTTTGTAGCCTCGACTCCTTGTAGCCACGCTGTACACAGACGGGGCGGCCACGGTACCGGAGATCCCGAAGCAGCAGCAGGAGGCGGCGGTGACGCTGCAAAAGGTGTACAAGATCTCCCGCACGAGCCGTGGTCTTTGGTGGAGTAGCACTGGTGGGAGCTGCTGGACTTCGGGCAGCTCAGGTACAACTCCGTCTCCTTCTCCGACATCCAGAAGTAGGAGTCCACCGTTGTCCAAGTGGGCGCGCGCAAGGACCAGGGCCACCAAAGTAAGCAATCGGTGAAATGTCACCTCCCGCCAGTTCTTCCAAAAATATCTATGATGCCCCACTAATCGCTGAAATCAAACTTATTTTTCATGTATTATTTCAGGTCGGAAAGGGGCTCTCTAAGGACGACAAAGCTAGGAAGCTCGCATTGCAGCATTGGCTTGAAGTTGTGAGTACTACTTTGCTAGAGGCATTGCGAAGTTTTTTGGTTAGGTATTTTTTTCCAAGCAATGCGCTGATGTATATGCTGAAATTTTTGATGAACAGATCGACCCGCGCCACCTATATGGCCACAATCTTCATTACTACTACGATTGCTGGCTGCTGTGCGAAAGCAAGGAGCCATTCTTCTACTGATGAGTCTTACAACTAAATTGTCCATGCTTGTTGTTATTTCTGAATCTTTGGCCAGGTCCTAAGATGATGTTGAAGTTCTAGCCTTATGACTGATTACCACGTTTGGTTCTTTAGATTTTTTTTGGAACAAAACGGGCGATGTTGCCTCATTTTATTTAAAAAAGTAGAAAAGAATTGACCGGTTAATTAACGGGAAACTGGCTGCCCGAAGTAGAAAAGAATACAGACACCCTCGCCGACTGTCATGGAACATGACCGCCTTGAGGGCACAAACGGCCAACCTGGCTACCAACACAAACCACACGCACACCATGGAAGCGAGGACCATCGTCGAGGTTGCCCGCAGGTGTCATCGTCATCCCTCCTCTAGAAATCTGTATGTTGGTTGCTATAAAAAACAAGCGACATTTCCTGCCATGATTTATCATCTACATAATTGTTTCATAGCAATTCACTTATTCCCTATTTGAACTTTGAACATGCATGCACCATTGCAATGAGTAGAAAATAAATTGTGAGAACTTTAACTAAGCCATTAAATTTAGACTTCAAATGTTAATAAAATATCTTGTAATTCATAATTGTTAACAAATGCATACAACAAAAATAGTTAAAGAGTTGGCATATAAGCTACTCCCTCCTTCTCAAAATAGATGTCGAAAATTTGTCTAAATTTGGATGAATTTAGACACTATTTAGTATATAGATACATCCAAATTTTAAAAAGTTAGCGACATCTATTTTAAGACGGAGGGACTATTATCTATTTTCAGAAATTAAAGCACTACACGTTACTTTTATGTTTATCTGAATATTTCACTCGGCATCTAATTATTGCAGCCAACCTATAATATTATGTTTTTGTATGGTTATCATTGAGGGTCTTCCAAGTTTACTTGGCTAAATACACGTCATCGGAATATTCTTCCGAGGAGTTACCTCAAATGAAGAGTCTATTTCAATCTCCGTGTATTTCATCTATGGTATCATATTGGTTTTGTGGTTTTCATGGCACTGCAATAGCGAGGTATTATATATTTTTCTGAGCTATCTTGTTTTATTTTATATATAGTTTCATTTCACATATTTTTTGTGTTGCTATTGTAAGTATGAGGTTGACTATACTAGCCTTGTTTCACGTGTATGCGAGTGTGACATAGGCTTGTTTTATTTAGCTATGGGTCTTCTTACTTGATTTTTCTTCGAACATGCATTCTTGGGAAAAGGTTACATATAGACAGGTGTCTACTGTGCGTACTATCAAAATTAAGGTTTCTAATGATAAAAAATATTAAAAATGAGGTGAAGCTAGGTACTGTTTCCGTAGGAGTCTAGGTATCTTTTTCTTGAATGATATCTTTGACCGCAGTCTATTGATACCTTTTGATTTTTCAAAATTTTGGATAAAGAAAATGACAATCAATTTGTTAGTTGAAATCTAACTAATTTCATCTATATCTAACAGTCATTGTTCCAGTAGAAGGGCGCGGCAACGCGCGCCATCGTGATCTAGTACGCGTTATAAGTGAGGAGTGTGCTAGAGATGCTCCGAGGACTTCTTCTTGTCCCACGGTCCGGTCCACCCAGAATGGCCGGGCTGGGCCTCCAGTCCTCCTACCCAAACGACCAGGCCGGGCCGGGCCCTGGTGCACGAGAGGAACTGAGCAAAGGTAACCGACCCGAGCCCGCCGCACGCACACACTGTGCCACTCTTCTCCTTCTTCCTCGGCCTCCTCTCTCGCCTCGCCTCGCCTCCCTCTTATCGGATTTCTCCCCCAAATCCCTCCTCCCCGCTCCCCGAATCCCTCGCAATCTCGTCACCATCGCCGACTTCCTTAGCCGGGGCGAAGGGAGCATCAGCCACCAGGCAGGCAGGCACTAACGGCAACCGTACGCCCTCGTCCGCCGCCACTGCCACTGGACTGCCGGGGATCGATCGGTCCCTCCTCCCGCCACCGGTAAGCCAGCGAACCCTAACTCTCCCTGGATGGGATCATTCTTCCCCAGCGAGCATCCGATTTTTTTTTCCCCGTTCCTGTCGCGCGGCCGTTTCATTACGAGTAGTCCCCGTCCGTCTCCTTCCCGTCTCCAATGCGTCCGGTCTATCGCGAAATCTCGCGGCTGTAGCATGTCGAATCCGTCCAGACTAGATTGAGTGACTGGAAACGTGGCCTTTATTATTATCCGTATAGTAGAATATTTGTGCCGTGTCAGGGGTTGGTCATTTAAAACATGTAGTATATTCCAGGGGAAGGGGATGGTTGCTGTCACCTTTAACAATGTTGCATCTCAGATTCACTTCACCATGACTGGCGCCAGTAGGTTCAATATGTACTGACAGAAGCAGTGGTGGCTACTGGAAAGTCAAGTAGTTCATTGCACGAACTGTCGGAAATTCTTTTATTTGCAGAAGACAATCTAAAGGTTAAATAATTGTTGATTGACATGCTTAAATTCTTTCATTTGCAGAAGACAATCTAAGGGTAAATAGTTGTTGATTGACATGCTTAAATTTCATTCTAGGTCAGCCAGTTGAAAACAAAATTTCGGTTTGGATGCTATCATCAGTTCTTTCATCTACGAGTAGTTCCTAACTTTTATATTGCCAGATGAAGGAAGCTTTCGATCCGCCGTCCTCTATGGCACCAACACCGGAAACACAGCACAGCACTTCCAGCCGCATGAGGAACAACGTCATGAGTGGTGTGCTTGGTGAGCGAGATGACATCTCCTTGCATCTGCAATGTACGTGTCCTGGTAGATCCCAAAGATAACATTTCTGATTGAGTCTAGGCAGTCTTTTTATTTCTTTTTCTTATTTTCCTGCCACTGTCTTTCTTGTTCTGCAGGGGACAATATGAAAAGTGAAGAGGATACAGATTTTCTTCACACTTATGCTTTGGTAAACCCCCTCCCCAAACTTAAACACAACAACGGGCTGAGATCAATCCGTACCCCTTCATAATATAGTAAAAATGATTAAACCTTCTTGTCTACGGATGTATTCCTTAATGACAAATTCTCATTGATGCAGATAGTTGGTTCTTCCAGAGGGACCCATTGTATGGATGAGACTAGCTCATTATCAAGTGGATGGTGCTTCGAAAATGGGGACCGGGGGCCTTCACTACCTAGAGGACTGGCGTATGGCGATGAGATCCCTTCTCTGTCTAGTAGAAGTTCTAATGGCAATGCAGTGCTTTCACGCTCAGGTCCATGGAGTTATGGTGCTGAGATTCCCTCGCTCTCAAGTAGACAAGGTTATGGTGATGAAATCCCTTCTCTATCTAATCACAAGTTCAATGGCATTTCACGCTCAAACCAGTGGCCCTATGGTTCTGAAATCCCTTCGCTCTCAAGTAGATATACTTTTCGTGATGAGATCCCTTCTCTGTCTACTCAAAAGTCCAATGGCATTTCATTCTCAAGACAATGGCAGCAGTATGATGGTGACATTCCCTCATTCTCAAGTAGACAAGGTTACGGTGAGGAGATTTCAGCACTGCCTCCCAATTGGCGCTACCGAGACAGCATACCTCTGTATTCTGGTCAAAGGTGCCATGACGCCGATGCACATCGATGCCCAAGAGGCTACCAGCAAGGTGCTTCTAGTGGGAGTGTGCGCCCAAGAGGCTACCAGCAAGGTGCTTCTCGTGGGAGCGGGCACCCATGTGAAAATTTTGTACATGGTCTTGTTAGTAATCAGCAAGCCAGGATGACCACAACCAGACATACTGGCACAAGGTCACGGGTGACTAACAGAGCGGTCAACAACACCAACTATTGTAGAAATAGCAAGAAAGAAAATCCATCGAGAAATTCTGAGGATATAAGGGACCAAGTTTGTGGTCCCCGTGCGAATAAATTAAATAACACATCAACACAGACTACGAAGAAAGATATCTTGAGCCCTTTGGTCCGTAGAGACCAATTTAACAGATCAGACTTCTCAGTACAGTATGAACATGCCAAGTTCTTCATGATAAAGTCATATAGTGAAGATGATATTCATAAAGGTATCAAATACAATGTTTGGGCAAGTACACCAAATGGGAACAATAAGCTGGATGCTGCTTTTCATGATGCTGAGGTTTTAACCAAGGAGAAGGGCATAAAATGTCCTGTCTTCCTACTCTTTTCGGTCAGTAAGGATCAAATGCCCTTCTTCTAATTGTTTATCACTTTCTAGTTTGTAGGAGCAGAAGCATTTATAACAGCCCTATTATCTGATAAGTTATATGTTCAAGTGAGATCAATAGGTAGGCATCTCAGTGCCCTTTGTTGATGTGCATTCTTCCCATTGTATTATTTATTCATAAACGGTGTACTGTATGCCTTTTTAAAGTCAGTTTTCCCTGAATTGTGCCCTTAGTGGGCTTGCCATCAGATAAACCAATGATTTTATCCAAAACAGATGCATTTAATTCACTGCATGTTCCTCACTAGGTTTGAATGAAACCATCCAGAATATTTGTTCATCGTGTCGCTATTTTATCAACTGGAAAAATTTCAAGACAGATCATTTCATTGTATTCCCTGTTTCAGGTTAATACCAGTGGGCAATTTGTAGGAATGGCTGAGATGCTAGGTCCTGTTGATTTCAAGAAGACCATGGACTTCTGGCAACAAAATAAATGGAATGGCTTTTTCCCTGTAGTTTGGCACATTATAAAGGACATTCCTAATCGGCTCTTCAAGCATATCACTCTAGAAAATAATGACAACAGACCTGTCACTTTCAGCAGGGACACCCAAGAGGTACCATGATTCGTCCTTGTTCTGTAGAATGTCGCATTGTTCCAATAGATAATGTAGCGAAAAGCTAAGAATTCATTTGTTCAAGAGAAAGCTGCAACTTGGGATGATTTCAGAGTAGCAGGTTTATGCAAATTCCTCTTGTGAAGGAAGGTGATTCTATGTGATAAATAATAACCTGAACTGAGCGCCCACTCTGTTTGAACTGCGTAATCCCACACGGTTTGAACTGCGTAATCCCACACGACAAGCAACTGTTGTGTTCAAAATGACAAGCATAACAAAATGAGATACATGTTGCATATGTATTGGCCTAATGGGGACAGATATTTCAGCTCAGTGGCAACTAATACTATATTAGGAGAGGCAACTATTGACAGATATTTTTAGCTCGCCAACAAAAAGTGTTTTCTAAGGAAAAAAGAAATAAAAAATCAAAATCCACCTACACTTCCTGATAACGCATCGAGCCATATCAGAGATGAACTGAATGGTCTTGGATTTTTTGAGCATATCATTTTGCTCCTTTTATGTAGATTGGCCTGCCCCAGGGTCTGGAAGTGTTGAAAATTTTCAAGGCCTATCGCCATGGAACATCAGTTCTGGACGATTTTGACTTCTACGAAGAAAAGGAAAGTACACGCTGTGCACGGAAGGGAATAAATGCAGACTCGTTGCATGAAGCCAGAGTATCTTACTTTGGAACAGATGACTTGAAATCAATGGTAGGTACATCTTTTTCTTTGAAGTTGTCTAATAAGCTGGAGACACTGAAAGAGTTAGTTTTGTTACCTTGCTAGTTTAAGAGAACCATGTGATGGTCACTGTGTGAACATTGTGATTGTAGCTGTTCCTCGGATCGATGTAGTGCATAGAACCAGAAAATATCTAAAAGCAACAACATACGCCAAATGGAAAATATCTACTCCCTCCGTTACAAAATATAAGATGTTTTAGCCTTTTCCTGAAACACATGTATCTAGACATCTTTTAATGTGAAGGTTCGGAGCAAAATGAGTGAATCTACACACTAAAAGGTGTCTACTCTAGATACATGTGTTTCAGAAAAAAAAAAGGCTAAAACATCCTATATTTTGAAACGGGGGGAGTAGAAGGAAAGAACTAATATGGAGGAAGGTCAGGTTTATGTTATCTTCTGCGCTGTGTCAAATTTTGACAAGGTATTGAAGATAAAAATAACATCTGATGAATTTCCAACCTGAAAATGTCAGCTTACTGCCGTTTACAACGACCTGAACCCTGCAGCTCCTTCTGTTGTCACGGCACATTCTCTGACCATGCTTATTTTCATGTGCAGGGAGACATCGCAGCGAGCATGGAGAGTATCAGTCTCCACGAGCCTTGGGACTAATCAAGACGGATCAGCTGTCACGTCACGTCCCGAAATTCGACGAGCCAGTGACATGGTTGTACCACAAGTTGAATCGAACGTTTGATCCAACAAGTGGACCCTGCACAAAATTAACTGAAATATGCTATAGAATGTTTGTACTTTGTATGGACCAGATATATAGTCGTCGGTAAATGCATAGTCTCCGTTGAGAGTAAAATAGTTTTACAGGTGGTTACAGTACTATATGATGACGGCCGTGTGTCCGTTTGGTTGAATGTTGGCTGATTGGGATGTTTTAATTGACACAAGAACGGTTAAACCAGCAGATTATCTGCAGCTGCATGCAGGTTGTGATTTTCATCTTCAGTGAGCTTATTTTCCTTTCGATGTTATGTAGGATTTATTTTCCTTTCAATGTTATGTAGGATTGGGCTGTGACGATAGAAGCTTCGGCAACTAAGAATTTAGGATGAACATGGAAATTTGCATGTACAATACAATCTTGCAAATGTTAAGTATATATGGCAAATATGAAACTAAAATTCAAAGCTTGTACTCTGTCTCAAATTAGTTGAATGTCGCAGATTTGTGATCTGCATGCATCTATACACTATAATTGACTATAGATACATACAAATCTAAACAAATCCATGACATCTAATTCAGAACGCAGACCTCCATTTTCTAAATAAACAAAATAACAAGGTGGCAGAGTACATCCACTAGAATGAACATAGAAAATCACCAGGCTGCACTCTGAAGATGTGCAACAGGAGCACACAAGTAGCTGACAATTCGGAAGAGCCATCAGGGTGTGATTCCAGCCAGGTTCAATTGAACAAAGATACCAAGTACAAACAGTACGAATTCAGCAAGTTGTAGCTGCCAACACTCTATACGACAAAGAATTCAGCAAGTTGTAGCTACCAACACTCTATACGACAAACGACAAACGCAGATACAGGTAACAGCACACACCGAGCAAACAACGCTCAGCAAGTTGTCGCTACCAACACTCTATACGACAAACGCAGATACAGGTAACAGCACACGCCGAGCAAACAACGCGAGAGGTGCGTCATGAGCAGCTCCAGTTACCACAGCAAGCAAGCGTGCCAACAGGCCCCAATGAGGACCATTTCCGTTGATCTCTACATAACGGTTGCCTTGGATCATCCACTGCAGGGATCCGCGTGACGCTTTAATCCACGCGCAGCAGCAGCACCACCCGCATCTCTGCTGGCATGGCAAAGATCACGCAAGGGATCATCGTTAGTTCATGGGCAAAGAACTCCACAACAGGTGAAGGATGTAATTACCATGGCTGCTGCCCATGCATCAGCGCCGCTCCTCGGACCTTGACCTACCGAACCTCCGGCGACTCCTTGGCCTCTGAACCTCTTCGTCTAGGTTATCCTCCTCGTCCTCATCATCATCGTATTGGAGACCTAGCAAGTTCTCTCCCCACAGATAGCGTCGCCTCTGCCTTCTCAGACCCCTCGAAGAAACTCTGGGCTCGTCTCCTGATCTCACCGGACTAGTGCTCATCATGTGGAATAGGAAGAATGTCGTCAACAGAGAACCAGCTGGTTCGCTTGGCCCGCTGCCTTCACGGTCGTCGATATCACCACCTTCAATAGCATAGTCTCCAAACACAACCGCCCCAGGCATAGCTGACCTGATTGCGCTCATTATGTCACCATACTCCCGCTGGTTCTCCAGGCGGTGCCACGCACGGCGCCTTGATGGGTCCACATCGGCAGGCCTTGTTCTGGGGTGGACCCTTCTCGCGTGTCTACGGAGCACGCCATAGGTACCGGAGAATGTGCATGCCTCCCGCGAACAAGTTCTCGGCTTCTCGTCCAAATACTGTCTGGCATCTTTGATGACCTCCCAGCCCTTCACTGCCCCCCTACACAGTGGGCACATCAATTGGTTCAAGTTGGACGCCTCAGCTGACTCAGCTGGCCTACTTCCTTCCCCCTCAAGAGCTTCCAGTGTTACTCCTACCTGTTGTCCAGTTATGGCTGCAGAGCTATGAATGGCATGTTGATGACTGCCATCTTCACTGAATTCAGGTACATCTCTTAATAGCCTGTGGCTCCCTCTGTTGAGACCAACACGGGATCTCTGCACCACATTTTGGTTACTTGTATCTCTAGGCAAGGAAGAGCCCGGCTGCGATGAACTGTCCATGTGGTTCACGTTCATTTTCCTCAACCTGTCTAGGCAATTCGAGTGTCTATAACTCGTATCACATACGTAGGATCTGCATCCTTTGTCATGAGAAGTGCACAACAAAAGGACAGCATTGTGGGGATGGTCCATGCAGATTGGACAACGAGCGTCATCCCATTCCTTGTGCAGCGCAGCAATCTTGGCATCTGCATTTGGCACCCTGGACAACTTTTTCTCTGCTTTTCGCATCTTGAACAAGCTGTTCTGGGAACAACTGGAAGTACACAAGAAGTTAATTTAACATCACAAACGTATATAGCAGTTAAAAAATACTCATCAAGTCTTGTCTATTTGAGATGTGCACATAAGCATAACAAAACGTTGACATCCAAAAGGCAGCCAAAGCAAAAAATATAATTTACGTTAACCAGCTTCAACTGTGTCATCCATATGTACCTAAACTAGCAACTTTCAGCTTCAATAAATTCAATCCAAGTTATCAATAAAACTTATGAAGATTTAAGATCTCAATTAAGAGAATTTGTTTGCACTTCGCAGATTTATCGACAACTATCCAATTGATTTCATATCTTTCATTAATAGCAATTATATTACTCCAACCAACCACAGCTGTGAAATCAACTATAACCAGAAATGACGAGCTTAATACAAGAGAGTAGATGATTTGATACATCCTAGCCCCTAGCTATGTCCAAGACCGCATAATTAGATGCTCTGGTCCAATATGTGTCATAATTCAATGAAATGGAAAAAAACTACATACATAATAATAGTATTAGAAACAGCAGTTTAGAAGATTATATGTATATCAACAGCAAGTTCTAGATGATACGCATGTTTAATACCAGAATAAACAATGAAGATAATATTGACTATATATAATTTCTCTTGGCTGGAGTAACATAATAATATGCTTTATTTTATGTTGCAATAGTAAATGGAATATCATTACATCTTTCACCAGGAGCGTAAAGGGATTGATTGAAACGAAAACAGCTGGCACCCGTATTACAGTATACACAGCAATGTAAGAATTCTGTAATGTGAATCTTCAATGAACTCCATTACCAACAAACATGTTCACGTGACAACAATGATACATCGATGTCCTAGCTGACAAAGATCAAGAACTGTAGTACCAGTAACCACATATAACATGATTTCAGCTCTAAGTACATCACGTTATTGCAAGACACCAATGTAAAACTGTCTCTAGTGCTACACAAGCACATTATGCGGCACGATTTGATTTTCAGTATTCATCAGAACAAGCTAGTTGAGGCCTATGATGTATTCTCGGTTCGAAACAGCAATAATCACGATCCAAGCTGGGCCAATAGCATTACTGAATTCACCCAAACGCAGCTGGCTACACACATAAACTGTAAGATCCATTCATTTTAATGTTCTCGCGTGGAGTAGTTGCTGATTCATACATATCCTACCATCTGACAGATTAACAAGGAAAAAGAATTTGCCGTTCAAACAAACAACAACAATATATAATATGTAAGAACTAGTGATCAGACATCGAAGTACAAGGGCTAATGCAATTTTCTAGCCAGAGGAGTCATTTGTGTCATTTGTGAGCACCGTGTTTTCACAATTGCATGGACACGTGTGACAAGCATGACACCAATTTAGCCTGGACACAGGCTGCAAAAAAAACTCTTCGCACTCCTACAGGCTAATTTCCCGGCCAACACATAGATGTTGCTAAATTGTCAACTTTTCTTTAAGTAGACGGTGTCAAACCAAGTACAACAGCAACAGGTGGATGAACTCTAACCCAATAATATGCATAGACAGTAAGTTTAAACATAGAATAGCCAAGCAGCCAGTGTTATTATTACAAGAAGATTAAGGCACCTGAATGGAAACACCCAGTGAAGTCAGCAACTGGCCAGTTCTTTACAATCGGTAGCTGCCTCAACCCTTGAGAACAACCAAACAGGCAATACGGCGCAACTCACCGAAAGATACTACACGAGAACAACCTCCGAATTTCTCCAAAACCTTTGCGGAAACACGCACAGGCAATCTGAAGTGTCACAATTCGTCCTGACAGTGCACGGGTTAGACTCCGGCGCCGGCCCTGCATTTGCATCACACAAGGAAAAGGTAAAGGTACATCATCCATGGTTACAGATCCATGGTTACACATGTACAGAAAGATAATCTTTGCAAGTAGCTTCCCACTCCTTGGCATAGCATATATACACATTATTCTTGTAGTTCTAGACGAAATGACTTGTAAAGTTACACATGTTTCCCTTCAATTTCCAGCAATGAGTACGCAACAGGTTATTTGTTTCACCATTTTCAGTTGGTAAGCATATGGAGATGATTATCCGAGGCAAGTACTACTACGATCTCCATGGACCCTTAATCTCAACAGAGAAAACCCCGCACCTCACTCTAACAAAAATCCCCAACCTTATCCCGATCGGGACGGAGGTCCAAGCCACGGAGGCCATGGAATCGCTCAGATCCAGGGGCGGATCTATATGGTGCGCACCGATTTGATCAAGTCAGTTCGTGATTTAAGTAATCGCTGGATAGCCAACAGGCCATACCTCAAAAACCAACTGCCCAAGGTTGCGAGACAGCAGGGACGCGATGGGGTGAGAACGGGAACGGCGACGTGCGTGAGAGGCGGCGGGATTGGCGGTGAGGCGGTCGGCGGTGACGGCGCGACAGCGGTTCTAGAGCACGGCGGTCGGATTGGAGCTTGACTAAGAGGAGGGAGGCGAGAGAAAGAGAGGGGAAAGAACTGTAACTTCTTTCCTTTTTCTAAAGACGAATTGTGTTTTTTTGCTCATAGGCGCAATTTGTGTTCTTTAGAAGCATCCCCGGTAGGTTCCCTAAAATTTAACTCTTCACAAGAGTTTTAGGGAGTGGAAAGTACTCAGATCACTTATTTTTGGTACGGAGTGCAGTAGGTATTGGTTTTCATCTTCTCAATCATCCTTCCTAAAATCATTCATATTGTTAGGTAAATGACGCCCCATATGAACTCATGGGCGTGTTTGTTTGTTCGTAGGCTTTTCTTATTGGTACAACTTGCACGCGTACGAACTGCGCGCGCGAATAGGCTCTGGGCCAAAACCTCCCGTTATTGGTTTGTCTACATGGACACTATTCAGGAATTAGGTAGAAATAAGGCCAGTCGTTTGGTGGGTTGTATTAGGCTTGGGAGAAACGAAAACATGTGTTTGGTTTCATCCCGATCGTGTGGCCCGATAACCTCTTCCTCAAATGGTGAGCTTACCAGATATCAAGCTGAAAACTCCAACAAGCCTAAAACACAAACAAGCATTAACAGCCACAACATAGTTAACGACACTGCAATATATATAGCAGCATGACAGAATATTGTAGCAAGTTAAGCACGACAGTAGGACATAGTTCACAACAAACACAAACTTATTACACTGTAGCGAGAAGATTCTACTCATCTATCATGGCAAGAGCTGGATCATACCCGGGGCACTTCTCGATCAGTTCGCACATGTTGTAGTCGTAGATGGTGACCTTGAACAGGTCACCTTTCAGCATCTTGAATGTTAGAAAGTACCCGATCTTGATCTGATGGGCAATGGCGAAGCCAGGCCATCCTTGATCAAGAAAAACCATGTCGCTAACATCTCTGAGCTTCACCATCCAGCTGCATACAGTGTTGGTCTTTAGCACGATCGTCATCTGGAAATGGTAGCACATCCAACCTAGGTGCCAAGATCACCTTGGCGAAATGGGTTGGACCTACTTGATCGTGAAAGTGTCCAACCTTCACAGACCTGCCCCTCGACCTCTTGGTGGCACTGCCCTCACTAGCATCGCTCGCCCTCTTGGAACCACTGCCCTCGCCTTCATCCCTCGGGCATCCTCCTCCAATGGTAGGGAGAGTACCCCCATCAACATCTTGGAGCATTGACAAAAGATACAACAGATGTTAACACATGCATTATGTTGATCACACATGAACAAGCTATGTCGTAAGCATAAATAAACAAGCAATCTAGCCTCATATGTAAGCGCACAAATTTAAAGGGATTCTTCTCATGACCAACACAAATGAACAAGCAATTTCGTTAGCGCAAAAGTTTGTGCATGAAGATAATCCCTAAGCATTTCATTGTGCGACGTTGTAATCATCGACTTAAGAAAGAAAAGACACAATGACCTAACCACTTCTGAACTTTAGAATAACTAGCACACAAATGTAAGAGCTGGTACTACTGGAATCCATAGGATATGCATAACCAATTTTGTTTTTCATACCATCGGGTTCCAGTAGCACCAGCTCTAGGACACATTGTACTAGAGTATCATCATGAGCTGGGTGAGATATGTGAGCCTCATATATGATGTGCACATAAAGGCCGAAGAGATGATTTTGTACTACCTTGGACAATACACAACATGGTTTCTTATGAAAGATTCAAGATAATCCATATTCACTCCCTGGTCACATTCGGTGACAGTTTTAATCATCAGCCAAAACTAAACGGGAAACTCAAAATTATGCCTCATAGTTCACAACACGTACAACAAAAAAGTGATGATCCTATCGAACCAAGTTTCATGAGCTTGAATAGATGGCAGAACAAGGTTCGAAAGGGTCATCCCTTCCATTTCTTTGTGCTGCATATTTAATCATCGACACTCGCCTAACTGTACAACAAATATGTGTGCCTCATATTAGGCATTGTGTGCCCAAGATCAATCATAACATGCATGCTATGATGCAACCCATTGGATCTTGGCCCCAGAATGCGAAGTAATCATCGACCTAGAACATGAACAGTGAAAATTCCCATTTTTTCCTATCAGGGAAACCCTAAACAGAGCATTTACCTAAATCTAGCCACTAACAAGCATAGATGGAACCAAGGAAGACATCGAGATCGATTAGCAAATGGCTAAGACCTCCTGAAGGTGTTTTCAAGCTTAACTCTGCCGGGGCTATTTAGATCGATTAGGGCTGGCACCTACTGATGTAGTAGCAAGAGGATCGACATCTTTTCTAGGTGGTGTCAATAAAATTTATAGGGATATTAACGATCCTATCATTATAGAAGCATTGGCATTACGAGATGCAGTTTACTGCTCTATTGAGAGTAATTTTTGCCATGTGATTTTCAAAGTGGATTGTGAAGTCCTATTGCGCCATTGTACTTATCGTTTTACTAAGAGTTTGGTCATTAAACCTATTTTAGATGAGGTTAGTGAGCTTGCTTTAGCTTTTTCTTCGTTTTCTATTTATTTTTCTCATCGCGAGGCTAATCAGGTAGGAGATTGTTGCGCAAAGTATGCATCCATTTAGGAGGTATCTTCTACTTCGAATGCTAAGCCACATGTGTTCTTAGTTGATAGCCTAGGTGCTGACTTTAACTTTGTTTTGATGAATTAATAAAGATCATGGTTTCAAAAAAATGATTAAATACCATGAAATGGTTTTTGGAATTTGAAATAAAATAATGCAATATCAACGTGAATAACAATATAAACTAATGAAATATGATGCAAAATGCATGTCTTAACAACCGACCCAACAATTAGACACGGAATCCAAAACTTAGGCATACGAATGATGAAAAGAGGCCAGCAACTAACTACATGTGCAACTTAAAGGAGACATATGTCGCTTAGAGAGGGGGTGTGAATAGGCGTTTTAAAACTATTATGGTTTTGACTCTAATAAATGCGAAATAAAACTAGCATATAATTTATGAAGCACAAAACCTAAATATGCTAAGGTTCCACTATGTGCACCAACAAATAAAGCTAAGAAATACAAGCAACTATGTGATAGTAAGATATAAAACTTCAAGCATGAAGGCTATCACAAAGTAAAGTGCATAAGTAAAAAAGCTCGGGTATTGAAATAATATGGACAATGATTTATCCCAAAGTTCACTTCTAAGGAAGCTAATCTTGGTTGAAGAGGTGATGGCAACGTAATGCTCCCCGAAGACCATAAAAGGCTCACCTTGAGGAGTGGTAGCACAATTCTCACCAAATGCCACAAAGGGCTCACCTCGAGATGTAGAGGCACACCACACACTGATGCCACAAAGGCTCACCTTGTTCTCCCATGTGCCATGTGCGCATCACCAAGGCAGGCACATGATCCACTAAGTAGTGTCCTTGAAGGCGGCGACCCAAACTTTATACAAGCTTGAGGAAATCTCTACAACTTAATTGGATGTTCTCAAGAATAAAAACAAAGCTTTACATGAGTTTAAAGGTTCTCCAACCGTATAGGGTTCCAAGAACCTAAGAGTAAAAATCCCACAAACTTTCATCAACTGAATCCTCACCGATAACTCAAACCAATATAACAAATGCAATGGAAATAACACAGGAATTTCTCAAGTCCTTCACTCCCAAATTTTCCGAAAGCTACAAAATCTATGGGGATAAGATAGAAATAAGAAAGGAAGAAATCCACAAAATAACCCAAGATCTAGATCCAATATGTTCCCTCACCTAGAAGAGAGAATTATTGGTGAAAATGTAGATCTAGATTACTTCTCTCTTTTTCCTCAAAAAAAATCAAGAAACATAGGAGGAGAGGGATATAGGGCAAGATTTTAAATTCAACAATGGAGGAGAGAGAATGGAAGATCTAACCACCACTAAGGAAGAGGGAGGCCTTAAATACACTACAACAAGGAGGACGTGCCCTGGCGCTTATAGACGTCGAAAACACGCTTAATCGCCACGCTCACGTGGGTGCGGCAAAAAACCACTAGGGATAACTCCGTCGAGGAAAGTGCATAGGCGACGCTTTTTCTAGCTCGGCACAACAACATCCACCGAGCTAGCGCTTTAGCGGAAGCAAGGCGTTAACGCCATGGCCATTGTAGGTCGGCACTACCTAAGTGTCATGGATAGTGTACTTTCAGTGGCAAACATAAATTAATTACGGTCAAGGATAAAATAATTAGCTCATTAGTATCTGATACGTTGCTAAGTATCCATAATTTTTGATGTTCCATGCTTGGTTTTATCTCCTTTTTTATGTTTTATCCACACTTTAGGGTACTTTTCATATGATTTCTTGGACTAACCTATTAACAAGATGCCACAGTGCCAGTTGCCTGTTTTCTTCTGTTTTTGGTTCCAGAAAAGTCAGAAAATGAATATTCTCGGAATTGGACCGAACAAAAGCCAAAGTCAATATTTTACCGGAAGACTCACGGAGCCAGAAGACGAGACGGAGAGGGGCCACAGGGTGTCCACACCATGTGGTGGCGCGGGCTAGCCCTGGACACGCCACCAGGTGGTGTGGCCCCCCTGGCCGCCCATGGACCTTGCCTCTTCGCCTATAAGATGCCTCCCGATGCAAAAACCCTAAATCTTCAATCCTTCAGCCATAAAAAGTTCCGCAGCGCCACCGCCACCGAAGGGGAGATTCGGGGGATAGAAACTCTCTGTTCTGGCACCCTGCCGGGACGGGGAAGTGCCCCTGGAGCCATCTCCATCGATCTCCACCGCCATCTCCATCACCATTGCTAATTCCCATGATGAGGAGGGAGTAGTTCTCTCTCGACGCTAAGGGTTCTACCGGTAGCTATGTGTTCATCTCTCTCTCTATGCATGATCTTATTGAGATCATGAGCTTGTAATATATAGATCTACCTTGCTACTCAAGTGCTTTAATAGAGCTCTACTCTCCCCATGTGTGTGAAGTTGACAGTGTGCACACCATGGTGGCACTTAGGCTAGAGATTACAAATACTTGTTATGAGTTATACTTGGAGTTGGATGTCTTTATGAAATTGTGGTGTTTGTTTGAACCATCTAGTGCTCAAGGTGACAGTGTGGGGTTATCTAGATGGGAAAGGCTTACTTTGAGGTGTGATGTTATAGCCCTACCATGGATTAGAGTGTCCAACCGGAGAGTAGTTCAGAGTAGTATCATGAAGATAATATATTTATATGAGAGTGTTCACTAGCGAAAGTATGATCCCTAGGCCTTGTTTCTTAGCATTGAAACACCGTTTGCAACTAGATCTGTTACATGTTTGCTTGCTTCTATCTTTATTTCAGTTTGCCTTTAGTCTCTTCCACTCCATCAAAGTATTTTCTATCACCGTTACCACTTATAATTATCTATACCACTTGTATTTCACTATCTCTTCACCGAACTAGTGCACATATACACCTAACAAGTGTATTGGGTGTGTTGGGGACACAGGAGACTTCTTGTATCTTGATTGCAGGGTTGCTTGAGAGGGGATACCTTTGACCACTTCCGCCCTGAGTTCGATAAACCTTGGGTAATCAACTTAAGGGAAAACTTGCTGCTGTTCTACAAACCTCTTCACTTGGAGGCCCAACAATTGTCTACAAGAATAGAAGTGCGTAGACATCAAGCTATTTTCTGGCGCCGTTGCCGGGGAGGTAAGGTAAAAGGTACTCACATCCTTCGGTGTGAGTGCTTGATGGCTTGGTCTTGATGTAGAGCTCGTTGGGAACCCCAAGAGGAAGGTATGCTGAGCACAGCAACAAGTTTCCCTCAGTTATGAAACCAAGGTTTAATCGAACCAGTAGGAGCAAGGAAACACCCCAAAGGTGTTGCTAGCTGAGCCTTGGCAGGGTACACTACCGGTGCTAGTAGCAACGTGGAGACCTGCACAACATAACCACAGAACTCTGTCCCCAACTTGCGATGAGGTTGTCAATCTCACCGTGTTTTGCTGAAAACAAAGGATTAAACGTATCGAATGGAAGGAAGTAATAGTTTGCAGAAAGTAAACACAAAGCAGTAAATAGTTTGTAGATTATATGTAAAGAAAAGGACCGGGATCCATAGTTCACTAGAGGTGGCTCTCCTTAAGATAGATAACATGCTGGGCGAACAAATTACAGCGGGGCAATTGACAAACATCGAGAAAGCAATACATGCATATACTAATCATCTTGACTCCTTTGAGACTTGATTGAGAATTACAACATTATACATGTATCATTCAATCAATTGCATCTATGACTAATAATCCACCTTCAGGTTATCATCCTAACCCTCCAAAGATTAAGTTGCAAGCAATGATTATTGCTTTACTTAATTGCATGTAATGTAAACAATACGATTGTTCTATGAACAAAGGATTGTTGTTTTCTCCTAGTAGCAACATCACATCTAGTACCTTAGAGATTTCTATCACTTCCCAGATTACGGAGAGACATGAACCCACTATCGAGCATAAATACTATCTTGAGTTGCTAGCATCTACTTGGCCAAGATAGCTACTAACAACGGAAAGCATGCAAGATCACAAATAACAAAGACATGATAGAATCAATAATCAATCTAAAATAGCATCTCAATATCCATCGGATCCCCGCAAACACAACATGCAGAATTACAAATAGATGATCTTGATCATGAACGGAGCTCACAAGATCTAGACATGAAATCACAAAGGAGGAGAATCAGCCTTCTAGCTACTACATGGATCCGTAGTCCAAGGATGAACTACTCACGCATCACACCGGAGGCTTGCATGGTGATGAAGAAGGCCTCCGGGGTGAATTCCCTCCCAGTGGTGCCGGGAAGAGCTTCAGATCCCTCCCGATCTACGGATGGAGATGACGGCGGCTACAGACTCTTTCGTGGATTTTTGATCGGGTACTTAGGGTTTTCGTTCCGAGGGCATCTTATAGGCGGAAGGGGAGGCCGAGGGGGTGCTGGAGGCGCTGCACACCCCTCGGCACGGGCCAGCTAGGCCGCCTGCCAGTGGTGTGGTGGCCCCGGCCCCTCTCCGCCTCGATTCTCGGCATCCGATGACTTGGAAAATAGGCACTTTGGCTTTTGTCCCGGCCCAATTCGAGAATATTCATTTTCGACTTTCCGAACCAAAAACAGAAAAAAGGCAGTACCGCACTCGTGGCTCTTGTTAATAGGTTAGTCCAAGAAATCATATGAAAAGTACTCCAAAGTGTGGACAAAACACAAGAAAGTGGATAAAACCAAGCATGGAACATCAAAAATTATAGATACATTTGCAATGTATCAACATCCCCAAGCTTAACTCCTGCTCGTCCTTGAGTAGGTAAGTGATAAAAAGAAAGAATAATTTTTGAGGTGACATGCACCATCAAAGACTTAATCAAAGTATTTGTAAAACATTCAAAGCTGGGATCAAAGTACTTCAATCATAACATGAAAGACAAAGTTCTAGCAATAATACAAAGAAACTATGATGCAACATGAAAAGGTACAAACAAAAGATTCATGAATAACAATGCTTTGCAAGACGTTTGTTTGTTTCACATAAAGAAAACATAGCATAATAGTATTCAGCTTGTCCCTCATAGAGTAGTAAAACATAAATGCATAGGACACCTTTAAAGTTCATAAGAGTGACTAGATACAAACAATATCAAGTTATGCATCAATCAACTAGTCTTGGGACAATGCGCATAGAACTAAGAATGGCCACTATGCTCTCAAAGTAGGTGCATAAAGATAGAAGGTGGAGACTCAAAATAATGGTGGAAGAAAGGCCTTTATAAAAGGAAGTAGGGATTCAAGTCTCATAAAGAGCTTCCAAAAATTATGGTACTTGTAGCTTTCAGCTCTCATTGCCCCTAACATAAGCATCTTTAAGGTGATTAAGGTTAAAGTGACACAACTAAGAGGATATGCTTGACAAGTTATAAACTGAAATCTCATGCCCCTTACTTACGAAGACCGATCCTCATGCTACTCAACTTTAGTCACAAGTAAGGTCTTGTCATTGTAAGTACATATGTATCATAAAGAACCGCCAACGGGGTACCCCTTGCACATGATACAGGAGCTATCCCATAATCAAAATGACAAGGCAAGCAGACAATGAGCATCTTAGCGATCTTTTTATTTGCTATTTGCATAGGTTTTTTATTGAGGATGCTTCATAGAGTGCTCATTATGGTGATGCTGCAAGTTTCCACCATGATTAGGCATGGCTTAGGCTAGCGGCCCAGGCGTTTCTCTAACACACATACAAACCCCATGATCTTACAAGTTCCACTTTAATTTCACACTGCTGGGATCCGTAAGCAAAAGAATCATGATATCAACGAGGTACAAAGTACAAGTGCAATGTGAAACATGGTTCTGCTAATTTCAACTTATAAAGCGCAAGCATATACGCAACAAAGAAGGACCCAATGTTTCAAGTTTATTAGATGCACAAAAGTAAAGTGTGCCATCAAGTTCGTGAGAGCTTTAATCACTAGTTTTCTCATAACAAGTTTAATTTGGAAGGTAAACAGAAGCATGAATATACTTGGAATAGCATATGTTAATAGGTAGGTATGGTGGACTCTTTGGAATAACTTGGTTTAGGGAGTTGGATGCATGTGTGGAACTCATACTTGGTTGTGGAGGCTAGCAAAAGACTGGGAGCGTCAAACTAAGAGAGCAATAATGGCCATAATCATGTAGAGCGACAAAACATCATTGATCAAAGCATAAAGTGATACTACAAGTTGAAAACTAAAGGATAATAAAGGCTATGGTGACTTGAGATAGTCATAACATGGTGTGAGAATGCGCCAAGTCAACCCAAATAAAGCATCAAAGGAGAATACCACTATACTATGCTTTAATATGCTAAAACAACGCATGATTCATCCAAGGCACATTTTAAGTAATATCAATTGTTTATAACAAGTCATGCTACATCAAAGAATACTAAGCATAAAGCCAAAACAATATCAATCATGGCATGACAAAGCATGGGCCATAGTCAAAAACAAGCTCTTTTTACAACATAAGCATGAACTTTCCTACTCTTTTCCAAACCAAACCAAACTATTTGAAAACCAATGTACGAAAGAGGGGGTCCAACCAATTTATTCAGCAAACTAAGCAAACAAAGCAAACGAAAAACCAAAACAAAAACGAAAAAGAAGACGCTCCAAGAACAACACAACTGTGCATGAAACAATAAAAATGAAGCGTTTGGAAGAAACCTGGGATTTTTATTGATGAAGAAGGGGATGCCTTGGGCATCCCCAAGCTTTGTCGCTTGTACTTCTTGGATATTTCTTGGGGTGACACACGTGGCATCCCCAAGGTTGAGCTTTAGTCCATCCTTCATCTCATTACTCATTCCTTCCATACACCTGAAATTTTTCCTTCATACAAAACTTCACACAATCTTTATTAGCAACATTAGTGCACTCAAGATAATAGGTCTTAAGGTTCAGTTCCAACACCAAATAAACTTCCATTAGAACACTAGCTACTATAGCACTTCCCTCAACAAGCTCAATTCCCTAAAAGAACTCAAAAAGGAACCAACAGCAGAAAATGGCAGAAATCTATTGCTCAAATGCAGGTAAAGACGAATTTTTTAGAAGACCTTCTATTGCTCAAATCAAAAAGTGTTGAACTAACGAAAGTTACATAACAACCTGGGGCAAAAGCACAAAAATTAATGCCTCAAAAATACGTTCAGAGATTTTACACAAATTTTTACGGTGAAGCACAGAAATCTGTTTCGGGACAGCAACTTTCCCAATCATTACTTCTCTCTCATTAGAGGTTACTCTTGGCACAAAAAGCAAATAAAAAGGATAAGTAGCGGTTATTACTGAAGTAATAACTTCCAAGACTCATCTAAAACTTTTGGGTTATCTCCCAATAAGTACTTTTCTTTAACGCGTTTAAGTTAGGCATAAAAAGCAAGAAAGAATCAAGTGTTCTCAAATGAACAAGTATTAAGACCAAATTTTGTTTTCATAGGAGAAGTAAAAGAAATCTTCTCTCTCTTCTTAGGGAAGTGTTCTATACCTTTCTTGAGTGGGAGTTGATATTTAATGGTGCCTTCTTTCATATCAATAATGGCACCAACATTTCGAAGAAAAGGTCTTCCCAAAGTAATAGGACAAGAAGCATTGCATTCAACATCCAAAACATAGAAATCAACAGGGACATAGGCATTTTTAACCATAATAAGAACATCATTAAGACTCCCCATGAGTTTCCTTTTAGCATTATCATCAAGTGGGACATTCAAATAACAATCTTCAAGTGGAGGCAAATCAAGCATATCATAAATCCTTCTAGGCATAATAGAAACACTACTATCAAGATCATATAAATCTTTGAAATCAAAGTCATTCACTTTCATATTAATGATGGGTTCCCACCCATCTTCTTGTTTTATAGGAATAGAAGCTTTATGTTTCATCTTTTCTTCTTTAATCTTTACGAGAGCATCAGTAATGTGTTTTGTAAAGGCCATGTTCATAACACTAGCATTAGGATTTTTAGCAAGATTTTGTAGGAACTTAATAACTTCAGAGATGTTGCAACCATCGAGATCAAAATCAAGTTTATCATCTAAAGTAGTAGAACTATTACTAGCCTCAACACTAGTGGTGGTGATAGTACAAACACTAATGTTTCTAGCAATTTCATCTTCTCTTTCCCACTTAGCATGTAATTCAACTAATAGTCTAAAATTTTCATCAATTCTTACTTGTATAGCATTAGTAGCTGCAAAGGGATTATCATTAGTTTCAGGTTTAGCAGCCATTTTATTAATCAATGAAGATTGAGCTTCAGACAAAGATGATATATTTCTTTCACCATTAGAGAGTTTCAAATGTAAACTAGGAATTTCCCTATTTAGACTCTCAAGTTGATGGCTAATGTTCTTCAAAATGGTAGATTGTTCCTCCATAGTTTTAGTGAATAGTTTATTTTGCTCATATTGCATTTGCATGAAGTTTTTAGTGCCTCTTTCAACTTCTAAAATTCTTCCTTCACTAGGTAATCTAGGTTTAGCATTATAGCCACAAGTATTATTAGGAGGGTAGGGCCTATAATTGTTATTACTTATGTAGTTCACATCAACTTGCTTTGCTTAAGCAACCACAGAGGCTAAAGGAACATTATTTGGATCAATATGGGCTTTCCCATTAACAAGCATAGACGTAATAATATCAATCTTATCACTCAAGGAGGAAGTTTCCTTAACAGAATTTACCTCCCTACCTTGTGGAGCTCTCTCAGTATGCCATTCAGAATAATTAACCATCATATTGTCCAGAAGTTTTGTTGCAGCACCCAAAGTGATGGTCATAAAGGTACCTCCAGCAGCAGAATCCAATAGGTTCCTTAAAGAATAGTTCAATCCTGCATAAAAAGTTTGGATACCAAGCAGTCAGTCCATGAGTGGGACAATTCTTTACCAAAGATTTCATTCTTTCCCAAGCTTGAGCAACATGTTCATTATCAGATTATTTAAACTTCATTATTTCACTTCTCATAGATATAATGTTATGGGGTAACCCCGTGGGTGGCCCGATCTTCACAGATCTCGTGGTCAAATCGATGTGAAAGCGAGGGGAAAGGGAGAAGGTAGCAGAAGCGGACGCACACCTCGCGAAGAACACGTTGAACACACGCAAAACACACATGATACATGGCCGATTGCTCTCACCGGTGGCCACCGGTCCGATAGAATCCTCGCAAGGAAAGATGGGTCAACGTGCTCCCTCGATCCCACGTGGAGAGGGAAGAACACCTTGGAGAGGGTCTTGATGTCTTGGCAAAGGGACACCGATGCCAAGGCCTTGTACAACAAGCGAGGTGCGATGCAAACTCCAACGAGGTGGTGATGATAGTCGATCCCCTTTGGTAGAAGGGGATGAGGCAAAACTAGAGATTCCACAAAGGGGGTTTTCTTTAGTCTATCATCTATGCCTAGGGTTACATGAGGGGGTGGGGGCACTATATATAGGCCAGCCACTAGTTCAGGGGTACTTTAGGAATAAAAAGGGTAAAGTCTGGGCGGACTAAGGGGTACATGGGCCAAAGGCCTAGCTGGTGGCACGCAGGCCCATACGCTCAGGCTGGAGACTCCGTTGTGGTGGCCCGCAGACTCTGGTCTGGGCCGGAGACTCCGGTCTGTCTCCGGTGTCGTCTCCGGAGTGGCCTTCTGGCTGTCCTCGAGCTTGATCTGAGGGCCGGTCCGGAGATGGGTCCAGAGACTCCGGGGTCTGCAGGCCGGAGACTCCGGTGTCTTCAGGCCGGAGACTCCGGTGTGCGCAGGCCGGAGACTCCGGTGCTCCAGCTTCTTCTTCTTCCGTCTTCTCTTCCAAGCCTCCGTCTTGTCAGGCTTGGTGCTCCAGGCTTCCTCCCTTGCCTCCGTACTCGTCGGTATGAACCTATCATGGATATGGGACGAAGTATGAAGTAGTATACCATTCAAGAGGGTAGGAAGTGGGCTCGCATAGAGGAACGAATTCACCTTTGGAATCCGTGACGACTTGGCATAAGTTGGAGACCATGATGTGGTAACGACCGAAGGTCGGGCCACATCATCTCCCCTCCCTTCAAAAAGAGTCGTCCTCGACTCTACATGCTCATCACAAAGTAGAAGATGTTGAGAGACCTTCTTGATCCTGGGGTTCACCATATAGTTGTCCTCAAGAAGATTGCATTGACAACACCTCAATGTTCCTTCACCTTGAATGAAGCCTACAAAGCTCACCACAAAAGCAAAGCAACACTCAAAGCGTAGCCAATTCATGAAGATTATAGCATGAGTCCTCAAGTAGAGTGAAGTCACCTTAGGATGTAGAGATGACTCGTTGAAGGGCAGCCATAGGTAACTCTCTACGGTTCGTCTTGTGAACTCTTTGTCCATAGAGGTTGACGCGTATGCAATTGTACCTTCACACAACAAAGACCAAGCAACATATGTTTGTGTGTGATAGAGGAGCATGTCATTTGTGGCATATCCATTCTTGTTCACAACACTATTAGCACAACTCAAGTATCGCAAATGAAATGTGTATGCAAGGTCAAAGTGCATGGAAATTGCTTGAACATCATCTAAATGTGGGAACTCGAAAACTCCATATAACGTCTTAGTGTGGCACTCAAAGCAATGGACTAAAATATTGGTCAACATCTTTGATGCAAGGACAGGAGAATTCGGCAAAAACACATGAGGAAAGTTATCCAAAACAACATCATTATGTGTGCAAACCAACCATTGGAAAGAACAATTGGTCAACATGTTGGATGCCACACACAAATCATCAAAAGCCAAGATCATGGGGGTATGAGTATCGTAAGCGGAAGCAAAAACAACATATTTGCAAACAAACCATATGAAAGAGCAAGTGGTCCTTATGTTTGTTGCAACAACAATACGAGAGACTTGGAAGCTCTCGTGACAATACATGCTCATAATGGCATTATGGTTGCACACAAAACATCGAAAAGAGAAATTGTTCAACATTTTTGTGGCAACACACAAAGCATCAATATCCAATAGCAACGAGACATGATTGTCACAAGGTGAAAGAATACCATCAACATGCTTGCAATCAAACCATAGGAAAGAGCAATTTGTCAACATGAAAGATGCAAAGCATGCAAAAGGTACCAGAGCTGGGTTCGATCTTGAACTCACTTGGGGGATGCTCTCTAGAGCTCTTTTTGTCAACTCGTGCTCAACCGAGGTTGACATTCTTGTGCGGGTACCTACACACATCAAACACAAAAGGAAGAACGTGTGTGCATGGTAGATAAATACATCATCCATCATGGCATATCTCTTCTTGTGCACATCACCATTAGTGTCAATCAAGTGTAACATAGGTGCATGGTGAGTATGCAAGTGGGGAACATGCTTATTATGGCATTTACCAAAATCTCCAAAATTTGAGGAAGCTATGGGGGCCATCTCAATAGACAACATATGGAAATTATTGTTGCAAGCAAAACAAGTGAAGGAGCAATCATCCATATTGCAAGCAACGGGAGAAATTGTAAAACACTCATGACAAAGCATGGTTCGAGGGGTACCATTGGTAACATCATTGCAAGCAAAACATTGGAAAGAGCAATTGTTCCACAAAGTGCAAGTAATGATATCATCAACGTAACGTTTAGAGCATGGCATGTCTATGGCAACATCATCACAATCAAATAAGTTCACATGCTCAACATTATGCAAAGGCAAAGTATCACATGGAAATATCAATGAAGTATATGTGATATCACAAACATCATCCATAGCATGCCAATCATCACAAGTCATCATGTCCACTAGTGGGATCATGGCATCATCAACACCCGTATTCTTACCTTGTTCATACCTCTCATATGAAGTGGGTGTTGTGGTAGCATTGGCCTCCATGTGGGCGACTTCTTCATCCAATATGGGGATGGCATCATCTTCATCCACCATGTACATCTTGTTGGTTGGAGGCATCATCATCTCCAAGCTTGGTGCGTCTTGATCCATGGAACCTAGCACAACATGAGAAAACACACTAGAGGTAGAGGGTAAGTCGTTAGAAATAAAAGTGGTCTCACATGACCTATCAACTACCACTCTCAACTCACTAGGTGTATCACTCATGCCCTCCAAGTGGAAGCACTCAATCTCACGTATGGTGGAGTCGCTCATCTCACTCTTGTTTTCACTCAAGTGGGCTAAGTGGCTCTCATACTCACATGGGATTGGTACCACATCATCACTCAAGCATGTAGGGGTAGGATCGGTTCTCTCAACTCCATGCGCCTCCTTTGGTGAAGGGAAAGTCCCATGCTCACCAATCTTGACCTTGTCGTCGCCATCTTGCACATTGGCTTGTGTAGTCCTCTTGACGTACTCATCTAACTTGGCGAAGTAGAGGTCTTCATCCTCCTCATCCATGAGGTTACATGCGTCATCTAGGATGTCAAGTCTTGGCGTTGAAGCTTGATGGCGTGGAGGAGAGCTTGCTCTTGGTGCCATTTTGGTGGTGGCACGAGTAGTTGAAGGTGCCTTATGATGGTGTCGACGGAGGTCATTGGTGTGCCTTGCCAAAGGTTGATGTAGATGGCGCACTTGGTCATCCACATGACGCTCGCGACGATGCTCCTTGTCCTTGGCACTCTTATTTTGATGGTGGTGCCTTCTTGAGCTTGGTTGAGAATTATGGATGGTGCTCAACATGTATTCTTCGTCTTCATGGCGAAGATGCCTTGAATGACGTCTTGTATCCTCTTGATGTTGGCGATGATCATGAGAGGATGTTTGTCGATGAAGATTCTTGCTTCTTGGTGCCTCTTTTGGAAGGTGATGTTGGGGCGCCGCTCTTCTTGTAGTTGGTGGCACTTGTTCCTTGGAGGTTGTTGCACTTGACTCCCTTGAATGACGTCTTGTATCCTCTTGATGTTGGCGATGATCATGAGAGGATGTTTGTCGATGAAGATTCTTGCTTCTTGGCGCCTCTTTTGGAAGGTGATGTTGGGGCGCCGCTCTTCTTGTAGTTGGTGGCACTTGTTGCCTTGGAGGTTGTTGCACTTGACGCCTTCGAGGTTGTGGTGCTTGAAGCCTTCGAGGTTGTGGTGCTTGAAGCCTTGGAGATGGTGGTGCTTGGTGCCTTGGAGATGGTGGCGCTTGACGGCTTGGAGGTGATGGTGCTCGTCGCCTTGGAGATGGTGGTGCATGATGCCATGTAGGTGTCCAAGCTTGACGCCTTGGAGGTGGATCATCGAAGTAGGTGGTGCCCTTTTGTGTGTCACGCTTGGCCCTGAAGGTCATGGTTTCTTGATGATGCGTCTCCGCTAGCTTGGCGTAGTAGTTCTCCATCTCCAAGCGGTGGAGGTATTCTTCATGGCTCGTGGAAGAGCCCTTGAAGTTGGTGAAGCTCGCCATGTCCTCCATGCTTGGTGAGGCGTCGTCGTTGAAGCACTCGAAGTCGTCCATGCTTGAGGAGTCGTTGTTGATGTAGTACTCCATATCACCCAAGCATGTGGAGCCATTGTCGGTGTAGTGCTCCATGCATGAGGAGCCATTGTCGATGTAGAGCTCCAATTCCTCCATGCTTGAGGAGCCATAGTTGATGACGTGCTCCATGTCTTCCATGCATGTGGAGCCATCATAGGTGCAATGCTCCGGGTCCTCAAAGCATATGGATCCATTGTCGGTGTAGTGCTCCATCATGTCCTCTATACTTGTGGAGTCGTAGTCGTGGTGGCTCATCATGGATTCTTCATAGATATCATCCTCGGTTCCGGAGTCCCTAGACACGATTCACAAGACCAAGTGGTGTATATGGAAGTGGTAGGGGGGTTAGGTATGCAACATCAAACCTTACTTTACCTTGGAAGATAGTATCGTGCAAGTGGCAACACTCGAGAGCAATCAAAACCAAGCAAAGTGAAGTTCACGCGGAACACCAAAACCAACTAAACACTAAAAAAAACACACACACACACAAAGCTTATGGTGGATAGGTATGGAAGGTGGCGTGTCCAAGAACCAATCCGAACTCAAGATATTGTAATGGCAAGTAAAGAACCACGATGATCACAAAGCAAAACAAGTCAATCCACAAGAAGGAAATATGTACAAGGAAACACACACGGTGGGATAAATGGGACTTGTGCGACGGAGAAAGTGAGCTAAGAACCAAATGATTACCTAGCAAAGACTATAAGCTCGTGTCGCACAAGTGCAAGGAGAGACGCTAGTTCGATTGCAATAAATTGGTGGGCTACAAGATATGCACAATAAGTACCACCTATTTGATATTCATCGAGCTTGCGCTTCCTATTCTATGAGGCACTTGTTTCTTTCTTTCTTTTTCTTTTTCTATTTTTTTTCACTTTTCTTTTCTTTTTCACTTGCCTCTTCCTTGTGCCAACAACTATACAAGATAACTATATGAGATAGCACGCTCACAGCTTTTGCTCGAATTCTACAAGGTATCAAATGTGCATAGCCCAAGCAATCATAGGAGGAACTAGTCTCAATAGGTGTTTGTTGAACGCAAAGATAGTGTGGCTCACAAATGGATGCAAGTGGGGAGAAGTCGCGGAATGTATATACCTTTCCTCGCCGATCTTCAGCCTTTATTGGTGGATTCCGCCTTGCTCACGGAATTTGGATGGAGTAGATAGTATGAACCACGGATATGATGATGTAGATCTCCTTCTCCTCTTCGAAACGAGCTAAAGAACACCAAAATCTGAGTTCGTATGCAAAAATTATGCCCAAAACGGTGAAACAGATTTGCTGTCAGCAGGTGGGCGGAGACTTTGCCAGAAACTCCGGTCTGGACCAGAATCTCCGGTCTGGGCCAGAGTCTCCGGTCTGGGGCCGGAATCTCCAGTCCGGAGGTTCTAGGACGTCTAGAACTCGTCTGTGGCACGATTTTGGGTGGAAAACTCGAACCAAAACCTCAAATTGGCGGGGGAAATCAAGGAATTAGGCCATGGGAACGCAGGGAAAGGTAGATCAACAAGTTTAGCAAGTAATCCATGGATCAAAACCTACCAAAACGCACTCAAATCATAGATCGATCCAAAACACGGATTGGGGCTGTGTTTGGTGGAATTTTCGAATTTATGGGGGAAAAGACCAAATCGAGGAGAAATCCGTGGCAACCAAAAGCTGCTGATACCAGATGTTATGGGGTAACCCCGTGGGTGGACCGATCTTCACGGATCTCTTGGTCAAATCGATGGGAAAGCGAGGGGAAAGGGAGAAGGTAGCAGAAGCGGACGCACACCTCACGAAGAACACGATGAACACACGCAAAACACACACGATACAAGGCCGATTGCTCTCACCGGTGGCCACCGGTCCGATAGAATCCTCGCAAGGAAAGATGGGTCAACGTGCTCCCTCTATCCCACGCGGAGAGGGAAGAACACCTTGGAGAGGGTCTTGACGTCTTGGCAAAGGGACACCGATGCCAAGGCCTTGTACACGAGGGAGGCGCGATGCAAACTCCAACGAGGTGGTGATGATAGTCGATCCCCTTTGGTAGAAGGGGATGAGGCAAAACTAGAGATTCCACAAAGGGGGCTTTCTTTAGTCTATCATCTATGCCTGGGGTTAAATGAGGGGGTGGGGCACTATATATAGGCCAGCCACTAGTTCAGGGGTACTTTAGGAATAAAAAGGGTAAAGTCTGGGCGGACTAAGGGGTACATGGGCCAAAGGCCTAGCTGGCGGCGCGCAGGCCCATACGCTCAGGCCGGAGACTCCGGTGTGGTGGTCCGGAGACTCCGGTCTGGGCCGGAGACTCCGGTCTATCTCTGGTGTCGTCTCCGGAGTGGCCTTCTGGCTGTCCTCGAGCTTGATCTGAGGGTCGGTCCGGAGATGGGTCTGGAGACTCTGGGGTCTGCAGGCCAGAGACTCCGGTGTCTTCAGGCCAGAGACTCCGGTGTGGCCGGAGACTCCGGTGTGTGCATGCCGGAGACTCCGGTGCTCCAGCTGCTGCTTCTTCCGTCTTCTCTTACAAGCCTCCATCTTGTCGGGCTTGGTGCTCCAGGCTTTCTCCCTTGCCTCTGTACTCGTCGATATGAACCTATCATGGATATGGGACGGAGTATGAAGTAGTATACTATTCAAGTGGGTAGGAAGTGGGCTCACATAGAGGAACGGATTCACCTTTGGAGTCCGTGATGACTTGGCATAAGTTGGAGACCATGATGTGGTAACGACCGAAGGTCGGGCCACATCATATAATCTTAGCAGGAGGATAGTATTTTCCAATAAAAGCATCTTTGCATTTAGTCCAAGAATCAATACTATTCCTAGTTAAGGAATTCAACCATTCTTTAGCTTTTCCTCTCAAAGAGAAAGGAAACAATTTCAGCTTAATAATATCACCATCTACATCCCTATGCTTTTGCATCTCACAAAGTTCAACAAAGTTATTTAGATGGGCAGCAGCATCTTCATTACCAATACCAGAAAATTATTCTCTCATAACAAGATTGAGTAAAGCAGGTTTTATCTCAAAGAAAGTATCTTCAGGCACAGGTGGAGCAATAGGTGTGCTCATAAAATCATTGTTGTTGGTGCTAGTAAAGTCACACAACTTAGTGTTTTCAAGAGTAGTCATTTTTTGTGTTTTTGATAAAGAAAGCAAACTAGTAAAACTATTTTTTGTGTTTTTGATAAAGAAACAAGCAAACAAAGCAAAAGAAACTAAGCAAAACAAAAATAACAAAGTAAAGAGATTGGTTATGAGGGACTCCCCTTGTGAAGATGTCCTTGACTCCCCGGCAACGGCGCAAGAAAAATGTTTGATGGCTCAGTGTTGATGTAGAGCTCGTTGGGAACCCCAAGAGGAAGGTATGATGAGCACAGCAGCAAGTTTCCCTCAGTTATGAAACCAAGGTTTAATCGAACTAGTAGGAGCAAGGAAACACCCCAAAGGTGTTGCTAGCTGAGCCTTGGCAGGGCGCACTACCGGTGCTAGTAGCAACGTGGAGACCTGCACAACACAACCACATAACTCTATCCCCAACTTGCGATGAGGTTGTCAATCTCACCGTGTTTTGCTGAAAACAAAGGATTAAACATATCGAATGGAAGGAAGTAATAGTTTGTAGAAAGTAAACACAAAGCAGTAAACAGTTTGTAGATTGTATGTAAAGAAAAGGACTGGGATCCATAGTTCACTAGAGGTGGCTCTCCTTAAGATAGATAACATGCTAGGTGAACAAATTACAATGGGGCAATTGACAAACATCGAGAAAGCAATACATGCATATACTAATCATCTTGACTCCTTTGACACTTGATTGGGCATTACAACATTATACATAGACCGCCATCCAACTTCATCTATGACTAATAATCCACCTTCAGGTTATCATCCGAACCCCCTCCAGTATTAAGTTGCAAGCAACATATTATTGCTTTACAAATTGCGTGTAATGTAAACAATACGATTGTTCTATGAACAAAGGATTGTTGTTTTCTCCCTAGTAGCAACAACACATCTAGTACCTTAGAGATTTCTGTCACTTCCCCAGATTACCAGAGGCATGAACCCACTATCGAGCATAAATACTAACTCTTGGAGTTGCTAGCATCTACTTGGCCAAGATAGCTACTAACAACGGAAAGCATGCAAGATCACAAATAACAAAGACATGATAGAATCAATAATCAATCTGAAATAGCATCTCAATATCCATCGGATCCCATAAACACAACATGCAGAATTACAAATAGATGATCTTGATCATGAATGGAGCTCACAAGATCTAGACATGAAAGCACAAAGGAGGAGAACCAGCCATCTAGCTACTACATGGATCTGTAGTCCAAGGATGACCTACTCACGCATCACACCGGAGGCTTGCATGGTGATGAAGAAGGCCTCCGGGGTGAATTCCCCTCTCCGGCAGGGTGCTAGGAAGAGCTTCAGATCCCTCCCGATCTACGGATGGAGATGACATGACTCTGCACTCTTCGTGGATTTTTGATCTGCATTAGGGTTTTCGTCCGAGGGCATCTTATAGGCGGAAGGGAGGCCGAGGGGTGCTAGGCGGCGGACCACCTCAGCACGGGCAGGCTGGTGCAGCCAGTGGTGTGGTGGCCCCCGCCCTCTCCGCATCTCGATGACATCCGATGACTTAGGAAAATAGGCACTTTGGCTTTTGTCCGTCAATTTCGAGAATATTCATTTTCGACTTTCCTAGAACCAAAAACAAGAGAAAAGCAGGCAAATGGCACTGTGGCTCTTGTTAATAGGTTAGTCCAATAAATCATATGAAAAGTACTCCAAAGTGTGGACAAAACACAAGAAAGTGGATAAAACCAAGCATGGAACATCAAAAATTATAGATACATTTGCAATGTATCAGTGCTCGAAGTTATTTCCTTTAGATTCTGCAATTTTGTCTTTTTGTTTCTTGTTTTCACTAGTTAGGCTTAATGGAAAACAACAAAAAAATTAGAGAGCTTTTTAGTTTTTTTCCTAATGTAGAACATGAGTTGTCTGAAAATAAAATTAAAAACCCCATGGAACTTTCTTTGCATGCTAATAGCAATGTTATTAGTATGAATCTTTTGAACACCTTTGTTACTAATGCTATGGAAACGTCTAAGCCTGGGGAAGTTAGTTTTTATGAAAATGATCTTTTTAGTTCCCCGGCTTTAAGGAAGAAAATTTGCTCTGATGATACTTTATATCCCATATGTGGTAATTCTAATGATACTTGTGATATTTTAAATCCACATACTGAAAGCATCCCTTTTAAAATACCTATAAAAAATGTTGAACGTGTTATGAATAACTATTATTTTGGAGATGGAACTGTCCATCCTGGTGATCATTTACTCTTTATACATGAATTATGCGAGTTGTTCAAGTGTGCAGGTATTTCAATGAACCAAGTTAAGAGGAAGCTATTCCCTTTTTCACTTAAGGGCAAAGCAAGGGAGTGGTATGAGCTACTAGATGATCCTCATCATTTGGAGTGGAAGGAACTTGAATCTTTCTTTTACTCTAAATTTTATCCTCCTCATGAAATTCATAAAGATAGGAATTACATTTATAATTTTCATCTACATGATGGAGAAAGTATTGCCCAAGCATGGGGGAGATTGAAGTCACTAATGCTCAAATGTCCCATTCATGAGCTCCCCAGTAATATTGTTATTAATAATTTATATGCAAGGATTTCAGGACATTACAAGGACTATCTAGATACTTGTTTAGAGGGATCCTTCACAAGTAAGGAGGTCAAAGCTGAGTGGGATCTTCTTGAAACAATTCAAAGCAATACCGAAGATTGGGATAACAACAAAGGTAAAGAACCAGGTATAAACTATGAGTATGATTGCATTAAGTCTTTCGCTGAAACTGCTAATTTTCAAGAGCTTAGCACTAAATGTGATTTTGATCCTCAAATTCTTGTTGATTGTTATAGAACCTTTGCTTCTCATATTAATGCTCCTAAAGAAAACTGGGACATGTATCATGAGCCTTATAAAGACACTTGCATGGAAAATGAAATTGTTATTAATGATAGCAATAAACATGCTCAAACCTCTGAAAGTACTACTTCTTATAAGCATGTTAATTTTTGTGGAATACATAGACCTTGTGAGGATAATCAAATTGAAGAAGAATATTGTATCACTCACAGGAATGAAAAAACTAGAATGTGGTATAGGGATTTAAATGATCTTGGTAAAAAAGTTTGTGCCCTTTATCCTTTTATTTGTGAACTTTACTTTGAAGTGGGTCATTTCAATTTTCAATGCCCAGGCCATAATAATAGCCCTGGGCCGCTAGCCTAAGCCATGCCTAATCATGGTGGAAACTCGCATCATAACCATAATGAGCACTCTATGAAGCATCCTCAATAAAAACCTATGCAAATAGCAAATAAAAATATCGCTGAGATGCTCATTCTCTGCTTGCCTTGTCATTTTGATTATGGGATAACTCCTGTATCATGTGCAAGGGGTACCCCGTTGGCGGTTCTTTATGATACATATGTACTTACAATGACAAGAGCTTACTTGTGACTGAAGTTGAGTAGCATGAGGTTCTGTCTTCGTAAGTAAGGGGCATGAGATTTTGGCTTATAACTTGTCAAGCATATCCTCTTAGTTGTGTCACTTTAACCTTAATCACCTTCAAGATGCTTATGATAGGGGCAATGAGAGCTAAAAGCTATTAAGTACCATAATTTTTGGAAGCTCTTTATGAGACTTGAATCCCTACTTCCTTTTATGAAGACCTTTCTTTTACTTTTATGCTGAGTCTCCACCTTCTACCTTTATGCACCTACTTTGAGAGCATAGTGGACATTCTTAGTTCTATGTGCATTGTCCCAAGCCTTGTTGATTGATGCATACCTTGATATTGCTTGTTTTAAACTATTTGTATCTAGTCACTCTTATAAACTTTGAAGGTGCCCTATGCATTTATGTTTGCTACTCTATGAGGGACAAGGTGAATGCCACTATGTTATGTTTTCTTTATGTGAAACAAACAAACGTCTTGCAAAGCATTATTATTTATGAATCTTTTGTTTGTATCCTTTCATGTTACAACATAGTTGCTATGTCTTATTGTTAGAACTTTATCTTTCATGCTATGTTGAAGTACTATGATCCCAGCTATCAATGTTTTACAAATACTTTGATCAAGTTTATGATGGTGCATGTCACCTAAAAAAAATTCTTTCTTTTTATCACTTACCTACTCGAGGACGAGCATGAGTTAAGCTTGGGGATGTTGATACGTTGCTAACGTATCCATAATTTTTGATGTTCCATGCTTGGTTTTATCTAGTTTCTTATGTTTTGTCCAGACTTTGGGGTACTTTTGATATGATTTCTTGGACTAACCTATTAACAAGATGCCACATTGCCAGTTGCCTGTTTTCTTCTGTTTTTGGTTCTAGAAAAGTCAGAAAATGAATATTCTTGGAATTGGACCGGACAAAATCCAAAGTCGATATTTTACCGGAAGACTCACGGAGCCAGAAGACGAGACAGAGAGGGGCCATAGGGTGGCCACACCATGTGGTGGCGCGGGCTAGCCCTGGCCGCGCCACCAGGTGGTGTGGGACCCCTGGCCGCCCACCGACCTTGCCTCTTTGCCTATAAGATGCCTCCCGATGCAAAAACCCTAAATCGTCAAGCCTCCAGCCACGAAAAGTTCCGCAGCGCTGCCGCCACCGAAGGGGAGATTCGGGGGACATAAAGTCTCTGTTCCGGCACCCTGTCGGGATGGGGAAGTGCCCCCGGAGCCATCTCCATCGACCTCCACCACCATCTCCATCAGCATTATTGATTCCCATGATGAGGAGGGAGTAGTTCTCTCTCGAGGCTAAGGGTTCTACCGATAGCTATGTGTTCATCTCTCTCTCTATGCATGATCTTATTGAGATCATGAGCTTGTAATCTATATATCTACCTTGCTACTCAAGTGCTTTAATAGATCTCTACTCTCCCCATGTGTGTGAAGTTGACAGTGTGCACACCATGGTGGCACTTAGGCTAGAGATTACAAATACTTGTTATGAGTTATACTTGGAGTTTGATGTCTTTATGAAATTGTGGTATTTGTTTGAACCATCTAGTGCTCAAGGTGATAGTGTAGGGTTATCTAGATAGGAAAGGCTTACTTTGAGGTGTGCTGTTATAGCCCTACCATGGATTAGAGTGTCCAGCCGGAGAGTAGTTCAGAGTAGTATTATGAAGAAAATATATTTATATGAGAGTGTTCACTAGCGAAAGTATGATCCCTAGGTCTTGTTTCTTAGCATTGAAACACCGTTTGCAACTAGATCTGTTACATGTTTGCTTGCTTCTATCTTTATTTCAGTTTGCCTTTAGTATCTTCCACGCCATCAAAGTATTTTCTATCACTGTTACCACTTATAATTATCTATACCACTTGTATTTCACTATCTCTTTGCCGAACTAGTGCACCTATACACCTGACAAGTGTATTGGATGTGTTGGGGACACATGAGACTTATTGTATCTTGATTGCATGGTTGCTTGAGAGGGGATACCTTTGACCACTTCCTCCCTGAGTTCGATAAATCTTGGGTAATCCACTTAAGAGAAAACTTGCTGCTATTCTACAAACCTCTGCACTTGGAGGCCCAACAATTGTCTACAAGAATAGAAGTGCGTAGACATCAGTATCATTCAAATAAATCATATGACATTAATATATAATTTCTTTACATTATAGAAATTGAGCCTCTATCTATTCATTACATTTTTTGAGTCCCGTGCAACTCCAAAAAAGGAAACAAACGTAAAAATATACAAGTTTTCTCCGCTTATCCTAAGGATAAATGGACAAATTTAACTAAACCTATTATTAAGTGCCTCCCTATTCTGCTATCAAGCTACTGTGTCCATGACAACATGCCTTCCATCGACCAAAATACTGTGATGGCTAGAGCGACGTGTCAACCATCCTCCGTGCACAGAGTTGTGATGGTTGGAGAGACACACTCGCCACCATCCGCACACGGCCGCAGAGACACACATGCCATCATCCTCGTGCTTGACGCTAATGATGTCACCATGTATCTAAAAGATAAAGCAGACAGATTAAAGAAAAACAATATGGAAGATAGTTAATTTGTAGATAAGATGAACCTGATGAAGATAACTTAGGATTAGGGAAGCAGGTGGAGGACTCTGGTGCGGAGGTTGTTAGATTAGCATAAAGTAACCAGCCTACATGTCTTTTATAAACCCTGATGTTTAGATCTGAAACGGGGAGTGCGGCGTCGGGTAAGGATGGGGAATAAATGTTCCCCTGTATTATATAGGAAACGGGGCTGGGGAGTTGGTGGGATCGTGTGTTACTCTGAGATCTAGGGTTCGGAAGGGAGACATGGAGTGTGGCGACATGTTGTTAGAGGGTAAGTGTTCTCGGTATTATATAGGGAAACACTGGGAGGGATCGGGTTTGCTTTATAGACCCTTGATCAAGTGATACGTAACTCTAGGTCTCACTAGCTCAAAGGACCATAAGCCATAGAGGCTCATTCTTGTGGGTATATCTAGTTATTCATTTTCACGCAATATCATAAAAAATCCCCAACGCATCTTAACATTAACAAATACCCATAGAGGCCCACACACTAATGAGCTGGTGGGACACACCTATCAGTGAGACATGCCTGAATAGGTAGACGGGTGTGTTTGACTATTCTACTATGTTCCACCCACTTTTCACGTCGATTGCAATGCATGACGCAATACAGAATGCCTCATTTGCCGAAGTCCGACATTCCAAAATGCCACTCTTGTGCACCACCTACTGCGGCACCAAAATCCGTCGGTATCGTGTCTTCCACAACGTATAAGTGGTTGTCGCATAAAAATTGTGACGCGATTGCTCATCCGTCAGGTAACCAACTTTTGCAGGTACTTTTCGCTTATGCCGTCCTAAAAAAGTGTCGTACACGGGGGTATTTTTGTAGTGATAGTTCTCTCCAAAGTCATTGGGGCAGAAACCCGTGGCGTCGGTACTACTGCCTAGACAGTACCAACACACAAACACATGCTACTGAGAGGGTAGTGCCAGGCCGATAGTACCACCCGAACTGGGTCGGTACTAGTGGTCGGTACTACCGCCTCTCTACCGGTGCTAGTACTAATAAATAGCGCCTTTGATTAGAAGGTTACCACGAGCTGCGCCCATTTTACCAGTACTGCCCAGGTACTAGAACGGGCAGTACTATTTCAAAATGCCATGGTGGCACTACCGCCAGGAGCACTCCGGAAACGGGGGAAGCCTCTACCGCACCCCTGTTAAGGGGACGGTACTACCGGTGTCCCACCGGTAATATCTCTCACGATAAAACATTTGAAACCAAAACTGCAAGAACTCGAGAATCCAGACTCCAAAAAAATTGAAACCAATTTTGTTAGAAAGATGAACTTGCACTTCATTTGTTCTTTGTATATTGATCCACTGTGCACTTTGTCTTTGATCAACCTTGTATTTTTCTTCTCTTTTCAATATGATGCCTTGAAGTAATACATGAATGCTCACACTATCTTCTTTCTCGAAGACATGCTTCCAATAGGTTGAACTCTCGCATGACCATTCTTGGGATCACACATTGAATATCTCTTTGGTCATTGCTTTTTCTTATTCACTTTCTTATTCTTTTAACCTTGAAGCCAACATATGATTTAAGTATTGTCTATGGACAAAACCTTCAAGTATAACTCAATGCAAATATTAGTTCATAGAGATTGTCATTAATTTCCAAACCCAAACATGGAGTCACACATGCTCTTTTAGCAACTTAACGAAGAGATCTCCAACCACACCGAAAATTCTAGAAGGCTGAGCATTCGGCTGGAACAATCTTCATGGCTCGGTAGATCTAGCGTTCAGCACCGCTATCCCTTCTACTCGACATAGCTTGTTACACCACCAAGTTTTACCCACACATATCATCGGGTTCCACCACGATTTACTCGCATGCAAACAACCGACTCGATGACCGCGGACATAACGGTGTGTCCACCGTCACCCCAACAAGCCATCGGCAAATCAAACCCCCTCACACTTTAGCACCTACTCCCTCTTAGTAACAACGCCGGCATCATCCGTGCTCGGCATCCATGAGCCGTCACCCACCCTCATGTGTCGTCGTACTATCGGACAAGTACTCCATGGCGCGTCGCACTCCGGGTGTGTTCGTCTCTTGGATCCTGAGGATACCTGCATGATCGGTCGAATCGTCAAGACACCAAGAGCTACGTAGACCAGCATTCGTCTTCTCTGTTGGGCTCACGTACGGCATCAACAATTTCTGGCAACAATTGCAGGATAAGCTCCAGTTCTGCAGGTGGAACATCATAGGCCTTGCATGTAGGCTGTCTACCGCATGCTGGTCTTAGTCAGCCTTCGAAATCGAAAGCCTCCACGTTTGCCTCGTCATCGCACACAGTCTTCGACGAAAATAAGGGTAGTGGTGTGCATGGCAAGACCATGGATCAACGTTCGTGGGTCACTCACCAGTCATGATGGAATGACCTCTCACAGACAACTGCTCTTTCTGGTCGATCAACAAGGAGGTGACAATATGTGACCACCTTCACCTCCACGTTATGGTCGAGACAACCGACAGAGTCACCCCCTTTGGCCCAAGGTAACGCCGGCCAGGTAAGAATGGGACAGTCTGAAACAAAATGCTAGCAATCTGTTCCCAAATACTAGCAATCTGAAACAATAATCACCGCAAATCAGCACAGCATCAGTATTGCAAGACTGCAACAAGCCAATTAAATAGGCCAGTTAACTCCGTGTTTGCCCGTGGTAGATCATGAAGAAAGAACATCCAAAAGAATATAAACTTTCAGCCAAAATGCTGCCTCGCTAGCAAGTCCTAAGGAAAATCTATTTTTGCAAGACCGATATTTCGTAACATGCCCATCCTGGCAAACATCCGTCTAACCTATTCTATGCAGTATCATTCGCCAACATCGCAGAAACGAGTCTCCTGCTTACTTGGTCCAACGTGCAAGTACTTATTTCTATCAGGGACGAGGAGTAGGAAAACAATCACTCCATGCTAGCTACGTTCAGACTCCAGACAAAAGGATGTCTTCACATGAAATTCACTTCCCTTCAGATGGAGGTGGCGTCGGTGGTGTCGGAGCAGGCGTTGGCTGGGACTTGCAGGCCCTGCAGTCAGCTGCTGGTGGAGCTGCTTTGTTGTCTGGAACTGTTACCCTTATTGTTTGGCGCTTCCCATCTTCAGTAGAAACATCAAGGATAGCATCCATTATGAGTATCTCCCAGTCACTCAGCTTTAGAAACGAAAACCAAGATTCATCTGCAAGGAGAAGATGAAAGACAGAATAAGGATTAGGTTGTCCTGGTAAATAAGAATCCATTACCATCAATGGTGCTTCTGAATTTACATGATGTCCCAGAAAAATGCATGCATAAAATAGAAAGACAAGGACATATTTTAACAAAAATAGAGGTCAGTCTAAACAGCACTGTAATACCACATTAGCCCTAGTCAAGTAGTCATGGACATCTACCTCCACTGCACGATGTCATGTGCTGTGGAATGAACTTTAATCATTGAAAATGTAAAATTAAGTTCATGAACAGAATCTATAAGAGTTGTAGTAGATATTCCTGTCTCGGTTTTGTCTTGAAATAACAGGTATTCGTTATTTAATACCACTGAAAAATAGGTATAACAAAAACACTTCGGGAACAGCTATTGCAATACCAAACGAACCCCAGTGCAGCTAAAAGCTAAAGCTAAAGGCCAAAATGAGACCCAAGCGCAAGATTCGCCAAGCAATCCTCTACCTTAGCTTATTCACCCATTTTGCGCATTTAGGACATGATTCTTAGTTTGATGCAAAGGATCCATAAAGTTCAATATCTCTGAAAGTGACCAATAAAATATCTACATGCATTTCTTCATTCCCTCTGTGAAGGCTCAGTTGATTTGATCCTTAGTGCATGGATGAAACCCTTGAACATGGTGGTGACATTGGAAGGTGTGGCACATGTCACTCCCATCTACAACACATATCCAAATTGGTGTGCAGCTGCCCAGATAACCAGCTGAAGTATCTTAGATCTAGTATCATCAGCATCTTCATTTTATCAAAATAGAGGTCAATCTACCACTGTTTGTTGATGTGGTGTTGTTTTAATGATAAAAAAATGTAATTCTATTGTGTATTGTGGGCCCTTAATCTTTTCACCATATATCTACCTTCTGAGTGGTGGAATTCACAAACAATTAGACTAGAAATGCTTACAGTAAATTATAATGAAACAGAAAGGCTAGTCCTGCTTCTGGAAAGTTTGTCATTCGTATAATGCTAACCGAAAGTCAACCAATGCCCTTAACAGTTCAGGCAGAGTGTAAACAATCTAAAGGCAATGAGCGGAATAAACTAAATATGCGTGAATGAGGTCTAGTAACAGGCTGATTCAAGTACAAGCACCCGTAAAAATATGCATCCAAAAACCACTCCACAGCAATCTAGCCCATCCAAGCAAAGGTACCTGGTAGTTTGAGCACAAGTCATGCCCATTTAAACTTTTGGTCTATGTAACGAAATTACCCCAGAGCTCTCTTCATACTAAATATGTTTGTCAAAAATTGTTTGCACTTTTCTACCACTGTTTAGGTTATCAACAAAAAGATCCATGGGGTTGAACCATCTGTGTGAGAACTTGTTCACAAATTGGCTCGCCAGAACCCAAACCAAACATGCAAACAGTCAGTCAGTCACTCCAACCAAACCCCTTTATAAACAGCTGTCATAAATTGCTATCTTTGCAATTGTTGTACATAAGTAAGATGTGTTAATTTCCGTGCACCAACCAGTAGAACCAAAAGTCCGAACTGAGAGAGAGGGTCGGTCATTATACTCCAATACTCACCCTCACCTCTATGCTCCTTCTGAGTCATGATGTAGGCAGTGGAGACGGGAACTGGCCGCAACTATTTATTTTGTTAAATGAGAACTCTAAACCTTTGGTTGCAAGATGCACCTAACCGGTTCACCCATCAATCTAAACTGCTGGAAAGAAAGTGGGCAATCCACATATACTGTAATACCCCTCTGGCGTGTGAGTCGATGAGACTTGAACCCAAGACCCCTGCTCTGATAAGTCTGAACTGATAGAGAGGGTCGTCACTATAGTTCAACAATGTGCACAGTTGATTTTGCTCAATATGTATCTTACTTAAATAGAACAGTTTACTATAACTGCACTGCTCTTATCACTACCACAGTGCATCGTTTATGATCGAATCATGATTTATGAAATCAGAATTAGTTTGTTACCAAATTTAAATGTATCGCTAAAATCACAAATATTCAATAATTAATAGGATAACAAGGATAAGAGATGAGTCTTTACTATTTCTTTTGGACTGCCACAGACTTGCGAGAACATGGATGTTGGTCGTTGGATAATCAATAGTGGGCTAACCTCAATCCCTATCCTTAGGGGTTTGCACTATGCTATTGATTGACAGATAAGCTACAAGCATAAGTATTTATCCTAGAACCTCTATGCTATCCATAACAGGCTACAATGCTATTTAACCAATGTGTAAAGTTCATACTACTATAATTGATATTAGGTGAAGGGGCAAACCGCCAGTGTTATGAAAAGGGCTGGCTTATAGACCACAGTGAATTGACTAAGTCTCAACCGAAATGTGTATTGAGCATCTTTCCTTCACCTCTTGTAACCAACGTTCATAGTACATCTAATACACAAAAGGAAATAAAGTAAATTATATATTTGAGCAGGCATCCTCTGTCCAACTGTTAAATGTATAAGACATGCATAATTAAAGACTTCTAATTTTCTTTTTCGGAGGCAGTGAACTAGCGTATGTGATTAGAAGCTAAATTTAAGGGAACACAGATTGGCGATTGGTATGTCACAACAAAACTGTTACACAATAAGATGTCTAATCCAACTCAGCTTGTAAGGAATGTAAGCACTTCAGCACAGAATTTGAAATGGTAAGAGTTTGTAATTAATGAAAGGACAGAAGTAGTTGAAGTTTTAATCACATCCAGAATTTCACGTCTAGGTTTTATAATGGAAGATAGATATGGAGAATCCAAAATCTGGTGTGTCAGAACGACCAATACTACGAAAGCAAAGATGGGATGTAAGCAGAGAAACCTGTATGGCAGATAAACAACTATAATAATCCATCCATAATAATCAAATAAAAACAGCAGTCAAAGAATCCAGGAAAGATAGGTGTCTTCATGAAGCTATACCATCAAACAGGTGCACCACATGACCACATCTATTCCATGGTACACGGATATGCAATGCTATCATGACTCATGAGCTACATTTCCACGTTTTCAGTGCAAATGATTTAACAGAGCAGCATTGTGTGCCCAAGGAAAAAAGTTGGTGTTGGTGAATCCACAACATCAATGGAGCATATTGGTGATTTTGTGGTACAAAACAAATATACCTCAGAGCGTGGTCATCTGTGATTACTTTGGTCAGTTACTATTTTACTAAAGTTGGCATACTAGTTTTCCATTTTGTTCTGGTCTCATATTCATACTCAAGTAATTTAAAAACAATCATATTTTTAGCACAGCACATCGTCAAATAAATTGCTCAGTAACAAGACCACTAGAAATACTCCCTCCGTCTGGAGAAAAGTGACTTGGATTTGTCTAGATTCACATGTATCTACACACTAAAATGCATCTAGATACATGTGAATCTAGACAAATCTAAGTCACTTATTTTCAGAGGGAGGGAGTATTTGAATTTAGCTATTTAATTCAACAGTCCATTGACATGTATAGGTGAGAACTGCAGAGAGAGATTTATTTCTATTATGCTTTATCCAATTATGATAGTAATAGGATTAGTTTGTTTCAGTCTTTGAAAATAAATCTAAACCAGCAAGTAGCAATTCAACAATTGTTGGGGTAACTCGTAGCAAAATAAGGTATCTAACCCAATCCAGCTCTGCAAGAAATGCAAGTATTTCAACACCCAAGTTTCACGAAGTCAACAGAACACACCTCCTGAGCGAACAGCCTTAAACTTGAGAAGCCCAGCTCCTTGGGGCCCCGACACTGGGAAAGTGCAGGAGACGGAACGCCTCGCGTGGTTCACGGCGATGGAAGCGCTGTACCAGGGACCCCGCGCGATGGGCTTGCCGATCGCGTCCGCTATCTGCTGGTTCTGGGTAGCCTTCTCCATTGCCTGGCTGCAACAAGGAGCAGCAAAATTCAGTTAGCCCTGGCGATACATCTCTTCAGCAGGGTGAACAGAGCCAAAATTGAGTGCACAAGAAGCAGAAATTAAAATCAGCAGCAGGAGCGCGCCGTCCTACAAATTCCAGGCACATCGTCCACGCGCTACATGGAGTACAACGCACAGCGACCTCATGGTTTATCTCGCCAGCCAATCCCATACGTTAAGACGCGAGAAGAAGTTACGCAGAGGTACAGAGGGACGGCGAGAGATGGGAGGCGGAGGGTGGGGGTTGGACCTTGAGCAGGAGAGGAATACGGCGAGCTCGCTGACGGCGCTGGCAGTGACGGCGCCGGTGAGACCCAGCAGCGAGAGCGCCACCCCGCGACGGGCCCACGCCCCCGCGCCCTCATTGACCGGTGTAGACGACGGCGGCGGTGGCGGCGGTGTCGTAGGTGGTATTGTGAGTTTGGGCTGGGCGGAGAGGCGGCGGAGGAGGAGAGGAGCGGATGTGGAGGCGGCGTGACGGCGAGCCGCCAACATTTTCCGTCGGCGGGGGGAGAAGGGGAAGAGAGAGACACGGGAGGAAAACCCCAGTTGCGTCTGAGTTCTACTGCGGCCCCGCTCGCAGCCACGTGGCCCATTCCGGGCCCATCTTTCTCACGTAGAAATGGTCGTGCGTGCAACGTGCTAATTCAAACTCGTCAACGGAGAACAATTTCTGTAAATTCGACCATTAAATCACGAGTTAAACTGAAATTTAAATTAAGAGGAAAGATCGTGCACGTGTTCATCATTCAGTATATACATATTGCAAAATTATATCTAAAAAAATTAGTGTTGGGAGAGCTCGTGGAGGACGCCGCCGCGTCGTGGTATGTCCAAAATGCGAGCTCCCGTCGGCTCAAGTTCCCGCCTGCGAGCTCTAAGTCACCGCCAGCTCCTAGTCTAGTCGAGGGCGATCACGTCGGCGTCCATGGCGTCCGCCGGATCCTCGGCCTCCTCGCTGCCATGGATGGCGCCTCCTCGATCTCCTCCTGCTTCTTGGAGAGCTCGACGACGGCGATGGCTGCGGCGAGCTCCTTCTCCTCGCGCCGCTTCTTGGCCTCGGGTGCGCGACGACCACTCCCTCCTTCTCCTTCCCCCCCAGCATGGTCGTCGTCGAGTCCGCAACTCCCGCTCCTGCTCGCCATCTATCTCTCGCGCGCGAAAATGGGAGTAATTTCAACGCGAGTACGCGGTGGCTAGGGTAGGGGAGGCGGACACGGGACAGGTTGACCCGTCTCGCCGCTGGTAGAAATAGGGGCTGCAACGGGCCTTTCACGGGCCCCTGTGAATTTCGTTTACGGGCCGGGCCGTTTACAGGCGTTGTTATTTCAACGACCCGGCCATCAACCCGTGTACCCGCCGGAATTTTAAGGGCGCCGGCATTTTAAGGGTGTTGTTAGACTTGCTCTAAGAGCACCTCCACTCGTTGTGCGTTCTCGGACCAAAATCCGATGTTATTTAGCGCCGGACGAACGTAGCATCTGGCTTGGGAAAGTCCATTTTCCCACTCGCGTTCCCAGGCGTGGTTCTTAGGGGACGCAAAATTGGCGAGTTTTTGCCTAAATTCGGTTTAAATTCAAACGGAGTTCAGCGTAGTTCGGCATAAATATGAATACAGAGCAATGTTCGGCGTAGTTCGGTGTTAAATTAAACATAGTTCAGCATAAAATTAAACATAGTTCGGCATAGACTGAAAATATGACATAGTTCGGCCTACTTTGGCTAGATCATGCTCGGCATCTACCTGTTGCCCTTGCATGTCCATATGTGCTCAACCAGATCATCCTATAGCTGTTGATACACTACAAGGTCTTGGATCTCCTGACGCATGGCGATGAATGCAACCCATGATGGCGACACCTGGTGATCAGGCTCTGCAAGAGGTCCCTGTCTGTAGGCTCGTTCTACTCCAGCAAATCCACTGGGTCATTTATCTCATCCTCAATGATCATGTTGTGCAAGGCCACACAACAGTTCATCACTTCCCACTGCGTCAATGCAATCACTGCCCTGCAGAACCTGTACAAGCAATCGATGGCGGTGGACATGCGGAGATAGTCATCGACATTGTCACCCGAAGCTCCGTATGCAAGCAACCTCATCGCCAATGTGCACTTCTGCAGTAAGGAAAATCCTACCATGCTGGTGTAGTCCTTCTTGCATAGGAAGTAGGGGTCGAGCTCCCGGATGGCATGCACGATGTTGAGGAAGAGTTTCTGGCTCATACTGAAACGGCGCTGAAACACGACCTCTTCATGCAGCGGCTCGTCGGCGAAGTAGTCGACGTACAACATGTAGTAGCCCTCCACTCATTGTCTTGCTTTGCACTTTCGGTGACCCTTCGCCCAACCTCCATGCTTCGGCGCTGTAGTCTGAGTGTACAGGCAGGACAAGGAGGCGAGGATTTGCATATGCTCTTCATCTTCGGTGGCTGCGGCGATCCGTTCCTCCAGCAACAGGGCGAACATCTCCTCATCGTCGGAGTCCATGGCCGAACAGGCAAAACACCGAACACTCCGCGGGCGAGGTGGTGGGAGCTCGGGACGAAGTCGAGCTGCGGCAAAGTTGGGACGACGAAACGAGGCCTAGGATGAGGGGAAAGGATGCGGTGGATGCGGTGGGCCTATCTACATGCATGGTTTCGGCTTTGCCTGGTGGGAGCTCGCCAGCGACGACATGGCGACGACAGAATGAGTAAATAAAAGTGCCAACAACTGCTGGATTTGGAATGTATTATGCTAATTGTATCTGACTAGTAAGTGCCACAACTATAATGGAATGAATAAAACTGCCAACTGTGTGAATTCCTCGGTTTGACTTCCTCGTGTGGTCTCGAGGGGGAAATACCGGGATGGGTATGTTTTGGTGTTACTATCAGGTTGGATCCGAATAGGTCTTTCTTATCCCTCTCTAATAGCTGACAGATGTATCGAGTCTCTATAGATTGTTTAGTGCATCTTTGCGCGCTTGATCCACCATACCTATGTGGCGAGCCGAATTATAGACTTCATGGTGTCTTGGCCTCGGTATTATCGCTCCCTTTTTCCTATGCCCTTATTTGGCACCCCTTTTGTTTTAGCAGGTATGAGATCGACATCGTTAGCAGGGTTACCCTTCCGGCTTGGCCTGGGCAGGGTTATGGATGCCATTGGTTATTCTTCAGGGCTCTTAGCCCCATTTGCATCTTGTCTGTACTCGAAAGTTGTATCATTTTCAAGGTGATTTGGATCTTTATATTGTATATTTGTATTTTTGACTCGTTCAGTCATTGATGTATATATATGTTCTGTGGGTTCCATCGTGGACTAATGTGTAATGGTATTACTTCATTTTCCACCCGCACGCAAGTGCCTGGTGGGCACCTTTGAATCGTTTCTATGCGGGTTTGGCGGGAATCGCTAAAACTTGCATAGCGCCGATTCGAGGGTGTTACAGTTGCCCAGTAAAGCCATCCAAGAGTGTGGAGGAGATAAGATTCATAAAGAAGATATCAGCTCCAGAAGTAGAAGAACGTGATCAGGAGCACAATGAGGAGGCCTAGGTGCCAAGGAGAGTGATGTCTACGCACTTCTATTCTTGTAGACAATTGTTGGGCCTCCAAGTGCAGAGGTTTGTAGAACAACAAAAAGTTTTCCCTTAAGTGGATCACCCAAGGTTTATCGAACTCAGGGAGGAAGTGGTCAAAGGTATTCCCTCTCAAGCAACCCTGCAATCAAGATACAAGAAGTCTCTTGTGTCCCCAACACACCCAATACATTTGTCAGGTGTATAGGTGCACTAATTTGGCGAAGAGATAGTGAAATACAAGTGGTATGGATAATATAAGTGGTAACGGTGATAGAGAATAGCTTGCTGGCGTGTGGTTGATGTGGGAAAAGACTAAAGGCAAACTGAAATAAAGAAGGAAGCAAGCAAACATGTAACAGATCTAGTTGCAAACGGTGTTTTAGTGCTTAGAAACAAGGCCTAGGGATCATACTTTAACTAGTGAACACTCTCATATAAATATATTCTCTTTATGATACTACTCTTAACTACTCTCCGGTTGAACACTCTAATCGATGGTAAGGCTATAACAGCACTCCTCAAAGTTTGCTTTCCGCATCTAGATAACCCCACACTGTCACCTTAAGCACTAGATGGATCCAACAAACACCACAATTTCATAAAGACATCTAACTCCAAATATAACTCATAACAAGTATTTGTAATCTCTAGCCTAAGTGCCACCATGGTGTGCACATTGTCAACTTCACACACATGGGGAGAGTAGAGATCTATTAAAGCACTTGAGTAGATAGATCTATAGATTAAAAGCTCATGATCTCAATAAGATCATGCATAGGGAGAGAGATGAACACATAGCTACCAGTAGAACCCTTAGCCTCGAGAGAGAACTACTCCCTCCTCATCATGGAAATCAGCAATGGTGATGGAGATGGTGGTAAAGATCGATGGAGATAGCTCCGGGGGCACTTCCCCGTCCCGGCAGGGTGCCGGAATAGAGACTTTCTGTCCCTTGAATCTCCCCTTCGGTGGCGGCGGCGCTGCGGAACTTTTCGTGGCTGGAGGCTTGACGATTTAGGGTTTTTGCATCGGGAGTATCTTATAGGCGAGAGGGGAGACCGAGGGGGTGTCGGAGGGGCCCACACCACCCCCTAGCGCGGCCTGTCCTGGCCCGCGCCACCAGGTGGTGTGGCCACCCTCTGGCCCTTCTCCGTCTCGTATTCTGGCTCCAAGTGTCCCCAGGTAAAATAATAACTTTGGCTTTTGTCCCGTCCAATTCCGAGAATATTCATTTCGACTTCTGGAACCAAAAACAATGAAAAGCAGTATTTGGCACTATGGCATCTTGTTAATAGGTTAGTCCAGGAAAGTGTATAAAAAGTACTCCAAAGTTGGAACAAAACATAAGAAAGTAGATAAAACCAAGCATGGAACATCAAAAATTATGGATACGTTAGCAACGTATCAACATCCCCAAGCTTAAATCCTGCTCGTCCTCGAGTAGGTAAGTGATAAAAAGAAAGAATTTTTTTTGAGGTGACATGCACCATCATAAACTTGATCAAAGTATTTGTAAAACATTCGAAGCTGGGATCATAGTACTTCAATCATAACATGAAAGACAAAGTTATAGCAATAAGACAAAGAAACTATGATGCAACATGAAAAGGCACAAACAAAAGATTCATGAATAACAATGCTTTGCAAGACGTTTGTTTGTTTCACATAAAGAAAACATAGCATAGTAGTATTTAGCTTGTCCCTCATAGAGTAGCAAATATAAATGCATAGGACACCTTTAAAGTTCATAAGAGTGACTAGATAGAAATAGTTTAAAACAAGCAATATCAAGGTATGCATCAATCAACTAGTCTTGGGACAATGCACATAGAACTAAGAATGGCCACTATGCTCTCAAAGTAGGTGCATAAAGATAGAAGGTGGAGACTCAATATAATGGTGGAAGAAGGGCCTTCATAGAAGGAAGTAGAGATTCAAGTTTCATAAAGAGCTTCCAAAAATTATGGTACTTATAGCTTTCAGCTCTCATTGCCCCTATCATAAGCATCTTGAAGTGATTAAGGTTAAAGTGAACAAACTATGGTGTACATGCTTGACGAAGTATAAGTTAGAAATCTCATGTCCCTTGAATACGAGGGCCGCTCCTCATGCTACTCAAGTTTAGTCACCGGTTAGTTCTTGGCATCATAACTACATGTGTATCATAGATAACCGCCAACAGGGTACCCCTTGCCCGATGATACGGAAGAATCCCCATATCAAAATGACAAGGCAAACAGACAACGAGCATCTCAGCAATCTTCTTGTTTACCATGGGAATATGGTGCTTTTTTCTCTCTTTCCTCTTTTCATAATCTTTTTTTTTCTTTTTCTCTTTTTTCTCAATATAGGACTCTTTTTTTATAAGAAGAATGTTTCACAGACAGCTCATTATGGTTACGCTGCAGGTTTCCACCATGTCAGCATGGATTAGACCAGCAGCCCAGGCGTTTCTCTAACACATATACATAACTCCATGGACTTACAAGCTCCCCTTTCATTTCACACCGACGACATCCATAGACAAAAGAGCATGATATCAACTAGGTACAAAGTACCCATGCAATGTTGAAAACGGTCTCCATGACAACATGGTTCTGCTAATCCCCAACAAATAAGTGCAAGCATATACAACACAGACGATAAAATGGTTCAAGTTTATTAAGGGCAAGAAAAGTAAAGTGTGCCATCAAGTTCGTGAGAGCTTTAATCACTAGTTTTCTCATAACAAGTTTAATTCGGAAGGTAAACAAAAACATGAATATACTTGGAATAGCATATGCTAGTAGGTAGGTATGGTAGACTCTTTGGAATAACTTGGTTTAGGGAGTTGGATGCATAAGTGGAACTCATACTTGGTTGTGGAGGCTAGCAAAAGACTGGGAGCGACAAACTAAGAGAGCAATAATGGTCATAATCATGCAGAGCGACAAAATATCATTGATCAAAACATAAAGTGATACTACAAGTTGAAAACTAAAGGATCATAAAGGCTTATGGTGACTTTGGATAGTCATAACATGGTGTGATCATGCGCCAAGTCAACCCAAATAAAGTATCAAAGGAGAATACCACAATTGAAGGAAATATGCCCTGAGAGGCAATAATAAAGTTGTTATTATATATTCCTTATACATGATAGATGTTTATTTTACATGCTAGAATTGTATTGATAGGAAACATCAATACATGTGTGTTTAATAAACAAAAAGGGTTCCTAGTCATGCCTCTCTTATAGACTAGCTTGTTGATTAACAGGATGATCAAGGTTTCCTGATCATGGACATTGGATGTTGTTAATAACAAGGTCACACCATTGGTGGAATGATGTGATGAACATTCATCCGAAGTATAGCATTACGATCAAGTCATTGTGTTTATATTGCTATAACATCATACGAAGTAATCTTTATCCTTAGACCATGAGATCATGTTAATTGCTAACACCGGAAGAGTATCTTGATAACATCAAACGTCACATCGTAACAGGGTGACTATAAAGATGGTTTCAGTGCTACGAAGGTGTTATGTTGAGGCTCATGGATCAAGAGTGGAATTTGTCAATCCAGATGACAGATAGATATACTCTGGGCCCTCTCGGTGATATCACATTAGGATAGCTTGCAAGCAAGTGATGTGATCACTAGAATGTTATATCAAGGAACGAGAAAAGAGTGCATGTCGGTGAGATCAAACTAGGTATGGAGATACCGATGATCGAATCTCGGACATGTAATATATCGAGAGACAAAGGGATTTAGTTACAAGCGTTAAAGGTTCTCACGATCACAGAGTCATCGTTGAATGTGTAGAAGTCGAGACGGATCTCCGTGTCCCATGCTGATTATTGATCGAGAAGGGTCTCGATCATGTCTGCATTATTCGCGAACCATAGGGTGGCACACTTAAGAGTTACCGGACACCATTTTGGAGCACATATGTTTCAGACGAAAGAATTGCAAAGCGCAGGAATTGTTTCAATAGAAACCGGAAATTGTTTCGGGTGAAATTGCAGAAGGTGGTTCTGCATGTGATATTGAAATATTGCAAGGGGCTATATGTGAATGTTTGTTAATTAAAGTAATTAACAAAATTCTGAATAAATTTAATAAAAGAGTTTTATTAAATGAGAGAGCATTAAATTTGGAGAAACTTAATGCATTTAAAGTGGAGACTTCAAAAGGGAATGTGAAGAGGCATTTTAATGTGGAGGAGTTACCACCACATGAATGGGGGAGGTGAGGGGTCACCCCCCCATGCGCCGGCCATGGAGAGAGGGGGCACCCCCTCCTTCTATAAAAGGCCACCCATTCCCTCCTTTATCCACACACCTCCTTGTGAAGGATCTCTCTCCCCCTCTAGAATTATTCCCCCATGGTCTCGGATTAGCGAGATATATGTTCCCGGTGGCATTTCATCTGGAAGGAGTTGCTGCTTCTGCTGGATCGCTGGAGCGAGGAGGTGGAGGTTGTCTGGGGGCTTGAACGTGTGTGTGAGTGCGGATGCGCTGCTGATTTGCGGCGCTCGGACTTCCTCATGATCTTGAGATCGGCAAGTGTACGACTACATCAACCACGAGTTCCTACTCGTTAACAAAGCTTGTTGTCTACGAGGGTAAGTTCTCGTTGGATGTATGTCCACCCGTTTGCTTTGTACCTAGTAGATAGATCTTGGCGTGTAGTTCTCATCGTAGGAAAATTTTTGTTTTCTATGCTGCAGACCTAACAGTGGTATCAGAGTCTGATCTATGCGTAGGTGCTTAGCACGGGTAGTACACATATGGTTGATATGTGGGCGATGATGATCATGTTATTGCATCTTCTATGTACTTTGGATATTGGTGGCATAGTGGGATGAAGCGGCTCGGACTAACCTTACATGTCATCGTACATAAGACCGGTTCCACGACTGACATGCAACTTGTTTTGCATAAGTGGCTGGCGGGTGTCTGTCTCTCCTACTATAGTCAATATCTGATTTACAACGAGTTGCTAATAACTTGGTTATCCTTGTTGTGGTTCATGTTCGTAGGTTAGACAGGTTCTATCTCCGAAAGCCCTAAGCCACGTAAAACTTGCAATTGATAAATTAGAGGCGTCTAGTTTAGATCGTTGTTGGGCTAGTGTTTTGATATGGTATTGTTGTAAGTAGATGTATGATAGATACTCTTACAACTCACTTAACGTGTAAGTTCCATAGACCTTGGCCTTACACACAAATGAATGATAGAGATCATACCACGATGCAAATGATAGAGATCAAATGCATGGACCATATCACCTCACTTCACACATTAGATGTTAGCATCTTATACTGCTAGTTTGGCGCGTTTGGTAGCATTATAAGATGATCCCTCATTTAGATATCAAGATAAAATGTGTTCTTCCTTAAGTATGCACCGTTTTGTGGATCGTGTTTTGAGGCATCACGTGATGATCGGGTGTTTTCAACTCTACGCTTTCATACAACGGGTGTAAGATAGTTTTACACACGCAAATACTAAGGTTCTTACTTGACGAGCCTAGCATGTACAGACATGGCCTCGGAACACGGACCGAAAGGTTAAGTATGAGTCATATAGTTGATATGATGCCCATATAGATGCTCGCCTTTGAAGCTACACCGACTCACGTGATGATCGGACTTGGTGCAGTGGATTTGGTTCATGTAATCACCAAAAGGACACGAGGGATGTCGTTTTTGAGTGGGAGTTCATTAGTAATTTGGATTAGTTGAACTCAATCTATCATAAACTTAGTCTAAATATACTTTACAAATTCTGTTGTAGATGGCACCACCTGCTTTTAATTTCAATGTGTTCATGGAGAAAGAGAAACTTGCTGCGATTGGTAGCAACTTCACAAACTGGGCTATGAATTTGAGGATTCTCCTCACTGCTTCACAAAAGCAATATGTGCTAGATGCGCCGCTAGGCCCCCCACCAGCTCCTGATGCCCCTGACGAGGAAAAGAATGTCTATGTGACTCGTCAGGAGGACCTAACAGTTCATTGCGGCATCTTGTATGGGCTAGAGCCGAACTTGAAAGCGTTTCGAAAATGGTAATGCCTTTGATACCATGGGAGAATTGAAAATGATTTTCGATACCCATGCTGCCGAGAGAGTTATAATGCTACAGAAAAGTTCTTTAGCTGCATGATGGAGGAAAACAGCTCGTTAGTGAGCACGCACTCAAAATGTCCGGAACGCCGATAAGCTTGTGTCCTTGGGAATAACGATTCTCATTGACTTAGGCATACATCGTGTTCTCCAATCTCGCCACCTAGCTACAAGAGCTTCGTGATGAACTATAATATGCAGGGCATGAAGAAGTCTCTTCGAGCTTCACAATGCTTAAGAGCTGAAGTGGAGATTATGTAAGAAAATCAAGTGTTGATGATCAATAGGACCACCGGTTTCAAGAAGGACAAGAAAGGCAAGCAAAGGGAAAGAAGGGTGGCAAGTCTGCCACTTTGAAAAAGAAACCCCGAGCTAGCCCTAAGTCGACACCGAGTGCTACTATTGCAAGGGATCGCCATTGAATAATCGCCCAAGTATTTGGCGGACAAGAAGTCCGCAAGGCAAACAAAGGTATATGTGATATACATGTTATTGATGTGTACTTGACTAGTACTCGCAGTAGCACTGGTATTTGATACGGATCGGTTGCTAATATATGTAACTTCGGTTAGAGGGCTGCGAACAAGCGACAACTAGCAAGGGATGAGGTCATGCGGTCGGCAATGGATCAAGAGTTGATGTGATCGCCGTCGAATGCCTCTCCATATGCCATCGGGATTAGTTATAAACCTAAATAATTGTTATTTGGTGCTGACCTTTGAGCATGAACATTGTATCCGAATCGTGTTTGATGCAAAGTGGTTATTCATTTAAGTTTGAAAACAATGGTTGTTCGATTTATATGAATAATATCTTTTATGGTCATGCACCTATGTTGAATGGTTTATTTCTATTGGATCGCGATAGCAGTATTACGCATATTCATAATGTTGATGCTAAAAGAATTAAACTTGATAATGATATATCTACATATATGTGGCACTGCCGTCTAGGTCATATTAGCGTTAAACGCATGAAGAAACTCCGTTCTGATGGACTTTTAGAATCACTTGATTTTGAATCATTTGATACATGTGAGCCATGCCTTATGGGCAAGATGACTAGAACGCCGTTTTCGGTTCAATGGAGCAGGCATGATCTATTGGAAATCATACATACTAATGTGTGTGGACCAATGAGTGTGTCGGCGCGAGGTGGATATGGTTATTTTGTTACTTTCACGGATGATTTGAGTAGATATGGGTATATCTATTTGATGAAACACAAGTCTGAAACTTTTGAAAAGTTCAAGGAATTTCAGAATGAAGTGGAAAATCATCGTAATAGAAAGATCAAATTTCTGATGCGGCCCGTGGAGGAGAGTATCTAAGTTACGAGTTTAGCACACATGAAAGAGTGTGGAATAGTTTCACAACTCACGCTGGAACACCACAACGTAATGGTGTGTCGAACGTCATAATCGTACTTTATTGGATATGGTTCGATCTATGATGTCTCGGTCGACTTACCTTGTCATTTTGGGGTTATGCACTGGAAACAGCTACATTCACTTTAAATCGGGAACCATCTAAATCCGTTGAAAAGACACCATATGAATTATGGTTTGGAAACAAACCTAAGCTATCATTTCTTAAGGTTTGGGGATGCGATGTTTATGTGAAGAAACTTCAACCGGATAAACTCGAACCCAAAGCGGAAAAATGCGTCTTCATAGGATACCCTAAGGAAACGATTGGGTATACCTTCTATCACAGATCCGAGGGCAAGGTTTTTGTTGCCAAGAATGGATCCTTTCTTGAGAAGGAGTTTCTCGCGAAAGGTGTGAGTAGTCGGAAGGTAGAACTCGAAGAGGTTATTGAACCTTCTCTTCATGAAATGGCGAGTAGCGCAGCTCCATAAGTTATTTCGGAGTTGACTTCACCTAATGAAGAGAGAGCTAATGATATTGATCATGAAACTCCGAAAGAGGACACAACCGAACCTCGCAGGTCAAGCAGACACGCAGACTCTGAATCTGTACGGCAATCCTGTTGTGAATTTCATGGTTGATGAAATGGATGACCCTGCGACGTATGAAGAAGCGATGATGAGCCCGGATTCCAACAAATTGCTAGAAGCCATGAAATCCGAGATGGAAACCATGTACGAGAACCAAGTTTGGAACTTGGTGGACTTACCTCACGACCGAAAGGCCGTCGAGAATAAATGGATTTTCAAAAGGAAAACTGATGCTGATGGTAATGTGACCATCTATAAGGCTCGACTTGTCGCAAAGGGGTTTCGAAAAATTCAAGGAGTTGACTACGATGAGACATTCTCTCCTGTAGCGATGCTTAAGTCGGTTAGGATTATGTTAGCAATTGCTGCATATTTTGATTATGAAATATGGCAGATGGATGTCAAAACTGCGTTCCTCAATGGTAATATTGAAGAAGAGCTGTATATGATACAACCTAAGGGTTTTGTCGATCCTAAGGATGCTAATAAGGTGTGCAAACTTCAGGGATCCATCTATGGACTGAAGCAAGCATCACGAAGTTGGAATCTCCGCTTTGATGAGGTGATCAAAGAGTTTGGATTTGTCCAAACTTATGGAGAGGCTTGTATTTACAAGAAAGTGAGTGGGAGCAATGTGGCATTTCTGATATTATATGTGGATGACATATTATTGATTGGAAATGATTTAGATCTTTTAAACAGTGTTAAAAGTTATCTAAACAGCAAATTTTCGATGAAGGACCTTGGTGAAGCTTCATATATTAGGCATTAAAATCTATAGAGATAATTAAGACGCCTAATTGGGCTATCGCAGAGTACATACCTTGATAAGATATTAAAGAAGTTTAATATGGACGGAAGTAAGAAGGGGTTCTTACCTATGTTGCAAGGCAAGACATTGAGTAAGACTCAAAGTCCGGCTACGGCGGAAGAAAGAGAGATAATGGATAAGATCCCTATGCCTCAGCCATAGGCTCTATAATGTATGCCATGCTATGTACAAGACCGAATGTGGCACATGCTATTAGTTTGACTAGTAGGTACCAATCGATCCGTTGAACACTGGATAGCGGTCAAGAATATCCTTAAGTACTTGAGAAGAACTAAGGATATGTTTCTTATATACGGAGGTGAAGAAGAGCTAGTCGCTAAGTGTTACGTTGATGCTAGCTTTGACACTGATCCGGATGACTCTAAGTCTCAATCCAGATACGTATTTCTCTTGAACGGAGCAACAGTTAGTTGGAGGAGCTCCAAACAACCTGTGGTGGCTAGATCAACAACGGAGGCGAATATGTTCTTTGCTTGAAGCGGCGAGGAAGAGGTTTGGATGAAAGAGTTCATTACGGGCGGGTGTGGTTCCCGGTCGTTGGACCCGATGGTGATCTATTGTGACAACAATGGAGCCATAGCCAACGCAAAGGAACCAAGGTCTCACAAGAATTCCAAGCATATTAAGCGCGTTTTCCTCCATCCATGAGCATGTCAAGGATGGAGATATAAAGATTTGTAAAGTGCACACGGACCTGAATGTAGCAGATCCGTTGACTAAAGTACTCCCTAGGGCAAAACATGATCAACACCAGAACTCCATGGGTGTTAGATTTATCACTATGTGAACTAGATTATTGTCTCTAGTGCAAGTGGGAGACTGAAGGAAATATGCCCTGAGAGGCAATAATAAAGTTGTTATTATATATTCCTTATACATGATAGATGTTTATTTTACATGCTAGAATTTTAGTGATAGGAAACATCAATACATGTGTGTTTAATAAACAAAAAGGGTTCCTAGTCATGCCTCTCTTATAGACTAGCTTGTTGATTAACAGGATGATCAAGGTTTCCTGATCATGGACATTGGATGTTGTTAATAACAAGGTCACACCATTGGTGGAATGATGTGATGAACATTCATCCGAAGTATAGCATTACGATCAAGTCACTGTGTTTATATTGCTACAACATCATACGAAGTAATCTTTATCCTTAGACCATGAGATCATGTTAATTGCTAACACCGAAAGAGTATCTTGATAACATCAAACGTCACACCGTAACAGGGTGACTATAAAGATGGGTTCAGTGCTACGAAGGTGTTATGTTGAGGCTCATGGATCAAGAGTGGAATTTGTCAATCCAGATGACGGATATATATACTCTGGGCCCTCTCGGTGATATCACATTAGGATAGCTTGCAAGCAAGTGATGTGATCACTAGAATGTTATATCACGGGAACGAGAAAAGAGTGCATGTCGAATCTAGATCAAACTAGGTATGGAGATACCGATGATCGAATCTCGGACATGTAATATATCGAGAGACAAAGGGATTTAGTTACAAGCGTTAAAGGTTCTCACGATCACAGGAGTCATCGTTGAATGTGTAGGAGTCAGTACGGATCTCCAGGTCCCACTGCTGATTATTGATCGGAGAGGGTCTCGATCATGTCTGCATTATTCGCGAACCGTAGGGTGGCACACTTAAGAGTTACCGGACACCATTTTGTAGCACATATGTTTAAGACGAAAGAATTGCAAAGCGCAGGAATTGTTTCAATAGAAACCGGAAATTGTTTCGGGTGAAATTGCAGAAGGTGGTTCTGCATGTGATATTGAAATATTGCAAGGGGCTATATGTGAATGTTTGTTAATTAAAGTAATTAACAAAATTCTGAATAAATTTAATAAAAGAGTTTTATTAAATGAGAGAGCATTAAATTTGGAGAAACTTAATGCATTTAAAGTGGAGACTTTAAAAGGGAATGTGAAGAGGCATTTTAATGTGGAGGAGTTACCACCACATGAATGGGGGAGGTGAGGGGTCACACCCCCATGCTTGACCATGGAGAGAGGGGGCACCCCCCTCCTCCTATAAAAGGCCACCCATTCCCTCCTTCATCCACACACCTCCTTGTGAAGGATCTCTCTCCCCCTTTAGAATTATTCCCCCATGGTCTCGGATTAGCGAGATACATGTTCCCGGTGGCATTTCGTATGGAAGGAGTTGCTGCTTCCGCTGGAATGCTGGAGCGAGGAGGTGGAGGTTGTCCGGTGGCTTGAACGTGTGTGCGAGTGCGGATGCACTGCTGATTTGCGGCGCTCGGACTTCCTCACGATCTTGAGATCGGCAAGTGTACGACTACATCAACCACGAGTTCCTACTCGTTAACAAAGCTCGTTGTCTACGAGGGTAAGTTCTCGTTGGATGTATGTCCACCCGTTTGCTTTGTACCTAGTAGATAGATCTTGGCGTGTAGTTCTCATCGTAGGAATTTTTTTGTTTTCTATGCTACGGACCCAACAACAATACTATGCTTTAATATGCTAAAACAACACATGATTCATCCAAGGCACATTAAGCAATCTCAATTGTTTATAACAAGTCATGCTACAACAAAGAATACTAAGCATAAAGCCAAAACAATATCAAGCATGGCATGACAAAGCATAGGCCACAGTCAAAAACAAGCTCTCTTTACCACTTAAGCATGAGCTTTCCTACTCTTTTCCAAACCAAACCAAACTATTTGAAAACCAATGTATGAAAGAGGGGGTCCAACCAATTTATTTAGCAAACTAAGAAAACAAAGCAAACGAAAAACCAAAACCAAAACAAAAAAGAAGACGCTCCAAGAACAACATAACTATGCATGAAACAATAAAAATGAAGCGTTTGGAAGGAACCTAGGATTTTTATTGAAGAAGGGGATGCCTTGGGGATGGGCATCCCCAAGCTTTGACGCTTGTACTTCTTGGATATTTCTTGGGGTGACACGCGTGGCATCCCCAAGCTTGAGCTTTAGTCCATCATTCATCTCATTACTCATTCCTTCCATACACCTGAAATTTTTCCTTCATACAAAACTTCACACAATCTTTATTAACAACATTAGTGCACTCAAGATAATAAGTATTTAGGTTCAGTTCTAACACCAATAAAACTTCCATTAAAACACAAGCTACTGTATCACTTCCCTCAAAAAGCTCAATTCCCCAAAAGAACTCAAAAAGTAACAAACAAGAAGCAAATGCAAATAATGGCAGAAATCTGTCAAAACAGACCAGCAGGTAAAGACGAATTTTTTCGAAGACCTTCTGTTGCTCAAATCGTAAAGTCTTGAACTAACGAAAGTTAGATAACAACCTGGGGAAGAAGCACAAAAATTCAAGCCTAAAAAGGACGTATAGAGATTTTACAAGAATTTTTACGGTGAAGCACAGAAATCTGTTTTGGGACAGCAACTTTCCCAAGCATTACTTCCCTCTCATTAGAGGTTACTATTGGCACAAAAAGCAAATAAAAATGATGAGGAGCGGTTATTACTGAGGTAATAACTTCCAAGACTCATATAAAACTTTTGGGTTATCTCCCAATAAGTACTTTTCTTTAATGCCTTTAAGTTAGGCACGATAGTTTCAGAAGATGCTCACATAGGAAATATGAATTGAAGTAAAAGAGAGCATCAAGAAGAAAATTCAAAACACATTTAAGTCTAACCCACTCCTTATGCATAGGAATCTTGTAAAGAAATAAGTCATGAAAGCACAAAGCATCAAGTATAGTAAAGAAAAACAAGTGCAACTTCAAGACTTTCAACATAAAGAGGGGAAACTTAATATTGTTGAGATACATAAAACCATGTTTCCCGCTCTCATAATAACTTTCAGTAGCATCATGAATAAAATTAACAATATAACTATCACATAAAACATTCTTATCATGAGCCACATGCATAAAATAATTAATACTCTCCACATAAACATAGTCATTCTTATTAATTATAGAGGGAGCAAATTCAACAAAATAGCTATCACTATTATTCTCATCACCATAATCATCAAATATAGGAGGCATATTGTAATCATAATTAATTTTCTCCTCAATAGAAGGTGGACTGAAAATATCATAATCATCATTGTAATCATCATATATTGGAGGTTTTGTATCATCATAAGCAATATAATAGCTATCTTCCAAAGCTGGGGAACTAATAAAAACTAGCTTCCCCAAGCTTAGACTTTTCCATAGCATTAGCAATAATGGTGTCTAAAGAATTCATACTAACAACATTGCTATTAACATGCAAATAAAGTTCCATAGGCTTTTTAATTTTCTCTTCAAACACTTCATGTCCTAACTCAAGATAAATACTATAAAGCTCTATAATTTTGTTGTTGTTTTCCATTAAGCCTAACTAGTGAAAACAAGAAACAAAAAGACAAAATTGCAGAATCTAAAGGAACTAACTTCGAGAAATCACACCGGAGGATGTGAGTACCTTTTACCTTACCTCCCCGGCAACGGCGCCAGAAAATAGCTTGATGTCTACGCACTTCTATTCTTGTAGACAGTTGTTGGGCCTCCAAGTGTAGAGGTTTGTAGAACAGCAATAAGTTTTCCCTTAAGTGGATCACCAAAGGTTTATCAAACTCAGGGAGGAAGTGGTCAAAGGTATTCCCTCTCAAGCACCCCTGCAATCAAGATACAAGAAGTCCCTTGTGTCCCCAACACACCCAATACACTTGTCAGGTGTATAGGTGCACTAGTTCGACGAAGAGATAGTGAAATACAAGTGGTATGGATAATTATAAGTGGTAACAGTGATAGAGAATAGCTTGCTGGCGTGTGGTTGACGTGGGAAAAGACTAAAGGCAAACTGAAATAAAGAAGGAAGCAAGCAAACATGTAACAAATCTAGTTGCGAACGGTGTTTTAGTGCTTAGAAACAAGGCCTAGGGATCATACTTTCACTAGTGAACACTCTCATATAAATATATTCTCTTTATGATACTACTCTTAACTACTCTCCGGTTGAACACTCTAATCGATGGTAGGGCTATAACAACACTCCTCAAAGTTTGCTTTCCGCATCTAGATAACCCCACACTGTCACCTTGAGCACTAGATGGATCCAACAAACACCACAATTTCATAAAGACATCCAACTCCAAATATAACTCATAACAAGTATTTGTAATCTCTAGCCTAAGTGCCACCATGGTGTGCACATTGTCAACTTCATACACATGGGGAGAGCAGAGATATATTAAAGCACTTGAGTAGCAAGGTAGATCTATAGATTACAAGCTCATGATATCAATAAGATCATGCATAGAGAGAGATGAACACATAGCTACCGGTGGAACCCTTAGCCTCGAGAGAGAACTACTCCCTCCTCACCATGAGAATCAGCAATGGTGATGGAGATGGTGGTGCAGATCGATGGAGATAGCTCCAGGGGCACTTCCCCGTCCCAGCAGGGTGCCGGAACAGAGACTTTCTGTCCCCCGAATCTCCCCTTCGGTGGCGGCGGCGCTGCGGAACTTTTCGTGGCTGGAGGCTTGACGATTTAGGGTTTTTGCAATGGGAGGCTCTTATAGGCGAGAGGGGAGACCGAGGGGGTGCGGCCACCCTCTGGCCCTTCTCCGTCTCGTATTCTGGCTCCATGTGTCCCCCGGTAAAATAATAACTTTGGCTTTTGTCCTGTCCAATTCCGAGAATATTCATTTTCTGACTTCCTAGAACCAAAAACAACAGAAAACAGACAACTGGAACTATGACATCTTTTTAATAGGTTAGTCTAGGAAAGTGTATAAAAAGTACTCCAAAGTTGGAATAAAACATAAGAAAGTAGATAAAACCAAGCATGGAACATCAAAAATTATGGATGCGTTAGCAACGTATCAGAGAGCAGCAGTAGTAGCTACATCAGAAGAAGGAAGGAAAGAAGGCCACCAAATTAATAGTGGCTGATCAAGATCAACACCAGCCCAATAGCAGCAACAACTCAGCAACCACAGGTTAACCACCAAAATCATTCCCTATCATCTATTCTTATTAGATTTATTAGGAATAAATAGTGGTGGAGGGAATAATCCTCAGATCTGCATGCATATGGATGCGAGGATCATCATAGGGTGTATAAAGGGGCAACCATAGCACCAGTTCTTATTAGCTTGCACCATCAGATTCAAGTGAAATAATGGCTATGGTACAAATTTATCCAAATCCAGCTACCCTTCAACTAGAGGTTGCCTAGGAGGAATAGAAGGAGTGATTTATCTCAGTTTGCTTAGTGATGCAATGCAAGCTCATCACAGAGAATGAAAGCCACCAAAATAAACATCTTTTCTTATTACCCAATAGTACCTCAGCCTTTGGATCATAGGCTAAAACTTGTTGAACACTTAAATAATCAAGAGACAGATTTTAAGCTCATATGCAAACAAGTACAAATATCACATAAATCTTTTTCCTAGAAAAATAGTCTAGGAATCATTTGTAAGGTCACCTATTTACACAAGCTAACATGTGTTTCTAAGCCTCAGCCTATTACATCACAGGCTGCACCTCAGTCCACACATTCCAAAATGATGTTTTCATCCACCAGTTAGCTCTAATGAGAGCATGTCTTATTAAAAATGATCATATGGCTGTGTATCCTCCCAGGAGGCATCACAGTAACATGACCATATTAACAGAAGCCACAAGGTACTATATCAGCCAAGTAATCAATAACTAACTAGTCCAGCAGTAGGTCATAATACTAGAAACACCACTGTGCACACTCTGGATGGAGGCACCATAGTAGCAATTTCCAATAGCAGAAGCCACTGTATTCACTAGCTAAGATCAGCATCAAATACTCATGTTAAAAAAATGAGTTACAACCACAGGGTATTACTTCAAATCATTTTCCTACCCAGTTTTCATAGGAATCATTTTCTGCTTGAAAACACATCATTCATTTATCACGAAATCCCTGTCATAATGACAGAAACAAGAATATGAGCAAGCTTTATATGCAAAAGCTTATCCACATTAAAAAACAAAACATCTTCCTGAATACTTTCTTCCAGGAATCATTCTTAATACTAATTGTCAACATGAATAGCTCAACTTAGTAGACATAGTTTTTCAGAATAAAAGCAATCTTTGAAGAAATGTTTATGAAAACCTGCATTTCCTTCGACCTTTGGTCTGTGGCTGTAGATAGTGCATCAAACACTCCTTTTTAGTGAACTTGCTGAGTACTCTCGTACTCAACCGTTGATACGTCCATTTTGCATCACTATTCTATGTCTTAATTCACTATTATTCATTGATATATTTCGTATTGAGAGGTGATACTTGTGTTATTTCATCTGTTTTTGCATGGTTGATGACTTTTGGAGCATGGACCGCTTTGGTCGAGGATTCGATGGAAAAGGTGTTTGGAGGCAAAATTCGAAGATCAGAAAATCCGGGAAAATATAAAAATTCTATTTTCTAGAAGACTCAAGATGCGGAAGATGGAGTGGAGGTGGGCCAGGGGGCCCACACCACCCCATGGCGTGAAGCCCAAGCCGCACCAGGGAGTGGTGTGGCCACCCTGGCCCACTCCAGCCTCTCCCCTCTGGCGTATATCTTCCCCACGAAACCCTAAGACTCGGGGAGGGACCACAGAAAGATTCCGCCGCCTCTGCAGGGCGGAAAACATCGAGAGAGAAAGATCTCTCCGGCAGACAGATTTCTGCCAGGGGAATTCCTTCCTGGAGAGGGGAGATCGTCGCCATCAACACCACCATCAAGCTGGACTTCATCGGGATCATCATCATCATCATCACCACCATCATCACCATCAGCGCCCTCATCACCATCTCCATATTGCTGTAACAATTGGTTGAATCTTGCTATAGTTCATAGGGGAAACTTTCCCGGTGTTGATTACTCTTTGTAGTTGATGCTATTGAGTGAACCATTGAATTATTGTTTATGTTCAGATTGTTATACATCATTATTCCATCTCTGATCATGATCCATATGATGTCTTGTGAGTAGTTCGTTTTGTTCTTGAGGACATGGGAGTAGTCTTGTTGTTAGTAGTGGAGTTGTGTTGAGAAAGATTCAATAGATTATTATTTAAGTTGTGGTGTACTTCTTCTAGTGGTGTCATGTGAATGTCGACTACATGACACTTCACCTATATGGGCCTAGGGAATGCATTGTGTATTTGGCTACTAATCGTAGGGGTTGCCGGAGTGACAGAAACCTAAACCCCCGTTAGGAAACCATTGCACAAGGGACGTAAGGGTCTTAGAGTTTAAAGCCGTGGTTAGGTTTACCTTAATTACTTTCTTGTACTTACGGATGTTTGCAAGGGGGTTTAATCACAAGTATGTATTAAGTCTTGGATGGGACGGTACATTAGCACAGGTTCACCCACACAACACTTAGCAAGCTAAAGAAGATTAATCGACTATATGAAGCGAAAGCACTTGACAGTCTTCCCATGTGTCCTCGAGAACGTTTGGTCATCTATAGAAATACAACCGGCTTGTCCTTTGCTGCATAAAGGATTGGGCCACTTGCTGCATTCATTCTTACTGTCTTTTGTTTACTCATACTTTGTTTACTTGCTTTATCGAAAACCCCTAAAAATCCGTTTGTTAAGTATTTGCAGAGAATTCCTGATCCATACCACTAGCCAGCACCTTCTGCTCCTCGTTGATGGGTTCGTAGCATGAAAAAAAAAATCTATCGCAAGAACGAACAAAACCCAGATCTAATCTAGATAAAAGCCAAGATCTAATCTATTAGACATGTGCAACGAGATAGATCTATACTAACCCTTGTAGATCCGAAAGCCTTGTGCGAGAACGGATCTCGTGGTTGATGTAGTCGATCACTTGCCGATCTCAAGATCGAGTGGACGATCCTTCCGGCGCCGCGTTCCAGCAGCGCTTCCTTCCTCTCCCCGTTCTAGCGAGCAGCGGAGGTAGTAGATCTTCTCCACGGAATCCCAGCAGCACGACGGTGTGGTGGTGGTGGTGGAGTAGAGAATTCTGCAGGACTTCGCCTAAGCCAGAGCAGAGGGAAGGAGGAGGAGAGAGGCGGCGGCTAGGGTTTGTTATGGGAGAGTGCTAGGGGGTGGCGCCCCCACCCCTCTATTTAAAGGAGGGAGGCGCCATGGGAGGGGAAGTCCTAGTAGGACTCTCCTCCCTTCCTTGGCCGGCAGATTGGGAGGGGGGGAGCAATCCTCCTCCCCCACGAATCCGTGTCTTGCCCCACCAGGACTCCTTGATCCTTTCTTGGTTTTCAAGCAAACTCCAAGAAATCTCCTAGAACCTTCCGGAACATTCCGAAACCTTCTAGAATCCCCATACAAATACTCCGGAACATTTCCTAACTTAGAAAATGATCCCCAATATATGAATCTTATTCTCCGGACAATTCCGGATCTCCTCGTGATGTCCCGGATCCAATCCGAGAATCCGAACAACATTCGGTCTCCAACACACATTCCATATCTACTTAAAACAACTTCGAACCTTAAGGGTGTCACCCTATGGTTCGTGAATATGTAGACATGATGGAGACACTTCTCCGATCAATAACCATCAGCAGGATCTGGAGATCCATAACGGCTCCCACATACTCAACGATGACTTCGTGATCGATAGAACCATTAACATACGAAACCAATTCCCTTTGTCACGTGATACTCTACTTATCCGAGGTTTGATCGTCGGTATCTCCATACCTCGTTCTACCTCGTCACTGATAAGTACTCTTTACTTGTTCCATGATATGTCATCCCTTGTGACCTATCACATGCTTGCAAGCTAACTAGATGACATTCCACCGAGAGGGCCCAGAGCATATCTATCCATCATATGGATGGACAAATCCCAATCTTGGTCCATGCGCTTCAACACATACTTTCAGAATACCCAATGACACCTTTATAACCACCCAGTTACGAAGCGGTGTTTGATGTCATCAAAGTATCCATCCGGTGATGGTGATTAACATAACCTCATGGTCGAAGGATTAGGTTACTATGCATTTGAAAGCTTGTAGCAAAACGAACTTAATGACTTGATCTTATGCTATGCTTACTATGGGTGTGTGTCCATCACATCATTCTTCTAATGATATGATCTTGTTATTAACGACATCCAATGTCCATGATCAGGAAACCATGATCATCCATTAATCAACAAGCTAGTTTAACAAGAGGCTTACTAGGGACTCTTTTATGTTTACAAAACACACAAGTATTAATGTTTCCAGCTAATACAATTATAGCATGGGATGTAAACATTTATCATAAACATAAACATATAATAATAACCACTTTATTATCTCCAACAGTTTCCCACTTGCACTAGAGTCAACAATCTAGTTAAAAATTTGTGCATTCAACACCTATGGCTTTCTGGTGTTGTATAGACACTATTGCTAGTGGTAAACATAATCTTCGGATCTGACACTTCGTGTTCGTGTATTTGCATTTCCTTGCGTCTCTACGCATTACTCATTCTCCAATGAGATGGCATTGTATAAATTTGGTCCTTTGGTGAGACCTTTAGTTCCTTGGGATTAAATCATGTTGATACAATTGTCATACAATGTATCTTCATAGTATTATCCCGCTATGAACCACACCTAGTTTGATAACAAACTACTTGACGCAAATGCCCTCATTTGCTGCTACAATAGCAGTCCTATACTTAGCCTTTTGTTGTAGTATCTGTCACAATGTTTTAACTTTGGTACTCAACCAAATCCGTTATGGAACTTCCTTTCCATTACATTGTGCCACCCATAGTTTAAATTGACATAAACTTAATTTGTGACAAAACTAGTATCAATGCAACAATTTACAATGAACTATTTGTCACCACTATATAAATAATATATTCTTAGTTCTTCCAAAGATCATAGGAATATCCCTACTATTGTCCAATGATCATCTTATGAGTCATTCTGGTATATGCTCATAACATTTAGAGCATAGGACATATCTGGATGTGTACATCTCAAAGAATGATTGATCAAAATATTCTTGTGATTTAACCAAGTGTCAAAACACTTGAATCTCGTGTCAACACACTTGAATCTTGATCCAGTCCTTTCCGTGCGTCAAGAACCTTTCTTGTTGTTTCCATATTGAACTCATTCAACATCTTATCTATGTACATTTGGCAAAACCATATTAGCGCCTCAATCTATCCATATAGACATTGATGCCTAATTCTTGGGTTATGCCTAAGTCTTTCATCGAAATGAAATTCTTAACCTGTGTCAATAAAAGATACATCATTTCTAATCAACAATATGTCTTTCACATAATGTATTAGAAATATGTCTTAGCGCTCCCACTTAATTTCTTGCAAAATGCAAACATCTTCATCGTCTATGATGAAATTAAACCTTTTAACGGTTTCATCACGGTGAAGATTCCAACTCCACGATGCTCAGTTCAACCATTGAAGTTTTGCATACTCTTTTAGCATCCTTTGAATTAACAAAACCCTTTGGATTGTGTCATGTACATGTCCTAGGTAACCATTCTATTAGAAGAACTTGTTTTGTTTGTTCAACTATCATATACCAAAATATATGTAGTGGTTGCTACATTAATCCGTCCAGACTAAATATCTCTATGAAAGATCAAATCTTATCATAGTCAATTCCTTGAACATTGTCGTAAACTCTTTCCGACATGTCGACTATTTCATAGATGTGAAACATCCATGTCTATTTCTTTATAGATCCATATACGACTGTAAGGTCTTGCACCTTTCCAGAGGGTCTTTCAAATTCAAAGCTTGATTTCTCATGTATGGAATTATCACGGATTTTATGGCTTCAAGCCACTTAATGAAGTCAGGGCCCATCATTAATTATTTGCATGTAGTCGGTTCATCATTGTCAAACAACAATGATTTAACTCTCAAATCTTGGCATTTGATTACTTACCCGACCTACTTGGTTCAATAGTAACTTAGATCTCCGTGACCACAACCTTTGAGGCACGTGAGCCATGAGCATTGTTGCTGCCTCCGGGACACTTACCGACGCTGCGCAACTCAGCACATATTAGCCAAGGTTCAACAACCTTGTCAAAGTTCTATTGTCCTCCCACTTAACTTTTCACCAAAAATTCCTTCTCAAGAAACTCGACATTCTAAGCAACAAACACTTTTGTCTTCGGTGTTATGGAGGAATACCCAATGGTTATTCGAAATAACCTATCAAGACATGCTCATCCGACTTTGGTTGTAAACACTTTACTTATGCCTAGCATACCAAAAATTTAAGAAAGGACAACCTGGGTTTTATCCCAAACCATGACTTATATGGTGTCATTTCAACGGATCACGATGGAGCTCTTTTCAGTGTAAAAGCAGTAGTCACTAAAGCTTTAATCTTTAAAATATAATGGCAGTTTTATAAATGACACCTTTGATCTTATCATGTCAAACAAGGTTTCATTACATATCTTGAACACTCCATACTCCTATGGTGTTTTGGGAAATGCAAATCCATGGAACGATTCCCCAAATCTTAGGTGTTTTGCTAAACTTGTAACTCAAACATCTTTATGATCCAATCATAAACTTTTTATTTTCTTGTTACAATAATTTTTCACTTCATCTTGAAAGTCTTTGAACATTTTCAAATGTTTCATACTTCTTCCTTATTGAGTAAATATATATACTCACTCAAATCTTCGGAGAAAGCATATGAAGTTGAAATCCATCGCCCACGACTACACATAATGGACTATATACATCAATATGTACAAATTCAAATCAGTTAGTCGTCTGTTCCTCTTTTGGCCTACGAACGGAGTTTTAATTATCTCCAGGAAAGTATCACAAGCATCATTTGATCAAAAATCAAAGACTCCAAAAATCCATCAACATGGAGTTTCTTCATGTATCCCTTTCAATATAATTTAAACGGTGATGTCACTTCGCAAGTAATCATTTGTCTTGCGACATTTTAGCATTAGTTTTATGGTCGTTATTTCTCCGACCAGACTTGTATATCATCCATCTATTATGGAATACGGTAATTATTTGAACAACCTTTTGTCATCATAATACCTGATCAAAATAACAATTATTGAAACAAATCTTGAAGGCAAGCTTTGATGTTAACGAGCAACACAACAACCCATTGTTTGTTTTCGATGAACATCATCACATATTCTCTTGCTAGTTACTTAGGCCATTGCAGTTCATGAATTGTGTTGTCCTGTATGACACTTCATACCAACCAATTCGGTATCCAATACCGCAGAACCACATTGTTTAACAAGCAAGGAATACAACCATAACATGTATTTTCTATATACCTAAGTTGGACATCTCCAATCTTTTCTTTTCTGCCAAATATTTTATATATTCTCTTTCAACAATTCCTTTTCTTTTAAAAGAATCTATCAACATCAATAGTGGTGTCATTCACATGACACATAGTACAAAGTGTGTATAGTCAAATACTAATACCTTTGAACTTGCACTTTGAAGTGGATCACCTTCATCAAATGTTTGGCATTCTTTCAAAATTCCATTCTTTAGTAATCTTTTAGTGTAGTAAACATTTTACTTACATCTTCTATTCATCCTTATCATGACAATTTTCATGATCAAGCTGCTATAGCTTATAAAGGTGAATTGCGAGTATAATGTTTCTTTTCCAAAACCTTTTGGAGGATTAGGACGACTAGCGTCTCCAACCTTCACAAATTCTCATCAAATATGAGGACATATACTCTATCTTGTTGTAACCAACACATTGTTTTAGATATCGCAATACCTTTCACATATGATGGTTTCTGAAACATTGCTTTCAGCTCTTAGATAAACTTGATATTAAAAACAATCTTTTGAGTATCAAGAATCATAGAGGCAAACATGATACATTAAATACTAACACTGGAATTGTTACTCTTGATTTAATACTATTTATTAAACTTCACAGAGTAAACGGAGTTTGCTGAAAGTTTGCAACATGACTTTTAAACTTTAGATTGACACTCAAAACAATACGATACCAGTTCGTAAAGCAAATATCCAGAATTTCTATAGTTCCACTATCTCAACTATAATTAAGCGTAAGGTGGTGAATGGATGCCAATGACTACAACAAACTATGCAAATTCACTTTGATTTTGTTTATGATAAATTGTGTTCAACTTAATCATATTACTATATGAACTCCCGCTCAAAACAACATCCCTCGATTTGTTTTAGTGATTACACGAACCAAATCCACTACACAAGTCCGATCATCACGTGAGATGATGTAGTTTCAATGGCGAACAATCATCATGTTCATCATATCATATATATGACTCATGCTCTACCTTTCGGTATTCCGTGTTCTGAGACCATGTCTGTACATGCTAGGCTCGTCAAGATTAACCTTAGTTTCCGCATGTGCAAATTTGGCTTGCACCCGTCGTATGCACACGTAGAATCTATCACACCCGATCATCACGAGATGCTTCGAAACGACGAGTCTTAGCAACGGTGCCAACTAAGGATGAACACTTTATTACTTGATATTTAGTGAGAGGGATCATCTTATAATGCTACCGTCGCGATCTAAGCAATACAAGATGCATAAAGGATTAACATCACAGGCAATTCATAATTAGTGTGATATGATATGGCCCTTCTTTCTTATGCCTTTAATCTCCATCTCCAAAGCACGGACATGATCTCCATCATCACCAGCATTGCGTCAAGGTCAGTGGCGCCGCTTCATGGTTGTCCATCATCACTAGAAACTATTACAACTACTTGGAACAAAGCTATTACAAGATGAATAGACACGCAGGTCTTAACAGAATTAAAGACAACCATTAGGCTCCTGCCGGTTGCCATATTACAACAACGATCATTGCATACATCAAATATAATCACAATCACATGATGGCCATATCGCATCACAAAACCCCTGCAAAAACAAGTTAGACGCTTTGCATGTTTTACGTGGTTTGGGGCTTTCGAATAAGAACGGATCTTACCTACGAAACTGAACCACAACATTGATACAAGTGCTATCAAGTGCAAAGTGTAAATTGGATCTATACTAGGGTGGGAGAGACAGACACCCGCAAAGCCACTTGTGCAAAGCAAGTTACACGTCAAGCATGGAGCAAGTCTCATGTGCGATGACATGTAATGTTAGCCCGAGCCGCTTCATCCCACCATACCGCAAGATGCAAAGTACACACACAGCAAAAGACGGCACGAGCACCAACGCCCACAACATCATTGTGTTCTACTCGTGCAACAGATCTACGCATAGACACGGCTCTGATACCACTGATGGGTTCGTAGCATGGAAAACAAAAAATTTCTATCGCAAGAACGAACAAAACCCAGATCTAATCTAGATAAAAGCCAAGATCTAATCTATTAGACATGTGCAACGAGATAGATCTGTACTAACCCTTGTAGATCCGAAAGCCTTGTGCGAGAACGGATCTCGTGGTTGATGTAGTCGATCACTTGCCGATCTCAAGATCGAGTGGACGATCCTTGGCCGGCGCTTCCGCATGATCGATCACGTGCGGAGTCGAAGCAGACCTTCCTCTCCCTGTTCCAGCGAGCAGTGGAGGTAGTAGATCTTCTCCACGGAATCCCAGCAGCACGACGGTGTGGTGGTGGTGGTGGAGCAGAGAATTCTGCAGGGCTTCACCTAAGCCAGAGCAGAGGGAAGGAGGAGGAGAGAGGCGGCGGCTAGGGTTTGTTATGGGAGAGTGCTAGGGGGTGGCGCCCCCACCCCTCTATTTAAAGGAGGGAGGCGCCATGGGAGGGGGAGTCCTAGTAGGACTCCCCTCCCTTCCTTGGCCGGCGGATTGGGAGGGGGGGGGGGAGGAATCCTCCTCCCCCACGAATCCGTGTCTTGCCCCACCAGGACTCCTTGATCCTTTCTTGGTTTTCAAGCAAACTCCAAGAAATCTCCTAGAACCTTGCGGAACATTCCGAAACCTTCTAGAATCCCCATACAAATACTCCGGAACATTTCCTAACTTAGAAAATGATCCCCAATATATGAATCTTATTCTCCGGACAATTCCGGATCTCCTCGTGATGTCCTGGATCCAATCCGAGACTCCGAACAACATTCGGTCTCCAACGCACATTCCATATCTACTTAAAACAACTTCGAACCTTAAGTGTGTCACCCTACGGTTCGTGAATATGTAGACATGATGGAGACACTTCTCCGATCAATAACCATAAGCGGGATCTGGAGATCCATAACGGCTCCCACATAGTCAACGATGACTTTGTGATCGATAGAACCATTAACATACGAAACCAATTCCCTTTATCACGTGATACTCTACTTATCCGAGGTTTGATCGTCGGTATCTCCATACCTAGTTCTACCTTGTTACTGATAAGTACTCTTTACTCGTTGCATGATATGTCATCCCTTGTGACCTAGTCACATGCTTGCAAGCTAACTAGATGACATTCCACCGAGAGGGCCCAGAGCATATCTATCCGTCATATGGATGTACAAATCCCAATCTTGGTCCATGCGCTTCAACACATACTTTCAGAATACCCAATGCCACCTTTATAACCACCCAGTTACGAAGTGGTGTTTGATGTCATCAAAGTATCCATCCGGTGATGGTGATTAACATAACCTCATGGTCGAAGGATTAGGTTACTATGCATTTGAAAGCTTGTAGCAAAACGAACTTAATGACTTGATATTATGCTATGCTTACTATGGGTGTGTGTCCATCACATCATTCTCCTAATGATATGATCTTGTTATTAACGACATCCAATGTCCATGATCAGGAAACCATGATCATCCATTAATCAACAAGCTAGTTTAACAAGAGGCTTACTAGGGACTCTTTTATGTTTACAAAAACACACAAGTATTAATGTTTCCAGTTAATACAATTATAGCATGGGATGTAAACATTTATCATAAACATAAAGATATAATAATAACCACTTTATTATTGCCTCTTGGCCATATCTCCAACACTCGTTGGGTTCGACACTCTTACTTATCGAAAATACTGCGATACACCCCCTATACTTGTGGGTCATCAACCGTACCTTCTTAACCCTTGCTAGGTTCTAAATCCGATGAAGACAATGTCAACTTATACTCTAAGGAATCACCACCGGAAGCTCAAGATCTTCAATAAAGTCAATGGAGTCAACATACACTTCAGCTGAATTGAAGACGGAGTTCTTGATTAGATAGGAGTATATTCTCTAGGCATAAAATCTACTTATGTAGAGTATTGCAATAGCAGCAATGGCAAGCCAAATAGTTTAGATACTAGTCTTATTAGTATGATAGTTCTCAGTCATTATTTCTGGTTCTTCTTTGTGAGAAGTTGTTTTCTTCCTCTTTAATTAACCTAGAATGTTCTCTGGATCTTTTGTAAAGATTCGAATTGTAACCTATAGTCATGTCTTGGAACTGCTATGTTTCTGTTGTACCACTCCGAGGAATGTAATAATGGTGTTTCATTGGTGTTATGTCAACGACTATAGTGTACTATATCATGTAGTGGTATGCTGGGTCACTGCAGTTGGTATCAGAGAAAATGCTTTGACCTTAGGATTAAAACCCTTTTAGGAGATCTGTAGGTTGGATAGTGACTTTAGGAGCCATCTTATCTAAACCAAGACTTGTGATGGGTATCCACTTGAGGATAACTTTGTCACAATTAAGTTGAATGCTTCAGTCACCTTCCTTAGGAGTAGTTATCCATCTTTTCTTGGTGTAGTGCTATTTCTAAGAAGGTATAACACCATCAATGTGTCGTAAGGAAGTTAAAATATCGAAGTAGATTATGACCTAATTAAAGATATCATATAGAGTAGTATAAATGGTGTAGTATATCCAAATAATCCATGTAAGGTAGCATAACCTTATCATTAGTTGATAACACTATACCACATAATAAAGACCATTAGAACTTGTATAGATATAATGGGAAATAAATCTTATGGCATTCAATTGTGAATTCCACGTGATGGACTGGAATTATGTTAAGAATCAATGATAATAAGATAAGAAGAAGAGTGATGATGGTGAGATTAGCTCCAAAATCATGATAAATGTGTGATCCGGACAAATATTCAGTAAATAATCCTGAAGTAGAAGTAATTAAAGGAAATTTTAGGGCTAGGTAAATGTTGCTTCAGCAGCTCTCGAGACTGGAGCTGGCCTAATCATGATCCATGAGCAGATCTTCGAGACCAGCGTCTTGCTGGATGTCACAACTGGTGAGGTAGTCCGATGATGCAGTTTGGATGTGGTGTATGTTATGGATTGTGTGCAAGGTGTCCTCCTTAGTGGCCCCTCCTAGTCTTTATATATGGAGAGGCAAAGTCTCGGATACCATACCGAGTCGGTTACCAGTTGGATTCTATCTCTAAGCTTTCCTAATTTAGGAGCTTCTTCTTGTTTGGCACGCGTGGAGTCGGTATCCTTGTGGACTTCATATCAGCCGAACTATTCTTGGCCTGCATGGGATTTTGCAGATTGTCATGAGCATCCCGTTGGGCTAAGCCAGGTAGACTAAAGGTAGGTGCCCATTGGATATACCTATGTCAGGGACCCATCAGTCAAAAATCGTGTTTAGCGAGGCCACGTTGAGAGCGTTCGGTGCAATCCCGGTGGATTTTTTGCAAAATTGGTGGAAACGGTAAGTATTTTGAACTATTCGCACAAATGTGGTGGTCTTTTGTAATTTATACTCTACACAAAAAGGTAATTTAATAGTAATTTAATATCGGATGGAGTAGAAGAAAAGGCGACCGAGTTGTAATACGATCTGCTAACTGGCTCACCACGCCATCCATCACCGTTGCCCATTATTATCAAATAAATAAATTGTCGGACACACAGCTTATATATATAATAATTAAGATTCCTACGTATCTACGTACACGCTTAATTAGGTCGCGCGTCAAAACCCCACAGATCGATGGCGAGGTCGATTGCGACGGCGCCGGATCCCAGCCGGCACGGCTTCTGGGCGTGGAAGGAGAGGTTCACCATCCTCATGTTCGCCACCGACGATCCCAACGACGAGCCCGCCGACGGCGTGAAGACGGCGGACGCCGACCAGCGCAGCAGGCACATCTTCCTGTGGTGGTGTACTCTGATCGACTTCCTCCTCTTCCTCGTCTCCACTTTGCTCATGTTCTACGTCCAGGCGTCCAGCCGTCCACCGCCGGACATGCAGCGTTCGTCGCCTCGCGCGTCCTAGGGTATGGCGGTCAGGCCGCCACGGTTTGCTGGGGATTCCTTCTCGCTGTTCTATGGACAACGGTTGCTTCGGGTGACAGGAACGACCAGAGGATGATAGACTCGTTGATGTAAATTAACATGTTGTGCAATCACGTTGATTAATTTGATCATCATATACTATATGCATGTGTGGTGTGTGGATGGTAGTAACAAACATATATATAGTTTATTTCAGATCTATTTAATTTATGGGTTAGTACTTTTTTCGAAAAGTACTGTGTGCATGTATTGATCGATGCACAAACTCATCCGTATATAGGTGCGCTCGAGTTTGTATACACGCACAACATCATCCCTTCGTCTCCCTCTACACCATAGAGTTAGTAGTTCTCACTCTGCGGTATAGGCGAAGCGCTTTTCTCTCGCATGGCGATCGATCTCCAGGCGGCCTAGGTCGTGACGTACGGCCGCCGCTGCCCCCGCGGTGGCTGGCGTTCTCCGGCGCCTGTCTAAGGAAACGCTGGATCAGTCCCCTCTTAGGGTTTCTGTCCTCCCCGACTCCGGTCGGCGGGGACTCTCCATGGATCCGTTACGATCATGAAGGTTTGAGCTGTTTGTGGAATAGATTGGATGTCCCACTACCGCACAACGGTCCTTTGCTGTGTGGGCGAGAGGACACGGCAAAGGCCTTCTGCAATATGGCAAAGGCTTTGCCCGTTTGCCATGTGTCTGGCGTAATAGACACGGCAAAGATTTTGTCGTGTGTTTTGTTGGCTGCACGGTAAAGTAAAGGTGGTTGACGGCCCATCGACTGACAGTGCCAATTATCTTTGCTGTATGTCTGACCGAGGGGGAACACGGCTATAGCATCCCGGGTAAAACCACTCCTACAAAATCACTCGTGTTTGTGCATCATTATGACTGCATGCTTACTGGTGCCACATTGCATTTGAACATCTTCATCTTATAATTTGCCAAAAACTATTTCTCGAAAAACCTATCTTTGTTTTCTAAATATCCCCTTTCTATTTCAAATGTAAACCCTGGATTCCTTCGGATATTTTGAGTTGTCTAAAATTTATTTACAAAAAGTCTTTAAAATAAAATAGAACAATAATAAATATAAAACTGTTTTTCTATCGGGGAAGCCGCCCAACCGTTTAGGCCAGGCTACTTACTACCCCAGCAGGCTCGGCCCAAACCCAAACCCAAATCCTAGACTAAACCAGACCTAACCTAAACCCTAATCCTACCTACCCCAAACCCTAAGCCACCGCAACGCACACACAGCAGCAGCGCGCGGCACACCGAACATGCACGCAGCACTGACTCGCCCACGCGCGCGACCACGCCTGCAACCCTCCGCGCACGCACCTGCCCCTCTCGCGCCCGCACGCATTGCGCGGCCAGCACACACCGACCCCGGGCCATCGTTTCACCTCGTGCCCACCCGCTCCCGTGCATCACACTCCCCGGACCCACCCCGCGATAAAACCGACACGATGCCACCCCACAGCCCCGCTCACCGATAACCACTCTAGCCCCACCCCCGCGCGATCACGCGTCGCAACCCGCTCCTCGGGATTTCTGCACGGCCCCACCCACGCAAGGACACCACTCCCTCCTCTCGTTCCCGTTCCTACCTACTGCTCGTCGCCCTAACGCAACCTTCCTCGCTGCAGAGCTCCAACCCACCCCGCTTCTCCGCCAGCGCACTCGCCGCCGAAGCCCCCGCATCCGCTCTCCCCCGACCCCAGTACATCGTCGTCGGCCCCACATGGACGCCGCTGTCGCCGCCAGCGTCTCCTTTGGCTACCCCCTCGCCTCTGCACCAACACCACCAGGAGCCGCCACGCCCCTCTCCTCTGCTCGAGTCCTGCCTCCTCGACGAGCAGCGCGTGCCGAGGCCGCCATCCCCTACGCCCGCTCGAGCCAACCACGGAGTTCCTCCACCTCTCCACCGGCTTCCTCTAGTGAAGCTCCCCGGTCGTCGTCCGCCTCTGCGGTCCCGTCACCCTGCAAGCTCCCCGCCTTCGTGTGCCTGCTCCCTCGCCGTCCCCCGCGGTGCCGCCTCTGCTTCCTCACCACGTGGTTCCCCAGACGCCTCCTCGCCTAGCATGCATCTCCATCACCGCCGCCGCGACCTCCTCGTCGCCATGACTTCCCGCTGCCCTCTCTCCTTGCGGCCGTCCTCTGTCACCGTCGCCCTTTGTCAGCGAGCGACCCCGCGCCGTGTTCTGCCTGTACTCTCCTGCTTGCACACGCCTAGGCCAACATGGCATCGTTTTTCTTCAGTTTTGAGATGGGCTCCCGATGATGTACTTTAGGGGTAGCTTATTGGAGTGGCCCCCTGAAATACTTTATGAATCTTATGATTGCTTTGTCACGATGCCTCGTTGGGGTTTTATTTGGTTTTTTCGAGGTTGATCGTGCGTGTGTTACTATTTGTGCACCCCTGCAGGGTAAATCTTTTTGAAAGTCGTGTCCGCGGTTATGGATGACTTGGAGCACAATATCTCGATCATAGACAACCATAACTAAAGTATTGCTATAAATTTGACTTTGACATGTCTAGTAATCAATTTCACTACAACGGAATGAGTAAATGAAAGTGCCAACAACTGCTGGATTTGGGATGCCTTATGCCAATTATATCTGACTAGTAAGTACTGCAACTACAACGAAATGGTTAACTAAAACTGCCCACTGCGTAAGATATCAGGATGACTCATGCTATCTATATCTGACTAGTAAGTGCTACAACTATAATAGAATGAATAAAACTGCCAACTATGTGAGTTTCCTCGTCATGACTTCCTCGTTTGGTCTCGAGGGGGAAGTACCAGGATGGGTATGTTTGTTGTTTGTATCAGGTCGGTTTCGAATATGTCTTTCTTATCCCTCTCCGATAACCAATAGTGGTATCGAGTCTCTATAGATTGTTTAGTGCATGCTTTGTCACTGTTTCAGTCCACCATACCTATGTAGGCAAGAGCCGTCGAATTCTAGACTCGTCGTGTACTGGCCTTGATACGTCGTAAACGTATATATACGTTTTGATGTTCCATGCTTGTTTTATATCTACTTTCTTATGTTTTGTTCACACTTTGAGGTATTTTTATACATTTTCTGGAACTAACCTATTAACAAGATGCCACAGTGTCAGTTGCTTGTTTTCTACTATTTTTGGTTTCAGAAAAGCTGGAAAAGAAATATTCTCGGAATTGGACCAGACAAAAACCAAAGTCAATATTTTACCAGAAGACCCACGGAGCCGGAAGACGAGACGGAGAAGGGCCAAGAGGTGGACACACCACCTGGTGGCGCGGGCCAGCCTAGGCCGTGCCAGGGGGTGGTGTTGGCCCCTCGGGCGCCCACCGACCTTCCTCTTCGCCTATATAAGCCCCTCGGGACGAAAACCCTAGATACAAGATTAGAATTCCATGAAAAGTTCCGCAGCACCGCCGCCACCAAAGAGGAGATTCGGGGGACAGAAGTCTCTGTTCCGGCACCTTGTCGGGACGGGGAAGTGCCCCCGGAGCCATCTCCATCGACTCCACCGCCATCTCCATCGCCGTTGCTGACTCCCATGATGAGGAGGGAGTAGTTCTCTCTCAAAGCTAAGGGTTCTACCGGAAGCTATGTGTTCATCTCTCTCTATGCGTGATCTTATGAGATAATGAGCTTTCTAATCTATAGATCTATTCTGCTACTCAAGTGCTTTAATGAATCTCTGCTTATCCCCATGTGTGTGGAGTTGACAGTGTGCACACCGTGTGGCACTTTGGCTAAGGTTATAGAAATACTTATCATGAGTATAATTTGAGTTGGATGTCTCTATGAGATTGTGGTGTTTGTTGGAACCATCTAGCGCTCAAGGTGACAGTGAGGGGTTATCTAGATGGGGAATGCAAACTTTAAGGTGTGATGTTATAGCCCTACATCATCCAACCGGAGAGTAGTTCAGGGTTGAATAATGTAGAGAAGATATTTATATGAGAGTGTCCACTAGTGAAAGTATGATCCCTAGGCCTTGTTTCTAAGCATTGAAACACAGTTTATCATCATTCCTGTTACATGTTTACTTGCTGCCACTCTTATTTCAGATTGCAATTACCACTTATAATCATCCATATTACTTGTATTTCACTATCTCTTCGCCGAACTAGTGCACCTATACACCTGACAAGTGTATTGGGTGTGTTGGGGCCACAAGAGACTTCTTATATCTTGATTGTAGGGTTGCTTGAGAGGGATACCTTTGACCACTTCCTCCCTGAGTTCGATAAATCTTGGGTGATCCACTTTAGGGAAACTTGCTGTTGTTCTACAAACCTCTGCACTTGGAGGCCCAACACTGTCTATAAGAATAGAAGCATGCGTAGACATCAAGCTATTTTCTAGCGCCGTTGCCGGGGAGGTAAGGTAAAAGGTACTCACATCCTCTGGCTACTAAGCTATCTTCTAGCATTGTTGTTGGTGTGAGAGTGCTCGAACTTATTTCCTTTAGATTCTGCAATTATATATTTTTTGTTTCTTGTTTTTATTTTCACTAGTTAGGCTTAATGGAAAACAACAACAAAATTAGAGAGCTTTATAGTATTTATCTTGAGTTAGGACATGAAGTGTTTGAAGAGAAAATTTAAAAACCTATGGAACTTTATTTGCATGCTAATAGCAATGTTATTAGTATGAATTCTTTGAACAGCATTATTGCTAATGCTATGGAAAAGTCTAAGCTTGGGGAGGCTGGTTTTGATGAGCATGATATTTTTAGTCCCCCAAGCATGGAGGAGAAAATTTACTTTGATGATACTATGCCTCCAATATATGATGATTACAATGATGAATATGATATTTTCGGTCCACCTACTATTGAGGAGAAAATTGATTATGATTACAATATGCCTCCTATATTTGATGATTATGGTGATGAAAATAACAATGATAGCAATTTTGTTGATTTTTCTCCCACTACAATTAATAAGAATAACTATGCTTATGTGGAGAGTAATAATGATTATATGCATGTGGCTCATGATAAGAATGTTTTATGTGATAGTTATATTGTTAATTTTATTCATGATGCTACTGAAAGTTATTATGATAGAGGGAAACATGGTTTTATGTATCTCAACAATATTAAGTTTCCCCTCTTTTTGTTGAAAATTTTGAAGTTGCACTTGTTTTGTTTTCCTATGCTTGTTGCTTTGTGCTTTCATGACTTGTTTCTTTACAATATTATTTTGCATAGGAAGTGGGTTAGACTAAAATGTGTTTTGAATTTACTTCTTGATGCTCTCTTTTACTTCAATTCATATTTCTTATGTGAGCATCATCGAAATTATCATGCCTAGCTCAAAGGCGTTAAAGAAAAGAACTATTGGGAGATAACCCAAAATTCTATTCAGTAAATTTTTCTTTTGTTGAATCTTGGAAGTTATTACCTCTGTAATAACCTCTCCTTATCATTTTTGTGTGGTTTTTGTGCCAAGAATAAACCTCTAATGAGAGGGAAATAATGCTTGGGAAAGTTGCTATCCCGAAACAGATTTTTGTGCTTCGCTGTAAAAAATCATGAAAAAACTTTGTACGTCGGATTGAGCTGTAATGTTTTTTGCTTCTGCGCCAAGTTATTATCTAACTTTCGTTAGTCTAACACTTTTCGATTTGAGCAAGAGTAGGTCTTCGGAAAAATCGGTTTTTACCTGCTGGTTTATTTTGACAGATTTCTGCCATTATTTGCATTTGCCTCTTAATCTCTTTCTCTTTGAGTTTTCTTTGATCACTTGAACTTTTAAAAGAAATTGCTACAGTAGCTTGTGCTTTAATGGAAGTTTTACTTGTGTTCAAACTGAACCTAAAGACTTATTATCTTAAGTACACTAATGTTGCTAATGAAGATTGTGTGAAGTTTTGTATGAAGGAAATTTTATAGTGTAGGGAAGAATAATGTGATAAGATGAAGTATGGATAAAAGCTCAAGCTTGGGGATGCCACCTATGTCACCCCAAGAAATATTCAAGAAGTACAAGCGTCAGAGCTTGGGGATGCCCAAGGCATCCCCTTCTTCATCAATAAAAATCTCAGGTTTTCTTTCAAACACTTCATTTTTATTGTTTCATGCACAACTGCGTTGTTCTTGGTGCGTCTTCGTTTTTGTTTTTAGTTTTCTTTTGCTTAGTTTGCTTAAATAAGTTGGTTGGATCCCAACACACTTCTTTTGGAGAGAGACACACCACGTTTTTCATTGCCTAGAACACTCTAGTTTTCACTCTTATTGTTCTGTGAGTGTTCTCCTTTGCTAGCACTGTGTTTAGCTTTAGTTTTCGATTGATGTTGGAAAAGAGTAGGAAGTTTCATGCTTATAAGTGGTACAAAAGGAGTCTTGTTTTTGACTGTGGCCTAGACTTTATCATGTCATGCTTGATATTGCTTTGACTTTATGCTTAGTGATTATTGTTGTAGCATGACTTGTTATAAACAATTGAGATTGCTTAATGTGCCTTGAAAGAATCACACGTTGTTTTACCATATAAAAACATAATATTGTGGTATTGTCCTTTGATGCTTTATTTGGGTTGACTTGGCGCATGCTCACACCATGTTAAGACTATACCAAGTCACCATAGCCTCTATGATCATTTAGTTTTTGACTTGTAATATCACTCTATGCTTTAATTAATAATGTTTTGTCACTTTGCATGATTATGGCCATTATTGCTCTCTTAATTGGTTGCTCCCAGTCTTTTGCTAGCCTCCATATGCACCAAGTATGAGTTCCACTCATGCATCCAACTCCAAATAAAACCAAGTTATTCCAAAGAGTCCACCATACCTACCTATTAGCATTATTGCTATTCCAAGTATATTCATGTTTTTATCTACCTTCCAAATTAAACTTGTTATGTGAAAATTAGTGATTAAAGCTCTCACGAACTTGATGGCACACTTTACTTTCTTGCACTTAATAAACTTGAACCATTGTGCCCATCTATGTTGCGTATATGCTTGCGTTTTGTAAGTTGTGAATTACTAGAACCATGTATCATGGGGAACGCTTTCAACATTGCACTTTATTTAGTTGATATCATGTTCTTTTGCTTATGGATCCCGACGGTGTGAAATGAAAGGGGATCTTGTAAGGCTCATGGAGTTTGTATATGTGTTAGAGAAACGCCTGGGCGGATGGTCTAAGCCATGCCTAATCATGTTGGAAACCTGGAGCATAACCATAGTAAGCAATCTGTGAAGCATTCAAAAAAAAGAGAAAAAGAAGAGAAAAAGAAAAAGAAAGAAAATAAAGGGGAAAACCCTATGCAAATTGCATACAAAAAAGATTGTTGAGATGCTCATTGTCTGCTTGCCTTGTCAGTTTGATATGGGGAATCTTCCATATCATCGGGCAAGGGGTACCCGTTGGCGGTTCTCTATGATACACATGTACTTACAATGACAAAAACTTACCTGTGACTAAAGTTGAGTAGCATGAGTTTTTGTACTCGTAAGTAAGGGGCATGATATTTTAAGCTTATAACTTGTCAAGCATATCCTCATATTTGCTCACTTTAACCTTAATCACCTAAAGATGCTTATGATAGGGGCAATGAGAGTTGAAAGCTAATAAGTACCATAATTTTTGGAAGCTCTTTATGAGACTTCAATCCCTGCTTCCTTCTATGAAGGGCTTTCTTTTACTTTTATGTTGATTCTCCATCTTCTATCTTTATACACCTATTGAGAGAGCATAGTGGTCATTCTTAGTTTAATGTGCATTGTCCCAAAACTTGTTGATTGTTTCATAACTTTGATATTGCTTGTTCTTAAACTATTTGTAGCTAGTCACCCTTATGAACCTTGAAGGTGTCCTATGCATTTATGTTTTGCTACACTATGAGGGACAAGGTGAATACCATTCTCATTATGTTCTCTATATGTGAAACAAACAAACATTTTTCAAAGCATTGTTATTCATGAATCTTTTGTTTGTACCTTTTCATGTTACAACATAGTTGCTATGTCTTATTGTTAGAACTATATCTTTCATGTCTATGTTAAAGTACTATGATCCCAGCTATCAATGTTTTACAAATACCTTGATCAAGATTATGATGGTGCATGTCACCTCAAAAATTATTCTTTTTATCACATACCTACTCGAGGACGAGCAGGAGTTAAGCTTGGGGATATTGATACGTCATAAACGTATCTATAATTTTTGATGTCCCATGCTTGTTTTATATCTACTTTCTTATGTTTTGTTCACACTTTGAGGTATTTTTATACATTTTCTGGAACTAACCTATTAACAAGATGCCACAGTGTCAGTTGCTTGTTTTCTACTATTTTTGGTTTCAGAAAAGCTGGAAAAGAAATATTCTTGGAATTGGACCGGACAAAAACCAAAGTCAATATTTTACCAGAAGACTCACGGAGCCGGAAGACGAGACGGAGAGGGGCCAAGAGGTGGACACACCACCTGGTGGCGCGGGCCAGCCTAGGCCGCGCCAGGGGGTGGTGTTGGCCCCTCGGGGGCCCACCGACCTTCCTCTTCGCCTATATAAGCCTCCCGGGACGAAAACCCTAGATACAAGATTAGAATTCCACGAAAAGTTCCGCAGCACCGCCGCCACCGAAGAGGAGATTCGAGGGACAAAAGTCTCTGTTCCAGCACCCTGCCGGGACGAGGAAGTACCCTCGGAGCCATCTCCATCGACTCCACCGCCATCTCCATCGCCGTTGCTGGCTCCCATGATGAGGAGGGAGTAGTTCTCTCTCGAGGCTAAGGGTTCTACCGGAAGCTATGTGTTCATCTCTCTCTATGCGTGATCTTATGAGATAATGAGCTTTCTAATCTATAGATCTATTCTGCTACTCAAGTGCTTTAATGAATCTCTGTTTATCCCCACGTGTGTGAAGTTGACAGTGTGCACACTGTGTGGCACTTTGGCTAAGGTTATAGAAATACTTATCATGAGTATAATTTGAGTTGGATGTCTCTATGAGATTGTGGTGTTTGTTGGAACCATCTAGCGCTCAAGGTGACAGTGAGGGGTTATCTAGATGGGGAATGCGAACTTTAAGGTGTGCTATTATAGCCCTACATCATCCAACTGGAGAGTAGTTCAGGGTAGAATAATGAAGAGAAGATATTTATATGAGAGTGTCCACTAGTGAAAGTATGATCCCTAGGCCTTGTTTCTAAGCATTGAAACATCGGTTACCATCAGTCATGTTACATGTTTGCTTGCTACCACTCTTATTTTGGATTGCAATTACCACTTATAATCATCCATATTATTTGTATTTCACAATCTCTTTGCCGAACTAGTGCACCTATACACCTGGCAAGTGTATTGGGTGTGTTGGGGACACAAGAGACTTCTTGTATCTTGATTGCAGGGTTGCTTGAGAGGGATACCTTTGGCCACTTCCTCATTGAGTTTGATAAACCTTAGGTGATCCACTTAAGGGAAACTTGTTGCTGTTCTACAAACCTCTGCACTTGGAGGCCCAACACTGTCTACAAGAATAAAAGCGTGCGTAGACATCAGGCCTCGGTACTGACCGCTCCCTTTTTCCTTTGACCTTTGTTGGCACCCCTTTTGTTTCAACAGGTATAAGTTCGACGTTGTTATCAGGGTTACCCTTCCGGCTTGGCCTGGGCAGGGTTAGGGAGGCCATTGGTTATTCTTTAGGTCTCTTAGCCCCATTTGCATCTTGTCCGTACTCGGATGTTCTATCGTTTTCAAGGTGATTTGGATCTTTGTACTGTATATCTGTATTCTTGACTTGTTGGGTCGTTGTTGTATATATATGTTTTGTGGGTTCCATCGTGTACTATTGTGTAATGATATTACTTCGTTTTCCACCCGCACACAAGTGCCTGGTGGGCATCTTTAATCGTTTCTATGCGGGTTTGGCGGGAAGCGCTAAAATCTGCATAGGGCTAATTCGAGGGTGTTACAAAGTGGTATCAGAGCTCAGCAGTTGCAATACCCCACTGGTCCAGCCTGTAGGATAACCTAGCTAACGGCCGATGCAGAGTGTCAAAACTTTTTTTTGGAAAAATCGGTTCGATAGATCTGATTAGGTCTGCTTTTATTCCTTACCTCTATGTTATTATCCTCTTACCTCTACGTGTTTTGAATTTGTTCTCTTACCTTTCTTTGAGTCCAGGTTTCTCGTGGTTGAGTTTCTGTCGTACCTTCAGGGTTTCGCTTCCTTCTTGTTATAACGGTGGCGCCACAATCATCTAATCTGCATTTTGTTTGTTGTACCCTTCCTCCAATCTTTTTGTCCTTAAACTCTTTATCTGTATGTGCCCCTTGATGGATATTTGTATTGTTGAAAAACATATGAGAAGGATGAGCATTGGTGAAGTTGGAGTATACCTTGAGCATGTGTTGTTCATGCCAATGGAACCATCGTGACACCTAATCATTGTGTCTTTCCATACGGTTTCTTTTGTATCTTCCGGTGGTCCCCAACACGATGACATCATCTACGAAGAGCCTGCCTCATGCATGCGTTTTCTGAAGCTTTTCGAACACCGCTTGTGAAGATCTTCAGTCTAAATTTCAAGAGTTGTGTTGCACAGTTTTCCTATTCATGCCCGGAGTTAATAGTTTGGTTATGGGATGGATTGATCATCCTACCCGACTTTTACTGATCACTATTGTACATTGAACTGGTGGATCAATGCAACTTTACTCCTTTCCATGGAATTTAGAGGTGGACTTATCTTTTGTTTGTTTCTCCGGAGTGTTCTCTCGACGAACGTGAACAACAGCCCCTTGTTGGTGGTGTCGCCGATTTCAAGACAGAGAAAGAATCTTTGTTAGTGGTGTCGTGAAGATCTACACGAAGCGAGAAGATTCAGATTGTCGGCCTTCTTTCCCATACCATGAGGCAGATCTCGAGGGCGAGATCCCTTGTTAGTGGTGTCGAATTGTAGCATCCCGGGTAAAACCACTACTATAAAACCCCTCGTGTTTGTGCATCATCATGACTCATGCTCATATCATCATGCCACATTGCATTTAAGCATCTTCATGTCTGCACGCATATAATTTGTCAAAAAATATTTCTTGAAAAGCCTATCTTTGATTTCTAAATATCCCTTTTCTATTATTTTGATTTGTCAAAAAATTATTTACGAAAGGTCTTTAAAATAAAACAGAACAATAATAAATATAAAACTATTTTTCTACCAGGGGAGGCAGCCCAGCCGTTTAAGCCAGGCCACTTACTACGCCGGAAGGCTCGACCCAAACCCAAACCCAAATCCTAGACTAAACCAGACCTAACCTAAACCCTAATCCTACCTAACCCAAACCCTAAGCCACCTACCCCATCTGCCGCAACACACACAGCAGCAGCAGCGCGTGGCACACCAAACATGCACGCAGCACTGGCCCACCCGCGCACGTGACCACGCCTGTAACCCTCCCTGCATGCACCTGCCCCTCTCTCGCCCGCACGCATTGCGTGAACAGCACACACCAACCCCGGGCTACCGTTTCATCCCACGCCCACCCTCTCCCATGCATCGCACTCCCTGGACCCACCCTGCAATAAAACCAACACGAAGCCACCCCATAGCCTCTCTCCTTGATAACCACTCTGGCCCCACACCCGCGCGATCATGCGCCGCAACCCGCTCCTCGGGATTTCCGCCCGGCGCCACCCACGCAAAGACACCGCTCCCTCCTCTTGTTCCCGTTCCTACCTACCGCTCATCGCCCTACCTCAACCTTCCTCACCATAGAGCTCCAACCCGCCCAGCTCTCTCCTGCCAGGCGCACTCAGCTCGCCGAAGCCCTCTGTGGCCATCTGCTCAAACCACCGTTGGCCCCCGCTCTCCCTTGACCCTGGTACCATCATCGTCGGCCCCACATGTACGCCGTCATCGTGACCACCCTGCAACCTCATCCCCGTCGCCGCTAGCATCTCCTCCGACTACCCCCTCACCTCTGCACCAACACCACCAGGAGCCACCACGCCCCTCTCCTATGCCCAAGTCCCACCTCCCCGTCGAGCAGCACATGCCAAGGCCACCCTCCCCTACGCTCGCTCGAGCCAACCACAGAGTTCCTCCACCTTGCTGCCGGCTTACTCTAGCGAAGCTTTCCGGTCGTCATGCACCTCCGCGGTCCCGTCACCCTGCAAGCTCCCCGCCTCCATATGTCTGCTCCCTCGCTGTCCCCCATGGTGCCGCCTCTGCTTCCTCACCGCGTGGTGCCCCGGCCGCCTCCTCGCCTGGCTTGCATCTCCATCACCGTCGACGTGACCTCATCGTCGCCATGGCTTCCCGCTGCCCTCTCTCCTCGCGGTCATCCTCTATCACCGTCGCCCTTGGTCAGCAAGCGACCCCGCGCGTTGTTCTGCCTGTGCTCTGCTGCTTGCACACGCCAAGGCCAACATGGCATCATTTTTCTTCAGTTTTGAGATGGGCTCCAGATGATGTACTTTAGGGGTTGAAGCTGTGGTGTTTGTGTTACTTCGGTGTGAATGCATGTGAAGCAATGTTGGATGCATAGTGATCGCACCAACCTGACGAACATCTGTTACTGTGGAGATGAAAGCTAGGTGTGTTAGCTGGTTCGACAACATCTTTTAAGGAGAATCGATCCAACACCTAGTTCTTCTGCCATCGTCGTCGAAATCCAAGTTCTTCCTCTCTGGCGCCAAGACCCCGGATCCAAACCTGAACCCCACGGAATGACATGATCTTCTTCACGGACGCCAAGGTCCCGTTCCCGGATGCAAAGACCGATCCCGCCAAGATCGAACCCAAACCCCGAACCCCCAAGATCTTCGATCTGAGATGTGTGACCCCGAACCGATATCCCTATTTTATAAACGCCATCTATAAACTTGTTGCATATTATGTGTTCATACTCACATACATATTCATTTGTTTGGGGGTATTTTGTCGATTCATCTAATAATTTAATATGGAGACTATATGCGGGCTATTCTATTCTTATATTAGCTCCATTTAAATTTGTGTAGCAAACCGGCACCATATTTTGCCCTGTTAAGCCAACATTTAAATTATGGGGTACCTAAACAACATGAACATTCTAATTAATTGTCGGAGTCCCGATTCCGCTTAATATTGCCTAGTTGCCTCGCACCCTTGCCATATCATACATCATACATGCATCATGCCTGATCTTTTGTCGTAGTATTAAATAGTGTATCTGGTGTTTCTTTTAGTTCTTTGCTTCTTCACGGATTAGGCCATTGAGTTGACGCGAGTATCGACAAGTTCTTTGGATAATGTATCTTCAGCTATGTTTCCTAGGAGAGCATTCTCCCCCTTACTACCTATTTTGCGTTTATAGTTTTTACTTCCTCCTGTTGATCTATTGTTATCCGTGTTGCAATGCTTTAGTTTTCGTGTACCATTCATATCCCCTGCAGCCTATATTGCCTTGGACACATCCTATTGCATGTTGATTGATAGTCAGTCGGCCTTGTGAGTCATAGTTGCCTGCTCAAGTGCTGCTTCGCGTCCTTGTTGTTCCATCATTGTTGGAAGGTTGGCACATGCTTAATGGTGGAGATGATCATGACTTTAATGGTGGACATGCTTAATTCCCCTAGATCTAAGGTTTCCCCCGAAAATAATGGAGCGAGGGGCGCCTTCAACATAGAAAAAGACACCCTCGGGCATCATCGTCGATGTTGGTATCCTCACCCGCTTTAGAAGTCTATTCACCATCTCCTCCTCGACCTTTACTGCCACGGGGAAGTCGCCGCGAGGCAACACCCATCAGCCAGATCTTTGGACCGACGAGTAGCCAAAGTTGGAGGAGGCGGCATCACTGCGTGGCCAACGCCAAAGCCACACACACGTCATTCTGAGGTTCGGTGTGGGATCCCAAGATCCCCCAGACTAGCCCCAACCATGCCACACCTCCGGCGATGCGGTGACCCAGCATACCACTGCATGATGTAGTACACTATAGTCGTTGACATAACACTAATGAAACACTGTTCACTAGTATTACATCCCTAAGAGTGGTACAACAGAAACACAGCAGGTCCAAGACATGACTATAGATTACAACTCGACTCTTTACAAAAGATCTAGAGGACACTCTAGGTTAAAGAGAGAGAAAGAACTTCTTACAAAAAAGAACCAAAAATAATAACTCAGAACTATCTAGTAACTAAGACTAGTATGTACACTATTTGTCTTGCCATTGCTGCTATTGCAATGCTCTACAGAAATAAGTTTTATGGCTAGAGAATCTACTCCTATCTAAACCGATACTTTATCTTCACTTCAGCGGATGTATATGTTGACTTCATTAACTTTATTGAAGAACTTGAGTTGTCGATGATGGTTTCTTGAGCAGAAATTGATGTTGACGTCGTCTTCAATGGCTTCGAACCTAGAAAGGGTTAAGAAGGTACGGTTGAGTACGAGCGTACTTAGGAAGTTCACTAAAAAGGAGTGTATGATGCACTATCTCTACAGCCACAGACCATAGGTCGTATGCAATGCAGGTTTTCGTAAACATTTCTTCAAAGATTGCTTTTATTCTGAAAACTATGTCCGACAGCCTTCACAGGTTGACCAGAACCTTCATGGGGTTCCTTTCCTGCCGCGTTCGTAGCTCCTTCCCGGAGCAGGGAGTAACATGTCACAATTATTACACTCTGCAGAGGTGCATCACTTTTCCCATAAGAGAGCTTAAGCCTTTCCATGGTTTGAGGCCCAACTTAAGATCCAAGCCATTACTGCCCTCTCCGTGACCCCGTATGAGACACGATCCCCCAAGATAACTACCACGGTTACTCTTTGGGTAGCCTCTCGGAGACTCCGTACGTAGCTCTGTCTGGCGGTCACCATCAACTATGGTGAACTCAGACCTAGTCAGAGATGCACAGATAATCTAGACAACTAGATCAAGGGGAACTAAGGGGTCCCACCCATGTGCTGGATTCTCTAGAACTCCACGAGAAATCAACAGTCTCACGATAAGGTCATCTGTCCATACGAAAGGGAGAAGATACAGCTGACTTTCCCGTCCCATTCCAAGTCTTATGGTTGACGCGTAATATACGGCGCTAGTATCACAGGCGACGTTGGTTGTTAAGTCCTAGATATTATGTTCATTTACCACTAGAACTGTATCAATAGATTATTACCATTTGGTAAATAATCCATAATCATATTATTATGAAAAAAAGTGTTTTATGGCCTTTTTGGAATGCAGGTGATGACAACATTTGAGTTACAAGCATTTGATAGAAAATAATCAAAGGACATGAGCAAGTTTGAAATTGCCTTTTGTGATTGCAAGATTATGCACTCACGGTCTTCAATACTTTAGAAGATCCAAAATCTAGAAATAGCATCATTGGTCTGGTAAGTACTAATGTTAAAGAAGCAAGATGCAACGATGCATAAGTAATGTAATGCAATTTGAGAAACGCGAATCCCCGGAATAGTCGTATCTAATCTACGGTTTGGAATCTGGGAATGGGTTCTTTAGAATGTGTTGCACTTTTATAACAAATTCACACTTGTGCGTCTTATTAAGGCTTGTGAGAGTGTGTGAAACAATAATTAAATACAACAAGTAGTACGCAATATTAAAACACTCAAATGGATATGGTATTTGAAATATTTCTTAAACAGGATTAAGAATCCATTAGAGCTTTTCAAGAAGTGTTTAGGATTACTTTTAATGTTTCTTAAAAGAATAACTTTTGAGGAAAAATTACTTTTATAAAGTAAAAAGTATTCAAACTTAAATTTAATGCTTTAAGGTTTTCTTATTAGCTAAGATTATTAAAAAGGAAAACATTACTACATTAAGCAATCATAGCATAAGGAAATGCATTTACCTTTTTATCTTATAAATCAATGGTTATACTTAATAAGTAAATAATAAGTATTACTTAAATTACTTTGGGATTTGGTTTAAATCTTTAAGTGGTTTTCTCAAACTGGTGAAGGAATTAGTAAACAAAAGTTTGGTGATGTTACAGGTGCATACGATTCTTGTAACTAACAACATACTATTTTAGGTGATTTTATAATTGGTATAAATCTTTTAGGAAAATTAAAATACCCTTAATTTGAGATGATAGTTTTAGTAGATATATTTTACAATGGTTTGACCTATTTTATCTTTACTTAAACATCAATTGACTTGTTATTATATTTTTAGACTTTAAACAAACAATACTAAAGCAATAATAAAGGTTTATATATTTTTAATGAAATAAAATAAAAGAAAAGGGTTTAAATACGATTTATTAGACCTTTACCTTTTATTTTACTCCAAAAGTGAGAGTTGATATTTTTAGTGTGTAGATTTCATTTTTGTGATCATTTTGGTATATTATAAGTATTTTTGTGAATTCTAAATAATAAGATATGATTTTTATAAGTTTATTCACTTTATAAATACTTAATAAATACTAAATATTAGTTAAGTGATAGAAAATATATAAAACAGATTTATAAGTTTTTATTTTGTTTTTCTAATATTTTTGATAGTTTATACTTATTTTTATGAATTTTAAGTAATAGAATTTATTTATTAAGAGTTATTTCTAATATATTATTTAATAATAAATTCTAATGATTTATTTAAGTTGAAAAATAATTATACTAATAGGTTTATATTATAGATTTTATTTTTCTAAACATTTTGATATATAACACCTTTTTTCTGAGTTATAGTATAAAAGATATAGAATTAACAAGATTTAACCATTTTATTTAATTTCTAGAAATTATATTTATATTAAACTTATTTGGTTTTTATCTATTTACTAAACAGATAATACTTTGTATACTAACACTAACCCTAGACACAGTCACAGACATGTGGGCCTGTGGCCACGTCACCTGCTACGCGGGACAAAAGAGTTTTACACCTAACTTGATCTACCCTAGAGCCACTGACTCGTGGGGCTATTGCCACGTGGGTGCCACGCGAGCGGAGACTGGTCAAACTAGCAGAGGTGGCCGAGGATGACGTGGGCATGGCGTAACTATGATGTAAGTGCCTCTGCCACTGCCAGATCAAGGTCACCGGCAGCGAACTACGGTGTATTAGCTCGTGTGGTTTGCTGTGTTGGAAATAGGAGCTCACAAGGAGTCCTATAGCGGTCACGCCGCCCAGAGATGGTCACTAGAACCTCAACTCCGGTGAGCTTCTACGGCGAAGGACGACGTTGCACGACAGCAGAGCAATACAGAAAGCAATCGAAGCAACGGAGGGTACTGGAAGTCTCGTGAGCTCACCTTGCTGGTGATGGTGGTGACGGGGAGGCACGGTGCGGTCGAGGACGGCGGCGATTGGCAACGAGATTGGCTGTCGTACTTCGGGAAGAAGACGCCGTGGGGCTTAATTCGGTGAACCCTGGTTCCATTCCTCGGGTTGGAAGGCGTAGAAGATCCTGGCAGAGCTCCTGGACTACCTTTCCAGTCACGGGGCAGCTCAGGGCGACAACGACGAGCGGCGTCTGGCGGCTAGGGTTTCGACCCCTTCTGTGGAGAAGATGAGAGAGAGCATGCGAGAGAGAGAGAGGAGTGGATGAGGATGAGGACAGGAGTACGACACGGTGGTGTTCTTATCCCTCCCAGCGACCACGACACAGATCTTGGCGCTCGCCGGCGATGAGGAAGCGGCCACCGAGCTGCTTCGGTCGTTGCGCGAGGTGGACGACAGAGATAGGTCGGACGAAACGGTACTCGGGCCGGGCTGCTACTGGGCCGAGGCTGAGTGAGCAAGGATATCTGGAGGGCGCACGCAGCGACAGTTAGGCAAGAGATTATGGGCCATGGGCCGAGGTGGCTGGCTACCTTTTCCTTTTTTTTAATCTTTTCTATTTTCTATTTTCTTTTATATTTATAAATTCCTTTGTTAGATTTGAATTTCTTCAGGGTTTTAAATATGCAGAGAATTTGTAGGTCATGAACATCATTGTCTAGAGCAAGTATGACCCTTTGCTCCTTATTTTCTTTAGTTATGTATAAAATATCCCTAATTACATGAAGGGTTCTTTTTATTAAGAAATATTAATAGAAATTAGGGTTTTAGGATTTGTTTCTTTTAATAAGATTTCACAAATATGATTCTGATTTCACTTGGCAATCTTAATGATACTTGTTTGAAATGTGTATCCATGTATATAGAATCTTGTTCTACTTGTCTTCATAAAGGATTTATCTAAATACATTATAAAGGATTAATTTTTCTGTGGTTCATAATAGGGTGATTTAAATTGCATGGTTCTCCATATTTGGTAATTTGCCAAACCCAATTCTACTTGGTTTGTAAAATTTAAAATTACCACAGAACACTTTTGGTTAGGTAATGATGAATCAATAACAACCGTGAATAAAGAAACACTAAGGTTTACACAATATAGGCACATAGGTTTTGAGAGGATTTAATAACCCATATTCTATTATAGATAGGGACAAAGATCAAGGTTTAGGGATACTACTTCTAAATCTATAAGTGAGTTTGATATCTCTGCGTAGAGTGAGATCTTGGAATTACTTAGTAATGTGATCATGATAATTCTATCATTCTAGATTTCTATTAGGGTTTAAGACAATCAGGTAGACAAGGCTTCTCAAACACTCACCTGGTTCTATAATTACCTCTTGGAAACTTTAATTGTCCAAGAGGTATTGTTCAATAGTTACCTAGGAATAGGAAATGGTTTCACTATCCATTTGATTCTAGGGGCTTGAATAATACAGTAGACATGGGTCTTGTCATGGTTTGATATATTGTTGGTTAAGGCTTTTAAAGAATCCTTACCTTAATACCTCACCAAGGATACCTTGAGATAAGGAATTCCTTTCCTAAATATACTCCATATATCTTTCTTATCTTATTCACAAATATTACATCTTCCTGAATAAGACAATCATCTGACTCCACCATATCCATCATCATATGATGACATGGTAATGCCACTTCAACAATACTCCATTCTTACCCCTAGTATATAACTCCTCTTAATTAACTACCATTGATACACCTATCAATGTAGCTACTGCTAACTCCATCTATTAACTTCCTTAACTTCATCTTGCAACTTCTTCCAAGGATTACAAGATTACAATCCTCACTGTAGATAACAAGGGATATCAATCTTCTAGAATAAGTATGGTACTACTCTCTACAATACAAGTTTGTTCTTGTATTAGCTTGATTAATCTACTACACTTCCAGCTACTCCATATATTTATGTTATATACTTCATCATACTCTAACTTGACTTCTCAGGATCAAAATAGATGATTCAGCTTACTAGGCCTTACCTAATTTGGTATACCCACAACTCTTCTTCAACACCTAGTCATCTATTCTCAAGTGACTTGAGAATAATGACCACCATCATTTGATCAAACTAAGCTTAGGCTTCTAATTGTCTGATCAAGATCTATACTCAACTAAGTAGTAAACTTGTATTAGTCTCTCTATAGACTTATCTTGTTAAGCAAGCTTATTCTAAGTCTATATCCACTTGTCCTAACAAGATTGTTATCTAATGTACTAATACTACTAGCTTTCTCATAGCTCCTCAATTACTAGCTCAACTCTTGGGTTTAGGTACTGCTTCTAGTTAACTCATGAGTGAGTTAACTCCTCCAACATCAAATGGTTTGATCTCCACTAAGGATCACATTCCATTGATGATGGTACACTCAACCATATCTAGTTCTTCCTTCAGATTAACTTACTTAAGGTATTTGGAAGGTCAACACAATAATTCAAAGCTAAAGGTTAACAAGTCAATGAGTGCTAGGTCAAGCATTGATCACACACTAGGACTTGGTTAAATAGGAATGTCACCTCTTAATATCATATTAAGAGTATATGCTGGATGGTCTTGGCTTGACTTTCCTTTCTACTCTATTTGTAATAAGAGTTAAGGTTTAAGAATTACCATGATACCTTTGATAAGAGTAACTAAGGCAAGCAAGTGTTTCCAGATTTAGTTATAGAGTTTCATTTACTTAAGTTATGTACTTAACTTGCTATTCAAGGTTTGTGGTAGGTAATGTCTTAATATCATATTTAGAATATTAAGTATTCATCCTTGAGTTGTGGTATGGAATACCATGTAATGATCTCTAGAAGATCAAGTATTCCTAATTAAGTAGTGTGTTATAACTTAGTTTTATTACATTTGATCTACCCTTAGATCAAATTATATTACCCAAAGATAAGGTTTTAGCAAAGGTTATATTAAAACTTATCACAGTCAACTTGATGATCTACTTCAGTTCCACCAAGTTAAGAGAAGCTTCAATCACTTTGACAAGTTTTATTTAAAAGCGTAAAAAATATCCGTATTTTCTATGCATGAATGCAATGCACACACCTGTGTTCAGCTTTTTCTAAGCTCTAATGTTGGGGTGTTACAGGCGAGGAGGCCACTGCCACCATGCCCGGAACCGCCATCCCGGCTTCCATGTGGTACGTGGGGAGATCTTCATCAACGCGGAAGATCGGTACCAGCGCACGAGGTCCAGACCCTATGGCCCAAACCCACCACCGCTCCGAGAGGAAATTCCAGAGTGCCACCATCTTCCCTCAAGATTGCGCCCAGTTGACTCTCCGCTACAGTCGGGCCTCGCGGGCTTTGCCCAGCGACCCCTCCGGCAGCGGCAGAGAGGAGGGGAGAAGGGACGGGGATGCCGAGAGAGGCGCAGCGATGGATTCCCTTAGGCGGCATGGCGCGACTACCAAGGGGTTAGAGAGTTTCTTGGGGGAAGTTTTCCATCTTGTTGTTGTATGAACTCGATTATTTTGTTCTTCTATGTAAAGTGTAGGAGATGAGGACGCTGGCAGTACCTGAGTTGGAACGAAATGCGAGCCACCCTGCAATATGCTATGTCTTGTGTCCTCGATTGCTTCCTTGTAAGCAATGCTTTTTATTAGAATTGAGTTTGAGTTAGAGTAGGACTCTAGTCCTAAGTTGGTTTAGGGCCTAACCCTAGGTCGGCCGACCCCTCTCTTCTATATAAACTTTGTACTATTGTTCAAATAAATACAAGTTATTATTATCCCAAAATATCATGGTATTAGAGCGTGTCGCCACTTGGCCTAGGGTTTAGACACCACCGCTTTTGTCGCGCCGCCCCCAGGGAGATCGTTCTCTGCCCGGGGCCCCGCAATAGTAGATTAGATCTTATTTCACCAAAAAAATCTCGCCGACCGCTTGACCGGCGTTTCTTCTTCTTTCGCTGATCATAGATCGGATTGCATCGTCTACAGCCGCATATCGTCATCACACACCTCCACTTCAACCTCGGTGTCGACTCATCTCCGGAAAATCATCGCCAATGATCGTGCTAAGGAGGCTCCGCGCGACGCCCCAAGGGACGCCTTCATGCGCTGCGTCGGCTGCTCCGCCCTCACGTTGTCATCACGCCGGCCCGTCTTCGTCAACATCAACCGGGACGCACGTCTTCGAGTATGCGCCTCGCCATCAACAAAGGGTTGCACCTTCATCACCCGTGGTCATCATCGCCGACAACCATCTACACCAACAACATCGCCGCATCGTCGCCGCCACCACCAATCATGGTGATCGTCAACACCAACAAGTTCTACTTCTCCACGAGCGACGCCGCGCTCATACAAGCGGAAAATACGGGTCTAATCCCCGAAATCTACTACCGCTACAATAAATCTCCATCAACAACTACATCTTCGTCTTCGTCCACCATGACCTCGCCACCAGAGTCTTAGTCTAATTTTTATTTTTCACATAATCAGTTTTCTTCTTGCAACTACTTCATTTATTCTGACAAATCAGCGGATAACTTCTACGCACCAATCGTTCACAGAGAATTTCTCTACTGCTCCCTCCGGCTCTGGCTCGCATGGCTTATAATGGTCTCTATCTTCGCACGTCCGGTATTGGCAACACTGACACATGCCTTCGTCCCTGGCGCACTCCCGAGTTTGGCAAGCTCGGCAATGCATGTTGCCTACCTCGACTACTCCGGATCCAACTACGTCTACTTCAACTACTACTGCGAATTCTCCAGGCTCAACGACGACATCGACCACAACACAACGACATCATCCCGACTATTCCGAATTGCGTGTTTTTGGTTGTCTTCGTTTCCTCAACACCGCTTCCACTGCCCCTAACAAACTTCTCCTCGCTCATTACCATGCATTTATCTTAGACCCTCCGACGATCACAAAGGCTCTCGATGTTTCGACCCCTCTTCTGGACGTGTTCTTGTCTCGCATCATGTCATCTTCGAGGAAAATACTTTTACATACTCCATCGTCCAGTCGTCTACACCTACTTCTTCCCTGCCTACCCAACATACAATCACGCCGCGCTCCCTTATCCCTACCTTCGTGCCCATGGTCACCTCTGCCGCGGCAGGCAACCAGCCTGCCAAGGCCCCGCGACAGCCCGCCGCACCACTTTCTCCTACCATGGCAGGATCTCCTATTGTGTCCTCGCCCACCACCACCACGTCCTCTACAGGAACATACACACCTGCCTCGTCTCCTGCTAGTACTCCGAGTAACTCTCCCACTCCACAACTTCCTCCTCACACCGTTCCTGTCACTATTCCTGCTAACAAGCATGTCATGTGTACTCATGGTAAAAAGGGCTTTCATGTTCCTCGCCATTTTCTTAACCTCAATGTCACCCTAAATATTTCCCCAATTCATATCTCCTACAAACAAGCTCTTCTAGATCCTCTTTGGCATTCTGCCATGCGTGATGAGTTCGATGCCCTCCTTCAAAATAATACATGGACTCTCGTTCCTAAACCTCCTGGCGCCAACGTGGTTTCAAGCAAGTGGGTTTTTCGCCACAAATATAACTCTGATGGGTCTCTCGCATGGTACAACGCTCGTTGGGTATGTCGGGGTTTTTCTCAACAGCAAGGGATTAACTTCGATGAAACCTTTTCACCTGTTGCTAAACCAAGTACTATTCGCATTATTCTCGGTCTTGCTGTATCTTTCTCATGGCCGATTCATCAACTTGATGTTAAAAATGTTTTTCTGCGTGGCACTCTCAATACGACTGTCTATTGTCAACAACCCTCTGGCTTTGTAGATTCTTTCCATCCTGACTTTGTGTGTCTTCTCCAAAAGTCTCTTTACGGTCTCAAACAAGCACCACGTGCGTGGTTTCAATGATTCACCACATTTATTCAAACTATAGGTTTCCTTCCCTCTAAATCTGATTCCTCTCTCTTTATTTTTTGCTCTTCTACTCAAACCTCTTATCTTCTTCTCTATGTCGATGATATAGTTCTAACCGACTCCTCTGACTCCTTTCTTAGCCATATTATCACCCTTCTCAATCAGGAATTCTCTATGACTGATTTAGGACCACTTCATCATTTTCTCGGTGTTACCGCTTCTCGAAATTCTTCCACTCTTTTTCTTTCTCAACGCCAATATATTATCGATCTCTTATCTCGTGCTGGCATGCTTAATTGTCAGCCCAGTCGTACCCCTGCTGACATTGGCACCAAACTGTCGGCGGATGGTGATCCCGTTCCTGATCCTACATTCTATCGCAGTCTCACAGGGGGCACTACAATATGCTACTCTCACTCGTCCTGATATTTCTTATTCTGTTCAGCAAGCTTGCTTGTATATGCATGATCCTCGTGTTCCCCACATTTCTCATGTCAAACGAATTCTCCGCTATCTCAAAGGCACTCTCGACCATGGTCTACTTCTTAATTCTTCTACTCCTACAAGCTTGACAGTTTATTCTGATGCAGACTGGGAAGGTTGTCCAGATACTCGACGGTCTACATCTGGCTTTTGTGTTTATTTGGGTAATAATCTTGTTTCTTGGTCTTCGAAAAGGCAGGTTACAGTTTCCAGGTCATCGGTCGAAACAGAATACCGGGCGGTTGCTCATGCAGTGGCCGAAGCGGTCTGGATACGTCAGCTTCTTGACGAGCTTCGTCGACCAATTGAGCGTGCTACCATTGTTTATTGTGACAATATATCTGCAGTCTACATGGCCTCTAATCCGGTTCAGCATCGACGCACCAAGCACATAGAGATTGATATTCATTTTGTTCGAGAGAAGGTGGCTCTCTGCGAGGTTCGCGTTCTTCATGTTCCGACCAGTGCTCAATTTACAGATATCTTCACCAAGGGTCTCTCCACTGCAGCATTTACAGATATTCGCTCCAGTCTCAACATCGTTATTATTATCCCAAAATATCACTTTTGATGGTAATATATTGTTCTTAGTGGATGAAAATTAGTCACAAGGGTTGTTGGTTTTGATCCTTGTGGCGTCAAGTGAGTTATCTTTGGTTTTCATGCATCCTTGTGTCTTGGGTTTTCATTTATGTCGGCCTAGCAGTTAGATTGAAACAGATGACAAAAAGATAGATGGTAGATGAAGAAGTGCTCCCCTAGAAGTAATAACAGTGTCACCACCCAGAAACATCTTATCAATAATCGAGTAAATGATAGATCCACAAATAGGGCTTCCAAATACCACGATGAGGGAAAACAAGTACTAGTATGAACATCTCATAAGGTAAAAAACCAAACTAGAGTTGTCTGAATCAATGTCATATGGTGGCAGTCTTGATCTCGGACTGGGAGAGAGCGAGCACGGTGGCAGTGTCTTGAACAAGTACTAGTACTGAAACATCTCATGCATATGGTAAACCAAACTAGATCGAGTTGTCTGAATCAATGTGATTGGCGGCTGTCTTGATAAAGAAAACGTGCCTAGACTGGTGGCACGATGACGACCTCGATCTCGGACTGGGGTAGGGCCTGAGGGGTCGGAACGGCGGACAAGGCTACCAGATCATCAGGGCCAAAATCAGGAGAGCTGTTGCTGGCGTTGTCGGTCTTGATCACGGTGGTCTGGGACTGGGACTGGGACTGGGACTGGGACTGGGACTGGGACTGGGACGACGTCTCCTCCTTGTCCTTGGGCACGTCCGGCTCCTCCACGGCCTCCTCCTCGGGCTTGGCCGTGCAGTGCATGGCGTAGAGGACGAGCTGCACCAGCAGGAGCACGACGCCCATGACATTGGGCACCTGCATCATCCACGGCAAAGCAGGTCAGGTCAGGCGATGGATCGGATGACACAAATTAATGACGACATATATAGAACCTGCACTGCAGCAAGTGGCCATGATTTTTAGGAGATGCAGCTTACCCCGATGAAGTTGTCGACCGGGCTGGACATGTAGGCGAAGTAGACGGCGGCGGCGGCGTTGAGCAAGTTGAAGAGAACCTCACCGAGTGGGTCCATGTTGGACACATCCTTGCTCTTCGCCACAGCCCACTGCACGCAGCCACAGGGATATATGATCAGGATCAAGAAACGAGTAAGATGAACGGCATGGTTTCTGTACTCGCCACGTCGTAAGCCACTGCGGTGTAGGTGACACAGGAGACGACGGAGGCGATGGCGGCTACGGTGCTCCTCTCCATCTCACCCCTGCGGATCACCTTCACCACCACAATCCACGCGAGGGCGCCGGATTTGGCGAGCGCGACCAGCAGGAACCCGGCCGCGATCCAACGCGTCTTCCCGGCCGCGAACCAGATGAAGGCGCAGACGTACACGAGCTGGAACCCGAAGCACGCGGCGTTGATGAGGGCGGAGGTGCGGGAATCTTTCCAGGTGATGACGGCGTATAGGCCCCAGGCCGCGCCGCTGAGCATCGTCAGGACGTGGCCGTAGGCTGTCCGGTCGCCGACGCTGTTCTCCTTGATCATCGGCCACAGGAAGGTGAACCTGCATTCAGTGTTCAACCAACGCGAGTTATTACTACTACCGGATACTAGTAAGTATAAAACAGCTAGCTTGCTTCTCCTAGCTAATCAATGGTTACTTGGTTCGTATAGAACAGCTAGCCGTCGATCATGGCGCCGGAGCGAGATACACAAAAGCATCTTTATTTTGTAGGCAGTCAAGCAAGCGCGGAAACGCCGGCGGTAACACGTCCAATACGAGGAAACAAAAACCCCACCTTTCGATCCAGCAAGATCGGCACGCGGAGGCGCCAGATACACACAAGGATATACGTACGGTACGCACGTTCAGGTCAAGAAAGTTTCCTGAGCATAACGCAAGACGCCGGCGAGCGGCGACCCGAAACAAGGAAAAAAGATTGCACTTTTGGAGCGGCAGGCAGGTTGCACCGGCCATGCATGGGACCGGTTGCCGGCGTGAGACACACGCGAACCAGATCTATGCGCGGCCGCGGCGCGAGAAACGCACCGCGCCGGACCAGATCCGCGCGCCGGCGGCGCCCAACCTCGCTCCCTGTCCAGACACGCGAGCGCACGCCAAAGGAAACATGGCAAGAAATTGGTGAGAGAACTCACAGCGGGAGGACGATTAGGATGCAGGCGAGGCCACTTCCGATGCAGCTGACGACGGTGAGGGCTAGGTCGGAGGAGAAGCCGCTGCCGCTGCCGGAGACGAGGACGCCGGCGAGCACCGCGGCCGTCCCGCCGGCCGCCGGCACCATGAAGGACACCATCGCGGGTGCGCCTGCTTACTCGCTCGTGTCCGGCTCCGGCCAGAGAAGAGTGGTGGGGTGGGGCGGGGCGGGGCGGAATGGAAGGGGAAGGAGATGGAGATGGAGATGGAGGAAGCCTCTGTCGTGGGTTTATGAGGAGGACGGCCTGCGCGGGTGGGTCGCTCGCTTTTCTTTAGGTTCTTTTCCAGAGATTTGTGACGTAGCCACTCCACGCCAGCAACGACCAGATTCGAAATTCGAAATTCGAAATCCAAACAAGTCGAGGGACAGGAGATGGATGGTGCATGCATGCTTCTGTGGCCTTCGGGCAGTCTTACCGTTTGATTTTCCCAACTACTAGTATAATGTGTTTTTTGCAGGTACACTACTAGCTAGTATTATTACTACTCGCTTTGGGTTCCCCTCCCTGCAAAGGCGGCTAGGTTTCGTCACCTCCTGTCGCCGCCGTCGTCGATTTGTCTTACTTCTGTGGCCTTCGGGCCATGGAGGCGGGGTGGATCTAGGCCCCCGCCAGCGGGAGGGCTCCCCTTTTATGTTTTTAAGGTTCATGTTTGGTGGGCGGCGTTTAGGTGGTGGCAGTGGTGTTTCTTTCGGTAAGATCTCTTGGGTTTCGGCCTCATCTAAACAGCGACGTCGAGGAGATTGTGGGAGTGGTGTGGACCTCGAGGAGGACTTCTTCTAGTTGTGGGGATCTTCAGATCGTCAAGAAGATTCATCGGCAGTTCATCCTTCTTCTTCGTCTCTGGGATGGATGTGGTCTTTCTGATCCATTAGCAACTTCTCGTCCGCAACCAAAAATGCCAGGCCAGCGCTCAGGGAGAAGCGACAACAGAAGCGCACCGTCAACACGGTCTGGAGGTTGAAGATTACGAGCTTCTCAAGGATTTTGATGTGATTTTCATTTTCTTGAACTGCTTTGTACTGTTCAATGCTTTTTTTAATGCCTAAGTCCTATTTTCAAAAAAGAAAGAAAAAAAGCTAATATTATTAACCACGTCTACCATGCATGGTTGCATGCATGCACGTACATTATACATACGCGTAGGCATAATTGTGCCATGTCTCTATGTATATATCCCAATCGCAGCTGTGGAGGAGTTGGAGAGGCTTGCCAAAGAAATAAGAAAATAATAGGGGATTAGAGAGGGAATATAGTTTAGTAGAGCTTTTTTCCTGTAAATACTGGTAAACTAAACCAATTTTGCAGTATCAATCAGTATTCCTCTTAAAACAGACTTTCGTCTCACTCTATAAATCACTAAGGGAAAAAATGTAGTTGCCATGTAGACAGGGATTTGCCGTGTGTCAAATAGCCCGGAACACGGCAAAGAAAACAACACGGCAAAAAGCAATGAATGGAACACGACAAAGAATACCGACACGGCAAAGGCACAAGGGCACACGACAAAGGTTTCCATCACGGCAACAAGGTGGGACCCGCGGCCCCACAAGGTGCACCTGCTGGGAGGAGCTGACGGCTGAAGATGGGAGGCTCTTTGCCGTGTGCCGTCGCCGTCAGCCACACGGCAAAAATAAGCCCTTGCCGTGTGTATTCGCCAGTATACACGGCAAAGTCTTTTTTTTCTTTTTTTTTCTTTGAGTTAATTAGCAAGGCTTATATTACATATGTGTTAGTTTAGGGGTTCGCGCCTGAAAACAATAATTTTTTCCTATGCCAACAACCCTAATGCATGACCTATCTATTAGTAATGCAGTAACAGGAGGACCTTTTCGCGAACTTACCCTTAAAGACCAAAAAGTGTTGTCAATGTTCTGGAAAACGTGGTTGATGCAGTCGTACTGGCGCCGACCTCGGGGTCGTGTTGAAGTCCAACGGCTCCTGCGATGAAGCGACCCGACCCGGTAGGGGTCCAAGTCTCTGTGCTATATAGTGCTAGTCCTTGGATCGACTCGCTAGCACACACAATTCAAGATGTGATATCACGAAACAAAGCTCTTAATTCTACTACATCGAATGATCCAGAATATAATATAGTATAAAACAAGTTGCATAGCAGAAGGGCTAACTCCTCATAAACAAAGTTCAACAGCGAAAGACTAAATAAGGAGCTCCATCCAAATGTCATAGGCGAAGCATGCTGAGTGGAGACTCGCGACCCTAACATCATACTTGAATCATCTTTAGGGTAACCTGCAACATGAAACGTTGCAGCCATGAAGGGTCAATACTTTGAATATATGTGCAAGCGTCACTAAAATGGGGATAATCCAATCAGGAAAAATCAACTAACTCTTCTTAATCTATTGGTCGGTGGGTCAATCCAAAGCCTTCTTCCAAATCATTCTTCACTCCAAATTCAAAGCCTTCTTCCAAAGCATCCTTTGCTCCACTACTCCGTAAGGGCCAAGCTCAACATGTCAGTAGTCAGACCGCAGCCCTACACCATGCTACTTGCCCAACCCCTTCTATTATTAGGACTCGACTCAACATGTCAGAAAGTTATGTCGTATCCCTTCCATGCCACGCAATCCACCCTACTATCAGGACTCAGCTCAACATGTTAGATAGTTAGGTCGTAGCCCTTCCATGCCACGCAATCCACCTTATTATTAGGACTCATCTCAATATGTCAGATAGTCAGGCCGAAGCCCTTCCATGCCACACAATCCAGAAAGTCTCCTCCTCCATTCTTCCAAATCTTGTCTCCTCCATTCTTCCAAGTCCACTCTCTCACTAGGCCAATCCAATCTAATTGTCACACTAAGTCAAAGTCTATTCCTGGGTTTTTAATCTACATCTCTAAGTTGGTATAGCCAAGTTTTTCCCAACACAAACACTGGTCACAGAACAAACAATTTGAGAATCCATATAGTTATCCTATTCGGGTTTCATAGTATATTAACATACAAATGAAATTACTTCTACGCTCACATAGTAATCGTAGCATAGACAAAGGGATAGTTCCACTTACCTTATTGGTGACGGATATTCACACACTTCTTACAATCACAGAGCTTGTGCCCCCTCACAATCTATAAGACAAACAATTCCAATGAACACTCATTCACACAACAAACATCATGCACAAGTAAGACATGCATGATCTTCATAGAAAACAATTGATGTGTATTTTAAAATAATGAATAAGGTTTTATAAAATTTAAAACATGCATGATGCAAAAGTATTTATTTACAAATCATTTTTATTACTATAGTTATGTTCAGAATAGTTATTATGTTGTAAACAAATTTTTAAATTTTATCCTCTAATACTATTGGACACGGGACTAAAATACAAGCATTTAGCAAAAGGAATCGCCTTAAAACCATTTTTAGAATTAAAGTTATGCCCAGAATACCCTAATGGAAATCATGTGATATTGTTCAATTTAAGACACCCAAATTTGAAAACTAACAGTGGTAAAACATTGTACATGACACAAGGATTCCATAATGATATTATTTGCATTACTTGGCCCTACAGAGAAAAGTTATGATGTTTCTAAGTTTCAGGGGCTTTTCTGCAAAATAACCATTAAATTAGAGCGGGAGAATCTGTTTTTACACAGCTAGGACATAAGGGTCGGCGACGACAAGGGGAGAGGGAGAGTCCCTCCCTCACGTGCCCCTTTTTCAAATTAGGATTCGGCCAAGGGCCGGTGGCCACATGGGCCTTATGGTTGTGGGGCCTTGGCCCATTAGGGCAGAGGTGTCCCCATTTGATCCCATGTGGCCCCACCTCGCAGGTAGGCCCCACCCATGGACCCTTTGGGAATCTTCTAGAAGATTCCAGCACTTGGAAATATTTTGAACTTTCTCAAAACCCTAAATAGGAAGTGCCATATAATTTTCTCTACCTTTAGACTATTTCGAAGCTCCACGTGATAGCAAGGATCTAATCTAAGACTCTGAAACAACAATTTATTATACCATACCTATTCTCAATGAAGACTACCGACATTGAAGGGTTAAGTGTGTGGCCCGACAGGTTCGAGAATATGCAGACATGATCGAGACACCTCTACGATCAAAAACCATTAGCGGGACCAAGATGCCCATAATGGTTCCTACACATTCAGCGAAGTTATTTTTGGTTGAACCACAGTGTCAAAATTTCAATCAATCCAGTATAGGATTCCTTTTGTATCACGATATATTACTTTCCTGAGATTCGTCGGTATCACTATACATAGTTCAATCTCATTACCGGCAAGTTCTCTTTATTTGCACCGTGGTATAGGATTCATGTGACCAATCACAGTAGTCACTGAGCTCTTGGATGTTATACTACCGAGAGGGCCCATGTATATCTTACACTTCGTCAAACAAATGAACAAATCCCAATTTTGATTCACATAACCCAAAAGACACCATTGGAGATACCTAAAAGCCATTATAATCACCCAGTAACAGAGTGACGTTTGATGTCCATAAGGTATTCCTCTGATGCCCGGGAGTAACATGATCTCTTGATCTGAGGAAACTATACTTGACATATTCAGAAAGCGATATCAACCAAACAAGACAGTGCGGATAGAGGCTATGATTATTATTTGGGTCTTTCCATCACATCATTCTCCTAATGATGTGTTTCCATTATCAAGTGACTATCATGTCCATGGTTAGGAAACCTTAACCATCACTTGACTAACGAACTAGTAGTAGAGGCTTACTAGGAACTCTGTGCTGTTTAATTATCTATACGTGTATTTAGTCTCCAATACATACAGTTATAGCATGGACAATAAATATTAATCATGAAAGGAAATATGAATAATAAAAACTTTATTATTGCCTCTAGGACATATTTCCAACAGTCTACCACTTGCACTAGAGTCAATAATCTAGATTACATGGTAATATACCTAACACTCATGGAGTCTTGGTGCTGATCATATTTTGCTCGTGGAAGATCCTTAGTCAATGGGTCTGCAACATTTAGATCCGTGTGTATCTTGCAAATATCTATATCCCCTTCTTGACATGCTAACATATGATGTGAAAACATCGCTTGTTGTCCTTGGTATTCTTGTAAGCCTGTGGCTCCTGGGCAAGGGCAATGGCACCTCTGTTGTCACAGAAGATGGCTAGTGGACCCAATGCACTAGGAACCACACCTAGTTCGGAGAGGAACTCTATTATCCAGACTGCTTCTCTTGTTGCTTCTGAAGCAGCGATATATTCTTCTTCACATGATGATGTTGCTGTCACGATTTGCTTGGAACTCCTCCAACTCACTTCGCCTCCATTCAAAATAAACATGTATCCACCACAAATAATGAGAAGTTAAAACCAGTGGACGATGATGGATGAACTCTGCCGGGATACACTCACTACAAGGCAGATTGCCAAATCACTGACACATTGCCCAACCGACATGAAAGAAGACCAAATTAACGGAGTATGAGAGTGAGAACTACTTTTTTTGCAGGTAAAGTAGGAATTTTATTAAGCAGGAAGGGTTACAATGTGATCATGCTCTAGTGCCCGAAGAACAACCTCGGGACCAAAACCTACAACGCTCTGCCCTCGCAAAGTTTGTGAGGCAATGACTAACCCTAACCCGCGAGCGTTCCACTTTTACAAACTCACAAACTCTATCACGACTAGCTAAATTTTTAATCTCTAAAATTAAATGATGACGGGAAGATCTACCCAAAGAGCTTGTCTTGGCAGCATCGATCAATTCAAGGCAGTCAGATTCAACTATGATCGGTAATTGACTGAACTCTAGGGACTTATCCAAACCATCCATACAAACAAGCTCGCAACTCCGCCTCCAAGGGCGATTCACACTTTTCCAAGGAACGACATGCAGAGAATATCAGTTTCCTGTTTGCATCACGCAAAACAGCCCCAACACCCGCAGTATGATCGAGCTTGAGCTATCGACAAAAAGTTTAACCCAATTAACAGGGGTCTAGTCCAGGTTTTAACCTCCACCTATACACATGGCGATACACAAATTTCCTCGCTTATCTTTCGGTATAGATTCAGTTGAATTGTTCTTGACATTACTAACCAAATTCAGGTAGCTGATAAGAAAACGTTTGGACCCGTCAATAGAAGGGAGTGGTTTTTCATGTGTCACTTCATTACGACTGTACCAAGCTAGCCCTCCAAGTTAGTAGCAACATTGTATCAACCATGCGATCTGGGAGCTGATTAAGCACCGATTTAAACCAGCGATCTGGTGTCGTTCATAAATCCGCATCCAAGGGAAGACACCAAATAGACCGCATCTATGGCTTTTGTCAGGCTTCGTTGTTCTAATAATGAATAAAGGCTGACAGGCTTCACTCCCCATTTCAAAAGAAAAAAAATCCATCAACAAGATTATTTGTGTTTCCAGGAAAAAATTTGATGCAAATAAGACTTGTAGTCAACCTCTGATGTTGTTTCTTCCCAGTACTTTACTTGCAAATGTCACTGAACAAACATCAGTTGAAGCAAGCCAAAGATTCTTTTTTTCTAGCCACACCCAAAATTGAGGAACAAGAATCAACAGCTAAACATTTAATAGTTTACATCAACTTTTTTGAACCTAAAAAATCTTAAGGGTAAGAAATCGTACAAACACCTTTCACGACTCCACTTGTATAATTTACCGTCGATGCCTACTTATTCTGATACAACAGTTGTACTCCTCACAGCGAAAAACTAATCACAGGAACAAAATATTAACAATAAAGTTTGCACGCCAGGTCAAACGGCTAAGCTGCTAACAGGACAGGATGATATAGGACGCAGCTGGCTCGCGATTTAGTTCCAACAGTTCTATGGACGACCAGGACCGAACCCAAACGGGCAGCAGCCGCATCTGCAGCAGTTTACACAAAGACAAAATTTCCCGGTCCGTGCATTGTTACTAGCTTTGTGTTTGGCGGTGGATCTGGAGTATCCAGTCCATGTAGCTGCTTGTTCCGGCCATCTGATCCTCGACAAGGTTGGACAGAAGCAAGAAACCTTCTCTGGGCTGCTCGCCCTGCCGTACCACGCGGGGCAGCTGGTAACACGAGGCATCCTTCTCCCTTAGGGTTCTTAGTACTGTCATGAAATTTCTCGAGTGATTGTTGTCACATTCTCTCAACTGGATCTGCAAGATACCACATGTCAGCATGAACAAATCAAAATGTTGTGGTATTACATCCATTATTAACAGTGAGCTTTTAATTAAATAAGTGAATACTAGATTCTATTCCCACAACATAACACACAGGTACTATTAAGAACAAAATAGAAAAGAGACAGCATCTGATGTTTCCATACATATATTTGAATTTTGTTTATGAAAACAAACAGAACAAAGAAAAGAGAAATCAATTATGAAACCAACGTTAGAATAATTGTTACCTTTGATAGATCAGGGAAGTTTCCCAAGCTGACTCCAAGAATGTCGTTCACGAGCTCAGGTTGGAGCATCCTCCCTAACCATACAAGGAAGGTGAAGCCATCATCAAGAAGATATATACCAGCAGTGTCTAGGCACTGCAAGGTTAATGGCACTCGCCTCAGGGACCCATCAATCCTCTCTGGTTCCTGAAAATCATGAAATTTATTTCAATTAGAAAAACGAGTGCATATAGTATACTATTAAACAGAAAGTTAACTTTGAATATACCAATAAAATCAGCTCAATTTTAATTAATGCTTACTACGAGTAATGGCTCTACAAAGTAATATCGAAAAATCGTAATTTCGGAACAGGAAATAGTTGAGGTGTTAAGCCCCTACCAAACTAGCTCAAGAGGTTGCTTGGAATGGAGTAAAATCAGCGTTTTACCTCAAGTTGAACTGCCACTAATTTTACATCCATTCCAAGCAGCCCATAAGCAGACTTTTACACAAAATATGCCTCTTTATATGAAACATACAAATAAAAACAGCCAGAGATTAAGTATTTGTTTCACTTAATGCTTACCAAGCCTGACAAGGCTGCGAATTTCAAATATAATGGAAGCTACATTTCAGAACAAGATTTATTGAAGGCCTATCAAACTAGTTGAGCAGACTAACCAGCTCTCTTGTATTGGTTCTTTCCAGCCCAAACAACAAACAAAGCCAAAAGTTATTTGTATTCTTTCACAGTTGATTGAAAAGTTTGGGAGTAAAATGTCTACAAGTGGAACTGGTTAAAGGAACTTAAATCAGTTTAGGAAGAAACTATGGCATACCATTGTCAATACTTCATCAAGCCTGTACAGAGAAGGGTAAATAAAATTGAGCAGCCTTTTCGCAGGCAGTATCATCATACTGAAACCGGCAGCACAACGTTCATCAAGAGAAACATCAGCATAACCACCACGCAGAGCGAGAGATTTGCATATGGCCAGGATATATAATGGCAAGTATCTTAATGATTCTGGATATATAAGTCTCCCTCCTATCCGATGTTGTACAACATATAGGTTCCGGTATTCTTTCAAACTTTTCACGAGCTTTAACTGTAATTGTTGTCGGACACTATCCAGCTTATCATTCAATGAGTTTTCAACAGCTGCAGAATAGCAATAATTAGTAAACTATAAAGTAATAATAACTGTCGATTGACATTTTATGAAAGGGGACAAGTATCTATCTAGTACTAACCAATCCTAGCCAACAATGATACAATGGCACCAGTATCTGCTTGACGGTACATTTCACTAAGATCTGTGACCACGGGTGCAGCTGCTGTATGAACCCTGATACGTCTTTCACCAGAAGATGATGTATATCTGATGGTGGTTAAGGACACAAGAATCACACATAAATAATGTTCTGAAAAATAAAATCCTCACCGATGCAGAACAGCTTTAAAGTAATAATGGACAGCAGGCATCATCAAACATCATATGCAGGAGGTATTACTACTAAATACTAATGTATTACTGACACTCTTTTGAAGTTTGGGCAAAATGATTGGACAAGAAAAAGGTGTTTCGGTTCTCTCCTAAGTGAAAATAAAATATTCTAAGCACAATGAGGGTTTAAAGTTATTTAATGACAACAATATTCATGGATCTAGCTTATCACAACACAAGTAAAGAGCCTTTTATAACTGAAACCTTGGGAAAGGTGCTCCTTTGACAATTTCTCAAGTTATCATTTGTAAAATTTATTTTCTCACTGGAACAAAGAGATAAACTTCGAGCAGTTCATAAGAAAATTGACAGGAAAGGATACAGCAATGCCACTTGGAAGTATACAGTCTGTGTGGTCATTAGGGTCTCCTCTAGAGAGAGTTGCATTGCAAACGCTTTATCAGAGTCAACAGCTGGAAGAGCTAGCAAATCTGTGGACCTTAGCATGAAATGACCATGATATGTTGTGAAACGCACCCCTGCAAAACATCATGCCATGAGAGTTAGATTGAATAAACTAACAAACCAAGGAGATGTTTAGGAAATTAAGATAGCATGCAGCTGCGGATATAAATCTAGAATTAGAACCTTTTCCACATCTGATACGCATAACAGATTCCCAAGCAGTCTCCCGAGTAAGGTTTCTGCTAAGTTCATGATTAAGTTTCTCCCCGTGAGTAGATGCCTGGAAAGATGGATAATGGTACACCTGACCACCCGTATACTTTGCCAGAGAACCTACAAATTTATACATCTCATAATAAGGAAAAGAAAATACTAAATACTAAAGGAACTTCTCTACAGAGGTTGTCAGTGAATTGTCACCTAAGGAGGCTATATCACAATACTTGTCACCCAAAGAAAAGATGTCAACTGCGATCTGGTTTTTCGTGAACTCAGCAGCCATCTGTTTATAGAAGGGATCTTCTGGTACCCTCAGAAGATGCTCCTTATCTGTTCCATATGCACGGACATCATCTCCTCGAAGCCTCAAACGGCCAATACCAAGAGATGGCAATGTACTCTGGAAGACAAGCATCTTCCCCCCAATTTGACCCTACAAAAGGGATGACATAATTGTCCATAGATTAAATCGTGTAAAAGAGGGCACACAAGAACAACCAACACTCCTTCAGTAGTAAATCATCAAGGATCTTACCATAACCATGAATGCTGCTTTAAGTGCAGGACCAAGAGCAGACTCTACATTTACATTGTCATGAAACATATTGGGCAAGCTATCAAGAAATGTCTCGACAACCTCTCTAGAATCGACCAAATTAACCAAGAGATCATCTGGCAATGGCAGGAAAACATCATCCAAATCGGCAACCACCATCATTTGAGGTTGACTCAAGGAAGACTGATACAAGCAAAGAAAACAAGTTGTTTAAGTACCTCATTAAATCAAGTTTTGTTATGTTAAAGCAGTGACGTTGTAAAATAAAATACAATCTCGCAGAAAATAATAATAAGAGGAGATGTAGGAAATACCTTGAAATTGTGGAAGTGTAATGTGCTGTCAAAGGTTAAGAATCCAATTTGTGTTCGTGGAAAGCCTAGAAGATCATCAAGGCATGATTTGATGGTCTTTGCAACTACCTGGAAGAAAGTGCAAGAGAAAATAGTTTGAATCTTAAAAACCAAAAATGATTTCATAAAGATATAAGATCCTAAATCCTACAGCGCTAATCACAAAAAATTATGGCCCTCGGAAAGATGAGAAGTTCAAAAAAAATGTAAAACTAGATAGAACATACCTCGAGCAGCCCACTTCGAACTGCAGATACCGAGACATCAATAAGAAAGAAATAGGAAGGCGGCATTGGTGGCCGAACCATATATTCAGTAGGAGCAACAAACTCCACTGTTCCCTTACAAAGTTCTGGTCTTTGATCTGTATCATATCTTCTGCCACTGGCATCAAGAGCACAAAAGTACTCACCAGGAACTGCAGAAAAAGAAAAATATAAAATTTGGGGAACGATCTGGGAAAAAGGTGCTAACTGCTAAGAGATCAGTTAACACTAGCACATACATACAGATCTCGTAAATGACTACCTAACCAGAATGTAAGATCATATAACAGATGCTAGTTCTTTCTGCTTCCAGCACTGTCTGACTGTCTCTACGTATAACCGTGATTGGTCAAGAACTCAAACAGGTTTGCTTAACCCTGAAAATCCGAAAATATGCCTACACTTTTATTGTTGGAAGTTTTATGGGGACAGCTTAAAGAAAACTGTATCTCAAGCAGCCTCTCTCCATTAGTCTGTTTAGCCTAGATCTTTGGCAATGTAGTTTACAAGTCAAATATACAGCTTATGAAAATGAAGTCTATGAAGTAACATAACGTAGCCTCTAAATTACTTATTTAACATTATAATCCTACATGTTTATAAGATCTAAGTTAAAATTTACCATCATTGAGCAACGTGCAAAGATTGCAGCGCCATTTCCTTCCAGCATCTGCAAATGTTGCATAAGGGTTTATATAAGTCCTGCATCTTCGACAACGGATTACACCAGCCGACCCAAAGTTGATAACTGGCACTTCCTCCTAAATAACAAGAAGCAAACATGTCAATACAATCAACTGCTTTGGATAAAGAAAATGGTAAGAGCAGAGTCCATTACCCCATCAGGTGATTCTGCGAGAGGATGTACCACGGCCCCAAGGGGCAAATGCCACCTGGAGACCAATGACTGGGAGGCCGGAATAGTGTGGGTTGTCAGCCGGAAGTACCTCGGGTGGCAGTTCAGTGGGAACGACTCCAAAACCTTAGCGGGCTCCTCGTCACCATCTAATGGGCGTGGGAGCCCTTTCACATCAACACCCGTGTCAAGGGATCCAGGCGCAGAACTCAGCGACAGCGACTGGAAGTCCTCCACTAAACTCTGGAGCGCGCCCATCGGAGGCGCCGTGGCAGGGTACGCTGGCTGATTACTGTAAGCAGACGGCGGCCCCATGGTAGGTGGCGGCATCGTCTGCATTGGCTGTTGAAACGCTGGCCGGTTCATCGGGAACTGCGGGTTGGAAGGAGGGCCATTATTAGGGTAGTACCCTTGCACGGGCTGTGGCTGCGATTGTAGTGGCGGTGGCCTCACATAAGTCGGTGGAGGCATAGCACCCCTTGTGGGGGACTGTGGCTGCGGGAGAGCTGATGTCGGAGGGCGGAAAGGCGGAGGTGCTGTGGCGAAAGGGCCCTGAGCTGGCGGCGACGCAGTGAAAGCTCCCTGTGCCGGTGGCGACGCGGTTCCGAAGGGTCCCTGGGACGGAGGCGCAGTTCCGAAGGGTCCCTGGGAGGGAGGCGCAGTTCCGAAGGGTCCCTGGGACGGAGGAGCAGCGCCGAAGGGTCCCTGAGGTGGAGGCACAGTGGAGAAGGGTCCCTGAGGCGTCGGTGTCGTGCTGAAAGGTCTCTGAGGCGGCGGTCCGGCGCCGAAGGGGCCCTGGGGTGGCGGTCCGGCACCAAAGGGGCCCTGAGGCGGAGCGGGACCCCTGTACCCACCCATTGCCGTGGGCGGCGCAGCCCCGAACGGCGCCCCGGGGGGAGCAGACGCCTGCGGGACCGGCGCGCCCTGCTGCTGGAGCGTCGGCGGGGCGAAGGGTCCAGCCGCGCCACCGGGGCGCAAGAGCGGGGTAGCGGTCGCGAACGGTGAGGAAGCGACCCCTGGTGGCGGTGGCCCGGCGGGGCCGACGCCGGGCACGAAGCCGGACACGGGCCGCCCTGGAGGCCGCTCGTTCCCCATGGACGGACGCATCGTGTCGAGCGACCTGCGGAATTGAAGAAAGCAAAGGTCAGGCCTTGATCTGGGCGTGGGTTTCTCGATCGGATCCCGCGCCGCGGCGGGCGGATCCGGAGGGAGACGCCGGATTCAGGAGGTAGGTCCACGGTTACGTACCGAGATCGGGGCGGCGGCGCTGGCGCTCCGGCCCGGGGTAAGAGGACGCGGCGAGATTGGAGTTTGGAGGCGATGGGGGTAGACGGAGAAGAAGGTTCCGAATAGAAAAGAGGTGGAGGAGGCCGGCGTGCTGCTGGCGATTGCTGGGCGTTCGTGTCGCTTTCAGGTGGGCCCCGCCCTCTGTCTTTCTGTCGGTCTGCTCTTGCCTTCCCTAGTTCTGATGATTCGGAAATTACTTCTCAAACTGGATCCAAAAAATTGGATCAAGGTCAAACTGATTCCAAATTGGATCAAAGTCCAATATTCCTTGGGAATCCTCCGAAAACAGGGGAAAATGCCAAAAAGAAATTCATATACATAGGTTTACAAATTTGCAATGACAATAGTCGCCACACTGGCTGAAACACCATGGTGCCTAAAGCATAATCAAGATATGCTATGAGAGAACTAGGATGTAGCACACAATGTGACACTTGGCAAATGATCGAATTTTGATATCTCACATTTCTTCTTAACAATGTTAATCCCCCGCTGGACTTGTTTTGTTAGATAGTTTATGAGCTATTCTTTTTTGACTTGAATGGTGGTAGCTCCGCCTTTGCACAGTATAAGAGGGACAATCGGATGGATCGTTGAGGAGAGAGAAAAAGAAATGGAAATTCAAAACATTGTAGGAAATGTTGTATAAGATCTAAGACATCGGTCCCAAAACACCGCTCTTGAGAGGTAAATGCCATCACTGTAACATCCCAGCGTTTAGGATCAAAAGAATGGTAGAATTAGTGTTTTGTGCATCTGCATGCATATAACTGAAAATTTGGCTGAAAAAAATCGCAAAACCTAAAAGCTAAAGGGATCAGGATTTCCCTTACTCCAATGGACTAGGTTTTAGAGCATCTGAGTGAGCGTTATGGACTCTAACGTGATCTCTAGGCATTTTTTGTGTTTTGGGAGAAATAATTCAAACTTGTTTTTTTTTTTAATTTAAAGTTTGAATTCAAATGGATTTAAGAAAAATCACAAATTGTATTAAGAATATTTAAGTGATTAAATAAAATATAAATTGAATTGTTCAAGTATATAAATTTAATAATAAAATAAGTATAAGTAATAATAATAAAATATTTAATGTATACATGAACAAAGGAATAAAATTATTCCATCACACAATATTACATTTTCTTTACACAAGTAAATAAAAGGAAAAATTATAATAAAAGAATAAAAAGTATCTTTATTGCATAATACAATTTACATTGTTTTTACAAAAAAGAAAGAAAGGAAATTAAAAATGTGATAAAGAAAAAAACTAGACTGTTTTCCTATCTACTTTCTTGACCTTCTTTTTCCTTTTTATCCCTACAATTAATAATATGACAAAACAAATAACAGAGAATGAGGGGGGTAGTTTTGTATATTTCTCTTGGACTTTAATAGTGTAATGCAATGTTCATAATCATCATTGAGCATATAATTAGGGGCATTGTAGTATATGTTCTTATCAAATTATTTGCTTCAATCCAACACCATTAGCAAGGGGCAAGTTTCACCATGACCAAGTAAAAGGAAATAGTAAAAGCTTATGAAAGATCTCATTTCACTTGATCTGATCCACAACAGCAAATAAGCAAGCAGCCAACACACACACCAACATGCAAACAACTGCTATCAACACATGAGTAAATCCAGGGAGTAGATAAATAGGATCCAGCTGTAGTAGCTGAGCTACTAGCAACACACTATTTTCACAGCACATATCTATCCACAAGAACACCACCAGTCTTTCACTCAAAAGACTACCAAGAACAATCATCACCATGGTCACTTAGTGGAGCATAGGTAGTAGATCAAGGAGGAGCAACCCAACAAGCACAAGGAGAAGCAAGACAACAAGCACAAAGAGGAGAAAGCACCAACATAAGGAGGACGAGGCCAGGAGCACATTTAGTAGAAGATCAAGCACACCACAAACCACAAACCACTCGAGAGTAGCAGGTTGGGCTCTAAGAGCAAAAAGTATCTATTCTTATCAATTCTGCTTACAAATATGATTTTCAAAAAGAGAAACAACTTTGCATCCTTGGCAAACTCATCAGGACAGGATTAGTCATGAAATTATCTATTCTTATGCAAAAGAATTCAGAGCCTCACATTTTGCATCCTAGGCGACCTGATCTTATTAAATCTTTTCAATAGCCAGCTAAGACAACAACCATAGCAGCAAATCATGCTACCTAGCTACTGATGTGCACACTCCAAGTTTTGAGGCACCACAACAACAACCAGGGCAGCATATGCCATTAAGGCAAAATCACACATAGAGGAATCAACAACAATTTTGCTAGTAAGTGATGCATGTAAAATGCATACATGAACTTTGTATTTTATTGATACATATTCCCACATACTTGCAACATATATAATGTTATATTCATGTTTTAAATTGACTTTTGGGGATTTACCAATGATCCCCTTTATTTTGGTTATAACTCTTCAGGATAGGAAAACTCTGTTTTGTGTATTTTTATCTTTCAACGAAGTCAAACGAAGCTAAGATTCTTGGAAAGTCAATATTTCGCGAAGAGGATGATCTGGAGTGCTTGGACCTCACGCGAGGGGCCTGGAGGCACAAAAGATATAGGTGGCACGGCATGCCCTACTTCATGCGCCACTGATGGCTCAAAATATATTGAGCTCGTTGGGAACCCGAAGATGAAGGTATGATGAGCATAGCAGCAAGTTTTCTCTCAGTTATGAAACTAAGGTTATCGAACCAGTAGGAGCAAGGAAACAACCCCAAGGTATTGTCTCCAACTTAGAATCCTGCGCAACACAACCATAGAACTTTGCCCCAACTTACAGTGAGATTGTCAATCTTACCGGTTTTGCTGAAAACAAAGAATTAAACGTATTGTGTGGAAGTAATTGTTTGCAGAAAGTAAATAGTAAACAGTAAATAGATGGTAGATTGATGGTAAAAAAATGGATTGGGGTCCATAGTTCATTAGAGGTGATTATCCTTCAGATAGATGACATGTTGGATGAACAAATTACAGCGAGACAATTAACAGACACTGATAAAGCATACATGCATATACTAATCATCTTGACTCCTATGAGATTTGATTGGGCATTACAACATTATACATAGACCGTAATCCAACTGCATCTATGACTAATAATCCACCTTCAGGTTATCATCCAAACCCCCTCTAGTATTAAGTTGCAAGCAACAGATAATTGTATTAAACAAAGTAAACAATACGATTGTTCCATGAACAAAGGATTGTTGTTTTCTCCCTAGTAGCAACAACACGTCTAGTACCATAGAAATTTTTGTCACTTCCCCAGATTACTAGAGGCATGAACCCACTATCGAGCATAAATACTCTCTCTTGGAGTTGCTAGCATCTACTTGGCCAAGATAGCTACTAACAACGGAAAGTATGCAAGATCACAAATAACATAGACATGATAGAATCAATAATCAATCTGAAATAGCATCTCAATATCCATCGGATCCCCGCAAACACAACATGTAAGATTACAAATAGATGATCTTGATCATGAACGGAGCTCACAAGATCTAAACATGATAGCACAAAGGAGGAGAACCAACCATCTAGCTACTACATGGATCCGTAGTTTAAGGATGAACTACTCACGCATCACACCGGAGGCAGTCATGGTGATGAAGAAGGCCTCCAGGGTGATCTCTCCCCTCCGGCAGGGTGCCGAGAAGAGCTTCAGATCCCTCCCGATCTAAGGATGGAGATGACGGCGGCTATAGACTCTTTCGTGGAATTTTGATCGGGTACTTAGGGTTTTCGTCCCAGGAGGCTTTTATAGGCGGCAGGGCTAGGTCAGTGGAGCACTAGGGGGCCCACACCCCTGGTAGCCTCCCCAAGCCACGTCGCCACCAGGTGTGGCTGCCCTGGTGCACCACTTTGTCTCCCCTCCGGACTCCGTGTTGCTTCGGGTAAAATATTGATTTTGGCTTTTATCCGGTCCAATTTCGAGAATATTTCCTTACTAGCTTTTCTAAAACCAAAAACAGCAGAAAATAGGCAACTGGCACTGTGGCATCTTGTTAATAGGTTAGTTCCAAAAAAATGTGTAAAAAATACTCCAAAGTATGGACAAAAGATAAGAAAGTAGATATAAAACAAGCATGGAACATCAAAAATCATAGATACGTTTACGACGTATCAACATCTCCAAGCTTAACTTCTACTCGTCCTCGAGTAGGTAAGTGATAAAAAAGAATAATTTTTGAGGTGACATGCACCATCACAATCATGATCAAGGTATTTGTAAAATATTGATAATTGGGATCATAGTACTTTATCATAGACATAAAAGATATAGTTCTAACAATAAGACATAGCAACTATGTTGTAACATGAAAAGGTATAAACAAAAGATTTATGAATAACAATGCTTTGAAAGACGTTTGTTTGTTTCACATATAGAAAACATAATGAGAATGGTATTCAGTTTATCCCTCATAGTGTAGCAAAACATAAATGCATAGGACACCTTTAAAGTTCATAAAGATGACTAGATACAAATAGTTTAAGAACAAGCAATATCAAAGTAGCCAATTTTCTTAATTGAAGTTGTGCTATGTGCAATAAGCTGATTTTGCTGAATTTTATTCGTTATCAGGCTCAGGTTATATCCGAAGAGGCATCCAATGAGATGAAGCCTTCTAATGATGTACATAGCTAAATTCACATTTATTTATGTTTTGCTACTTGCTAAGATATGCTTACCGATTTACTGTGTTGCATTGTATTTGAAGTATCTATCTTAGTCCACACTTATAAGTTTGGGAACGCTCAGGAATAATCTCATTTGCACAACACTTGCGCTATGTATACAGCTGGATTTTACAATATCTAGTTATATGTGTTATTTGCTGAACTACACTTGCCAACTAACTTAGCTGCAACATAATTTGCAGTATCCAAGTCTTTCTCGTCTCTCAGGGGCAAGATGCATCTTCCTGGCCATGTTAGCTATTGTATGCATCTCCAAGACAAAGAGAAATCTCAAGATAAGACTATAAGGCATCTCCGAGACACACTCAAACGTCAAAAATGAGATATTAGGTAACTCAAACACAAAGTGACCACATGAATTTTACGTATCAGTCAGTTGTCTGAAGGATGGAATACAACAATTTCAGTGACCTATGATGCTGCTAGTGAACTCTAAAAGGTTGTGTGTGGGCACTTTATCTCAAAGGTAGTTGAGGTTGATGGTACGGAGATCAACATGATCTTGTCATAGCTAGACGTACAAGCTAAAGAACTTCTACAGTTGGCTATACAAGTAGATGAGAAACTTACTGCAATTGAAGATCGCCACGCATGCTCGTACAAGCCTGATCCTGCAGAAGATGACTTTGAACTTGAGCAATACGATTATGAAGACAAGGACAATCCTTACAAGTGTGGCTGTGCTACTTTCTGATAGGAAGAATTTGAGATCTCTTCGGAGGATGATGTTTGCTAAGTCATGTTCTATTTTGTTTAGGTTTATGTAGTATTGTGGAACTGGTTGCTATCTATGTCATATTTGTACATGTTGTGAACTTGTGATGATATTTGAAGCATCATGTGTTATGCTTATTATGATTATCTGTGATTTCTATTAATTAAGCTAATGTAATCCTAAATATAGAAATTGTTCGCTAAATTTCTGCGCCTAGAAGCATCATTGGGAGCACTAAAAATTATGATGTGCACGGATATATAGCACGACACCGAATTGTGCTAGCCACGCACATTTTCCACGACACCTAGGCAGTGCCTCCCTACATGGGCCATGACGTAAACGCTTTGTTGCTACTGAAGTGCTAGCTCAGCGGCTCACGTTGTGTCGAGCCAAAAAATCCACTGTCATTGTATAATTCCTGACACAGTTATCCCTGGCGGCTTTTTGCCACGCCACCGCGAGCGTGGCGAATAGGGTTGTGCCTCGACGTCTATAAGTGCCAGGACCCGAGCTCCGTGTTGTAGTGATGATGGCAATACGCCATGTAATAGAGATTGTAGGGTTCGATGTGCGAAGTTGTCTATTACTAAAGACTCCCGTAGGTCCGGCTTATAAAGGCGCCAGAACCTAGGGTTACAGGGTAAAGTCCATACTAGTCAGGTTACAAAGTCCTACACTAATACTAACTAGTCTTCATGTCTTGTACTCCAAGCCTCCTACTTCGTCTATGTCGGTGCCATAGCCTTCCTATTATTCTGGCATAGGTATCCCTTCTGGATTCTTCTAACTTGGTTATCCAATAGGCCATGGGCCGTGCGACCACTGTGGACCACCCGGGTTATCTGGAATAGAGCTATGCTATGGTGATACCCATTATGAATATCCCCAACATTAGCTCTCGGAGAACTTTATTAAGATCTATGCCTTCTTGTCGCTTGGTTCGTGAATGCTCCTTCTAGGTGATGTCAGCAATCCTGGCAGGAAGCATCTTGAAGTCCTCCAAAAAGCACTGCAAGCTTCTTCTCTGTCTTCATAAGTAAGATAGAGAAATATAGAGTCTTCATCATTTACTCGTAGTTAGATAACGTCCGGCCATGTTCGAGAATCTTTAGAAGTGACTTAACTTCTGAATCTGTCAGGTTGATGATGTAGGGCACAACCTAATGTTACCTCGAAATTCACAAATGGCTAGGCAAATCATTATTGCGATTTTCCGGGTCGCGAAATCCGAAGTGTTGGCGGCAGATGAGGAGACCTGGCGAAATTACCACACACGTTCCTCAACATGTCGCTTCCACTTACTCCCTTGGATTCATACATGCACGAATCTTGAAGCCTGGTCTTTATAAATTGCAACGGCAGTTAATATTTTCATTCACCTACCTTCTCCTCCACTTTGTCTTCCTCCTCGCGACTACCATCGATTTGAGCTCCTGAGCGGAAAACCCTAAGCCCCAATATTCTACTCGACCCTCCCATCCTCCAATGGCTAGCACATGCAGTCCTTCGAAGGTTGCGCCAGCCGACGCTCCGATTGAGCCAACCCAAGTGGTTGTGCCTCCATCGGAGGAGGTGGTTCCACCAGTCACCGGCACGGCGGAGGAAACCACCGGTGGTGACCAAAAGGTGGCGGCGCCAGAGCCTGTAGAAGGAGAAGATGGAGATGCCGACTCCTTCAAGGGCGTGTTGAGGGGCTCCAAACTCAAAGCAGTGTTCTTTATGCAAATTTCTTGTTATGAGGGAATCCTGAGCTTGGGGGTTTTCCTAATTGTTAAGAAAATAGTACTAGTGTTACTTCTTTGCTTAGCATGGTTCTTGTGATGTGCAGGGCCGGCTCTATATTTTTCAGGGCCCTTGGACGAAGTCGACAAAAGGGTCCTTAATGACAATATATATGTGTACATGTAATTAGATATATAGATAATATATGTGCCAATTTTACTTGCAAAATATTTAAATGCATATAACCACATGTTCATAGTCGAGATGTCTATAAATAATTGTCAAGCACTAAAGCATTCTGATATTTAGATAGAAAAAATAAAATGGTAGGAAAACATAACAAGTATTCCATGCTAGCGAATACTTAAAAAATATAACCCTAATTGTGGGATTAGTTAGAAGGATTGGACGAGGGATTAAGAGGGGATTAAGCCATTAACAGAGGGCAATGACCTTACAGAGGGCAGGGCCGCAGGGGTGCAGGGAATGTCCAAGAGAGCAGTCGGGCCTGGAGCAGCTGAGGCAGCGAGTCAGCGACCTGGCGTCTTGGCGAGCCACGAGTGCAGGGCCTGGACGAGCGTCGCGAGTCGAGACGGCGAGAGACGGAGAGAGCCAGAGAGTTTGTGAGAGGGCGACCTTTCAGTTTCACGATCGATCAGGAATTCGTGAAAGGATTGATCTCCTCGCGGCTCGTGCTCGCGGGTTTCACGATCAAGAGAGTTTGTGTGGCCTACTCGGCTGCTCCCCCCTGGCCTAGGCCTGTTCAGCGAATGTGCACAAAAAATCTTGACCCCCCTCGGCCTGGGCCCTTGGCCGTGGCACAACCTTGCCATGGGCTAGAGCCGGGCCTGGTGATGTGGTATCTATTATGACTATCTAATGTTGTTGTTCCTATTTGTGAATTCAAGCTTTACTACTACCGTTGACAGCTATTGTCACTTCTACCATTCTGGTTCATAGTATGAGAATGGCTCTATCTATTCTATGGTAACTGCTGCTATTAGCTTTCTATGAACATCTTGTCAAGATGTTAAATAGTTCCTTTTCTGCTGGTTTTTCTTTTACAGTGTTTGGTTTTTGCTGTTGTACTAGGATTCGATACGGATGATCAACTGTTGTCGGATGGTGCTACACATCGCCGTCTTCGTCGCTATCTTCTTTGGTCGGTCTTCACGAACATTATCGTCAACAACCTCATTGCTGCAACCATGGTTGTTTCATCTACAATCGATCAGTACATATACCGTGATCCGTTCCGTTGTTACACTATAGCTGTTTTTGTGTATGCGCTGCTACTGTTATTTAACGTTGATTAATATTTCTAGTATGTTAGAGTTTCATGTGATCGTAATTGCTGTAGTCATGAATTAAATTCTGAAATTGATCATGAAAATATTGGCTTATAATTCACTTGGTACCAGAGTTTTGGGTTGTTATTTAATTTATTACTCCGATCGATGCGCATGGAATATATCAGTGCTGCTTTCCGTCCAGCTAATAAGCTGGTGTAAAGATGAGCTAAAGCTGAGGAGGCAGTTGAGATCGGACCAGAGGTAGGTAGTAAGTACAGTATAACTCGTGCAGCGATGCTATGCGTACCACCACCACCTTTACCACATGATAATGACGGGAAAAACACTCTCCGCGCTAGCTCTAGAGACGGCGGCGGCGGCAGCACTGCTGCTGTCGCTGATGGTCTCTGCCGCTGCTGCTCCGAGTCCGAGTCCACCCATCGGGCTGTCCGGCTGCCTCACGTCGTGCGGGGAGGTGGAGGTGCCATACCCATTCGGCATAGGCCCGGCGGCCAACTGCTCCCTGCCAGGGTTCAGCCTCACCTGCGATGAGGGAACCCAGGCGCTGCGCCTGGGTGGCCTGCAAGTCATGGGAATCGACCTCTACAACGCTACCATGACCGTCGTTCACAGCGGCGACATGAATATCAGTGTAGCGGGGTCTGACGCCTCAGAGGGCTACGGAGCACTGTTCCCCGGCGATGGCGGCCTTGGGGACGACGGACCCTACAGGCTGGGGAGCGAAAACGAGCTCACCGTGCTGAGCTGCAACACGGCGGCGACGTTGACGAACGGCGCCAACGTCACCATGAGCGGCTGTTTCACATTGTGCGACACAAGGTATGGATCCGCCGGCTACCCGCTCGCCAGCGGATGCAATGGCATTGGGTGCTGCCGTGCCCCCATCGTCACGGATCTGGAGGCGGAGGGGAAGAAGCTTGCCGTCTACGGCGTGCAAATGAGATGGTTCGGCCTGAACCGCAGCGCAGACCTGCAGCGAGGAGGTCCCGTGCACGTCCTTGTGGCTAAGCAGGGATGGTTCGACGAGCAGTTCGGCTCCGACGTGCTCTTCTCGCACCCGCCCAATAAGCTCGCCAGGATGCCGGTTCCGGTGTGGCTGGAGTGGGAGGTCGGCGTTGGGCATGGCGCCGCCGTGCCGGATAGCAATGACAGGAGAAATTGCGGAGCAGGGGCTAGAGGAGGCTATAGATGCACCTGCAGTGTTGGTTACCAAGGAAATCCCTACCTCCCCGACGGATGCAAAGGTTGGTACTACCTTAAAATTCTCCATTTCTCTTTTGCACTGCACTGCATTCTACTACTTCCGTCTCATCCATGGATGGATACGATCGATGGCTGCCTTGTAGACATCGACGAGTGCGAGCATAAAGAAGAACATGGGTGCTTCGGCCAGTGTAACAACACACAAGGAGGGTTTGAGTGCGGCTGCCCGCCAGGAACCCACGGCAACCACGAAATGCCCGGTGGATGCGTCAATTCTTCCGCTCTCAAAGGTACCTCCACCTCTGTCAGTTTTTTTTTTTTTTTTTTTGGAAAAAGTTTCAAGTTTCTTTTTTAAATCGTTTCTCCAATACTAAAAAGTATACAATGTTTAAATTTAGTAGGCCAACGATAGAATATAATGTGGGTTTACGGAAAATAAAGTTCATTTTTCTTAGGAACCATGTGTAATAGGGGTGTGTAGTAGGACAATCGCTGCTTTCTCGTAAGACCACTACAACATGGTTGTCGTGACGCACCCGCAGAAACAAACAGCTGTGGCGAAACACATAACGAGAGCCACCCCTTCTCGTGGCTCTCGTTTTGGTGTGCTCCATTGCAGTCTCTCCCCCCCACCATGATCTCTACATCGTCATGGTCCTCTAGCAATGTCAGTTTCACTGCTTATACACGGCGTTCCTTCTAATTCATGTGTTCGTCTTGAGGCCTACAGGGTCATTAAGGGTAGTGTTATTAGGTCCTCGGGGACACCAGTGATTTCTTCATTATGCCATTGGCTGACATGAGCTGTTTGGTAGTCAACTAGGTCGAGTTCTATGGTTGGAGTAAGGGTTATAGCGAAAGCATGTTTTTGGTTGTGTCTCTTACCGTTTATGGTCTTTTGTTGTTTTGTTCTTCTCCATCAAACTGGCATCCTAGTGTGTGTTCTAAGTGTGTAAGTTCTGACGACTAGCCGATTGTTGTATTTGTTAATTTAGAGCCGGGTTCATTTTAAGCATTTGGTCTAGAGTTATAGGTGTGTGCGTGCGTGGGGATAGACCATTTTTCATATAAGACCTTTCGTATTTTTTTCCTTTTACATGTAGACAAATTGCATAGTACTATAGAATACGTTGGTCCCTACTAGCTTGTTACATGCTTACACATGAGGCTGACAACAAATGTTTCCATTCTCCTTAGCAGAAAAAGGCAGCAGGTTATGCGGCAATATTCGTGTGCCGTATCCATTCTGGATCGAAGGCAGTGATGAGCCGTCCAGACCCAGCAGCTACATGCCAGGGTTCGGCCTCACCTGCGACACAAGCCACGCCCCACCGCGGCTGCACGTCGGCGCCCGCGGTTTCTTCCGAGTCACAGATTTCGACATCTCCGCCTCGACGGTGCGCGTCGCACATTCCGGCCCCATTCTGAACATCACCTCTGGACATGGCCCCGCGTTCTACTTCGAGGGAGAAGGCACCATGGATGGTTCTGAACCCCGGATCTTTGAACGCCGCGAGGTGCCCTTCTCACTCTCCACTCGAAACGAGCTCATACTCATGGGGTGCAACGCGAATGCCACGGTGTACGAGGACGACGGCGATACCATGATCATCAGCGGCTGCACCTCCTTCTGCCCCGAGCACATGAGAGGCAGCTGGGTCGTCAAGGCGATGCAAAGCTGCTACGGCATGGGCTGCTGCCGGTCACCGATATCCATGTCCACCAACGGCATGCTACCTAATGTAGTGGGCTATTATCAGATTGAAGAAAACCTCCCGATGGATGGATACGTGTTAATCGCAGAGGCAGGGTGGTTCGATGATCAGCATCAGCGGAACTCCGCCGACAACTCCTGGTGGTCGGTAGCGGCGCAGGACGTTCCCATGCTTCTGCACTGGGAGGTCCTGCCGCTGCCAGGCTTACCCAAACCCAACACCAAGTCGCACCCGAACTGCACTCAGGAGGTACACCAAAAACTCTGCAAGAGCGTGCATAGCTACTGCAAACCAGGAAACAGAGGCTACACATGCCATTGCGAGGAGAGCTACGACGGCAACCCCTATAGCCCAGAGGATGACGGATGCAAAGGTTAGCAGCATGTTATTATTATTATTGTGCAGGTTAATTTCTGCAAAATTTACTCAATTGATTTGCATTCCTTCTCCGAAAGCTCGCTCATTAAGTGATTTTATCTTTCTTTTTTTCTCGCCAGGTGGCCACGGCAAACACTTAAATACAGGTGAGTAATAACGCTTCAGCTTTTGTAATACAAGATAGGCTGCTGTACTACGCTAGTGTGAAAACAGAGTAGTAATTTTGATTATTTGATATTAATATGGTGGTATTGCAACCATAGGTTTCTTTATAAGTAGCAACGGTATTATGGGTATCACTGCACTACCACTGCTTTTGGTTGCAACTCATTGTAAATCTAAAACTAATCCATAAATAACTTGAGGAAATTTTGTCAATTGAATTAGTGAGAGAACATTAAGGGTGTCTTCTGTACTTGCGCAGTAATTTGACCGTATCTGTATATATCCACAAAAGTCAATGATAATAATTGTGCATTTGTGTATTTTAGGTGCATACATCGCTATTGGAGTTGCTATTGGGGCAGGCCTCATACTTTCAGCTCTCAGTGTAGTCTCCAGGAATCAAGCCTTTAATGTAACCTTGTTATTGTGCTCTTGAAACCAGAGTCGCAAGAACATCGGCTACAATGTTAAAAAGAATTGGGGAATAAGGGTCTCCCTACCTTAAACCTTTTCTTGTAAGAGGTATGGTCCTAAATTGTCATTTAACATAACATTAACTTTACCTTTCTGCACTACTTTCTTAGTTAGATGAACAAACTTTATTGGAAATCTTTTCATTTCCAACACTGAAAACATAAACTCCAAGTTAATCTTACCGTACGTTTTTTCAAAATCAACTTTAAAAAGAACTCCTGACTCCTTTTTAGCATGAAGGTAATGCATAGTCGCTTGTAAAATAACCACACTATCTAGTATAAATCTCCCTTTTATAAAAGCAGATTGAATTTTCGAAACAACCTCATCCGCAACTAGAATGGCTCTATTGTTCATTACCTTGGTAAACTTTTTAAATAAAACGTTCAACAAACATATTGGTCTAAACATTTGAATCTTGTGTGCCCCCATTCCTTCGGGAATCAAAATAATAGTACCATAGTTAAGCCTAGAGACATCTATCTTATCATCAAAGAAATCTTGAAATAAGGTAAATAAATCCTCGGAAACTAGACCCCAAACCTCAATAGGAAAGCCATCCAGGACAGATGGTAGAATTCAATAGGAAAGGCATCTGCTAGTTCATTTTTTAGAAACCATGTAATAGGGGTGTGTAGTAGGGTACATGCTTACACTTACACATGAGGGTGACAACAACAGCAAATGCTTGGCTTGTTAGCATTGAGACGCTGACGTTTCCATCCTCCGATCGATGCAGAAAAAGGCAACAGGTTATGCGGCACTATTCGTGTGCCGCATCCATTCTGGATTGAAGGCACCGAGTCGTCCAGTAGCTATATGCCAAGGTTCGGCCTCACCTGCGACACAAGCCACGCCCCCCCGCGGCTGCACGTCGGCAACCGCGGTTTCTTCCGAGTCACAGATTTCGACATCTCCGCCTCGACGGTGCGCGTCGCACATTCCGGCCCCATTCTGAACATCACCTCTGGACATGGCCCCGCGTTCTACTTCGAGGGAGAAGGCACCATGGATGGTTCTGAACCCCGGATCTTTGAACGCCGCGAGGTGCCCTTCTCACTCTCCACTCGAAACGAGCTCATACTCATGGGGTGCAACGCGAATGCCACGGTGTACGAGGACGACGGCGATACCATGATCATCAGCGGCTGCACCTCCTTCTGCCCCGAGCACATGAGAGGCAGCTGGGTCGTCAAGGCGATGCAAAGCTGCTACGGCATGGGCTGCTGCCGGTCACCGATATCCATGTCCACCAACGGCATGCTACCTAATGTAGTGGGCTATTATCAGATTGAAGAAAACCTCCCGATGGATGGATACGTGTTAATCGCAGAGGCAGGGTGGTTCGATGATCAGCATCAGCGGAACTCCGCCGACAACTCCTGGTGGTCGGTAGCGGCGCAGGACGTTCCCATGCTTCTGCACTGGGAGGTCCTGCCGCTGCCAGGCTTACCCAAACCCAACACCAAGTCGCACCCGAACTGCACTCAGGAGGTACACCAAAAACTCTGCAAGAGCGTGCATAGCTACTGCAAACCAGGAAACAGAGGCTACACATGCCATTGCGAGGAGAGCTACGACGGCAACCCCTATAGCCCAGAGGATGACGGATGCAAAGGTTAGCAGCATGTTATTATTATTATTGTGCAGGTTAATTTCTGCAAAATTTACTCAATTGATTTGCATTCCTTCTCCGAAAGCTCGCTCATTAAGTGATTTTATCTTTCTTTTTTTCTCGCCAGGTGGCCACGGCAAACACTTAAATACAGGTGGGTAATAACGCTTCAGCTTTTGTAATGCAGTTCAAGATAGGCTGCTGTACTTACGATAGTGTGAAAACTGAGTAGTAGTAATTTTGATTATTTGATATTAATTAATACGGTGGTATTGCAACCATACGTTTCTTTATTATAATTAGCAACGGTATTATATGGGTATCACTGCACTACCACTGCATATTCTCATTGTAAATCTAAAACTAATCCATAAACAATTTGAGGAAATTTCGTCAATTCAATTACTGAGAGAACATTAAGGGTGTCTTTTGTACTTGCGCAGATCTGTATATATCCACGAAAGTCAATGATAATAATTGTGCATTTGTCTATTTTAGGTGCATACGTCGCTATTGGAGTTGCTATTGGGGTAGGACTCATACTTTCGGCTCTCAGTGTAGTCTTCATTTCCAGCAAACTTAAACATAGGAGGGCAAAAATGTTGAAGCGGAAGTTCTTCCAGCAAAATCGTGGGCTATTGTTGCAGCAGTTGGTTTCACAGAGAGCTGATATTGCTGAAAGAATGATCATACCCTTGGAAGAGCTGCAGAAAGCAACAAATAATTTTGATAAATCCCGTGAGCTTGGTGGTGGAGGGCATGGTACTGTCTACAAAGGGATTTTATCTGACCGTCATGTCGTCGCCATCAAGAAACCAAAAAAGGTGATACAAAAGGAGATTGATGAGTTTATCAACGAGGTTGCCATCCTATCGCAAATTAATCATAGAAATGTGGTGAAACTCTATGGTTGTTGCCTTGAGACAGAAGTTCCGATGTTAGTTTACGAGTTCGTATCCAATGGAACACTTTCTGAGCATCTTCACGTCCAAGGACCAAATTCATTATCATGGGACAATAGATTGCGGATTGCAACTGAGACAGCAGGATCTCTGTCCTATCTTCACTCAACGGCTTCTATACCTATCATTCACAGAGATATCAAATCTGGTAACATACTTTTGGATGACTCTCTAACATCAAAGATAGCAGACTTTGGTGCTTCGAGGTATGTTCCAGTGGATATGTCAAGTGTAACAACAAAGGTGCAAGGCACAAGAGGATATTTGGACCCTATGTATTTCTACACAGGGCGGCTTACAGAGAAAAGTGACGTGTATAGCTTTGGAGTTATGCTGGTAGAATTATTGACTAGAAAAAAGCCATTTTCCTATTTGTCTAACCAAGGAGAGGGCCTTGTTGTGGATTTTGCTACCTTGTTTGCAGAAGAAAATTTGTCACAGCTACTAGATCCACAAGTTATGGAGGAGGGAGGAAAAAATATTGAGAAGGTCGCCGCGCTGGCAGTAGAATGTATAAACTTAAGAGGGGAGGACCGTCCAACAATGAAACAAGTGGAGTCAATACTTGGAAGCATACAATCAGAAACACTACAGGTTCCAGGTACTATGTTGGTCAATCCACAAGACGGTGGTATTGCAAAAAATTATCCATCAACTGTAGATGGAAGTGATGAATTGACAAGAAGATATAGTATGGAAGAGGAGTTCATGTTGTCTTCTAGGTATCCTCGGTAGTTCTATCTAGAATAGCCGAATTCCTTATTTGTGTACCTCTTATACATGTCCTGGATTCTGACGCTCTGATGTGTATGTACGTTCAAGTATCACTATCCATCAACCTGTGCTTAGGCATGGGCGAGTAATTTTTATCTATGGTTTATACATGTTTGTTTCACTTTGATGCCCTCCACAACACTCAGCGCACGCTCGGATGCCGAGGATGACCAAGGTCACAGACACGATCGCCGAGGAAACCGTAGGATGCGTGGCTATGAAGATAACGACGGAGTCGACATGGTCGTGGCTGGCTACGCTAAGCGCAACGATGGCAACCGTGGCAGCGACTACCGCAGCAGCGGTTACCGAGATGACAGGAAGGCTGACAAAACAACCCAAGTGTGGCAACGGCGCACTCGCGAGGACGGGCCATCCCCGACGTATCGGCTGTCAGGACCATGCAACGTCCACTTCTACATCGACAACAAAGACGGCAAGCGCAAATCCAATCATCTCCTCAAGGATTACCGCGAGTTCCATAAGCTCCAAGATGCTTACGCCCAACTGTAGCGCGAGCCAACAAGTCAAGGCTATGGGACAACCCCAGGCCTCGTAGCATACGAAGCACCACCACCACCTCCACTACCAGCTAATGCACCACCACCACATGTGGCCGCGGCGGCTCATAATAACGGGGCAGAATAGTACCCATGACCGGGAACATGAGCATGATCCAGAAGGAACGCCCCTCCAATAGGGCCCAGAAGACGATCTACCGGCAAGTGCGAATGTCCATATCCTCATCTCCTGCCATCCGTGGGTACCCAGCGGATCCGAGTCCTGCATTACCTACGATAGATCTGACCACCCGCGTCAAGTCCCATGACCAGGCCATGTCGCCCTGGTGCTTGAAGCACAGATCGGTGGCTACGAGATGAGTAAGGTCTTCATGGATGGGGCAGTGGCATCAACCTCATCTTGGCAACCCTACGTGCCATTATCATCAACCTGACAAGCCTCGAGCCATCCGAAACAACATTCCACGACATAGTACCAGGGAAGCCCATCCTTCCCCTGGGCAAAAATCTACCTGTACGTAATCTTCGGCAAAACTGATAATTTCAAACGCGAGAGACTCGACATCGAAGTTGTTGACTGGCCATCACAGTACCACGTCATACTTGGGTGGGTCGCATTCGCCAGGTTCATGGCGTTACCATACTACGCCTACCTCACGCTGAAGATGCCAGGACCCCGCGGTGTCATCACCATCCGCGGAAGTTTCACGCGATCCGAAAACTGCGACAGAGAGTTCAACAGAATCTCCCAATCTTTCGGGATGCAAGAAGAACTGGTGAAGTTCAAGAAGTCGACGGACCACGGTCTTCCTCCTATGAGCCAATGGAACGCACCCGGGCAATCCTTCGACTCCACAATCCACACAAAGGAGGTCCAGGTCCATCCGCCGGACCCCATGAAGACGAACCTCATCATAAGCAACATGAGTTCCGTATAGGAACTCATGCTCATCGAATTCCTTCGTGAGTGCTGGGCAAGGAGTTCCCAGGGAATTCACCGAGAACGCACTCAACGTGTTTCCGGATACCAGGACGGTCAAGGTATCAATGTGTCACCTCTTCGAACCGAAGGCCAAAGCTGTTGGTGTGGAAGTCAACAGACTCCTATATGCCAATTTCATCCGCAAGATCAAGGAGAGAACATGGGTAGCTAATCTCGTGCTAGTCCCTAAGAAGGACACAAAGAAACTCCATATGTGTGTCAACTACACGTCCCTGAACAAGCACTGCCCGAAGGACCACTTCCCCTTGCCGCAGATTGACCAAATCGTCGACTCCACCGTAGGCTGTGAACGCCTCTCGTTCCTCGATGACTACTCAGGCTATAACCAGATTCGGATGAAAGTGGAGAATCACGAAAAACTGCCTTCATCATGCCTTTTGGGGTATTTTGCTACAACACCATGCCCTTCAGGCGGAAGAACACGGGTGCTACCTACCAAGGATGCATGCAGGCCTGCCTAAAGGACCAAATCGGCAGAAACGTCCAAGTCTATGTGGACGGCGTGGTCGTCAAAACCAAGGAAAGTACCTCACCCATCGATGATCTCCGCGAGACCTTCGACAACCTCGACCGGTACAAGATCAAGTTGAATCCACTCAAATGCGTGTTCGCTGTCCCATCCGGACAACTCCTCGGGTACCTCATCTCCGAATGGGGAATAGAAGCAAACTCGAAGAAGATAAATGCCATACTGGCAATGCAGAAGCTGGAGAACCTCAAAGGCATCCAACAACTAGCTGTATGAATAGCAGCACTCAGCCGATTCATTAGTCGGATGGGCAAAAAAGCACTACCTTTATATCAGCTGCTTTGTAAAATGGACAAATTCGAGTGGACCACTAAGGCACAGGTGGCTTTTTAAGACATAAAGTGCCTGCTGTCGACCACGCTAGTTCTGGTGACCCCCAAAGAGAAGGAGTCAATGATTTTATACATCACCGCCACCAACCAGGTGGTCAGTACCGTGCTTGTCGTTGAGCGTGTAGAAGACGGCAAGATACACGGGGTGCAACAACCCGTATACTACATCAGCGAGGTACTAACGCCAACCATACAATGGTATCCGCACTACCGGCAGCTGGCTGCTTGCTCAAAATGTAGAGCTCGTTGGGGAACCCCAAGAGGAAGGTATGATAAGCATAGCAGTAAGTTTTCCCTCAGTTATAAAATCAAGGTTATCGAACCAGTAGGAGCAAGGAAACACCTCCAAGGTGTTGTTTCCAACTTGGAATCCTGCACAACACAACCACATAACTTTGTCCCTAACTTACAGTGAGGTTGTCAATCTCACCGGTTTTACTGAAAACAAAGGATTAAATGTATGGTGTGGAAGATAATAATTGCTTTACAGAAAGTAAACAGAAAACAGTAAATAGATTGTAGATTGATGGTAAAAGAATGGACCGGAGTCCATAGTTCACTAGTGGTGATTCTCCTTAAGATAGATGACATGTTGGGTGAACAAATTACAGTGGGGCAATTGACAAACATCGAGAAAGCATACATGCATATACTAATCATCTTGACTCCTTTGAGATTTGATTGGGCATTACAATATTATACATAGACCGTAATCCAACTGCATCTATGACTAATAATCCACCTTCAGGTTATCATCTGAACCGCCTCTAGTATTAAATTGCAAGCAACAGATAATTGCATTAAGCAAAGTATGTAAAGTAAACAATACGATTGTTCTATGAACAAAAGATTGTTGTTTTCTCCCTAGTAGCAATAGCACATCTAGTACCTTAGAGATTTTTGTCACTTCCCCAGATTCCTAGAGGCATGAACCCACTATCGAGCATAAATACTCCCTCTTGGAATTGCTAGCATCTATTTGGCCAAGATAGCTACTAACAACGGAAAGCATGCAAGATCACAAATAATAAAGACATGATAGAATCAATAATCAATCTGAAATAGCATCTCAATATCCATCGGATCCCCGCAAATACAACATGTAGAATTACAAATAGATGATCTTGATCATGAACGGAGCTCACAAGATCTAAACATGGTAGCACAAAGGAGAAGAACCAACCATCTAGCTACTACATGGACCCGTAGTCCAGGGATGAACTACTCACGCATCATACCGGAGGGAGTCATGGTGATGAAGAAGGCCTCCAGGGTGAACTCTCCCTTCCGACAGGGTGCCAGGAAGAGCTTCAGATCCCTCCCGATCTAGGGATGGAGATGACGCGGGTACATACTCTTTCGTGGAATTTTGATCGGGTACTTAGTTTTCGTTCCGAGGGTAATATATAGGAGAAAGGGCAAGGTCGATGGAGAGCCAGGGGGCCCACATCCCCTGGTGGCGCGGCTAGGGCTGGCCGCGCCACCACCAGGTGTGGCCGGCCCGGTTCCCCTCTTCGTCTCCCCTCCGGACTCCGTGTTCCTTCTGGTGAAATATTGACTTGGGCTTTTGTCCGGTCCAATTCCGAGAATATTTCCTTACTAGCTTTTCTCAAACCAAAAATAGCAGAAAACAGGCAACTTGCACTGTGGCATCTTGTTAATAGGTTAGTTCCAGAAAATATGTAAAAATACTCTAAAATATGGACAAAACATAAGAAAGTAGATATAAAACAAGCATGGAACATCAAAAATTATAGATACGTTTGCAACGTATCACTGGCATATGGTGTCTTCATGATGACGCGTCAGCTGCGCCACTACTTCATGGAGTATCCGATCATTGTGGTAAAATACACACCATTGTCCCACATCCTCAACAATCCTGAAGCAACAGGATGAGTTGCCCTCTGGGGCATCGAACTGTCCCACAGGACATCACGTACGAAAGGCGCACAACGATGAAGTCATAGGTGCTCCCGGATTTCCTGGTCCACTCGATGGAGATCCAAATCCCAGAGGTTCCGTACATGTCGGGTGTCTGGTTTATGCACTTCGACGGATCAAAGCGAGCTGAAGGAGCGGGTGTTGGTGTCATCTTGACATCCCCACAAGGTGACATGATGCGCTACATACTTCGGATGAAGTTCCACTCGTCCAACAATGAGGCGGAATACGAGGCTCTGATCCACGACATGCGCATGGCCAAGGTCTGTGGTGCCACAGACTGATGATCTACGGTGACTCCAATCTCATTGTGCAGCAAACAATGAACTGCTGCAACACTATCAACGACAACATGATCGCCTACCGCGAGCTCTACAACTCTCTGGATTTTTATGAATGCGAACTCAGGCACATCGGCCTTGAGAGCAATGAGGAGGACGACAAACTGGCCAACATTGGGTCCACCTGTGCACCCATACCACTGGGTATCTTCCTAGAGCAAATCATAGAACAATCCATCAAGACCAGAGCATCCGACACTTCATCACCAACAGGAACGCAACCATGAGCTACACTACCCACGGACCTCAAGGCATCCATAATAGCGGAAGGCATACGCAACAGCGGAAGCAGATCATGCGTCGGAAGGACCAATGGCGATCATGTTGATAGAACCAACCTGGATGCACCCATACATCACATACCTGCTATGTAAGGAGCTTCGATACGATCCAACCGACGCGCGGCACATCGCCCGCCACTCAAAACCCTTCACCATAATCAACGGCTAGCTCTATAAGAGAAGCATCATTGGTGTCCTACAAAGGTGCGTTGCACCCAAAGCTAGTAGAATCATCCTACTCGACATACACGAGGGCACATGTAGGAATCATGCCGACAACAGTGTGCACTAGTCGTCAAAGCCCTACGGGTAGGCTTGTACTGGCCAACCGCAATGCAAGAGCCAAGGACATCATTGAAAAGTGCAATGCTTGCTAAAGATTTGTGAACAAACCGCACGCACTAGGCTCTGAGCTACGGCCAATACCATTGGCATGGCCCTTCGTGCAATGGAGACTCAACATGGTCGGCAAGCTGTAGAAATCCTCACATGGAGGCCACGTGTACCTCCTCGTCGCAGTCAACAAGTTCACCAAGTGGATCGAGGCAACGCCCGTCACTAACCGAAGTGGTGCCACCACCGTGAAATTCTTTGAGTCCATCGTCTACAGGTTCAGAGTGCCGCACATCATCATCACTGAAAATGGCTCCAACTTCACCTCGAAGAAATTCCAAGGCTTCTACGAGAAGATGGGGATCAACGTCGGCTACTCCTCAGTGGCGCACCCATAAACCAACGGCCAAGTCGAAAAGACCAATGGCCTCGTCTGCAACGGCATCAAGAAAAGGCTCCTCCGACCTCTCGAAAGAGTGGTGGGAGCATAGCCTGAGGAACTACCATCGGTGCTATGGAGTCTTCGAACAACCCCAAACAATGCAATGGGAGCACGACATAGAAGCATTACTACCCACTTAAGTGCGCTACAGCGCCCCTCGGGTGGTGGCCTACAATGAAGCTGATTCTACAACTTCGCTCAAAGATGACGTCAACCTGCTTGACATAGGTATGCCCCTAGCAAAAGAATCCGCTTTTACTCTCATTAGGCCCTACCAAAACAATGAGTCTGTAGGTTTCCCCTCAACCTATGTCAGGGTATCGTTCTTAAGATACTTATCATGTAGCAACTTTTCATACTCCATTTTTTATTAGTAGCTTACATAGCCATTTGCTGAGTAAACACTTATTGTTAAGTTCTAGAACTTCAATGCCCAAACCCCCTAATGTTTCCAAATAATGTTCCATTTTGTCAACCTATATCCTCTTATGGTCATCATTTTGCTAGAAAAGCGTGACCTATAGAAGTGTAATGTTTTCTGTACCCCCTTTGGTATCTCTAGAAAAGACAATATAAACATAGTGTTGTGCTTTAAGCCGGCCCCATAGTTGTTGTAGGGAGTCTCCAAGGTGTTCAACAGACTAACACCTAAGGGTAGGCTCTTTCTCGGGTTACCAGTAGGAGTAAGGGTGACACACCTCAATTCGTTTATTGGGTGACCGAACCTAGTGGGCCATCATCCTCGGGGCTACAGGGGTTGTTGTCGTAGCTTTGCTCACAATGGCATGTGTAGCCTTTGTTCCTGATTTGCAGTAGCTATGCATGATCCAGAGTGCAGTAGCTATGCATGTGACTTGGCGTACGGTTTCGGCAACCCTGGCAGCGGCAGACCTCCCATTGCAGAAGCATGGGAACATCCTGCGCCGCTACCAACAACCAGGACTTGTCGGGGGAATTCCTCTGCTGATCATCGAACCACCCGGCCTCTGCGGTTAACACATATCCATCCATGGGGCGGTTCTCTTCGATCTGATCGAAGCCAAGGTGACATAGGTATGTCCAATAGGCACCCGACTACAGCCTACCTGGTGCGGCTCAACCGAAGGCCCACTTGACGACCTGCCAAGGTCCATAGCGTCCATTATGTTTCGGCTGGTATGAAGCCCATATGGACATGAACTCCAAGCGCGCAAGAAAAGGAAAGCTTAAAACTAGAGTTCGAGTCCAACTTGTAACCAACTCGTATTGGCACCTGAAACCTAGTCCCCCCATATATAAAGGATAGGAGGGTCCAACGAGAAGGACACGCCACAGTAGACAATAGATCTGGGCATCGCAAACCCTAGCACATACACCCACCATATGCAATCTGCACACCATCGCCATCTTGGCGATATTTTAACCTTCGGTTTCTCCATCAATCAAGAGCAAACAAGCAGGAGTAGGGTTTTCCCTCCGGGGGCCTAAACCTGGGTAAACCTCGTGTCCCCGTGTTGTTTGTCTGTTAGCTGACGAAGTCTCCAGCGTACCTCTTTTTCCTCAAAACCCAAGTCCACAAACTATGGGTATTGACGTGTTAACCCCACATCAATTGGCGCCGTTTGTGGGAAATCTGTGCGCTGATGTTGCGACTTTGGCGGTTCCATCATCGCCGATCTACGATTCGTCGTCTACTGGAGGCCAGATTTGCTTCAGCTCTTTGATCATCAATCGGTAGTCTCGGATCATATCCGGTCGATTCATTCGCGGTGTCCCGCTCGGCTTCATCATCAATATCTCGCGTATGACATCTGATCCCCTAAGTCCTAGCGGTACGCGGTACGCTGTCCGTGCCGTATGATTCGATCAAGTCTCGTCGTAACTGGCGGAAGTAAGGCGACCAAGCGTGGAAGAATCAACTTGAAAAGCTGACCGGAATGTCGCGCTTGGCCAAACAAGGTCGTTGCACATCTATGTGCCAACGTGCGCGCTGATACATGCAGAAAAAATCTCAGAGGCATCCTTAAATAAATGGCTGTGTGCATCTGAGGATGCAGAGACCGGGGTCAACCCCATTTCAAAAAAAAAATCCGATCGTGTCACTGAATCAGGTTCCGAGGCAAGTCTTGATTATTTTGGATAAAAATTAGTTAGAGTGTGGAGCCATGCAACCCACGCGTGAGAATCAAATTACAGTGTGTATCGCACGGAAGACATCTAATATCTAGGCGTGTCAACTCCGCGGCAAGACAGCTAGAAATCAGACCGACCTCACGACATCAACTTTGCCTGACAAAAGTACGACCCCTCACTACACCACGTGGAACTCCATCCGGAAAGAAAATCTGACGAGTCCACAACATCCATTCGGTCTGCTGGGACAACTTGGGATGACAAAAAGTCTGAGGACTCCCACGTCGATTATGTTCGCCAGATCGACCACAAGTTCGGTGTGTGACTCTTGGCCGCCGCGTCAACTACTCATCCGCCGACCTCGACTACACATCCGACTCCATCGACTGAGCCTTCTTCGCATGATTCAACCAAAGGCCAAAGAAAAAAATAAAAAGAATTGATGGATCGCTCAAGCACGGTAGCTCCACGACTCAAGACGTGGGACGTATGGAGACTCAGCGACACAACACCTTCTAGCTCGGCTACACAGAACATATCATATTCATCCATACTATGATGTCCACGTGACTCGCTGACACGCGACGCGACTCCGTATCCACCGAGCCACTCGCCGTTACATCGACTCCCTTCCGCAGATGACCCGCCACCGCTGCGTCGACTCCATGCGTCGCATGGACTCTACGCCCGGGGGCTACACCAACCCGCTGCAGTGTCGGCTCCGGTCAGCCGCATCGTCTCTCGAACGCCGCCTCGACTACATCGACCACATCGAATCTACACTCGGGGGCTCCGCCAACTCCGCCGCGAGACCCGCGGCCGCCTTCAGCTGCGCCGACCTGTTGTGGTCTTCGGCTCCAGCAACCCGTTGCAGTTTTTGGCTCCAACAACTCGGGGACTCCCTCGGCATCCGCGAACCACTGCGGTTTTCAGGTCCAGCAACTCGAGGGCCTCCCTCGGCATCAACGACCCGCTACGGTCTTCGACTATGGTGATCCGCTGCAGTCTTCGGCTGTGGCAACCCGCTGCCACGTTGACTCCATCCACTGTGCGACTCCATGTTCGATGTGTTGACTCCGTCCACCGCGAGACTCTGTTGACCTCGACTAAGACCCACTGGTTGCATCGGCTCCCGCGATCCGCCGATCGCATTGGCTCCCGCGACCCATCCACCTCGTCAACTTTCAACAAAGCTAAGGTTCCCTCTACTTAGAGCTGATTTTTTTAACTCGCACTCGAAACACTCGGGGGTTGCACCCTCTTCAAGTAACCTAATGTGCCATCGACTCCATGCATTCGAGCATCTCATACATGATAGTCTAAGTAGCTGATTCTGCCTAATCGTCAAATTCTTAAACTCCTAGTATCTCGGAAGGCACTGAGACTAAGGGTAATCAGGCTAACGAAAAGGCCTAGCAAATAGTGCAAAAGTGTCGACTCGACTGGCACCAGAATTGTACTTTATGAGTGGAAAGGCAAATATTATTCACAAGATACAAGTACTCCATAATTCTTCATGTTTTCTGCAGCTTACAAGGACGTCGACTGCGTCGAGCTATTCTATTGGGTCCTCTAATAGGAGTCAAAAAAAATAACTAGCTACGCATAAACTCAAGACCTTAGTTGAGTCCCTCCTCAGATGGTTGCATCGCTTGATGCTACAAAGAGGCGATGCTGGACACGCACCTGACAGAAGCGACTACGTTGGCTCCATCCGCAACATCGAGTCCTCTCGGCTAAGCGCAACACGACTCCAACTGCAGCGTCGACTCTTGGCTCCTTATGTGTGAGACGCTGACTCGATGCACTTTCGGGTCAGTGGCTTCTCCTTACAAGATTTTCAAGTGCGTCTACAAGATACAAGACTTGAGTCTCTACCCGAGTCTACGACTCGGCCAGACACTCGGGGGCTACTTCAAACTGGAGCGCTGGTCGCGCACCTGCAAGGTCTTCGAATGGCATGCCTCGATTCCTCGTTCGAATCTATGATTAGATTATGGACCCGGGGGCTACTCCTACAGGGCACGCTGGCCGCACATTTAAAAAAAAGTCGGCGTTGATACCATTTGCAAGATCATCTGAAGCACTTCTAGATCGTTGTGTCCATGCAACCGATGACACTCGGGGGCTACTCTCATAGGAAGCGCTGGTCGCGCACCCTACAAAAAACAAAAGATTCACAACATAGTCCATTGTGTCGATTGTGTCCATAATGTCGACTCGCTTACAACAACCGAACTCATTGGTGACTCCCCCCACTTACATTGCAATGTCAAGTTCAGAGACAACGTCTTCTTGGCCACCTGAAACACCTCTGCGGTGATAAACATTCAGATGTTGTGTCTACGACACAAATATAAGACCTACAGATCTAATCTGATGGTTTGGCAACCGCATCCGCTGCGCTCAACCAGAAAAATACCGTGTCTACGAGATGAAGAAAATCCCGACGGATGCGTTGGGGACATACAACTAGAGTTCGGCTCAGTAAGGCCTCCACGGCATGGGTCGAACTACGCCAACAATTTCTAAATTCGAGTCCTGAGACTCGAGTTTGAGTAGGTGACGTTGTTTTTGCCCTAGAGCAATTAACTGGTCATGATCTATCGAGCGCACTAGGCAAGTTTACCAACATCCCTATGAACTACTATGAATCCGGGTGAAGTGCTTTGCACTCGACACAACCATCGACTCCGACATCCTAATGCAAGGTTCAAGACAACTAAATCTTCACCCGAATCTATGATTCGGATGGACACTCAGGGGCTACTAACATAGGTATGCCCAACGGGCACCCGACTACAGCCTACCTGGTGCGGTTCAACGGAGGGCCCACTTGACGACCTGCCAAGGTCCATGACGCCCATGACGTTTAGGCTGGTACGAAGCCCATATGGACACGAACTCCAAGCGCGCAAGAAAAGGAAAGCTCAAAACTAAAGTTTGACTCCAACTTGTAACCAACTCGTATTGGTACCTGAGACATAGCCTCCCCATATATAAAGACTAGGAGGGTCCAACGAGAAGGACATGCCACAATAGACAATAGATCTAGACATCGCAAACCCTAGCACATACACCCGCCAGATTCAATCTGCGCATCATCGCCATCTCGGCGACATTGTAACCTTCGATTTCTCCATCAATTAAGAGCAGACACGTAGGAGTAGGGTTTTTCCTCTGGGGGTCTGAACCTGGGTAAACCTCGTGTCCCCGTGTTGTTTTTGTCGGCGAAGTCTCCAGTGCGCCGCTCTTTCTCAAAACCAAGTTCATAAACTATGGGCATTGACGTGTTAACCCCACGTCACAAGTTGTTCGACCGACTAACACCTAAGGGTGGGCTATTTCTCGGGTTACCAGTAGAAGTACGGGTGATGCACCTCAATTCGTCATGGATAACCGAAGTTACAGAACGATAGTAAGCCAACGCATTTCTTAACCAGAAGCCATAGTTCCTCGGGTGGGACCTCATCAAAGGTTGCAGCGACTATTGGCTAAGCTAAGTCAGCCTAACCAGATACTATTGGCTAAGCTAAGACGGCCTAACCACCGTTAAATCGTGTTATATGTTGATCCAAATTCTACAAAGTATAGGCCAACTTCTGATTTAGAGAGCGAAATACCGAGCCGAGGGGGGGCATTGACAGTAAAAGTGGGCGACAGCCCTCGGCACGGTCTGGATCGTCAAAGACCTAGGTTTCCACCGATATATAAACCCCTTGTAAGCCGCCGGTTGGGATGAGTTGCATCTGTGAAATCCCCGGCGTTTGTAAACACTCCTCGATATAGTGAAGTTTCGCTGGCTGGCGCCCGTGGTTTTTTCCTCTCTTTGTTGGAGAGGTTTTTCCACGTTAAATCTGTGTCCCCTTGCTGTGTTTTTCGTTTTCGTTCTTCGTTATCTTCTTGTCGCAATTGTAACAAATCGGTTGTCGATTTTACAGGTATGAGGAAGTGGGTATGCTTGTCCATTAGCGATGCATTATAGGACCATAAATAGATGCATCAGAAAATAAACTAGCATCAACGTAAAACAAACATGTTATAAACCATAGATACACATTACTAGCTCATGCCTACGCACGAGTTGATGGATAGTCATAGCTGAACGTACATAAATCAGTAGTGCAGATTCTGGAAAGACATGGATAAGAGGTACACAAATAAGGAATTCAGCTATGTCAAGCTCACTCTAGACAGAACTACCGAGGATACCTAGAAGACAGCATGAACTCCTCTTCTATACTATATCTTCTGGTCGATTCATCACTTCCATCTATAGTTGATGGATAATTTATTGCAATACCATCATCTTGTGGATTGACCAACCTAGTACCTGGAACCTGTAGTGTTTCTGATTGTATGCTTCCAAGTATTGACTCCACTTGTTTCATTGTTGGACGGCCCTCCCCTCTTAAGTTTATACATTCTACTGCTAGCGCAGCTGCCTTCTCAACATTTTTTCCTCCCTCCTCCATAACTTGTGGATCTAGTATCTGTGACAATTTTTCTTCTGCAAACAAGGTAGCAAATTCCATAACAAGGCCCTCTCCTTCGTTAGACAAATAGGAAAATGGCTTTTTTCTTGTCAATAATTCTACCAGCATAACACCAAAGCTATAAACATCACTTTTCTCTGTAAGCCGTCCTGTGTAGAAGTACATCGGGTCCAAATACCCTCTTGTACCTTGCACATTTGTTGTTACACCTGACCTATCCACTGGAACATACCTCGAAGCACCGAAGTCTGCTATCTTTGATGTTAGAGAGTCATCCAAAAGTATGTTACCAGATTTGATATCTCTATGAATGATAGGTATAGAAGCCGTTGAGTGAAGATAGGCCAGAGATCCTGCTGTCTCAGTTGCAATCCGCAACCTATTGTCCCATGATAATGAACTTGGTCCTTGGACGTGAAGATGCTCAGAAAGGGTTCCATTGGATACGAACTCGTAAACTAACATCGGAACTTCTGTCTCAAGGCAACAACCATAGAGTTTCACCACATTTCTATGATTAATTTGCGATAGGATGGCAACCTCGTTGATAAACTCATCAATCTCCTTTTGTATCACCTTTTTTGGTTTCTTGATGGCGACGACATGACGGTCAGATAAAATCCCTTTGTAGACAGTACCATGCCCTCCACCACCAAGCTCACGGGATTTATCAAAATTATTTGTTGCTTTCTGCAGCTCTTCCAAGGGTATGATCATTCTTTCAGCAATATCAGCTCTCTGTGAAACCAACTGCTGCAACAATAGACCACGGTTCTGCTGGAAGAACTTCCGCTTCAACATTTTTGCCCTCCTATGTTTAAGTTTGTTGGAAATGAAGACTACACTGAGAGCTGAAAGTATGAGGCCTGCCCCAATAGCAACTCCAATAGCGATGTATGCACCTAAAATACACAAATGCACAATTATTATCATTGACTTTTGTGGATATATACAGATACGGTCAAATTACTGCGCAAGTACAGAAGACACCCTTAATGTTCTCTCACTAATTCAATTGACAAAATTTCCTCAAGTTATTTATGGATTAGTTTTAGATTTACAATGAGTTGCAACCAAAAGCAGTGGTAGTGCAGTGATACCCATAATACCGTTGCTACTTATAAAGAAACCTATGGTTGCAATACCACCATATTAATATCAAATAATCAAAATTACTACTCTGTTTTCACACTAGCGTAGTACAGCAGCCTATCTTGTATTACAAAAGCTGAAGCGTTATTACTCACCTGTATTTAAGTGTTTGCCGTGGCCACCTGGCGAGAAAAAAAGAAAGATAAAATCACTTAATGAGCGAGCTTTCGGAGAAGGAATGCAAATCAATTGAGTAAATTTTGCAGAAATTAACCTGCACAATAATAATAATAACATGCTGCTAACCTTTGCATCCGTCATCCTCTGGGCTATAGGGGTTGCCGTCGTAGCTCTCCTCGCAATGGCATGTGTAGCCTCTGTTTCCTGGTTTGCAGTAGCTATGCACGCTCTTGCAGAGTTTTGGTGTACCTCCTGAGTGCAGTTCGGGTGCGACTTGGTGTTGGGTTTGGGTAAGCCTGGCAGCGGCAGGACCTCCCAGTGCAGAAGCATGGGAACGTCCTGCGCCGCTACCGACCACCAGGAGTTGTCGGCGGAGTTCCGCTGATGCTGATCATCGAACCACCCTGCCTCTGCGATTAACACGTATCCATCCATCGGGAGGTTTTCTTCAATCTGATAATAGCCCACTACATTAGGTAGCATGCCGTTGGTGGACATGGATATCGGTGACCGGCAGCAGCCCATGCCGTAGCAGCTTTGCATCGCCTTGACGACCCAGCTGCCTCTCATGTGCTCGGGGCAGAAGGAGGTGCAGCCGCTGATGATCATGGTATCGCCGTCGTCCTCGTACACCGTGGCATTCGCGTTGCACCCCATGAGTATGAGCTCGTTTCGAGTGGAGAGTGAGAAGGGCACCTCGCGGCGTTCAAAGATCCGGGGTTCAGAACCATCCATGGTGCCTTCTCCCTCGAAGTAGAACGCGGGGCCATGTCCAGAGGTGATGTTCAGAATGGGGCCGGAATGTGCGACGCGCACCGTCGAGGCGGAGATGTCGAAATCTGTGACTCGGAAGAAACCGCGGTTGCCGACGTGCAGCCGCGGGGGGGCGTGGCTTGTGTCGCAGGTGAGGCCGAACCTTGGCATATAGCTACTGGACGACTCGGTGCCTTCAATCCAGAATGGATGCGGCACACGAATAGTGCCGCATAACCTGTTGCCTTTTTCTGCATCGATCGGAGGATGGAAACGTCAGCGTCTCAATGCTAACAAGCCAAGCATTTGCTGTTGTTGTCACCCTCATGTGTAAGTGTAAGCATGTACCCTACTACACACCCCTATTACATGGTTTCTAAAAAATGAACTAGCAGATGCCTTTCCTATTGAATTCTACCATCTGTCCTGGATGGCTTTCCTATTGAGGTTTGGGGTCTAGTTTCCGAGGATTTATTTACCTTATTTCAAGATTTCTTTGATGATAAGATAGATGTCTCTAGGCTTAACTATGGTACTATTATTTTGATTCCCGAAGGAATGGGGGCACACAAGATTCAAATGTTTAGACCAATATGTTTGTTGAACGTTTTATTTAAAAAGTTTACCAAGGTAATGAACAATAGAGCCATTCTAGTTGCGGATGAGGTTGTTTCGAAAATTCAATCTGCTTTTATAAAAGGGAGATTTATACTAGATAGTGTGGTTATTTTACAAGCGACTATGCATTACCTTCATGCTAAAAAGGAGTCAGGAGTTCTTTTTAAAGTTGATTTTGAAAAAACGTACGGTAAGATTAACTTGGAGTTTATGTTTTCAGTGTTGGAAATGAAAAGATTTCCAATAAAGTTTGTTCATCTAACTAAGAAAGTAGTGCAGAAAGGTAAAGTTAATGTTATGTTAAATGACAATTTAGGACCATACCTCTTACAAGAAAAGGTTTAAGGTAGGGAGACCCTTATTCCCCAATTCTTTTTAACATTGTAGCCGATGTTCTTGCGACTCTGGTTTCAAGAGCACAATAACAAGGTTACATTAAAGGCTTGATTCCTGGAATGTATAAGGGAGGGTTGTCATTGTTACAATATGTGTACGATACCATCTTCATGTTTTAAGATAACTTGGAATATGCTAGGACTCTAAAGATAATTCTCTATACTTTTGAACACTTAATTGGTCTGAAAAATAATTTTCTGAAAAGTGAAATCTATTGCTTTGGTTCAGCTAAGGAAAAGCTAGCAAGAGGAATATGCTCATATATTCACTTGCAAGGTGGGTGACATACCCTTTAGATATTTAGGCATGCCTCTCTATTATAAACGACTTAGTAAGATAGACTGGAAGCCAGCGGAGGAAAAGGTAGAGAAGAAATGTCCTTGCTGGCAAGGTGGTTTATTGTCTTTTGGGGACAGGCTCATTTTGACTGAGACATGCCTAAGTAGTGTACCCAGTTTTATGATGTCCTTTTTTAGAGTACCAAACGGGGTCCTGAAACGCTTCAATTTCTGTAGAGCTAGAATTCTTTGGCAAGAAAAAGATGGGGTCTAGAAATACCACCTAGTGAAGTGGGATGATGTATGTCAGTCAAGAGACCAAGGGGGCCTAGGAGTAACTAATTTAGACATTAAAAACATTAGTGTTCTCTGCAAGTGGTTGTGGCATTTAGAAAACGAGGAGGGACATTGGCAGAACATTTTAAAGTGTAAATATCTGAGAACTGGTACTCTTACCCAAGATAGAAATTATGGAGGATGTTCACACTTCTGGTCTGGTCTGATGGAAGTGAAATCTTTTATAGTTGTTGTAAGTGAATTCTAGGTGATGGTTGTAAGACAAGGTTTTGGGAAGATGTTTGGGTAGGAGATAAGCCGCTGCGTGTGCTTTTCCCTAGGTTATATATAATCTAAATTTTTCGCAAAATGTTACTGTAGCCAAAGTTTTTGCTTAGGAGTTCAATTGCATTAGATTCAGGCGTTGCTTATATGGTGAATCTCTGGAGATGTGGAATAAGATGTTAGGTATGTGTAGTAATATAATTCTTACCCAGGAGTCGGATAGAGTGAGATGGAGTTTAACTAAATCCGGTATTTTCTTGGTTAAATCTCTTTATACTTACCTCATTGCGAGAAAAGTTTTGTTTCCTTATAAAATTATTTGGAGGATGAGAATTCCTCTTTTTTTTTTTAACGGCACAACGGGGGGCAAACTGTCCACCTGCATTTTTTCATTGAGAAAAGGCAAAACACCCAAAACTATTACAAAAAAAGGGGGGGGGGGGCGTCAGCTCAAGGGTTACAACAGCGCGGCGCACCACTGCTCTACACTCTCAAAGCTAACACGGGAAGGGACCCGAGCCCGCCATAGCCGCAGATGTTCAATGACTTGCTCGAGGATCGCTGGAAGGGGGAGACGGACGCCGTCGAAAACCATCTGGTTCCTGGTTTTCCAAATCACCCAGAGGAGGCATGAGGTGACAGTGCTCCACAGTAGGAGTGAGACCCAAGCCGCTTCAACAGAGGTGGGGAGGGCGCATCGACGAGGCCCGAGTGTGCGCCGCCAGAACAGCCGCAAGCGGTAGCAGGTGAAGAATAGGTGGGCGAGAGTCTCAGGTTGACGCGGGCAAAAGGGACACACGTCGGTGTCCAAGCACCCGATGTGCCGCAGAAAGGCACGCGTGCGAGTATTGCCGTGGCGGAGGATCCAAACGAACACCTTGACCTTGAGTGGCGCGTACCCAGCCCAATTCAGGTCGTGAAGGGGAGGGCCGCATCCGGAGCTCTTCAACATCTTGTACACGCCCCTGGCACTGAACTGATGGGTGTCACCCCATGCAAGAGACCGCTCGTCATCCGCAGTGGAGGAGCGCGCGAGGAGGTGATCGAGAGCGCCGTGAAGCACACGAAGCTCCACCCAAGCATGGTCAGACACCCTGTCATGTGTACAGAGCACAAGGGGTCCATCCGCAAGTGCGTCGGAAACAGAGCCGACAGCGCGGATCATATGGGAATACGCCGCAGGCAGGGCGGTCGAGAGTGCACCAAGCGAGGTCCAGTTGTCCCCCCAGAGGTCCACGGAACGGCCGTGCCCCACACGCACAGAAGTGATTGCCCGATACAGGGGTAGAAGCGACGAGAAAACCTGCCAAGCGGGGGTCGGGGAGGGGGCAGGTGCGACATGAGTTCAAGGACCCAGTCGGCCCACGGGGTGCGCTGCCCGGAGAGGACGACGTGAAGTTTCTTGAGCAGGAGACACGTGTTATGAAGAGCGAGGTCGACAATACCTAGCCCTCCCTCAGAGCGGAGCCGGCACACCACCTCCCACGACACCTGGCACGAGCCACCCGAGCAGGACGTCATGGCACTCCACAGCATACCACGGCGGGGGCGATCCATCTTCGCGATTGTCCCTTTAGATAGTTGTGTCACCGACATCGCATAAATCAAAGCATTTATTTGGTTGCTTGTTAAAGATAGAATCTTAACCAAAAATAGCTAAGAAAGGATGCAAAGGTTGTACTCTCGTGGATTTATTGTGTGGCTGTAATCAGACTCTCAATCATCTTTTTTTGAATGTCCTCTAGCTAGGTACAATTGGAATGTTGCAGGTTGTGCACTGGGAATAGCCAATAAGCCTGAAAGTTTATTTGATCTCTGTCAAAATTGGATTACCAAATTCCCTGGTAGAGATAGGGTGGTTGTTATGATTGGTTCTGCTGTTTTGCTGGTCGTGTGGCCCTTTTGGTAAAAAGAAAAATGAATTTTATCTTTCATAAATCCACATTCTGTTTTATCGTTGGCATATTACGTTGTATACTTTTTAATAAAAAAAAGAAACTTGAAACTTTTCCCACCCAAAGAAAAAAATAGCAGAGCTGGAGGCACCTTTGAGAGCGGAAGAATTGACGCATCCACCGGGCATTTCATGGTTGCCGTGGGTTCCTGGTGGGCAGCTGCACTGAAACCATCCTTGTGTGTTGTTACACTGACCGAAGCACCCATGTTCTTCTTTATGCTCGCACTCGTCGATGTCTGCAAGGCAGGCATCCATTCATCCATGGATGAGACGAAAAAGTAGTACGTACTGTAGAATGCAGTGCAGTGCAAAAGAGAAATGGAGAGGAATTAATTAGGGAGTGCCTAGATCTCAGGCGTCTGAGAACTTTTTAGGTCTAAGTCGCTGATGTCATCCTAATATTTGTGCTAATTCTCAGTTACAACCTTATAAGATTTGTATTAATTCTCAGTTGCAACCTAGTTGCAACTCATTAAATTCTCAGTTACACCCTAGTTACAACTCATGTGTAACTTCCAGTTTGCACGAATCACGAGGTAAATCGAACGGTGAAAGAGACGACTGAGACCTAAGAAGTTCTCAGGCGCCTGAGAACTAGCAAAACCGAAACCGAATTAATTAAGGTGGTAAGTACCAACCTTTGCATCCGTCGGGGAGGTAGGGATTTCCTCGGTAACCAACACTGCAGGTGCATCTATAGCCCCCTCTAGCCCCTGCTCCGCAGTATCTTGTGTCGTCGCTATCAGGCACGGCGGCGGCGGCGCCATGCCCAACGCCGACCTCCCACTCCAGCCACACCGGAACCGGCATCCTGGCGAGCTTGGGCGGGTGGGAGAAGAGCACGTCGGAGCCGAACTGCTCATCGAACCATCCCTGCTTAGCCACAAGGACGTGCACCGGACCTCCTCGCTGCAGGTCTGCGCTGTGGTTCAGGCCGAACCATTTCATTTGCACGCCGTAGACAGCAAGCTTCTTCCCCTCCACCTCCAGATCCGTGACGATGGGGGCACGGCAGCACCCAATGCCATTGCATCCGCTGGCGAGCGGGTAGCCCGCGGATCCATACCTTGTGTCGCACAATGTGAAACAGCCGCTCATGGTGATGTTGGCGCCGTTCATCAACGTCGCCGCCGTGTTGCAGCTCAGCACGGTGAGCTCGTTTTCGCTCCCCAGCCTGTAGGGTCCGTCGTCCCCAAGGCCGCCATCGCCGGGGAACAGTGCTCCGTAGCCCTCTGAGGCGTCAGACCCCGCTACACTGATATTCATGTCGCCGCTGTGAACGACGGTCATGGTAGCGTTGTAGAGGTCGATTCCCATGACTTGCAGGCCACCCAGGCGCAGCGCCTGGGTTCCCTCATCGCAGGTGAGGCTGAACCCTGGCAGGGAGCAGTTGGCCGCCGGGCCTATGCCGAATGGGTATGGCACCTCCACCTCCCCGCACGACGTGAGGCAGCCGGACAGCCCGATGGGTGGACTCGGACTCGGAGCAGCAGCGGCAGAGACCATCAGCGACAGCATCAGTGCTGCCGCCGCCGCCGCTGTCGCAGAGAGTGTTCTTTCCGTCATTATCATGTGATGGTGGTGGTGGTGGTGGTACTGTAGCATAACATCGTTGCCGGAGTTATACTAGTACTACTAGCTTTGGTCCGATGTCACCTACCGTTGGTCCTCCTCAGCTTTATTTAGCTCGTCTGTACAACTTTGTTTACTTAAACACCAGATCAGGATTAGCTGGACGGAACGAAAGCAGCAGTGATATATTCGCCTCGATCAGGGTAAATTAACAACCCAAACACGCATTCATGCTTTGCACGCTGACTAAACAATAACCGGCCGTAAAGCTGCAGAGTTCAGACACAAAAGCCAAGCGAGTTACAAGCCTCTCAAAGCTTGAAAAACTCAGCTATGTTGGGTCATGTGACCTCCACCTGGAGGTGTTTCGGCAATCCCGTTACGACCCGTAAAGTTTAACATGTTTCAATCGTTGATTGAGTTTCGCATCCAAGGACCGAGGTGTTACTTAAGAAAGGAGTGAAAAGAAAACACTAGCGTGAGAGCAAGTGAGAGTGAGCAAGCAACCATTGTGGCTGTTGTGAGAAGGTGAAAAGACACACAAGAACATCAAAACCTAGTGAGAAGAGAAAGAAGAATGAGAGATGATTTCTATTCAGATTTCTGAGTTCTGACCGGTTTGTCTTCAAGGTGGTGTTTGGAGACTCAAACATGATTGGGTTGGATTCAATCTTGGTGAGCTTATTACTTACTTTGGGTATTTTGATCTAGTTAGCTGGTTTGAGATTTGAATCAGTGTAGCATCAGATTTGGAAGCGATTCAGTCAGTTCGGACTGTTGCGGTTTTAGCACAGAGTAGTTTTGGTAGACGGACAGATTGGACAGGCAAACGGTGTCCTACTGAGCTGAAATTTTAGGGTGTATTTTGGGAACTCGTATGTCCACTTGGTTCTGATTGGATATGTGGTCCCTTCCAAACTCACGTACCTTGATCTCATCAGGAACAACCTTAAGGAGTCATACCACCATCCGTCGCAAACCTCTCATCCCTTACCACACTATACCTTGGACAAAACCAGTTGCAAGGATCCATTCCAGATTTGGGTAAACTGTCATGCCTACAAAGCCTCGAACTCTCCTACAACAATCTATCAGGGACAGTGCCACCCTCCATTTACAATTTTTCTTCATTGGAATTTCTTGGGTTGAGCGACAACAATCTTGGAGGAACACTGCCTTCTGATATGGGTAACACACTTCCAAACATCCAGATGGTGATTATGCCTAACAATCATTTTGAGGGAGATATACCTGCCTCGCTACAAAATGCTTTGGCATGATGGATATTCATCTAGGCAACAACTCTCTGACTGGGGTGATTCCTCCTTTCAGCTCCATGACAAAACTGGAGCGCATAATGTTGAGGCTGGAGAGTGAACATTCTTCTCTTTGGATTGTACGCAGCTGGTAAATCTGAACGTGGGTAGAAACAACCTGCGCAGGGATTTACCGGCAAAATCCATAGCAAATCTGCCCAAAATCTTGAAGGCCCTAACTCTTAGGTCAAACAACATATCTGGCGCCATCCCCATGAAGATTGGGAACCTGTCTAGTCTTTCCATGCTCTATCTTGATAGAAATCTTTTCATGGGGCCTATACCTTCTACCCTTGGTCAGCTACGCAATCTGATTGTTCTTAGCCTATCACAGAACAATTTTTCCAGCAAAATAACTCCTTCCATTGGCATCTTAGATCAACTGGAAGAACTGTATTTGCAAGAAAATCAGTTGAGTGGAAGCATACCTGAAAGTTTAGGCAGCTGCCAGAGCTTGTTGGCACTAAACCTTTCATGTAACACCCTTGGTGGAAGTATAAGCGGGCACATGCTGGGTGGGTTGAATCAGTTGGGTTGGCTACTTGATTTATCACACAACCAACTCTCAGGTTCCATACCACCAGAGGTGGGTAGCTTGTTAAACCTTGGTTCCTTGAACATCTCTCACAACAACCTCACAGGCAGAATCCCGTCCACGTTCGGCGAATGTGTCCGGTTGGAGGCACTTCGTGTAGAAGGGAACCTCCTGCAAGGAAGCATCCCACAAGCACTAGCAAACCTCAAAGGCATCGAAATTTTAGATTTATCCCACAACAATCTATCTGGCGCAATCCCAGAGTTCCTCGAGACTTTCACCTCACTGCAGTACCTCAATATGTCCTTCAACAACTTGGAAGGACCAGTTCCGACCGGTGGAGTGTTCGGTAACACAAGTGGTATTTTTGTCCAAGGGAATCCACACCTTTGTGCAAGTGTTGCATCAGAAGAGTTGCCTAGGTGCTTTGCTTCGGGATCCACCAAAAAGCACAAGTTCATCATTCCATTGCTGATAGCTCTTTCAGCAATTGTTGCAATTGTTTTGATCTTGGGTCTGCTCAACGTTTGGTTCAAGAGGAGGTACAAATCCAGTGAGAGCATTGACCATTCGTATATGGACCTTCAAAGGATCACATATAGAGATGTAAACAAAGCAACCAATAGTTTTTCTCTAGCCAACATAGTTGGTTCTGGGCAATTCGGGACAGTCTACAAAGGTTGGTTCGACTCAGATGATGGTACAGTTGCTGTTAAAGTCTTCAAGCTCAATCGGCATGGCGCGTTGCATAGCTTCATTGCAGAGTGCAAGGCGTTGCAACACATCCGCCACCGGAATCTCGTGAAGGTGATAACTGCATGCTCAACTTATGACCAAGTGGGGAATGAGTTCAGAGCTCTAGTCTTTGAATATATGGCGAAAGGTAGCCTTGAAAACCGACTTCATAACCAGTGCGGCGATCTGAGTTTAGGGGCAATATTATGCATATCAGTTGACATTGCTACTGCTCTTGAATACCTTCACAACCAGTGCATCCCACCAGTTGTGCACTGTGATCTGAAGCCAAGCAATATACTTTTCGACGACGATGATACTGCGCGAGTCTGTGACTTTGGTCTAGCAAGGATAATTCATGGCGGTTCATCTGGAGGGCAGAGCGGCACGACAAGCATAGTTGGACCAAGGGGATCTATTGGCTACACACCTCCTGGTGAGTCTGTTTTACGAGCACGCATTAAGATGATGTTAACGAAAACTAGGTTAATACTAGCATGTCTAGTTTTTTGTGCTCCTCTTATGTACCGGTTTTCAAAACAATGCAGAATATGGCATGGGCAGTGAGATCTCAACTGAGGGCGATGTCTACAGCTATGGCATTATTCTTTTGGAAATGCTAACAGGGAAACGACCAACTCACGAGGAATTCAATGATGGCTTTACGCTCCACAAGTATGTTGATGCAGCAATTTCACGACCCCGAGACATTCTTCCCCCCAGCCCTACATCAGGAACAAGATATCATCGTGTCGATCATATCCCAAACTGTCAAGAAAACAAGACATATACGCTGAATGATATATGTGCTCTCCAGCTCCTTAAACTCGGCATGTTATGCTCAGCGGAATCACCAAAGGACCGCCCAGCAATGCATGATGTTTGCAGTGAAGTAATCCAAGTAAAAGAAGCATTCTTCTCTGTGGACAAATGAAGTAATTACCTTACATCATGAAGACAAGGGCCGTGGATGAAGCTCGTTGCTGTGAAATACTACTTCTGCATAACAAATATGACGAAGGCATGATAATATGTCGCCTTCTTTTCTAGTATAAGCCAATTTCTCCGGCTCACTATTTGTATGTTTTCATAAATAAATTAATTAATAGCCCTTTGTCTGATAACCTAGATGAGTTTCTGCTGGGTCGATTTCTTCTTTGATACTTCCTTCACTGGAAAACCTAGAAGCCTAGAACAAAAACACAGTGTACGGCTGTACGCACATGTCAGGTGCCTGCATTAAACAGAGATTTAATAGATATTACAGCTAGAACTGCAAAGCTCATTTTTCCAGTTCACCTCTCACCACGAACTTGAAATTTTTCATAAAGAAAATGACCATTTGTAACCTATACAAAAACTTTCAACATATAAATGAATAGTTCTCGAGTTAAAGAGCCAGAAAATTTGGACAAGTCATGAAGCCTGAGTCACATACTCACATCCATGAATTATTTCACTGTTTGGAAGCACAGAAAAAACAAGAGAAAACAATTTGCCACAATTGCTTTCCCCTCAAATAGGTCACAGGTTTCTACTTTACCTTAAAACGAAGACCTGTAGTAGAACTAGGAAGAACATGAACAAAGAAGTACAACCATGACATGCCTGGTAGTTACAATCAATCATAGCGCAAACTGCAAATGAGTAATTGAACTAATCTGCCTCTTAAAGTTTTCCATATACACAGATGCCTGGTCATACATGTGAGATCATCGGTTGCTGCACACCAAGGTTGCAACCACACCAAAATGATGTATCAAATTACAGAGACAAGTATTCTTTACACAACAAAAAAAAAAAAAACGAACGATGCGAAACGATAAAGCGCGCACTCCTGGCTGGATGTTCTTCAACTTCTTACATGGGCTTCCACATTCTTGTCGCACAAAACAGCATAGCTCAGTCACCCAACAGCCTTTTTTCCTTAATCACTTCCTTTTGCAGGGAGGAATGGTGATACCTTCATCTAATCAGCACCTAAGAGCACCCCAAACATTTACTTACCGGGCCTAGGAACTCTAGGAAACCATGTGGCGTAGGTGGGGGTGAATTTTCATCTTCTTTTGAAGAAGGCAGATGTTTGAGGAATGCCCTAACTGCACCGGTTACACCATCCTCAGATTCCATGGCCTTGGCAAGCTCCACAGCCTTTTCTTTTACCTAGAATCACATGAGAAGTTGGTTATGTGTAATTTTACTAATCAAGTATTGATTGGTACTTCTGCCCAAGTGCAAAGAATAAGTTACCTCTGGCTCCAACATGAACTTCATAGCATCAACCAGTTTCTGCAAATTGAATTGTTCAACTGGTATAGGCACAGGCCCTACCCCTCGAGCATGCACCCGGTCTCCCCAGAATTGTTGGTCGCCAAAGAAAGGTACAATAGTTGTAGGGCACTAGATCACAGAAATAGTGGGTTAGAACTAATTCTAAGAGTTGGTCCCAAAATTGCAAAAAAATTAAAAGAAAAATAGAAAACATTATGATCAGATGCTAATTGTCAGTTGCTGAGCTAGTTATAGACAGTAATAGGGCTTTTATCAGAGAGACTGCAAATAACTGCAGACATGCACTGAGAAGAAATTGGTTTCAACAGATTGTTGCTAAGAACTACTCCCTCCGTTTTAAAATATAAGATGTTTTAGCTTTGTGAAAGGAGTATATCTAGACCCCTTTTAGTGTATAGGTTCATGTAGGTTTGGAATGAACCTACACACTAAAATAGGTCTAGATTCACTCATTTCACAAAGCTAAAACATCTTTATTTTGAAACGGAGGGAGTACCTATCAACAATCGGTTCAAAATTTAACTTCTTGTAGTACAGTATTTGTACCGAGAATAGTGTGAAAGTCACGTCCCATTGTGACGAATCGCTCGTAACAGTGTAACTGATGAGTATAAAGCACACCAAACTTTGCACTACAGAGAGAGAGGGAGGGGAGTGCGAGGGGGGGGGGGGGGTACCGCTGCTTTCAGGCCGGCAGCTGTCGTTCCAGCTCCACCATGATGCACCTATGGAGGTAAAAAGAAATTTTGAGCCCTACCCTCAACAGAACACACAAATACAGACATCATTAGCACTATAGTGATCACACTGGAGTGCTTTCACCAAAAATATCGATTAATTAGCTTAACAAAATTAGATAACATAAAGTATTGACTGATGATCACTAATAAATATATTATATTAATAAATAAAAGATAATATGATTCATGAACCAAGAGTAACAAGCAATAGCTTACCACTGCCTTACACTGCAGGAAAAGCCAGTCATGAGGGCAGTTGTCAAGTACATATATGGAATCTTTTGGTTCTGCCACTGCAGAAGGTTCAAGAATTCAGGATGGACAGAAAATGTATGGCACAACCATAAAGTGAAACGTCCACACAAATCACAATATGAACTTACGGGTTCCGAGGCCACCCCAACCTTTGTTAATAATACCTCTCTGTCCGGTCATTTCAAGTGCTTGGATAATGGTTTCAGTCATCTTTGTTGGATCTTGAACTGGCTAGAATATCAAGAAAAAATGTAAAAATAGTTAAGGGCTTAAGGCATTGTTGTAGCTTGCCAAAAGCAGATATCATTTCAATTTTTAAATTTCACAGTTATTTGAGAGTCTATTTAGATGCAACAGCAAAACCTTATTTAATAAAGATTCCTCTGACTAACTAGATTCCAGTGTAGAACAACACCATAACAGCAACCTGCACCTAACAAGGAGCTCTCGTAGTGCAGCTAAACATTGGTACCCACGGCCTCAAGCACAGAAATAGCTTATGAGATGCTGCAAAGCTTCTAAGTGACAAACCAGTTTCTTGTTATCTGCTACTGCAAGCAGTGACAAAAGCATGTACGAAGCCGTTTTCCACAAAAAACATGAAGAGTTTCACTAATCCACAAAGTGCATTTACTGTCATTGCATATGCATATGCAATTACGTAGTTAACCCTTTCTTCAGGCAATTTAAACTGTAGATACAAATCTAGGTCAACAAATGTGCCAGCATATCAAAAACAAGTTGGGACACAATAGGTGAACTAATGCTGTAATGCACCATAACAGAATAAGAAAATGGAGATAAATACGACATGCAGTAAATATAAGAAGGTCAAACTGATCTTACAAGGCTACCAAAACCAACATAAATGGGCTTGTCACCAGCTTCAAGCCATTTCACGAGTTCTTCAGGTGGTTCGTAATCAGAAGCAAGATCGAGGAAGCAGAATCCAACAACATCAATCTTGGGGCCCCAGTCTACATTCAAATATATGGCAGCTTTAACATTGAGTTACAGATCATGGACAACTAAAAATTACTGAGTCCAGGATAAACTTCATCAGAAAAATCCAATGCTATAGTTTTCTCAATAAGCTACTCCATTTGTGCATCACAAGTTCACAACTGCAATTACAATCTCAATATGAGTTATAAAAGCTCCTTAGGTAATTAGTAGTGATAAATATGCACATATTCTAGCTAGTAAGGACTTCTTTATGATCTCAGCATTCCCTGAAATTTTAATCTACGAGGTTACAGTAAACAGGGAATTGAGATGCAATCATGCAACTTCCCAACTAATTGGCACTCACAATTTTAATCTTGACACAACCTATTGAGAAGTCTGAAGGAGTGATGCAATGGTTCAAGTATGCCACATCACTAGTGCCATCACCACTATCTAGTTAACTACTTAACTCACCAGATTTATATTTCATAAAGACTAGGAGGGATGGATTCATGAAAGATACAAGGTTGAAGCAGGGAGGAACCAAATGGACCTGGTACTATCTTAACTTTGCCCATTTGTATTTTGTATACAGAAAATGGAGTAGAAACAAAATCACTTGCAACGGTAATTAACACAATCAAGAATAAAAAGGTTAGAAATGATCCAATTTCAGCTCAAATTAATATGAATCAAAGACCTTTTGGTTTTGGGACAAGATGAGGACTCCAGATGTATCCATGAGGAATGTCACTTCCAGAACCCTGTGAACCACTTAGGTATGTTACTGGGCGTAGCTTCAACTTCTTTTTCCTGAATTCATTTATCATATCCCGTATCCCAAGCCAAATCATGGAGTCAACAATTTGGTAAGAAAGCTGTAAATGTAGACAGCCATTAGAAGGTAACAAATCAGAAGCGGAAATTATACTATTTCAGGAAATAACATCTAGGGCACCCAGTTCAAGTAGATCTTCAGACAATGCTTGCGGCCAGTTAGGTTAGGCTATTGATTTTGATTGCAAAAACTGAAGTCAACCATACCGGCACATCTAACCAAACTAAAACCAGTAAATGACGTAAAATAGTTTGTTCTCCTCAAAAGATACTTGATGCTTATACTGCGACTATATGGTCCTGAAGGCAGCACCATAAAGAAAGAATCCAGTTGTTGTAAAGAACTCCGCTTGAATTATGATAACTAAAGCAATGTACATAGCAAGAGAACTTACATGTGCAATAAGTTAATACATGTAAACAGAAGAAATTCCTGGTGAAAGAAACATAGGGTTTTCGGCTAACTATGAACAGAACAAAATCAATTGACAAATGACGAATCAAAGACCAGCCTTGCCACAATGCAAATGAGCTATAACCAACTATAGATTTCAAATATAGCCAAGATTCAGGCATATATACGACAGCTACACAAAGATTCATTACAGCAAACATAGAAAATACCTTAGTTGTACTACTCCATAGGGTCACATGCACCTCAAACTTTAACTCAAACCATGGACGACGCGAAAGATAAATAATAATAATAGATAGAAAATTGTTTTTTTTTCTTTCTTAAAATATTTCCACATGTATCTACTTGTATGTTCTTTTCCATGAAATTTGCAGTGATTTGGTATGGATTCAAACAAACCTCCGATACTCTGAACAAATATTAAATACAACATAAACTTACTCGATATCCAGCTGATGTTTTCACGCGAGAAAGAGGATGAGGAAATTCACTAGTTGGCCTGAACAAGCAGCATAAGTTAGATCTCCAAATGACTATTCGTCAGCAACTGTCTTCAAAAAGGAAGCATAACAACAGTACTCACGTCCATGGCATGGTAAAGAATATATGAATGGGTACTTTTAGCGCCTCTGCCACGTGTGTATGTCCTGAAAAAATATTGAGATCAGCAGGATCAGAAAATTCGTAATTTTACATATTGTAATGAAGTATATTAACATGGTTATCTGGACCATAAAGAGAAACTGAGAAAAATAAATAAAGTGATCCAAAGGCACATATAAACACCTATGCGAGACATTATCACCTCATCATGTGGACATTAGAGGGCAGTGGTACCATTTATTAAAGGGAACAAGGCGTGGATTAAAACTCTCGAATTCAATAAGACTAGAACCACCCCATTGTGGTTGTTCCATTTCCATTTGAACAGCTAAAAAACAAAGGCTCAGTATATCTTTTCATCTCCTCGCAACAGACAGGCCCTATTTTGAAAAAGGAACATGTCCATACTTTGTGTATAGTTCCGTATAACACCCTCTACTTTAAGCAGACGTTTAACCCCCCTAAACTTAAACAGATGAAATTATAACATGGCACTCGGTTTCAAGATGATTTCACTATGCTGATAGGTTTACGGTGGTCATGTCAAGGTTTTAAATCCTAGCCCACACCACAAGCAAACGTAAATACATGTCCTGATGATTTTCACATTACAAAAGAGAAGGGTGAGTGTTTATTTGTCGGGTAATCTCATTAAAAAAATTGGTCTCTTTTGGTCGTGTTAATCAATTTATGCATGTAGTCATGAGTTGCAGTTCAATCAGATTATGAACATTCTCTATTCTATTTTTTTGCACCATTCTTTATTCTAATTTCTTGAATTCGGCAAATGAAAGGAATACAACATGTTACACTAGCATGCTTTTTCAGTAAAAATAACCATTTTCAAGCCCTGCACAAAAGAGAAGCCTCTAGAAAAAAGGTGAAACAGGAAGAGAACTTTATGAGTTTATTACTAAGCCAATATCCTTATTGATGGCAAAACAAAGTAAACCATCACCATGGTAAAGCATAAAGTAAGTAATTGAGCTGTCGCTACAACAATTTGGTCTGTATAAGTAAGCTAAATTGAAAGTTGTAAGATTGAGCCATGCGTGAGAAAAGTTGTCAGGTTTTGAACTTTTGATTAATAATACAGAATCTTATGATTATCCTATGATAATGCGGGAGAATTCAATCCCGACTATAAATGAGTATGTCCAGAATACTGGTATTTTTCTCTTTGCCAAGAAATAGACCCTAAGGTTGTGTAGTAGTATCAGTACTCCCTCCGATCCAAATTAATGGACTCCGATCCAAATCTGAGTCCATTAATTTGGATCGGAGGGAGTAAGTGAAATTTGCCTTTCGACCCTAAGCTTTAGGGAAATGAAAGCACATCATAAGAAAATAATCCAAAGTAAACAAGATACACTAACCATATGCCGGTGGATTAGCAATAATTGCATCCACTTTGAAAGGAATGCCAGTGTCAGGATCAGGATCTTTGCATGCAGGCAGCAAGGAAAATATAATTTCTTTCATCTGCTTTCTTTGAATAGGAATTTCTGATGGGCCTGAAGGCAGGAACCCTTTATTCTTCACCATGTCTGCTCAGAGTGTCAATATACCAATGAATTAATATTCGTATGCTATAAAGTTGGGGAAAAACAATACATCGCAATAGAAACATACATTCAGCAAGTAGTTTTGGATCTCCACCAAGTGGGAAAAACTCCAGCCCAGCTGTCAGTACGAACTCCTTATAGTTGGCATGAGTGGCTAATCTCACACGGTGTCCATAATCCTACAAGAAAGGTCACAGCTGATCCTTGTAATAACGGAAAACATCAATGTGGTGACATACTGACATTAAGCTGGAAAGAAAGGTACGTGAACTAACCGAAGTTCCCAGACAAGAACATAGGAATATGGGAATAATAACAATGTTAGCCTGGGCTAACCTGTAAGCGTTTTGCTATAGCAACAAATGGCTGAACATCTCCCCTTGTACCCACAATAAGTATAACAATCTGCATAGGAGGTATGGATGGTATATCTGCTCCATCCAATGATTCTTCAACAGTGACATCACCATAGCCATCCTCTCCTCCAACATCAAGTGGAGCCAAATCCAGAGAGCTTGGTACATCAACAACCACAGTTCCATCATCTCTCACTGTAGCAATGCGGTTTAGCATTTTGAGCTGTGCAATCGGACATGGAGGGGATTAAAAGAGAGAGAGAAAAGCTTTCGGCAGCCAGACACAAATCAGTGCATCTGATACTTTGGCATGTGACAGGGTACCACGCAATGCATCACAATATGTTGAAACTTACAAGACTTAACAGAACTATATCGTTACAACCAGCTAAACTAGTTGCAATTTCATCAGTTCCAACTTTCAAAAGAGATGTAATTTACATATAAAAAATTCTCAGTCCCAAACATATTAATGACAACCTTCATACCGAAGCTAACATAATTAACAATTCAATAGTTCATAGATTTACATAAACAGACGAAGCAGATGAATAGCATGAAAGAAAAGCTACAATTTCATCATAGAAAGGAAGATAAACGAGCCAATCTATACACACCTTTTTCCTTACGGAAATCTTATCATCCAATAACTGTTTAGCAGGATCATTATTCTGCCGGCGTCTCTCGGTTTTCGACCTTTCCAAATTCGACGGTCCTGTAGTTTCAGTAATTATTTCAGCATCCTTGATCACTCCTGGCATAGTGCTTGATCTATGGAGGTTCCCGTTGTCTATAAGGAAAAGATGACTTGAGAGTCGAATCAACAGCAATAAAAAGATTATAGCGTTTCTAATTTACATACCCCTCATTACCACAACATGAATGAAAGATACTGGGACTGAATTGTATAAACAGAAGAATAATGATAAGTTTTCTAATACATCCTCTTACCGTGCATCTGATGCGCTATGTTTTTACTGTTGATGATGCAATTGCCTCATGGAATATACCGAGCACAAGTAAAGCAAAAGTTCAGGAACATCTGGTTCAGGTAAACCTATATACGTATGCTCTGGGAAGCATTCTTTGACAGTGTTAAAGCAGCATTCTCTTCGGATCGCCAGGATTATCACGCACGGAAACTCACAACATAGTAAAAGAAATCAGATTCAGCGGCGTGATATATTTTCATGTTTCCGCTGTAATGTTAGTTCCAATGTCACCTAAGTATCTAATACTAGTTCTTATAATCTCAAAAAGAAATTCAAGCGGCGATTATTCAAGTGGAGAGGGGCGGTGGAAATAATCCAGGGCAGTGCAGTGCAGACCATCCCCCAAATGACCCGGCCTACACCACCGAGGGCACGCACCAGCACTCCTGGCAATGCCCAAATTAGCACACAGCCTCCACCTAGGTGCTATTACTATTTCTCCAAGAAGAAAGTCAGATTTCCCTTGTTGTAGCAGAACCCTAGTCAGCCCTGTCCTCCTCCACCCACGCTGCCGCCGACGAGGTGGGATAGCGAGACGGGAACAGGGATCACGACGGGCGCGGCTCCCGGGGAAGAGAGGAAGCTAGCTAGCTAGCTACACCCGCCGTGGGCCCTAGGAGCCGAGGCGGGTCGGGGGACGGGAGAGTTTTTTCACCTGCGGAAGAGGAAGACGTCGACGGCGCCGTGGGTAGTGCCGCCGAGGCAGGGCTGTCGCGACTGTGCGCCTCCGCCGCTCCTCCTATATCTTCCGCGCCCTTGCCTCCCCCGCCGGTCGGCTCGGCATCGGCCATTTGTACCGCCCCCGCTGCTGGCCCGGTGGGCCCGGAGATTCCAGACTTGGCGCGGCGGTTACTCCTCCGCCTGGACCTCCTGCTGTTGCGGCGGGGAGGGGGAAAGGAGCGGCCGACGAGATGCGGGATGAGAAGCCGGAGGATTCGCGGTGGCCGTCGGCCCCGCGCGCCGCTGCCTGCCTCGCTGTGATGTGCTGCGCTGCCTCCTTCTGTCGCAACTACGAATCCAACCTGAGCGGCAAAATCGACACAAATAACCCCTTTTTTCCAATGAAATTTAAAAAACAAACGATTGGTGATTTTTTTTTCACAAAACCAACTCTTTTGTACTGTGCCTGTCAGAAAGACTGCATTGTGCAACATGTTAGAATATAATATAACTGTATTGTATTTATATAGATATATGGTTGTATATGCGTAGTGATGTATGTTTGTGTCCTACAAAACACAGATATACACGTTCAGTATGGTAGATATGGGTGATCTTCATTATTTTCTGGACATATCAGTCAAGCGCAACAAGAATAGTTTATTCCTTTCGAGAAGTATGCTTTGGAGCTTCTTGATATAACTGGTATGTTGCAATGCAAATCCATCTCCACTCATGTTGATACTTCCTCCAAACTTTCGGCCAAGTCAAGTGATCCAGTGGCAGACCCCATCGAGTATCGTAGTATTGCAGGAGGACTTCAGTACCTTACTTTCGCTCGGACAGACATCTCTTTGCAATGCAGCAGATTTGTCTTCATATGCATGATTCTTGGGTTAATCATGATGGGGTTCGTTGCATAGAAAATAAAATATTTTTCTACGATTACAATCACCAAGATCATATCTAGGAGATACATGTAACGGTTTCATATGGACTCATCCTCAAAGACCGTAACGCGGGATAACATTCTCACAAACAAATGTGGATGATGTAGAGTGTGCACGATCGTCCTTAAGGACGTGCAGACGATCAACACCACAAGAGGCAGCGCCTCCGTAATCTTTCACACGTACAGTGTGCCGACAACTCCCGATCCCTCGCTCCAGCCGGGCATCAGAAGTAGCGGAACACCGGGAACTCCAATAGCGATACGCGATGGTAGAGGTGGTGGAGGGAAAGATCTCGAGCAGGGCTTCGTCTAAGCACCTTTCTAGTGGCAATGGACAAGGCTAGCAAGAGGGAGAAGATGTCAACCAAAGGGCATATGAGAGAGGGGTGAATGTGTGTGAGAGAGAGGAGAGGAGGGGAGCTATATATTGGTGAGGGGGGCAACCCAAGGGGACTAGGCGCACAGTCATGGGGCTGCCCCCACCTCTCCCCCAATTTATGTGGTGGACTCTCCACTCACATAAAAACTCTATCCACTTTCTCTCATTCATTTTTCACTCAAAAATCAAAAGTCTTTTCATTAAAACCACTTTTAATTCACTTGATTTAATGTCACCCTTTCAATGAACACTTCATTTAATGAGTACTTTATTTAATGAACACTTCATTTAATAAACACATTAACAATTCAATCCCTTGTTTTGTTTCGATACCCCGAAACCATTTCGACAGATTCGACAGAACAAATTCCTGTGATGTCCATTGTCTTCCCCTGTGTTTCCTATCCGCTCAATTGCGTCGACTAACTTTAAGTGTGTCTCCCTACATGTTCGAGAACTATGTAGACATGATCGAGACTCTCTCCGATCAATAATCATTAGTGGGACCTAGAGATCCATAATGACTCCCACTAGTTCCACGAAAATCCAATTGATCGTCTGAACCTTTTTCGCTGTAATCAAATTTCTTTTATCTCGTGATATTTTACTTGTCTGAGATTCGATCACTCGGTATCATCCATACCTTGTTTAATCTCATTCCCGATAAGTACTATTTTTCACGTTCATATGATATAACATTCTAGTGATCAAATCACTTGCTTGCAAGCTACGTTAATGTGATATCACCGAGAGGGCCCTGAGTATATCTCTCCGTCATCTGGATAGACAAATCCCACTCTTGATCCAGGAGCCTCAACTAACACTTTCCAAGGACCCGATGTAGCACCCCGGTAAAACCACTACTAGAAAATCGCTCGTTGTTTTTATTTTTGTGCATCATCATGACTGCATGCTCATGTCATCATGCCACATTGCATTTAAGCATCTTCATGACTACATGCTTATGTTGTGCCTAAAACTATTTTTAAAAGCCTATCTTTGTTTTCTAAATATCCTCCGTCTTTATTTCAAATCAAAACCTCGATCTTCCCGGATATTTTGTTTGTCTAAAAATATTTTCATAGTGGTTTGTTCTAGTAATAAAATAAAAGTTCTAAAAACTGGGGAGGCAGCCGGCCAGGCCAAAAGGCCCAGCCAGCCAGCATACAAACCCTAGGCCCATCTAACCCCAAACCCTAACCTAACCTAGTTCCAACCCCACCCAGCGTCTTTTGCAGCCTTGAGCAGTCCTCATTGCCGCCAAGACGTTCCCGTGTCGCACTGTGATGGCTCTATGTATGGCGCCTAGAAAAATGCTGGAGCGGTGTTGATGTAGAGCTCGTTGGGAACCCCAAGAGGAAGGTATGATAAGCACAAAGAATTTCCTCGTTATGAAACCAAGGTTTAATCGAACCAGTAGGAGCAAAGAAACACCCCAAAGGTGTTACTAGCTGAGCTTTGGCAGGGCGCACTACCGGTGCTAGTAGCAACGTGGAGACCTGCACAACACAACCACGGAACTTTGTCCCCAACTTGCGATGATGTTGTCAATCTCACTGTGTTTTGCAGAAAACAAAGGATTAAACGTATCGAATGGAAAGAAGTAATAGTTTGCAGAAAGTAAACACAAAGCAGTAAACAGTTTATAGATTGAATATAAAAGACAAGGACCGGGATCCATAGTTCACTAGAGGTGGCTCTCCTTAGATAGATAACATGTTGGGTGAACAAATTATAGCGGGGCAATTGACAAACACCGAGAAAACAATACATGCATATACTAATCATCTTGACTCCTTTGGAACTTGATTGGGCATTACAACATTATACATAGACCGCCATCCAACTGCATCTATGACTAATAATCCACCTTCAGGTTATCATCCGAACCCCCTCTAGTATTAAGTTGCAAGCAACGATTCTTGCTATTTAATTATGTAATGTAAACAATACGATTGTTTATGAACAAAGGATTCTTGTTTTCTCCTAGTAGCAACAACACATCTAGTACCTTAGAGATTGTCACTTCCCATTACGGAGGCATGAACCCACTATCGAGCATAAATACTAACTCTTGGAGTTGCTAGCATCTACTTGGCCAAGATAGCTACTAACAACGGAAAGCATGCAAGATCACAAATAACAAAGACATGATAGAATCAATAATCAATCTGAAATAGCATCTCAATATCCATCGGATCCCCGCAAACACAACATGCAGAATTACAAATAGATGATCTTGATCATGAACGGAGCTCACAAGATCTAGATATGAAAGCACAAAGGAGGAGAACCAGCCATCTAGCTACTACATGGATCTGTAGTCCAAGGATGAACTACTCACGCATCACACCGGAGGCTTGCATGATGATGAAGAAGGCCTGTGGTGAATTCCCTCTCCAGGTACCGGAAGAGCTTCAGATCCCTCCCGATCTAGGGATGGAGATGACGGAGGCTACAGACTCTTTCGTGGATTTTTGATCGGGTACTTAGGGTTTTCGTCCCGAGGGCATCTTATAGGCGGAAGGAGAGGACGAGGGGGTGACTGGGCTGGCCACACCACCCCTTGGCATGGCCAGGCCTGGCCCGCGCGGCCAAGTGGTGTGGTGCCCCCTGGCTCCTCTCCGTCTCGTATTCTGGCATCTGATGACTTCCGGAAAAATAGGCACTTTGGCTTTTGTCCCGTCCAATTCCGAGAATATTCATTTTCTGACTTTCCTGGAACCAAAAACAGCAGAAAACAGGCAGCTGGCACTGTGGCTCTTGTTAATAGGTTAGTCCAAGAAATCATATGAAAAGTACTCCAAAGTGTGGACAAAACACAAGAAAGTGGATAAAACCAATCCTGGAACATGAAAAATTATAGATACATTTGCAATGTATCATCATCCCCAAGCTTAACTCTTGCTCGTCCTCGAGTAGGTAAGTGATAAAAAGAAAGAATAATTTTTGAGGTGACATGCACCATCAAAGACTTGATCAAAGTATTTGTAAAACATTCAAAGTTGGGATCATAGTACTTCAATGAAAACATGAAAGACAAAGTTCTAGCAATAAGACAAAGAAACTATGATGCAACATGAAAAGGCACAAACAAAAGATTCATGAATAACAATGCTTTGCAAGACGTTTGTTTGTTTCACATAAAGAAAACATATCATAATAGTATTCAGCTTGTCCATCATCAAATGCATAAGACACCTTCAAAGTTCATAAGAGTGACTAGATACAAATAGTTTAAAACAAGCAATATCAAGTTATGCATCAATCAACTAGTCTTGGGACAATGCACATAGAACTAAGAATGGCCACTATGCTCTCAAAGTAGGTGCATAAAGGTAGAAGGTGGAGACTCAATATAATGGTGGGAGAAAGGTCTTCATAGAAGGAAGTAGGGATTCAAGTCTCATAAAGAGCTTCCAAAAATTATGGTACTTATAGCTTTCAGCTCTCATTGCCCCTATCATAAGCATCTTTAAGGTGATTAAGGTTAAAGTGACACAACTAAGAGGATATGCTTGACAAGTTATAAACCGAAATCTCATGCCCCTTACTTATGAAGACCGATCCTCATGCTACTCAACTTTAGTCACAAGTAAGCTCTTGTCATTGTAAGTACATATGTATCATAAAGAACCGCCAACGGGGTACCCCTTGCACATGATACAGGAGCTATCCCATAATCAAAATGACAAGGCAAGCAGACAATGAGCATCTCAGCAATCTTTTTATTTGCTATTTGCATAGATTTTTATTGAGGATGCTTCATAGAGTGCTCATTATGGTGATGCTGCAAGTTTCCACCATGATTAAGCATGGATTAGGCTAGTGGCCCAGGCGTTTCTCTAACACACATACAAACTCCATGATCTTACAAGTTCCACTTTTATTTCACACCACCGGGATCCGTAAGCAAAAGAACGTGATATCAACGGGGTACAAAGTACAAGTGCAATGTTGAAAGCGTTCCCCATGAAACATGGTTCTGCTAATTTCAACTTATAAAGTGCAAGCATATACGCAACAAAGAAGGACCCAATGGTTCAAGTTTATTAGAGGCAATAAAGTAAAGTGTGCCATCAAGTTCGTGAGAGCTTTAATCACTAGTTTTCTCATAACAAGTTTAATTTGGAAGGTAAACAAAAGCATGAATATATACTTGGAATAGCATAAGCTAATAGGTAGGTATGGTGGACTCTTTGGAATAACTTGGTTTAGGGAGTTGGATGCATGAGTGGAACTCATACTTTGTTGTGGAGGCTAGTAAAAGACTAGGAGCGACAAATTAAGAGAGCAATAATGGCCATAATCGTGCAGAGCGACAAAACATCATTGATCAAAGCATAAAGTGATACTACAAGTTGAAAACTAAAGGATCATAAAGGCTATGGTGACTTGAGATAGTCATAACATGGTGTGAGCATGTGCCAAGTCAACCCAAATAAAGCATCAAAGGAGAATACCACTATACCATGCTTTAATATGCTAAAACAACGCATGATTCATCCAAGGCACATTAAGAAATCTCAATTGTTTATAACAAGTCATGATACAACAAAGAATACTAAGCATAAAGCCAAAATAATATCAAGCATGGCATGGCAAAGCATAGGCCACAGTCAAAAACAAGCTCTTTTTACCACATAAGCATGAACTTTCCTACTCTTTTCCAAACCAAACCAAACTATTTGCAAACCAATGTATGAAAGAGGGGGTCAAACCAATTTATTCAGAAAACTAAGCAAACCAAAGCAAACGAAAAAACAAAACGAAAACGAAAAAGAAGACGCTCCAAGAACAACATAACTGTGCATGAAACAATAAAAATGAAGTGTTTGGAAGAAACCTGGGATTTTTATTGATGAAGAAGGGGATGCCTTGGGCATCCCCAAGCTTTGACGCTTGTACTTCTTGGATATTTCTTGGGGTGACACGCGTGTCATCCCCAAGCTTGAGCTTTAGTCCATCCTTCATCTCATTACTCATTCCTTCCATACACGTGAAAATTTTCCTTCATACAAAACTTCACACAATCTTTATTAGCAACATTAGTGCACTCAAGATAATAGGTCTTAAGGTTCAGTTCTAACACCAAATAAAGTTCCATTATAACACTAGGTACTGTAGCACTTCCCTCAAAAAGCTCAATTCCCCAAAGGAACTCAAAAAGGAACCAACAAGAAGCAAATGCAGAAAATGGCAGAAATCTGTCAAAACAGACCAGCAGGTAAAGACGATTTTTTTCGAAGACCTTCTGTTTCTCAAATCAAAAAGTGTTGAACTAACGAAAGTTAGATAACAACCTCGGGAAGAAGCACAAAAATTCACGCCTCAAAAAGACGTTCAGAGATTTTACACGAATTTTTACGGTGAAGCACATAAATCTGTTTCGGGACAGCAACTTTCTCAATCATTACTTCTCTCTCATTAGAGGTTACTCTTGGCACAAAAAGCAAATAAAAAGGATAAGGATCGGTTATTACTAAAGTAATAACTTCCAAGACTCATCTAAAACTTTTGGGTTATCTCCCAATAAGTACTTTTCTTTAACGCATGTAAGTTAGGCATAAGAAGCAAGAAAGAATCAAGTGTTCTCAAATGAAGAAGCATTAAAACCAAATTTCTTGCCCTTACCTCTCTTACTTTTATTATTAACTTTGGGGAAAATATGATTTTTTGGTGGAGAAGAAAGGTGCATGGTCCCCTTTTCCACATCTATTATTGCTCCAAGGAGTTCTAATAGGGACCTTCCAAGTGTAATTTGTCCTTTTCCTGCACATTCAATAACAAGATAATCAATAGAAATCGTTTTCCCAAGGATCTTTGTAAACACTCCTACAGCTATTCCAAGAGGTAATATGGTAGTATTATTAGCAAGAGATATTTCTTTTCCTCCTTCAGTAAGCCCACAAGTATTCAGAGATTTATAAATATCTTTGGGCATAAGACAAAATTCAGACATGATATCACAGCGAGCTTGAAAAGTTTCAGTGTTCATCTCAATCTTTACTGTAGGGAACCACTTTGATGGTTCAGAGTTTATTGGAACATAATTGTGATGCTCCCTAAGCGTATTATAGCAACTTTCTAAGCTAGTAGTGCTAGTCTCAAGAGTGTTCAACCTAGCAAATATTTTTGCGAAAGAAATATCAATTTGGCTAGGCATGTTGTAAGTGAGGATCAATTTCTTTATAGCATTAATAGAATCATCCTCATTACATTGTAGGAAATCTCCTCCCACAACAGCATCTAAATCATATCTATAGCAAAGAGCAATCCCAAGGTAAAAACTGCTAAGGAACAAACTTTGAGTCATTTTAGGCTCAGTTTTTTCATGTAGATCAGAGATTCTAGACCAAGCTTCTTTAAAACTTTCCTCAATTCCTTGTTTAAAAGTGAAAATCATTTCCTCGGGTGACATAGTGACTGGAGCAAGGCTAGACATAACAACAACTTAAGATAGGAACTAATTTTTTTGTGTTTTTGAAATAAGAAAGCAAACTAGTAAAACTATTTTTTTTTGTGTTTTTGAATAAGAAACAAGCAAACAAAGCAAAAAGAAACTAAGCAAAACAAAAATAACAAAGTAAAGAGATTGGTTATGAGGGACTCCCCTTGTGAAGATGTCCTTGACTCCCTGGCAACGGCGCCAGAAAAATGCTTGATGGCTCTGTGTATGGCGCTAGAAAAATGTTGGAGCGGTGTTGATGTAGAGCTCGTTGGAAACCCCAAGAGGAAGGTATGATGAGCACATCAGCAAGTTTCCCTCAGTTATGAAACCAAGGTTTAATCGAACCAGTAGGAGCAAGGAAACACCCCAAAGGTGTTACTAGCTGAGCTTTGGCAGGGCGCACTACCGGTGCTAGTAGCAGCATGGAGACCTGCACAACACAACCACAAAACTTTGTCCCCAACTTGCGTTTGAAGGAAATATGCCCTGAGAGGCAATAATAAAGTTGTTATTATATATTCCTTATACATGATAGATGTTTATTTTACATGCTAAAATTGTATTGATTCGGAAACATGAATACATGTGTGTTTAATAAACAAAAAGGGTTCCTAGTCATGCCTCTCTTATAGACTAGCTTGTTGATTAACAAGATGATCCAGGTTTCCTGATCATGGAAATTGGATGTTGTTAATAACAAGGTCACACCATTGGTGGAATGATGTGATGAACATTCATCCGAAGTATAGCATTACGATCAAGTCATTATGTTTATATTGCTATAACATCATACGAAGTAATCTTTATCCTTAGACCATGAGATCATGTTAATTGCTGACACCGGAAGAGTATCTTGATAACATCAAACGTCACACCGTAACAGGGTGACTATAAAGATGGGTTCAGTACCACGAAGGTGTTATGTTGAGGCTCATGGATCAAGAGTGGAATTTGTCAATCCAGATGACGGATAGATATACTCTGGGCCCTCTCGGTGATATCACATTAGGATAGCTTGCAAGCAAGTGATGTGATCACTAGAATGTTATATCACGGGAACGAGAAAAGAGTGCATGTCGGTAACGATATCAAACTAGGTATGGAGATACCGATGATCGAATCTCAGACATGTAATATATCGAGAGACAAAGGGATTTAGTTACAAGCATTAAAGGTTCTCACGATCACAGAAGTCATCGTTGAATGTGTAGGAGTCAAGACGATCTCCGTGTCCCGCTGATTATTGATCGGAGAAGGGTCTCGATCATGTCTGCATTATTAGCGAACCGTAGGGGTGGCACACTTAAGAGTTACGGACACTATTTTGGAGCACATATGTTTCGCATTTAAAGAATTGCAAAGCCTGTATTGTTTCAATAGAAACCGGAAATTGTTTCGGTGAAATTGCGTAAGGTGGTTCTGCATGTGATATTGAAATATTGCAAGGATATATGTGAATGTTTGTTAATTAAAGTAATTAACAAAATTCTGAATAAATTTAATAAAAAGAGTTCTATTAAATGAGAGAGCATTAAATTTGGAGAAATTTAATGCATTTAAAGTGGAGACTTTAAAAGGGAATGTGAAGAGGCATTTTAATGTGGAGGGGTTACCACCACATGAATGGGGGAGGTGAGGGGTCACCCCATGCGCCGCCATGGAGAGAGGGCACCCTCCTCCTATAAAAGGCCACCCATTCCCTCCTTCATCCTCACACCTCCTTGTGAAGGATCTCTCTCCCCCTCTAGAATTATTCCCCCATGGTCTCGGATGAGCGAGATACATGTTCCTGGTGGCATTTCGTCTGGAAGGAGTTGCTGCTTCCGCTGAATCGCTGGAGCGAGGAGGTGGAGGTTGTCCGGTGGCTTGAACGTGTGAAAAGTGGATGCGCTGCCTTGAGTTGCAAGGCCGGACTTCCTCACGATCTTGAGATCGGCAAGTGTACGACTACATCAACCACGAGTTCCTACTGCTAACAAAGCTCGTTGTCTACGAGGGTAAGTTCTCGTTGGATGTATGTCCACCCGCTTTTGTACCTAGTAGATAGATCTTGGCGTAGTTCACACCGTAGGAATTTTTTGTTTTCTATGTCATGCGGACCCAACAAAGTGGTATCAGAGCCTGATCTATGCATAGGTGCTTAGCACGGGTAGTACACATATGTTGATATGTGGGCGATGATGATCATGTTATTGCATCTTCTATGTATTTTGGATATTGGTGGCATAGTGGGATGAAGCGGCCCGGACCAACCTTACATGTCATCGTACATGAGACCGGTTCCACGACCGAATGCAACTTGTTTTGCATAAGTGGCTGGCGGGTGTCTGTCTCTCCTACTATAGTCAATATATGATTTACAACGAGTTGCTAATAACTTAGTTATCCTCGTTGTGGTTCATGTTCGTAGGTGAGAATGGTTCTATCTAAAGCCCTAAGCCACGTAAAACTTGCAATTGATAAATTAGAGGCGCCTAGTTTAGATCGTTCTGGGCTAGTGTATTGATATGGTATTGTAAGTAGATGTATGGTAGATACTCTTACAACACTCAACGTAAGTTCCATAGACCTTGGCCTTACACACAAAGGAATGATAGAGATCATACCACGATGCAAGTGATAGAGATCAAATGCATGGACCATATCATCTCACTTTACACATTAGATGTTAGCATCTTATACTGCTAGTTTGGCGTGTTTGGTAGCATTATAAGATGATCCCTCATTTAGATATCAAGATAAAAATGTGTTCTTCCTTGAGTATGCACCGTTCTATGGATCGTGTTTCGAGACATCACGTGATGATCGGGTGTACTCGAATCTACGCTTTCATAGGAACGGGTGTAAGATGCTTTACACACGTGAATACTAAGGTTCTTACTTGGCGAGCCTAGCATGTATGCATGGCCTCTAACATGGACCGAAAGGTTAATCATGAGTCATATAGTTGATATGATTCCCATATAGATGCTCGCCTTTGAAGCTACACCAACTCACGTGATGATCGGACTTGGTGTAGTGGATTTGGTTCATGTAGTCACCAAAAGGACACGAGGGATGTCGCTTTTGAGTGGGAGTTCATTAGTAATTTGGATTAGTTGAACTAAATCTATCATAAACTTAGTCTAAATAAACTTTACCAATTCATTGTAGATGGCACCACCGCTCTTAATTTCAATGTGTTCATGGAGAAAGAGAAACTTGCTAATGGTAGCAACTTCACCAACTAGGCTATGAATTTGAGGATTCTCCTCCTTCTTTGCACAAAAGCAATATGTGCTAGATGCGCCGCTAGGCCCCCACCAGCTCGATGCCTGACGAAGAAAAGAATGTCCGTGTGACTCGTCAGAGGACCACAACTTAGTTCATTGCGGCATCTTGTATGGGCTAGAGCGAACTTCAAAGCGTTTGAAAATGGCAATGCCTTTGATACCATGGGAGAATTGAAAATGATTTTCGATACCCATGCTGCCAGAGAGAGTTATAATGCTACAAAAAGTTCTTTAGCTGCATGATGGAGGAAAACAACTCCGTTAGTGAGCACGTACTCAAAATGTCCGGTGCACGATAAGCTTGTGTCCTTGGGAATAACGATTCCCATTGACTTAGGCATACATCGTGTTCTCCAATCTCGCCACCTAGCTACAAGAGCTTCGTGATGAACTATAATATGCAGGGCATGAAGAAGTCTCTTCGAGCTTCATCAATGCTTAAGACCGAGAAGTGAGATTAGGAAAGTACATCAAGTGTTGATGATCTATAGGACCACCGGTTTCAAGAAGGACAAGAAAGGCAAGCACAAGGGAAAGAAGGGTGGCAAGTCTGTTGCCACGCCTGAAAAGAAACCCCGGGCTGGCCCTAAGTCTGACACCAAGTGCTACTATTGCAAGGGGAATGACCATTGGAAGCGCAACTGCCCCAAGTATTTGGCAGACAAGAAGTCCAGCAAGGCAAACAAAGGTATATGTGATATACATGTTATTGATGTGTACTTGACTAGTACTCACAGTAGCACCTGGGTATTTGATACCGGATCGGTTGCTAATATATGTAACTCGGTTCAGGGGCTACGGAACAAGCGACAACTAGCAAGGGATGAGGTCAGGATGCGGGTCGGCAATGGATCAAGAGTTGATGTGATCGCCGTCGGGACGCTACCTCTCCATTTTCCATCGGGATTAGTTATAAAGCTAAATAATTGTTATTTGGTGCCTGCACTAAGCATGAACATTGTGTCTGGATCGTGTTTGATGCAAAGTGGTCATTCCTTTAAATCTGAAAACAATGGTTGTTCGATTTATAAGAATGATATCTTTTATGGTCATGCACCTATGTTGAATGGTTTATTTCTATTGGATCTCGATAGAGATATTACGCACATTCATAATGTTAATGCTAAAAAGATTAAACTTGATGATGATATGTCTACATATATGTGGCACTGCCGTCTAGGTCATATTGACGTTAAACGCATGAAGAAACTCCATTCTGATGGACTTTTGGAATCACTTGATTTTGAATCATTTGATACATGTGAGCCATGCCTTATGGGCAAGATGACTAGAACGCTGTTTTCCGGTTCAATGGAACGGGCGACAAATCTATTGGAAATCATATGTACTGATGTATGTGGACCAATGAGTGTGTCGGCGAGGTAGATATCGTTATTTTGTTACTTTCACGGATGATTTGAGTAGATACGGGTATATCTATTTGATGAAACACAAGTCTGAAACTTTAGAAAAGTTCAAGGAATTTCAGAATGAAGTGGAAAATCATCGTAATAGAAAGATCAAATTTCTACGGTCTGACCGTGGAGGAGAGTATCTAAGTTACGAGTTTAGCACACACATGAAAGAGTGTGGAATAGTTTCACAACTCACGCATGCCGGAACACCACAACGTAATGGTGTGTCGGAACGTCGTAATCGTACCTTATTGGATATGGTTCGATCTATGATGTCTCTGACTGACTTACCTCTGTCATTTTGGGGTTATGCACTGGAAACAGTTGCATTCACTTTAAATCGGGCACCATCTAAATCCGTTGAAACGACACCGTATGAATTATGGTTTGGAAACAAACCTAAGCTGTCATTTCTTAAGGTTTGGGGATGCGATGTTTATGTGAAGAAACCTCAACCGGATAAACTCGAACCCAAAGTGGAAAAATGTGTCTTCATAGGATACCCTAAGGAAACAATTGGGTATACCTTCTATCACAGATCCGAGGGCAAGGTTTTTGTTGCCAAGAATGGATCCTTTCTTGAGAAGGAGTTTCATGAAAGGTGTGAGTAGTCGGAAGGTAGAACTCAAGAGGTTATTGAACCTTCTCTTCATGGAATGGCGAGTGGCGAGACCTTGGAAGTTGTTTGAGTTGACTTCACCGATGAAGAGAGCTAATGATAATGATCATGAAACTCGAAGAGGACACTACCGTACCTCGCAGTCAAGCAGGACACGTGCAGCTCTGACCTGCGGCAATCCTGTTGTGAATTTCATGGTTGATGAAATGGATAACCCTGTGACGTATGAAGAAGCGATGATGAGCCTGGATTCCAACAAATGGCTAGAAGCCATGAAATCCGAGATGGAATCCATGTACGAGAACCAAGTTTGGAACTTGGTGGACTTACCTCACGACCGAAAGGCCGTTGAGAATAAATGGATTTTCAAAAGAAAAACTGATGCTGATGGTAATGTGACCATCTATAAGGCTCGACTTGTCACAAAGGGGTTTCGACAAATTCAAGGAGTTGACTACGATGAGACATTCTCTCCCGTAGCGATGCTTAAGTCGGTTAGGATTATGTTAGCAATTGCTGCATATTTCGATTATGAAATATGGCAGATGGATGTCAAAACTACGTTCCTCAATGGTAAGATTGAAGAAGAGTTGTTTATGATACAACCCAAGGGTTTTGTCGATCCTAAGGATGCTAATAAGGTATGCAAACTTCAACGATCCATCTATGGACTGAAGCAAGCATCACGGAGTTGGAATCTCCACTTTGATGAGGTGATCAAAGAGTTTGGATTTGTCCAAACTTATGGAGAGGCTTGTATTTACAAGAAAGTGAGTGGGAGTAATGTGGCATTTCTGATATTATATGTGGATGACATATTATTGATTGGAAATGATATAGATCTTTTAAACAGTGTTAAAAGATATCTAAACAGCGAAAGTAAGAAGGGGTTCTTACCTAAGTTGCAAGGCAAGACATTGAGTAAGACTCAAAGTCCGGCTACGGCGGAAGAAAGAGAGATGATGGATAAGTGTAACACCCCGTCCACTCCTGGGCCCGGGGGGTGTCACTCCTGGCAGCTTAATAGGATATCTAGATCGCCCCAGCATCAACACTAGTCTTTTTCAAGACTTTGTCCTCACTGCGTCTGGACGATTACCCACTTCCCGGTCGGTCACCCATCCTAGAATTGCTCTAGGCCAAGCACGCTTAACCTTAGAGTTCTTTTCGAATGAGCTTCCGGAAAAGATGTTGCAACTTGTTGATATGGGTATCCTATCAATCCTATTAAGCCATGTGTCTGGATCTCACATACACCCACCCTTTAGAAGATCGATGCCCTCATCGATCAAGCACACCTCAGGAACATTCCCTCTTGGCACGCGTCTGGCCCGGTCGACATGTGCCATGCCGTGTCCACTGTGCCACACGCGCCATGCTCCACATGTCCCGCCACTAACCCAAGCACACACCCGCTTAACCACGAGTCGGCTCGATACCACTTGTAACACCCGTCCACTCTGGGCCCGGGGTGTCACTCTGGCAGCTTAATAGGATATCTAGACTGGACCCACGCATCAACACTAGTCTTTTCTGCAAGCACTTTGTCCTCACTGTGCACCTTGCTACCCACTTCCCGGTCGGTCACCCATCCTAGAATTGCTCTAGGCCAAGCACGCTTAATCTTAGAGTTCTTTTCGAATGAGCTTCCGGAAAAGATGTTGCAACTTGTTGATATGGGTATCCTATCAATCCTATTAAGCCATGTGCCTGGATCTCACAATAAGATCCCCTATGCCTCGGCCATAGGCTCTATTATGTATGCCATGCTATGTACAAGACCGGATGTGGCACATGCTATTAGTTTGACTAGTAGGTACCAATCTGATCTAGGTTCGGAACACTGGATAGCGGTAAAGAACATCCTCAAGTACTTGAGAAGAACTAAGGATATGTTTCTTATATACGGAGGTGAAGAAGAGCTAGTCGCTAAGTGTTATGTCGATGCTAGCTTTGACACCGATCCGGATGACTCTAAGTCTCAATCCGGATACGTATTTCTCTTGAACGGAAAGCAGTTAGTTGGAGGAGTTCCAAACAACCGTGGTGGCTGGATCAACGACGGAGGCGGAATATGTTGTCGCTTTAAGCGGTGCCAGAAGCGCTTTGATGAAAGAGTTCATTACGGAACTGGGTGTGGTTCCCAGTGCGTTGGACCCGATGGTGATCTATTGTGACAACAATGGAGCCATAGCCAACGCAAAGGAACCGAGGTCTCACAAGAATTCCAAACATATTAAGCGCCGGTTTCACTCCATCCGCGAGCATGTCAAGGATGGAGATATAAAGATTTGTAAAGTACACACGCACCTAAATGTAGCAGATCCGTTGACTAAAGTTCTCTCTAGGGCAAAACATGATCAACACGAGAACTCCATGGGTGTTAGATTTATCACTATGTGAACTAGATTATTGTCTCTAGTGCAAGTGGGAGACTGAAGGAAATATGCCCTGAGAGGCAATAATAAAGTTGTTATTATATATTCCTTATACATGTTAGATGTTTATTTTACATGCTAAAATTGTATTGATTCGGAAACATCAATACATATGTGTTTAATAAACAAAAAGGGTTCCTAGTCATGCCTCTCTTATAGACTAGCTTGTTGATTAACAAGATGATCAAGGTTTCCTGATCATGGACATTGGCTGTTGTTAATAACAAGGTCACACCATTGGTGGAATGATGTGATGAACATTCATCCGAAGTATAGCATTACGATCAAGTCATTATGTTTATATTGCTATAACATCATACGAAGTAATCTTTATCCTTAGACCATGAGATCATGTTAATTGCGACACCTAAGAGTATCTTGATAACATCAAACGTCACATCGTGTCAGGTGACTATAAAGATGGGTTCAAGACTACGAAGGTGTTATGTTGAGGCTCATGGATCAAGAGTGGAATTTGTCAATCCAGATGACGGATAGATATACTCTGGGCCCTCTTGGTGATATCACATTAGGATAGCTTGCAAGCAAGTGATGTGATCACTAGAATGTTATATCACGGGAACAAGAAAAGAATGCATGTCGGTAACGAGATCAAACTAGGTATGGAGATACCGATGATCGAATCTCGGACATGTAATATATCGAGAGACAAAGGGATTTAGTTACAAGCGTTAAAGGTTCTCACGATCACAGAAGTCATCGTTGAATGTGTAGGAGTCAAGACGGATCTCTGTGTCCTTGCTGATTATTGATCGGAGAAGGGTCTCGATCATGTCTGCATTATTCGCGAACCGTAGGGTGGCACACTTAAGAGTTACCGGACACCATTTTGGAGCACATATGTTTTAGACGAAAGAATTGCAAAGCGTAGGAATTGTTTCAATAGAAACCGGAAATTGTTTCGGGTGAAATTGCAGAAGGTGGTTCTGCATGTGATATTGAAATATTGCAAGGGGCTATATGTGAATGTTTGTTAATTAAAGTAATTAACAAAATTCTGAATAAATTTAATAAAAGAGTTTTATTAAATGAGAGAGCATTAAATTTGGAGAAATTTAATGCATTTAAAGTGGAGACTTTAAAAGGGAATGTGAAGAGGCATTTTAATGTGGAGGGGTTACCACCACATGAATGGGGGAGGTGAGGGGTCACCCCCCCATGCGCCGGCCATGGAGAGAGGGGGCACCCCCCTCCTCCTATAAAAGGCCACCCATTCCCTCCTTCATCCTCACACCTCCTTGTGAAGGATCTCTCTCCCCCTCTAGAATTATTCTCCCATGGTCTCGGATGAGCGAGATACATGTTCCCAGTGGCATTTCATCTGGAAGGAGTTGCTGCTTCCGCTGGATCGCTGGAGCGAGGAGGTGGAGGTTGTCCGGTGGCTTGAACGTGTGTGCGAGTGTGGATGCGCTGCTGAGTTGTGGCACTCGGACTTCCTCACGATCTTGAGATCGGCAAGTGTACGACTACATCAACCACGAGTTCCTACTCGTTAACAAAGCTCGTTGTCTACGAGGGTAAGTTCTCGTTGGATGTTTGTCCACCCGTTGGTTTGTACCTAGTAGATAGATCTTGGCGTGTAGTTCACACCGTAGGAATTTTTTTGTTTTCTATGCTGCGGACCCAACAGCGATGAGGTTGTCAATCTCACCATGTTTTGCGGAAAACAAAGGATTAAACGTATCGAATGGAAAGAAGTAATAGTTTGCAGAAAGTAAACACAAAGCAGTAAACAGTTTATAGATTGAATATAAAAGACAAGGACTGGGATCCATAGTTCACTAGAGGTGGCTCTCCTTAGATAGATAACATGCTGGGTGAACAAATTACAGCGGGGAAATTGACAAACACCGAGAAAGTAATACATGCATATACTAATCATCTTGACTCCTTTGGAACTTGATTGGGCATTACAACATTATACATAGACCGCCATCCAACTGCATCTATGACTAATAATCCACCTTCAGGTTATCATACGAACCCCCTCCAGTATTAAGTTGCAAGCAACAAATTATTGCTTTACAAACTGCGTGTAAAGTTAACAATACGATTGTTCTATGAACAAAGGATTGTTGTTTTCTCCCTAGTAGCAACAACACATCTAGTACCTTAGAGATTTCTGTCACTTCCCCAGATTACCAGAGGCATGAACCCACTATCTAGCATAAATACTAACTCTTGGAGTTGCTAGCATCTACGTGGCCAAGATAGCTACTAACAACGGAAAGCATGCAAGATCACAAATAACAAAGACATGATAGAATCAATAATCAATCTGAAATAGCATCTCAATATCCATCGGATCCCCGCAAACACAACATGCAGAATTACAAATAGATGATCTTGATCATGAACAGAGCTCACAAGATCTAGATATGAAAGCACAAAGGAGGAGAACCAGCCATCTAGCTACTACATGGATCCATAGTCCAAGGATGAACTACTCACGCATCACACCGGAGGCTTGCATGATGATGAAGAAGGCCTGTGGTGAATTCTCTCCCAGGTGCCGAGAAGAGCTTCAGATCCCTCCCGATCTAGGAATGGATATGACGGCGGCTACAGACTCTTTCGTGGATTTTTGATCGGGTACTTAGGGTTTTCGTCCCAAGGGCATCTTATAGGCGGAAGGAGAGGCCGAGGGGGTGCCTGGGCTGGCCACACCACCCCCTGGCGCGGCCAGGCCTGGCCCGCGTGGCCAGGTGGTGTGGTGGCCCCTGGCTCCTCTCCGTCTCGTATTCTGGCATCTGATGACTTCCGAAAAAAATAGATACTTTGGCTTTGTCCCGTCCAATTCCGAGAATATTCATTTTCTGACTTTCCTGGAACCAAAAACAGCAGAAAACAGGCAGCTGGCACTGCTGCTCTTATTAATAGGTTAGTCCAAGAAATCATATGAAAAGTACTCCAAAGTGTGGACAAAACACAAGAAAGTGGATAAAACCAACCATGGAACATCAAAAATTATAGATACATTTTCAATGTATCAACCACCCCATGCATCCCTAGACCTACCGTCGACGCACGCAGCAGCGACGCAATCCTAGCCCCAGCCCCATGCACGCGACACGCTCCTCTCGCCTTGCACCCTACCCGATGCGGTCAACCAGCCCGCTGGTACCTGAGCTCCGCACCGCCGCCTCACCGGCCACATCCCCATGCGTCGTTCGCGTCGCGTCTCGGCCTTGCTGACCCCTGCCCTTCCTCGACCTGACGCTCCTCACCGAGCCCTACAGCACCTCCGTGCCTCTCGAGCTCATCTGCGCGTGTCCCCAAGCCATGTTCGCCTCGCCCCGTCCTCCGACCCTGCAACGATCCGCCTTCCTCGCCTCCCTCTCAGGTGCGCTGCTGCCGCAGCGAGCCCCTCGGCGTGCGGTGGCCCCTTCTCCTCTGCGCCGCGCCACGAGCTACCCTCCGTCGCCATCGCCCTGGCGCTCTCCTCCCCTAACCCGTGTTGCCTGCAGTGCGCCGCGCCCGTGCTGTCCCTGCTCGACCGCCCTGCCACCTCTCTACTTCGGCCGCTATTTCTCCTTGCTGGCCTCTGTCACGTTGCAACACCCCGCGTGTACGCCGGTACAGTTTTGCTCCTAACGGATGGTTCTTCTAGTGTTGTGGCTAGATGAGGTACATTTGTGGTACAATGGATGTGAAGTAGTAGCGGCGTTTGGATGTGGTGGTTTGGTGTTGCAACGATGGAGACTGCCCGAAGACGGTTGTGATGGTACGATGGAGAAGCCACCCGCAAAGCCCGCGAGTTCTCTGATCCACGGGTTTTCGCCAAGATATTCTGAAGATCCTTGACCCTGAACCCGAAGAATCCCTGGCACCGGCTTCCTATTCTCCTTCATGGACACCAAGGACCCGTTCCTAGATGCGAAGACCGATCCCGCCGAACCCCTCTAAAACCTCAAGATCGCCGAGTCCCATATGTGTGACCCCTTTTTCTGAGACCCCTATTTTTATAAATGACATATACTTGTTGCATTTAATTGTTCATGCTCGCATACATATTCATTTGTTTGGGGGTATTTCGTCGACTCACCTAATAATTAACTATGTAGACTATATGTGGGCTTTTCTAGTCTTATATTTGGCTCTATTTAAATTTGTGTAGCGAATCGATACTATGTTTTGCCATGTTAAAACAACATTTAAATTGTGGGGTAACTAGATAGCTTGAACCTTCTAATTAATTATTGGGACCCCGGTTCCGCTTAATATTGCCTAATTGCATCGCACCTTTGCCATGTCATGCCTCATACATGCCTCATGCTCGATCTTCTGCCATAGTATTAAATAGTGCATCTTGTGTTTCTTTTAGTGCTTTGCTTCTTCATGGATTAGGTCATTGAGTGGATGCGAGTATCGACAAGTTCTTCGGATAATGTACCTTCGATGGTGTTTCCCAGGCGAGCAATCTCCCCCTTTCTACCTATTTTGCATTTATAGTCTTTACTTCCTTCCTATTGATCTACTGCTATCCGTGTTGTGATGCTTTAGTTTTTGTACCATTATATTATTTGCAACCTTTATATTGCCTTGGACACATCCTATTGCCTGTTGTTTGATAGATAGTCGGCCTTGCGAGTCGTAGTTGCTCGCTCAGGTGCTGCTTCACGTTGTTGTCATTCCACCGTTGTTGGAAGGTTGGCACATGCTTAATGGTGGAGATGATCATGGCTTTAATTTCAACTTAATAATTAAAATGCTGGAAATAGATATAACCAGTGAAGAGGCATCGATGGGCAATAGATGTTATTTGGTTCTTCCACGCTCACTTGTGTCCCGTAGGACCTCGAGTACTTGATACCTATTCCTTGACTATCGCACTATCCGCATGTGGGACCATGAATCCCCTTAGCCAGAGCTTGATTCATTTCTTATTTCTTGGGGACACAAACTAGTTTGGGGCTTTATTACTATCATGTACATATGCCATGCTTTATTGCTTTATTTATGATTGTGTGTGGAGCACCTGTAATGTTTTGGATCGTGGCACGTTTTCGCTGTATCGACAAGCCCAGTCACACTTTCGGGTTCCTAGTCGTTTACTGCCATCGACACAAACCCTGGGTACATCTCGGAGCCGGCCAACTTCGTTGCGGATAGCTTAGTCGGGTGGCCCCCTAAAATATTTTATGAATCATGTGATTGCTTTGTCATGAAAGCCTCGTTGGGTTTTATTTGGTTTTTTCGAGGTTGATCGTGCATGTGTTGCTATTTGTGCAACCCTGCAGGGTAAATATTTCTGAAAGCCATGTCCGCGGTTATGGACGACTTGGAGCACAGTATCTCGATCATAGACAACCATAACTAAAGTAGTGCTATAAATTTGACTTTGACATGTCTAGTAATCGGTTTCACTACAATGGAATGAGTAAATAAAAGTGCCAACTGATGACCCACAAGTATAGGGGGTATATTGCAGTATTTTCGATAAGTAAGAGTGTCGAACCCATCGAGGAGCAGAAGGTGCTGGCTAGTGGTATGGATCAGGAATTCTCTGCAAATACTTAGCAAACGGGTTTTTAGTTTTTTATAAAGCAAATAAATAAAGTACGAGTAAATAAAATACAATAAGAATAAGTGCAGCAAGTGGCCCAATCCTTTATTCAGCAAAGCACAAGCCGGTTGTATTACTTAAGATGACCAAACGTTCTTGAGAACACATGGGAATTCTGTTAAGTGCTTTCGCTTCATATAGTTGATTAATCTTATTTAGCTTGCTAAGTGTTGTGTGGGTGAACCCGTGCTAATGTACCGACCTTCCTAGGACTAATACATACTTGTGATTATACCCCTTGTAAACATCCGTAAGTACAAGAAAGTAATTAAGGTAGAAACCTAACCACCACTTTAAACTCTAAGACCCTTACGTCCCTTGTGCAATGGTTTCCTAACGGGGGTTCAGGTTTCTGTCACTCCGGCAACCCCTACGATTAGTAGCCAAATACACAATGCATTCCCCTAGGCCCATATAGGTGAAGTGTCATCTAGTCGACGTTCACATGACACCACTAGAAGAAGTACACCACAACTTAAATATCAAACTATTGAATCTTTCTCAACACAATTCCACTACTAACAACATGACTTCTCCCATGTCCTTAAGAACAAAAATGAACTACTCACAAGACATCATATGGATCATGATCAGAGATGGAATAATGATGTATAACAATCTGAACATAAACGATAATTCAATGGTTCACTCAATAGCATCAACTACAAAGAATAATCAATACCGGGAAAGTTTCCCCTAAGAACTATGCAAGATTCAACCCAATTGTTACAACAATATGGAGATGGTGATGAGGGTGCTGATGGTGATTATGGTGGTGATGATGATGATGATGATCCCGATGAAGTCCAGCTTGATGGTGGTGTTGATGGCGACGATCTCCCCTCTCCGGGAAGGAATTCCTAAGCGAATGCATCAGGAGAGATCTTTCTCTCTCGGTGTTTTCCGCCCTGCAGAGGTGGCGGAATCTTTCTGTGGTCGCCCCCCAGGTATTAGGGTTCCGTGGAGATAATATACGCTAGAGGGGAGAGCTGGAGGTGGGCCAGGGCGGCCACACCACCTGGCAACACGGCCTAGGGTAGCTCGCGCCAGGGGGTGGTGTGGGCCCCCTGTGGCCCATCTCCACTCCTCCTTCTGGCAGTCTTCATCTTCTGGAAAAATAGGATTTTCCATATATTTTCCCGGATTTTCTGATCTTCGTGAATTTTGCCTCCAAACAGCACCTTTTCCATCAGAATCCTGACTACAGCGGTCCATGCTCCAAAAGTCATCAACCATGCAAAAACAGATGAAATTACATAAGTATCATCTCTTAATATGAAATATATCAATGAATAATAGTAAATTATGATATAGAATAGTGATGCAAAATGGATGTATCAACTCCCCCAAGCTTAGACTTCGCTTGTCCCCAAGCGAAACTGAGCTCAATAAAGATGGCCTCAGGTTTATGGAGTGAAAAGTTGATAAAATAATACGGACAAGAAGCATCACATTCATCAATACATATATCATAATAGAATACAACTCACTATTATATAACTTAACTTGTAATAAGTAAAGGAAACACAATAAAGATACATAAAGTAAATGATAATTGGTAATGGTAAACTTAGCTCTTGGTCGAAGAATAGTTGGTAATTTGCTAGAGTTCACAAATAACTGATTTTCAATGATAGCTTTCAAAGTAGTAGACACCAAGATAAGATCAATGTGCAAAACAAGGAACATAAGAAACATGATTGAATAAATCATCATATGAATGAATGAAACACAACAACTCAAAATACTTGCTGAGATAGAAGGGAATAGGTTTACTGACTCAACTAAAAAGTAAAAGAAAGGACCTTCGCAGAGGGAAGCAGGGATTTCAAGTTTCATAAAGAGCTCCCAAAAATTATGATAATTATTAGCTTTCAGCTCTCATTGCCCCTTGATATGTCCATTTTGCATCACTATTCTATGTCTTAATTCACTATTATTCATTGATATATTTTGTATTGAGAGGTGATACTTATGTTATTTCATCTATTTTTGCATGGTTGATGACTTTTGGAGCATGGACCGCTGCAGTCAGGATTCTGATGGAAAAGGTGCTGTTTGGAGGGAAAATTCGCGAAGATCATAAAATCCGGGAAAATATACGGAAAATCCTATTTTTTCCAGAAGACTCAGGATGCTAGAAGATGGAGTGGAGGTGGGACACAGGGGGGCCACACCACCCCATGGCGCGGGCAGGCCTAGGCCGCGCCTAGGAGTGGTGTGGACGCCCTGGCCCACTCCAGCCTCTCTCCTCTGGCGTATATCATCCCCATGAAACCCTAAGACTCGGGGAGCGACCATAGAAAGATTCCGCCGCCTCTGCGGGGCGGAAAACACTGAGAGAGAAAGATCTCTCCGGCAGACAGATTTTTGCCGAGGGAATTCCTTCCCGGAGAGGGGAGATCGTCGCCATCAACACCACCATCAAGCTGGACTTCATCGGGATCACCATCATCATCATCACCACCATCATCACCATCAGCACCCTCATCACCCTCTCCATATTGCTGTAACAATTGCGTTGAATCTTGCATAGTTCGTAGGGGAAACTTTCCCAGTGTTGATTACTCTTTGTAGTTGATGCTATTGAGTGAACCGTTGAATTATTGTTTATGTTCAGATTGTTATACATCATTATTCCATCTCTGATCATGATCCATATGATGTCTTGTGAGTAGTTCGTTTTGTTCTTGAGGACATGGGAGAAGTCATGTTGTTAGTAGTGGAGTTGTGTTGAGAGAGATTCAATAGATTGTTATTTAAGTTGTGGTGTACTTGTTCTAGTGGTGTCATGTGAACGTCGACTACATGACACTTCACCTATATGGGCCTAGGGGAATGCATTGTGTATTGGCTACTAATAGTAGGGGTTGCCGGAGTGACAGAAACCTGAACCCCTGTTAGGAAACCATTGCACAAGGGACGTAAGGGTCTTAGAGTTTAAAGTTGTGGTTAGGTTTCTACCTTAATATACTTTCTTGTACTTACGGATGTTTGCAAGGGGTATAATCACAAGTATGTATTAGTCTTGGATGGGGCGGTACATTAGCACAGGTTCACCCACACAACACTTAGCAAGCTAAAGAAGATCAATCGACTATATGAAGCGAAAGCACTCAGTCTTCCCATGTGTCCTCGAGAACGTTTGGTCATCTATAGAAATACAACCGACTTGTCCTTTGCTGCATAAAGGATTGGGCCACTTGCTGCATTTATTCCTACTGTCTTTTATTTACTTGTACTTTGTTTACTTGCTTTATCGAAACCCCCTAAAAATCCGTTTGCTAAGTATTGACAGAGAATTCCTGATCCATGCCACTAGCCAGCACCTTCTGCTCCTCGTTGGGTTCGACACTCTTACTTATCGAAAATACTGCGATACACCCCCTATACTTGTGGGTCATCAAGACTATTTTCTGGCGCCATTACCATGGAGTGAAGCGCTATTGGAGAGTGGAACTGGTAAAGGAAACTTCTACTATGAGTATTGTTTACTTCTGTTAGTTGCTTTATTTTTGTTATGGATAATTCGCCGAGTTTCTTATTTGGTAATGCTACTACCACTGCTAAGGTAGTAGATAAGCCACCACCTGCTCAGAAAGATGTTTTCAAAATACCTACAAGAATTATTGATCGTGTTATGGATAACTACTATGTTGGGGATGGAACTGTCCATCCCGGTGATCATTTACTCTTTATACACGAATTATGCGGGTTGTTCAAGTGTGCAGGTATTACTACAGATCAAGTTAAGTAGAAGTTATTCTCATTATCATTGAAAGGAAGAGCTGAGGAATGGTATAAGCTGCTGAAGAATGGTCAAGCTCTGGAATGGGAGGAAATAGTGCCTCTCTTTTATTCAAAGTTTTATCCTCCTAGTGAGATTCATAAAGATCGGAATCAAATATACAACTTTTGGCCTCTTGATGGAGAGAGTACAGCTCAAGCTTGGGGGAGATTGAAGTTACTAATGCTCAAATGTCCCATTCATGAGCTCCCCAACAATATTATTATCAATAACTTTTATGCAAGGCTCCCTCTACATGATAAGGATTTATTGGATGCTTCTTGTGCTGGATCATTCACTCGCATGGAAGAAGAAGTTAAATGGGACCTTCTAGATCGTATTCAAGACAATGCTGAAGCTTGGGAGAATGACAAAGGTAGAAAGTCAGCTATAAATTATGATTATGAATGCATTGAATCTTTTATGGGAACTGATGACTTTCAAAATATTAAAAATGCTTATGGTCTAGACTCTCAAGCTATTGCTTCTTATTTTAAGGCTTTTGATTCCTACATTGAAGTGCCTAAAAAGAAGTGGAATAAGTATCATGAACCTTATAAAGATATTGCTAAGAGTGTTCCTTCAAGAAATACTGAAGTTTATACTGCTAATCATGTTTTACCTAAACCTTATATTGAGAAAATGCCTTTCCCAGTTAAGGTAAAGGAACATTCTATGATGGCTAGTATGGTAGATGAAAGTATGAATAAAGCTGTTGAACCTGATAAACAAATGGTTGATGAACCTATTGTAGCAAATGTGAAAGACTTTGTTGCTAAATATGAAAAAGAGGGACACACTATCCTTTGTAAGGATACCTCTAATATTGTTCACAAAGTAGTGTTATGAGAGCTAGTATCCCTGTGTTTTCTGTTAGAATAAGTGATCATTGCTATGATAGTCCTTGTGATAGCTATATTGTTAAGTTTATGCATGATACTGAAAGTTATTATGAGAGAGGGAAAAGTGTTCTTATGCATCTCAATAATATCAAGTTTCCCCATTTTATGCTGAAAGTTTTTATGCTGCACTTCTTTTGCCTTCTTATGCAAGTTTCCTATGGTTTCAACAACTTGTTTGTTTACAAAATCCCCTTGCATAGGAAGTGGGTTAGACTTAAATGTGTGTGTTTTTGCTTCTTAATGTTCTCTTTCACTTGAAATCATATCCCTATGAGAGCTTCTTCAAAATTATCATGCCCATCTTAATGGCTATAAAGAAAGAGCTTTATGGGAGACAACCCAATTTGTTTTTGCTTTCAGTTTGTTTTTGTTTCTTTGAGTCTTGGAAGTTATTACTTCGGTAATAACCGCTCCTTATCCGTTTTGTTTGGTTTTTGTGTCAAGATCAACCTCTAATGAGAGAGAAGTAAGATTTGGGGAAGTTGCTGTCCCGAAATAGATTTTTGTGCTTCACCGTAAAAATTCGTGAGAGACCTCTGTCTGTCGGATTGAGCTGTAATGTTTTGTGATTCTGACCCAGGTTGTTATTTAACTTTCGTTAGTTTTGCACTTTTTTATTTGAGCAACAAAAGATTTTCGAAAAAATTGATCTTTACCTACTGGTCTGTTTTGACAGATTTAGCCAATCTTGCATTTGCTTCTTTATTCGATTTCCTTTTTGAATTCTTTTTGGGTTTTCGGAAGGAGTTGCTACGGTAGCTTTTGTTTTGATGGTTTTCAGTTGAAGTTGGACTCAAAAGGTTTTATCACTTCACTTATACTAATGTTGCTAATAAGAATTGTGTGAAAGAAATTTCCAGGAAAGTGGAGATAATGTGTAATAAGGAAAAGAAGGGTTTTATGACTCAAGTAATAAGTGTATGAATATGAAGATATTGATGTTATTCAAGTTATAACTCCAGAGAAATTCATTGAGGACCAAATTCAGATACCTGCAGAGTCTGTTTCCAACTAGGTAACAGTTCTGGTAAGAAAAGTTCCGCGAAAATACAATCCAACTATATTTTTGTAGTTTTCAGTCAATAAGGAAAGTTTCGAAGCGGAGGCTGGGCAGGTGGCCCACACCACCCCATGGCGCTGGCCCACCTGGCCGCCACCACCAGGTGGTGAGGCCACCCAGGACTCCGCCTCCGACTCGTTTTCTCCCAGTACCTTCCTTTTGATGTGAAACTTCATAATATATAACCCCCCGGATCTTCCGAGGTTCGTATATTGTGTTTTCGTCGTGTTTTTGTTTTGATCTGTTTCTGTCAGGACATACTCTTTGAGAGCTTAGAAGCACAATGGTGTCCGCCAAGGATAAAGGGAAGGAGCCCATGGAGGAAGACCCCCAAGACCCCGGGAAGGAGAAGGAGACCAAGAGTGAAGGTGAAGAGGAGCAAGGCCAACACCCACACACCTGCACTACCATTGCAAGCATTGGAGTGGTGGAAAATCCAGCCATTAGAGGGAAGCCTCCTCATCACCGTTCAGATCCCTGGTCACTTCCTCCACGCACCAAGAATCCTTTCCATACCCTTATCCATGAGCATCAATACCAGAATATGCCCAAGGGGAAATTACCCTCCAATTGGGATTTGCCTCATTCTAGCCATGCAGGAAAAGAAGACTTCAAGGAGGAAGAGTGGGTAAAGAATAGCAAGAGCTGGAATTCTCAATCCGACATGATCATGATCATGAGCCGCATTGAGCAAAACTCACAGCTGATTCGTAATCTCACCTGCGAGATTGAGGACTTTGGGAAACTGATCAAGGAGCTCATCGAGAGGATACCACCACCACCGAAGGAGTAACTCGTCATCAGGTTTGGCATCCCCTTGGTTTATTCCAAGCTTGGGGGAGTGCCGCGGTATCACATCACTATCTTCTATCTTTTTACCTTATTAGTAGAGTCATATCATGAATACAGGAGTTATTATGTAGTATGGTTTGCATTATGGAAGTGTCCCCTCTCTCGTTAGATATGTATCCCTTGGTGTGAGTTGCCGTTATGGATTATTAATGAGAAGTTCTATCATCCACTCTTTTGCATAGCTTATATTAGTTTTCAATTTGTGGTTATATGATTGATCTTGTTGTTAGTATTGGTAGCACTTTGGGATCATTGAGTTAATTTAGTTGGTTTTGGCAAACCTGGCTCAAGAGTAGCAACACCTTTTTGAGAGTTGAAAAGAAAAAGATAGAAGTACTCGAGAGAAAAATAATTTCATCATCTTTCTTTCTTGATTTGCTCATAAGTTTAGTATTCTCTAGTTAAGATCTTTTGTGCTTCCAAGGAAGATTGCATGTTTGTCTTTATCATTTGTATGTTTGTTTGTTTCCTTCAACTCTTGTACTTGCTACCCAGCCTTGCTAGCCAAAAACCTGTACTGAGAGGGAATTCTTCTCGTGCATCCACCTCCCTTAAACCAAAACCTTTGCCATTTGTGTCCACCATACCTACCTAGTAGCATTATTGCTATTCCAAGTAAATTCCTGTTTTGTCTACCTCCCAAATTAAACTTGTTATGCGAAAATTAGTGATTAAAGCTCTCAAGAACTTGATGGCACACTTTACTTTCTTGCACTTAATAAACATGAACCATTGTGAACTCTCCATGAAAGTTATATGCTTGCAAATTATAGGCTGGGGATTAGCAGAACCGTGCTGTCACGGGGAACGCTTTCAACACTTGTAAATATATACCCAGTTGATACCTTGCTCTTTTGTTTGCGGATGTCGTCGGTGTGAAATAAAAGGGGAGCTTGTAAGTCCATGGAGTTATGTATGTGTGTTAGAGAAACGCCTAGGCCGCTGGTCTAATCCATGTTGACATGGTGGAAACTTGCAGCGTAACCATAATGATATCTATGAAGCATTCTTCTTATAAAAAAAGAAAGAGATAGCTATTGAGAAAAAGAAAAGAAAAAAAGAGATACTATGAAAATAGGAAAGAGAGAAAAAAGCACCATTTTCCCATGGTAAATAAGAAGATTGCTGAGATACTCATTGTCTGCTTGCCTTGTCATTTTGATATGGGGATTCTTCCGTATCATCGGGCAAGGGGTACCCCGTTGGCGGTTCTCAATGATACGCGCATGCTTACGATGACAAGAACTTATCGGTAACTAAAGTTGAGTAGCATGAGGAGCGGCCCTCGTACTCAAGGGACTTGGGATTTTTAGTTTATAGTCTGTCAAGCATATAACTCAGATTGGACCTCACTTTCACCTTAATCACCTAAAGATGCCTATGATAGGGGCAATGAGAGCTGAAAGCTAGTAAGTATCATAATTTTTGGGAGCTCTTTATGAGACTTGCAATCCCTGCTTCCCTCTTTGAAGGGCCCTTTCTTTTACTTCGTAGTTGAGTCAAGAACCTATTCCCTTCTATCTCAAAGAAGTATTTTGAGTTGATGTGTTTCATTCATTCATATGATGATTTATGCATTCATGTTTCTTATGTTCCTTGTTTTGCACATTGCTCTTATCTTGATGTTTACTACTTTGAAAGCTTTGTTTGAAAACCAGCTATTTGTGAACTTCAGCAAATTATCAACTATTCTTCGACCAAGAGCTAAGTTTGCCATTACCAATTATGATTTACTCTATGTATCTTTATTGTGTTTCCTTTACTCATTGCAAGTTTAGTTATATAATAGTGAGGTGTCTTCTATTATGATCTATGCTTTTGATGAATGTGATGCTTCTTATCCGTATTCTTTTATCGACTCTTCACTCCATAAACCTGAGGTCATGTTTATTGAGCTCAGTTTTGCTTAGGGACAAGCGAAGTCTAAGCTTGGGGGAGTTGATATGTCCATTTTGCATCACTATTCTATGTCTTAATTCACTATTATTCATTGATATATTTCGTATTGAGAGGTGATACTTATGTTATTTCATCTATTTTTGCATGGTTGATGACTTTTGGAGCATGGACCGCTGCAGTCAGGATTCTGATGGAAAAGGTGCTGTTTGGAGGCAAAATTCGCGAAGATCAGAAAATGCGGGAAAATATACGGAAAATCCTATTTTTCCAGAAGACTCAGGATGCCAGAAGATGGAGTGGAGGTGGGCCACAGGGGGCCCACGCCACCCCATGGCGCGGGCAGGCCTAGGGGAATGCGTTGTGTATTTGGCTACTAATCGTAGGGGTTGCCGGAGTGACAGAAACCTGAACCCCCGTTAGGAAACCATTGCACAAGGGACATAAGGGTCTTAGAGTTTAAAGCTGTGGTTAGGTTTCTACCTTAATTACTTTCTTGTACTTATGGATGTTTGCAAGGGGTATAATCACAAGTATGTATTAGTCTTGGATGGGGCGGTACATTAGCACATGTTCACCCACACAACACTTAGCAAGCTAAAGAAGATTAATCGACTATATGAAGCGAAAGCACTTGACAGTCTTCCCATGTGTCCTCGAGAACGTTTGGTCATCTTAAGAAATACAACCGGCTTGTCCTTTGCTGCATAAAGGATTGGGCCACTTGCTGTATTTATTCCTACTGTCTTTTATTTACTCGTACTTTGTTTACTTGCTTTATCGAAAACCCTTAAAAATCCGTTTGCTAAGTATTTGCAGAGAATTCCTGATCCATACCACTAGCCAGCACCTTCTGCTCCTCGTTGGGTTCTACACTCTTACTTATCGAAAATACTGCGATACACCCCCTATACTTGTGGGTCATCACCCCTATCATGGGCATCTTTAGGTGATTAAAGTTAAAGTGATCAAATATGAGGATATGCTTGACAAGTTGTAAATTGAGAATCTCATGTCCCTTGAATACGAGGGCCACTCCTCATGCTACTCAAATTTAGACACCAGTAAGTTCTTGTCATCGTAAGCACATGTGTATCATGGAGAACCGCCAACGGGGTACCCCTTGCCCGATGATACGGAAGAATCCCCATATGAAAATGACAAGGCAAGCAGACAACAAACATCTCAGCAATCTTCTTATTTACCATGGGAATGTGGTGCTTTTTTCTCTCTTTCCTCTTTTCATAATATCTTTTTTTTCTCTTTTTCTCAATATCTATCTCTTTTTATAAGAAGAATGCTTCATAGATGCTCGTTATGGTTACGCTGCAGGTTTCCACCATGACAGCATGGATTAGACCGGCGGCCCAGGCATTTCTCTAACACACATGCCTAACTCCATGGACTTACAAGCTCCCCTTTTATTTCACACCGACGACATCCATAGACAAAAGAACATGATATCAACTAGGTACAAAGTACCAGTGCAATGTTGAAAGTGTTCCCCATGATAGCATGGTTCTGCTAATTCACAACTCACAAAGCGCAAGCATATACGCAGCATAGATGGGCACAATGGTTCAAGTTTATTAAATGCAAGAAAGTAAAGTGTGCCATCAAGTTCGTGAGAGCTTTAATCACTAATTTTCACATAACAAGTTTAATTTGGAAGGTAGATAAAAACAAGAATTTACTTGGAATAGCAATAATGCTAATAGGTAGGTAAGGTGGACACAAATGGCATGGGTTTGGTTGAAGGATTGGATGCACGAGAAGAATTCCCTCTCAGTACAGGTTTTTGGCTAGCAAGGCTGGGTAGCAAGTATAAGAGTTGAAGGAAACAAACAAACATACAAGTGATAAAGACAAACATGCAATCTTCCTTGGAAGCACAAAAGATCTTAACTAGAGAATACTAAAGTGATGAGCAAATCAAGAAAGAAAGATGATGAAATTATATTTCTTTAGAGTACTTTTATCTTTTTCATTCAACTCTCAAAAATAGTGTTGCTACTGACCAAGCCAGGTTTGCCAAAACCAACTAAATTAATTCAATGATCCCAAAGTGATACCAATACTAACAACAAGATCAATCATATAACCACGAATTGAAAACTAATATAATACATGCAAAAGAGTAAATGATAGAACTTCTCATTAATATTCCATAACGGCAACTCACACCAAGGGATACATATCTAACGAGAGAGGGGACACTTCCATAATGAAAACCATCCTACATGATAACTTCTCTATTCATGATATGACTCTACTAAAAAGGTAAAAAGATAGAAGATAGTGATGTGATACCGCGGCACTCCCCCAAGCTTGGAACAAACCAAGGGGATGCCAAACCTGATGACAAATTACTCCTTCGGTGGTGGTGGTATTCTTCCGATGAGATCCTTGATCAGTTTCCCCAAGTCCTCAATCTCGAAGGTGAGAGTACGAATCAACTCCGAGTTGTGATCGATACGGTGCATGATCATATCAGATTGTGGATCCCAGCTCTTGCGATTCTTTTCCCACTCTTTCTCCTTGGAGTCTTCTTTTCCTACATGGCTAGAACGAGGCAAGTCCCAATTGGAGGGTAATTTCTCCTTGGGCATATTTTGGTGTTGATGCTTATGGATACGGGTATGGAAAGGATTCTTGGTGCATGGAGGAAGTGACCGTGGAGCTAAATAGTGACGTGGAGTTTTCCCTCCAGTTGACATCCGTGCAGTCCTCGTGACCCTGCCAGATCTTGCCAACACTCCAATGTTTGCAATGGTAGTGCAGGTGTGAGGATGTTGGCCTTGCTTTGTCTCCTCTTCACCTTCACTCTTGATCTCCTTCTCCTGCCCGGGGTCTTGGAGATCTTCCTCCATAGGCTCCTTCCCCTTATCCTTGGCGGACACCATTGTGCTTCTAAAATTTCAAGAATAGTTCCTCGCAGAAACAGATCAAAACAAAAACACGACGAGAACATGATATACGAACCTTGGGGGATCCGGGGGATTATATATTACGAAGTTTTACAACAAAAGGAAGGTCGGAGAAACGGTCGAGACAGAGGGGAGTGGCCACACCACCGTGGCGCGGCCAGGTGGGCTCGCGCCAGGTGGTGGTGTGAGACACCGCTCCATTTCTGTCCTCTTCGCCAGAATTTTCCTTATTGGCTAAATACTGCAAAAATATAATTGGATAGTATTTTCGTGGAACTTTTTTTACCAGAACTGTTACCTATTTGAAAATGAACTCTGCAGGTCTCTGAATTTGGTCCTTGATAAATTTTTCTGGAGTTATAACTTGAAAGGCATCAACATCTTCATTGTAAGAATCTCCAACAATATAGTGCTTAAGTCGCTGCCCATTCACTACTTGTTTAGTGTTATCTTTTAAAGAAGAAATCTTTATTGCTCCTGAGCGGTACACTTCTTCAATAACGAAAGGTCCTTCCCATTTTGACAGTAGTTTCCCTGCAAAAAATCTAAGATGAGACCTATACAATAGAACCTTCTCTCCAACATGGAATTCTCTCTTAAGTATTCGCTTGTCATGCCATCTTTTAAATTTCTCCTTAAAGAGCCTAGCATTCTCATATGCTTCACTCCTCCATTCATCTAAAGAACTTAAAGCAAATAATCTCTTTTCACCAGCAAGCTTACAATATCTATTGAGTTCTTTAACTGCCTAGTAAGCTTTGTGTTCTAATTCTAAAGGTAGGTGACAAGCTTTCCCATAAACCATTTTATAAGGAGACATTCCCATATGGTTTTTGTAGGTAGTCCTATAAGCCCATAAAGCGTCATTCAACTTTTTAGCCTAGTTTTTTCTAGATCTATTAACAGTCTTTTGCAAGATGGATTTAATTTCTCTATTCGACAATTCTACTTGCCCACTAGTTTGGGGGTGATAAGCTGAAGCAATTCTATGATTAACATCATATTTAGCAAGGGTCTTTCTAAAAACACCATGAATGAAATGAGAACCTCCATCAGTCATGAGATACCTAGGCACTCCAAACCTAGGAAAGATAACATCCTTAAGCATTTTTAGAGAAGTCTCCCACAAGACTCTTCAGAGGAATGGATTCTACCCAATTAGTAACATAATCAACGGCAACAAGAATATGAGTATAACCTTTCGAGGGAGGAAAAGGACCCATAAAGTCAAATCCCCAGCAATCAAAGGGTTCAATAACTAGAGAGTAGTTCATAGGCATTTCATTGTGTCTACAGATATTACCAACACGCTGACATTCATCACAAGATAAAACAAATTTTCTTGCATCTTTAAAAAGGTTAGGCCAGTAGAAACCTAATTGTAGCACCTTTTGCGCAGTTCTATCTCCTACATGATGTCCTCCATAAGCACTACCATGACATTTACGCAATATCTCCTTTTGTTCATATTCTGGAACACATCTTAGCATAATACCATCCACTCCTTTATATAAGTGTGGGTCATCCCAAAAATAATGCCTCAAATCACAAAAGAACTTTCTTCTTTGCTGAGCTGTAAAAGTTGGAGGCAAATACTTGGAGACAATAAAGTTAGCATAATCAGCGTACCAAGGGCTCACTCGCAAGCTTACCCCTACCGCAGCCAACTGTTCATTTGGGAAACTATCATTAATAGGCATAGGGTCAAAGGAGATATTTTCCAATCGAGATAAATTATCAGCTACAGGGTTTTCAACACCTTTCCTATCAACAATATGTAGATCAAACTCTTGTAAAAGCAGCACCCATCTAATAAGCCTAGGCTTAGCATCCTTCTTCGTCATAAGGTACTTAATAGCAGCATGATCAGTATGAATGGTGACTTTTGAGTCCACAATATAAGGTCTAAACTTATCACAAGCAAAAACGATAGCTAGGAATTCTTTTTCAGTAGTTGCATAATTCCTTTGAGCGGCATCAAGAGTCTTACTATCATAATGAATAACGTTCAACTTTTTATCAATACGTTGCCCAAGGACAGCACCTACAGCAAAATCACTAGCATCACACATTATTTCAAAGGGTAAGCTCCAATCAGGTGGTTGAACGATAGGAGATGTAGTTAAAGCCTTCTTAAGAGTTTCAAAAGATTCCTTACAATCATCATAAAAAACAAAGGGTACATCTTTTTGAAGAAGATTAGTGAGGGGTTTTGATATCTTAGAGAAATCTTTAATAAACTTGAAGGAAATATGCCCTGAGAGGCAATAAAAAAGTTGTTATTATATATTCCTTATACATGATAGATGTTTATTTTACATGCTAGAATTGTATTGATTCAGAAACATCAATACATGTGTGTTTAATAAACAAAAAGGGTTCGTAGTTATGCCTCTCTTATAGACTAGCTTGTTGATTAACAAGATGATCAAGGTTTCCTGATCATGGACATTGGATGTTGTTAATAACAAGGTCACACCATTGGTGGAATGATGTGATGAACATTCATCCGAAGTATAGCATTACGATCAAGTCATTATGTTTATATTGCTATAACATCATACGAAGTAATCTTTATCCTTAGACCATGAGATCATGTTAATTGCTGACACCGGAAGAGTATCTTGATAACATGTTGGGGGGATATCCCCGGGTAGGGTCACTCCGGGGTATAAGGGCCGAGTTAGCCGAGGGTCGGCAAGATCAAAGCGGATGCTGGCCGAGTCACCTCAAGGCAGGCCGGATCACGGAGTAACCCGGGCCAGGGGGACGCCTAACGTTGTCTCGTCCGACTTAAGGAGTAAGTCGGAAATGCTTGTCTAACTTATATGCAGGAACAGGTATGGCCGGATCAACTGTGATCCGGATCATCGCTTGGCTTCTAGGAGAAGGAAGGAATCTCTCTGGTCAAAAAAGAAGGTTCGGTGCGTACTGGATGAGCGAATAAAGCAAGGACAGGACCACCGGATCGTGGCCGACAAGGGTGACGACGCTCACGTCAGCTGACGCGGGCGCCGCAGAGGCTACGTCGCTAAAGCAAGTGTGACGCGGGGGAAATCACCCCTGTCGGGTTACTACTTTGGGAGGGGGCATATTCTTAGGAATATGCCTCCACGTATGCCCTAGGCCAGGACCGAACCACCTCTATATAAGGGGGGGTTAGGGTTCTGGTAAGGGGGTTGGATTTTCTGGGATACAAAGTTGGGTGAATTCTAGTTGGCTGAGCACTAGTGGATCTAGGGTTCTTGGGCTAGTTAGGAGGCAAGAGTAAGTGAGTTTCTTCTTCCTCCTCTTGTCGATACAGCTCAAGGAGCACTTGTAATCTTGGAGATAGAACATCAATACAAAGATTCTGTGTAGAGAATCACTCTACTATCCCTCCCTGGATTCCCCTAGCGCATATTAGTCCCCACCTTTAGCCTATCCATGGCATCTGCCGTGACACCACCACGACAGTTGGCGCCCACCGTGGGGCTAGCGGCGCTAGCAGGGGTGAAGATCCGGACGGGAAACCTCATCGGCACCGGCGAACGCATCGTCTCCGGGCTCGTTCAGCGCTTTGGAGGGCTGGACTACATCAGCGACAACGCTGGCTGCTTCAGCACGCGCCCCCTTCCACGCAACGGCATCTTCGTCAAGCTCAGTGTGCACAAGGTCTACGTTGCTGTGGACGTGCCTTGCGTTCATCCGCGTCGCGTCGTCGATGCAGGAGAACCACCCCTCACTGTGGCTCGCAGGGCGCGTATCGCTCGCTCCCCGGACCATGCAGAGGTGATGATGACTGCGCCAGGCGCGGGCATGAGCAAGGATCCAGCGCCAGACCCGGAGGTAACGCCTAAGGCACCGAGGAAAGCTAGGGGTCCTCCGCTAGAGAGGCCTGAGAACATACTGAGGGAAGCTATGGATAGCTTGGCAAACCCGGTGGCAGCAGTGGTAGATCCGGCTCAGGCACATGCCGAGCTAGAGGAGACCCGTCAAAAGATACTGGAGGGCGCAAAGAAAATAGCAGCGGCTCAGCAGTCGTTGAACATGACGCTGTGTGAGTACGCAAAGGCAAACAAGGTTGATGCAGTAAGGGTAAAAGGGAAAAATCTCATGAGTGAGATGAACAGAGAAGGTGATGATGGACCAGAAGGGTCGGAAAACTATCTGTCTGTGGGGTTGCCGAAGTATAGTACCCCGGCGAAGAACCTCAGAGCAGCAGATGCCGCGGCGTCCGAGCTAGAGGGTCTGACGGGTGAAGCCCGTCAAAGACAGCAAGACCGGGTTAACGAGCTGGTTCGGATCGCGAACAGGCAGAATGAGGAGCTGCTGAGAGGTAACCCGGGGAGAGTTGGAGCTTCTAAGATCGTCCATTCGGTGATGGGTAACCCGGAGAAATCTGCTAGAGCCGCATCGTCGCCTCATGGTGGCCCAAGGAGAGAAGAGGTAGTAACCTCAGTCAGACGGAACAAGCAGATCGTTCCGTACGACCCAACGCGTGCGGGAAAAGAAAAAGAGATGCGGAAAAATGACGATCGATGAAGTGTGAGCCGAGGTCAAGCTGGCCGAGGTAACCACGACCAAGGCAATGCCGGTCGAGGGAATGCTGCCAACGGCAATGCCGGACAGCGAAACTCGGTAGGAGTAGGTCAAACGCAGCAGCGGAATATACCAAGGCAAGAGCAAAGTGCCGGCCGAGGTATGCAACATAGAGGAGCACAACGAGAGCAAGACCGATACAATGACGGAGACTCGGAGATGATGAATGCGGGATACGCAAGACCGGACTATCATGTGATAGGGTCGAGATTGGGAAGCAGGGATTTGATCTTTGGATGGCCTTGAGTTAAAGCTGGATCGCTGTATAGGTCGAACAGATCGAATGTCAAGGTCCTCCGGGTCCAGCGTGCTTTGGACCTCGGATCATGAAGGAACCGCCCATGCAATTTCCAATTACCCAGGGCACGAAGACATATGACGGCGGTACAAAGCGGAGGATTGGCTGATAAACTACGCACCAGCTGTGAAAATTGCAACTGGCAACTTGAGATGGGCCGTACGATATGTACCCCAAATGTTGGAAGGTCCGGCTAGGGTATGGCTGAATAATTTGCCACCCGGAAGCATCAATTGCTGGATAGATTTCGAAGAAATGTTTATCAGCAACTTCTCAAGTACATATCAGAGGCCGAATAGACCACAGACCCTGGCGATGTGCAAGCAGAGATCTAACGAAACGGATCGTGAATTCTTGACCCGGTGGTGCACCGTGAGAAACTCGTGTGAGGGAGTCATAGAGTCACAGGCTATAGCGTGGTTCGCACAAGGGTGCAGATATGCAGCGAGTTGTGGATGAAATTGCAAAGGAAAATGCCAGTCACGTTGGCAGAGATGATCCGGATTGCGGATTCTTATGCTTTGGGTGATCTGACTCAACCTAGGATCGCGTCGAACGAGTCAAATGAGGAGTACTATCCGAGGGACGGAGTCGGGTCATCCCGGAGGAACGATTATAGGGGAAAAAGGAGAGACGATAGACCGGATCATCGCTATAGTTCGCAACAAGTTGCAGCTATGAATCAAGATCAACCCGGAGCAGGGAGCAACCAACGCCAGAAAACGGGAGGGCAATGGACTCCTCGAAGCGATGGCAAGAAAACGTGGACTCCCGAGCAAAAGAAGCAATGGCAAGAAAAGAAAGATCGTCCGAGGTATACCTATGAGTCAATGTTGGACCAGCCGTGTAAATTTCACACGCCAAATCCGAATAGCCCCGCGGGACACACAACGAGGCAATGTGAGTGGATGCGTAAGATAGAACAAGGTGGTTCGGGGAACGCTTAGGCACCCCGGAATGACCAACCTCGCCAGGAGTTACCCCGGCAGCAATTGCTCTCCGGAGCAAACACGCAACAACTAATGTTGCCTCCTCCTCCACCGAGGTATGACAACAGTGAGAGAAGGGATGCAGTGCATCAGGTGGAAAACCAGCAACAACCGGATCAGAGGCACTCCGGAAACGAGGGAAGGAATGAGTACAGGGAACATCACCAGAGCTATTGTGTGTGTTCTGGAGAAACAGATAGGAAGAGCTTGCAGCCGACATATGGAGGTTAACGCGGTTATGCTGCGGTGACGAGGTACATGTCTTGGTCGGACCAGAAATCACCCGGCGCCAAAGATCATCCCAAGCTTATGCCAAGTCCGGGCTCGTATGCACTAGTGTTAGATCCGACGTTCATTGGACCAAACATCAATGTGAGGTTCTCCAAGGTACTGATCAACAATGGTAGTAGCATTAACATCATGTATGCGGATACGATGCGCAAGTTGGGCATCTCGGAGAACATGCTCCAGGCTACAAGAACAACTTTCCATGGTATCGTACCAGGCATCTCCTGTGAGCCCATAGGCAAAGTCCGGGTCGACGTGCTATTCGGTACGAGGGATAACTGCTGAACTGAGAATCTGGAGTTTGAGGTGGTGAACTTGGAGAGCGCGTATCATGCATTACTCGGGAGACCAGCGCTGAGCAAATTCATGGCAAGTTGCCACGTTAGTTATCTGAAGATGAAGTTGCCCGGGCCAAATGGAGCGATTACTATCGCTGGGGATTTCTGACGTTCTATTGAGTGCGCCTCAGTCGGGTCTAACCTAGCCGAGTCACTCGTGATTGCGCAAGAGAAAAGAAAAATCCAAGAGGTGGCGACATTAGCTCATTCCGTGCAGCAGTATATGCCGATGTTAAGTAACCCGCATGGAAGCGTTTCGTTCCAAGCCGCGAAGGACACCAAGAAGATCCCGGTGGATAACATGTTTCCGGAGCGTACCGTAACAATTGGGGCCGGGTTAACTGACAAAAGCAAGCTCGTCAACTTCCTCCGTGAGAATCGGGATATTTTTGCTTGGTCCACACAGGACTTGCAAGGTGTTCCGAGGGAGTTGGCCGAGCACTCTTTGAACGTAAGACCCGGAGCAAGGCCGGTGAAGCAGCCTCTCCGACGCTTCGCCGAGGATAGGAGAAAGGTCATTGGTGACGAGATAGCTCGGTTGCTAGCAGCAGGATTTATCATGGAAGTGCTGTATCCGGATTGGCTCTCTAATCCGGTGCTGGTAGAAAAGAAGAAGGACGATCCGAACGTGGCGGTGGTTTGGCGCATGTGTATCGATTACACGAACCTGAACAAGGCGTGTCCAAAATATCCATTTCCACTGCCGAGGATAGATCAGGTCATCGACTCTATCGCGGGATGTGAATTGTTGTCATTCATTGACGCCTATTCTGGTTTCCACCAGATACCTCTGAACCCGGATGATCAAATAAAAACTGCCTTTATTACCCCGTACGGGGCTTATTGCTATCGCACTATGCCATTTGGTTTACGAAATGCAGGAGCAACGTACCAAAGATGTATGCAAAAATGTTTGCACGATCAAATAGGTCAAAACATACAAGTCTATGTGGATGATGTGGTTATTAAGACCAAGGAAAGCGCAACGCTCCTTGACGACATAAGGCAAACGTTCGCGAACTTGAGGAGATTCCGGATGAAGCTTAACCCGGAGAAATGTACCTTCGGTGTCCCGGATGGGAAATTACTCGGATTTCTCATCTCCAGCCAAGGTATCGAGGTTAATCCAACTAAGATCCGAGCCATCGAACGAATGGAGCTGCCGAAGTGTCTCAACGATGTCCAGAAGTTCACTGGATGCCTGGCGTCGTTGAGTCGGTTTGTATGTCGGTTAGGGGAAAAGGCACTGCCACTCTACCAACTCATGAAAAAGTCAGATAAATTCGTTTGGACACCGCAGGCCGATGAAGCTTTCGCCCACTTAAAAAGATGTTGGCCACTGCACCAGTGTTAGCTTCTCCACTGTCGAAGGAGCCAATGTTGCTCTACATAGCCGCAACCAACCGAGTTGTAAGTGCAGTGATTGTAGTGGAGCATGATGAAGAGGGTAAGTCGGTGCAGAGGCCAGTGTATTACTTGAGCGAGGTGTTGTCTGCCTCAAAACAGAACTACCCGCATTTTCAAAAGGTGGCATACGGTGTTTATATGGCGGCAAAGAAGTTAAAGCACTACTTTGAAGAGCATCCCATCAAAGTGATATGCGAAGCCCCCATATCCGAGATAATGGGTAACAAAGATGCGAATGGCAGAATTGCGAAATGGGCGATTGAGCTAGCACCTTACGCACCCCAAAGATGATAGGAGAAGCGATCAAGTCCGGTGTGGCGGACTTTTTTTCGTGGATTGGGCGGTACAATCTGAACCGCCACCAGATCCGAACTACTGGAGGATGCACTTTGATGGATCGAAAACCAAAACCGGGTTAGGTGCCGGGGTTGTGCTTACCTTGCCAAAGAAGGATTAGCTCAAGTACGTATTGCAGATCCATTTCGCGGCATCAAACAATGTCGCTGAGTACGAGGCTCTTGTGCATGGTCTCAAAGTGGCAAAGGAGATTGGAATACGTCGGATAATATGCTTTGGCGACTCGAATCTAATGTCTGACAAGTGTCCGGTGTGGGGCATACGGATCCAAACATGGCACTATCTGATTTCATGCGTAAGATCTTGGGTTACTTTGAGGGATGCGAATTTCACCATGTACCTCGCGTGGAAAGCGAAGCTGCCGACATCTTTGTCAAAGCTCGGATCGACCCGACAGCAATTCCACCGGCGTAGCATTGGAGCACCTCAGAAAACCATCTATCAGGCCGTCCCCAGGAACCGATTCAATCTATGTCCCGGAAAACGCGGAGTCCGGAGCTGAGCCCATGGACATTGACATGGGAGGTAGCACACCGGACCCGGGGATTACCTCGGCAAACCCGAGGACTACCTCGCTAGACCCGGAGACTGTCCAGCGTGATCCGGCTGAAGTTATGCCGGTGGATCGGATGGAAATTGATGAGGAAATGTTCCTGTGGCGATACCAGCAGGCCTTGCCTATATACCAGTTCTTGAAAGATGGAACGTTACCCATCGAGGAAGTGCTAGCGTGCAAACTCGGAGAGAGCCAAAGCTTACACAATCATCAATTCAGCTGTACAAGCAGTGTAACCAATGTCCTCCGGTGGTGTGTCGACCGGAAGAAGGACTTAACATCCTCGAGATATACACCAAGGAGAATGCGGGCATCATGCCTCATCAAGGCCTTAGTGGCAAAGGTTCCGCTTGATTCTCTTGGCCAAGTGCCTTGGAGCAAGCAGAAGATCTGGTGAGAAAATGCAATGGTTGTCAAAGATACGCCACCAAGACACATATGCCTATGTCGGAACTCAAAACCATACCAATTACATGGCCATTTGCTGTATGGTGCTTGGATATGGTTGGCCCGTTCAAACCAGCAAGAGGAAACATGACACACACTCTGGTCATGGTGGACAAGTTTACAAAATGGATCGAAGTGAAGCCTATAAGAAAATGCGATGGAGCTACGGCCGTGACGTTTCTCAAAGACATCATCTTGAGGTACGGTTATCCACACAGCATTATAACTGACAATGGAATGAATTTCGCGGAAGGAGCATTTGCGCGCTTTTGCCGAGACAAGAAAATCCGACTCGACATAGCCTCGGTAGCCCACCCCGCATCGAACGGACAAGTGGAAAGATCCAACGGATTAGTGCTATCTGGGATAAAACCCTGGCTCATTGAGCCGCTGCAAAGATCAGTGGGGTGCTGGATAGAAGAACTACCAGCGGTATTGTGGAGTTTAAGAACAACTCCGAATCGATCAACAGGCTACGCCGCTCTTTACAGTATATGGGGCAGAAGCTGTATTACCAGCCGACATAGAGCATGATTCGCCTAGGGTCACCCAATACACAGAAGCCGAAGTGCAAGAAGCCCGACAAAATGATGTTGATCTGCTGGAAGAAGCGAGAGAACTGGCGCTGTCCAGATCCGCCATATATCAGCAAAATCTCCGACGCTATCATAGCCGGAAAGTGTGCCCCCGAGTCTTTCAGGAAGGCGATCTGGTGCTCCGGTTGGTACAGCGTACCACTGGCATGCATAAATTATCCCCCTATGGGAAGGGCCATTCATTGTGAGCAAAGCATTGCACAATGACTCTTATTATCTCATAGATGCAAAGCCACAGGAAAAGAACAAGGCGGACAGGTCCAGAGAGGAATCGAAGCAACCATGGAATGTAGCACTACTTCGTCCCTTCTACACTTAGCTAAGAAGTGTATGTATCCGAGTCATCTCATATGTCGGTATGTATGTCGACAATGAGCTTATCAATGAAATAGCAGAGCCTCAAGCAGTAACTCGGGGACTGCCTTAATAAATGATTGTTGTTACTTTTTATGTGTTAGCTAGAATGACTCGTTTCACTTAACCCGGATTAGTAATGTGTGAGCACCAAAAACCCGACCCTTTGACTTGTTGCTGTCCAACAAGAATTGGCTTCATGGCAAGCAAGGGAACAAGTTTGGAATTGCGTAGCACATGAAAAACCACTAAGGAAACGAATTTATTCCAGCTAACGTTCGTTTTTTCGGACTAACCCCGTATTTACTTTCAAGTTATTATGTTGAATTATTTTGAGCCAAGCCTCAAAGTTTCTCAGTATTGTTAAAACGATTCTTGAGGCTCGGATTCGTAAGTCGTAAAACCGAATCAAGGTGGACACGGATCGAGCCGGAGAATTGGACGAACAAGAAAATGAAACTCGGGGACTACGCCCAAGTTAATCCGGCATATAAGCATAGTAGCAAAATATCATGTATTTAGCATACAATTGCACCCGGCATACCGGGGATCTGAGAAATTTTCAAGTTTTTTCCACTAAGGAGCGGCAGGAGGAGGAAGTTCGGCGTCATCATCACTGTCTTCAATATCTGAAGCAGCATCTTCTCCATCATCGCCCGACCCATCCTCCACGTTCTCCATCTGCTCCTCCTTACCGGACTCCAGAAAGCTCGGCCCCTCAACTCAGTCATGGATGGGAGAATATTCAACAAGGCTGTAGGCGCAAGCTTGGCACCGAGCTACCCACTCCGGATCATCGGTCCATTTGGATCCGGTGCGCCGGCGTGTGAGGAGGCTCAGGTGGATCTTCTCGTACCATGTAAGGATATGATGGAGGAGAGTATCTGCTGCGACACGCCTGACGGATTCTCTCCAGAGATCAAGTCGTGTCTTGATTTCCAATAGCTTCTCAGCAAGGAGTGTGATCCTTTTTGGAGCGCTCTCGCTTGGCCAGAAAGTGTTGAAGATCCGGACCGCAACATCGAGGAGATCTTTCCCATAGTTCTTGATGGTTTCCACGGTCGACACTAATCGACCAACAGGTCCTCCATGTCTAAGGGAATGCTCTCACCATCAGGAGCGACGGGAGTGCCCCTCTCTCGGCGGAATTTGGCAACGGCAGCACTGGCGATGGGAAAGTGATCTGGAAATAAGGAAAGGGAAGATGCTGAAGCAAAGGCATATGAGCTAACCCGGAAAACTGTGTCGGATAAGGGGAAGAAACTTACGTGAGATATGACGATGGATCCGGGTCAACTCCTTGATACAACTGTCGCGTCTCTGGCGAAGTTGTTCAAGCTCGACATGAAAGCTCAAGCTGGACCTCGGATTCCTTAAGCAGGTCCTGGTCCTTGGAGATTTGAAGGGTAAAGCGCTCACGCTCCTCGGTGAAGTTCTGACCAACTTTTTGGAGTTTGGTTTTGTGTTTGGCCTTCATCTTCTCCATCTCGGCCTTGAGTTTGGATATTTCGTCGTCCTTGGTCCGGAGGAGGGCAAGCTCATCGTTCTTCTTCTTCAGCTCGGCTTGATCTTGTCACCTTGTTCGAGAAAATGCAGCATCATATCAGGCACGGGCACACTATCCTCAAGCGATGCTGAAATAGTATGTTGACCCGGCAAAGCTGAGGAGTGAATGTTTGCCGAGCCAAGGAGAAGAAGGAATGGAAAACACAACAACGTTGGCCGACAGAGGACATACCTCGGATTTCCTCCAAGTTCTTCCGCATAATTTTGTTTTCAGCCTCCACCCCAGCTGCAAAAAACCGAATAAGGAGGTTAGTCCGGCAGAAACAAATGAAACAGAGAATTGTTAAGAGAGGAAATTACCCCTCTTTTCATGCTCCATGCCAAGTGCAACATGTTTTGCGTGCAAGATCTTGTGGGTATCAAGCAGGCGCTAAAATTCGGCGCTCCGGCGATTGGTGGTTACCTGACAAAGGGACAGGAGTGTAAAGTTAGTTCGTTGCATATTTGAAGTATACAAGATCCGGGCCAAGAGGAACTTAACCCGACTCTAGGTGTGTGCATATTCGAAGTGTGCGAGATCCGGGCCAAGTGGAACTTAACCCGGCTCTAGGTGTGTGCATATTCGAAGTGTGCGAGATCCGGGACAAGTGGAACTTAACCCGGCTCTAGGTGTGTGCATATTCGAAGTGTGCGAGATCCAGCCAAGTGGAACTTAACCCGGCTCTAGTTGTGTGCATATTCAAAGTATACGAGACCCAGGCCAAGCGGAACTTAACCCGGCTCTAGGTGTGTGCATATTTGAAGTGTGCGAGATCCGGGCCAAGTGGAACTTAACCCGGCTCTAGGTGTGTGCATATTTGAAGTTTACATGCAGCTACGTTGATCTTCTAATGAGCATCCGGCCGAGTAACAAGTTACTCCGCCGGAGGCTCGGGGACTAATGGTTATTATCTACAGCATGTAAAGAAGAAACGACGTACCTCCATCATTCGCCCAGCGAGGTTAATGGCCTTGGCGGCGGTATTCATCTGAGCGGAAAATTCAGCAGGACCGAACTTTTCTGGGAGATCGTCGTTGTAGACGAACTCCGCCTTATTCTAGTTCATGACGAACTCGATGAGGCTCGGAGGGTACCGTTTGCCAGTGGGCTTGTGGGGTGCCACCAAGCCCTTTGCATGAGCTTCTTTCCTTTCAATCAGGGCAAGAGCTGGGCTAGTGTGAAGAACCATCTGCTGCGAATCGGCTGGCTTGGCAGGAGGATCCGTCGCTGCTGGTGACTTCTTTGGAAGCATTGACGACAAGGTTCGCTGCCCGGCCTCGACGGAGGTAGACTTGCCTTTGGCTTGCTGGGAGGATGTGACCATAGTGGATTTGCCCTTGGAAGCCGCTGGAGTGGTTCCTCGCCGAGCTTGGGATGACTCGGACGAGGCGAATTAACTGGCATGGGAGCTTTGGTGGTCAGTCTTTGGAGCTACTGTTGGTTTCTTGAATGGGACAAATTTGGTTCGGTGGCTGGTGCTGGAACTGCTGCTGGTGCTAGAGTTGCGGTAGACTTGGTGGTTGCTGGTTGCGGCAATGCCAAAGTGACAGACGCTGTTGCCTTAGCCGATCCGACCCCTCCTGATCCGAGGTCGCGTTCCTCACGAAGGAATGCTTGAACCGGAGCGGCCGCAGAGCCCTCCGGAATAGGGCTCGTGGGCGTGACTTCGTCGTCCACGAGGAGGAAGGACCGGACCGAAGGGAGAGGAAATGCTCGATCCGCTCGAGGGACCTCCACAGAGCCCTGCAAAAGAAAATAATGTCGAGTGAAATTACCCCGGCAGGGAGAAGTGTGTTCGTGATGAAAAATGACTTACGCATCCAGGGTCTCGGCCTCCTTAGGTTTCGGGCCCTCCGTGCGGGCTTTGCCTGCCCGTTTGGAAGCGATCTTGTCTTGACCTTCTTTTGCCTTTTGGTAGGTGAGAAGGTTCGGAAGAAGAACTTGGCGGATCCGCTTCTTCTTCGACGCCACCGAACAGGCTCGCCGTGGCAAGTGGAGAATCCTCGTGGATGTGCCCACGAGGGTTAGCTGATGCGGAAGGCAAAATAAAGAGGGACAGCCTCAACGGGTTCAATCATGTCGATATCCGAGTCATCCTCATCGTCGGGCCAATCTCTAAGAGAAGAGAATTTACCGCTGGGTCGTTTGGTGGCGTCGGTTGTGGGGAGGAACATCTCCTGGTCCGGCTCCTCCTCATCCAGGATTTCTCGGTCCGGGGCCCACTTAAGGGTCGGATCGGTACCATCCTCGAGGGTTTGCTGGAGAAATAGCTGAGAAAAAAGCACAAGGAGCAGAGTCAAAAATATGATAAGAACCGACATGAAGTTGATCCGAAATAAATTTACCCCGCGAAGCTTACCGCGGGGGGGAGCCTGTCACGGCAGTAATGCTCGATTCCCCACGTCCATTCGGCAAAGAAGTCCTTATGGGTGGTGAAAAGAGCCTTGACCCGGCGGAAGATCTCCGTATTGCTCAACTCGAACGAGGAGGTTCGGTTGGGGTCGCGACTGAAGCTCATGTGGCACAACTTGTGAGTGCGCCGCTGGAGGGGAGAGATTCGGTTGCGCACGAATGTGATCATGGCATCTTAGTTGCGCAATCCGAGCTTCTTCAGCTCCGCGAACCTTTTGTGGACTTGGTTGGCTAGAGCTATAGGTTTCTTGGCAACCTCCTCCCAGAAATCCGTGTCCGGGGGACCCGGAGCGTAGGGCAGCAACCGGATCAAGTCTTCCGTGCCTTCGTTCCGGACGTAGAAGAAGGTCCGGGCCCATCCTTTGCAGGAGTCAAGCCCAGTGACCCCGGGAAAGATTGAAAATCTTCGGGGTGAGATCAAGGCAGCTCTGAACTGAATGAGCTGCTTGTCCTCCGACTCGACGTGGATGTTGGGGACGACGTTGCGACGGAGGCCAAGAACCGGATCCACAGCTCCTTCGTGGGCCATAGTCCGGTGTAGCCCTTGATCGAAGAGACGAAAGCGGACAGAGAGGTGATGGTGTTCACCGGGAGATGGTGTGGTTGCAGGTGATAGGTCCGGACCCAGTCCCGGAAGAAATCACTCACCGGAAGACCAAATCCCCGTTGGAAATGGGATAGGAAAACGACGAACTCACCCGGATTGGGTGAGGGGGACAATTCCGAGGAGGGAAGACGAGCGGCGACGTTGGCGGGAATACGCTGGGTCCGGTAGAGCCAGTCGATGTCGTCCTAGCAGACCCACGAACCGGCCCAGGCGCCGCGGTCCGCCGCGCCGGCATCCTCCTCCATCTCCTGCTCGACGACAATGAGCTCCTCCTCCGTCATCTCGAATCCGCTGTCCTCGCTGGAGCTGGCGGCGGTGGGGCTCTGCGGTCTAGATTGACGAGGACCTGTGGCTAAGCAGTGGTGCAGCGGTTGCTGTGGTGCGGAGGCACGGAGAAGTCTTGGCGCGCGCTGCTGCAGGCACTTCTTGGGCTGATCGCGAGGAAGAAGAAGAGGAACGGGCGAGGGGGCACAGAGATGGAAAAGTGCTAAGGGGCACGCCCCTCCCCTATTTAACTTCCCCCAGTAATCGAAAAGTGGGATCGCGCTGCGCCGGAGAGCCACACGCTGTGGCCGTGTATCACCGGCATTAGCCAATCAGAGAGAAGCCACAGCGGAGGCCACAGAGTAAATATGATCCCATGACACGACGTGTAGTTGCGGTAAACGAGGAGACAGACGTGACGTAACCCCCGCACAGTAATCACGACATTTCTTTGCGGCGATTCTTATGCGAGCCCTTAAAATGAGGCAACGTAATGATTAACCTTTACGTGGGTTGGCGTACGAGAGAAGGAAGCAAGGCCCGGATCCGAGCCACGATGGTAACCCGGCCAGCAAGTGAAAACTTGAAATGTGCAGAGGGAAAGTAAAACCATAGGATCCGAGCCAAAGTGGTGACCCGGCCGGCAAGTGAAAACTTGGAGCATGCGAAGGGAGCGTAAATCCATATAATCCGAGACAAGAAGTTAACCCAGAACTAAACGTCCAAGGCTCGAATATGAGTGAACCTGATGTGGCCTTAGCGACCAAGGCCGCTAAGACCGCACCAGCTTCGGGGACTAATGTTGGGGGGATACCCCCAGGTAGGGTCACTCCGGGGTATAAGGGCCGAGTTAGCCAAGGGTCGGCAAGATCAAAGCGGATGCTGGCCGAGTCACCTCAAGGCAGGCCGGATCACGGAGTAACCCGGGCCAGGGGGGACGCCTAACGTTGTCTCGTCCGACTTAAGGAGTAAGTTGGAAATGCTTGTCTAACTTATATGTAGGAACAGGTATGGTCGGATCAACTATGATCCGGATCGTCGCTTGGCTTCTAGGAGAAGGAAGGAATCTCTCTGGTCAAAAAAGAAGGTCCGGTGCATACTGGATGAGCGAATAAAGCAAGGACAGGACCACCGGATCGTGGCCGACAAGGGTGACGACACTCACGTGTCGGTGGTGCCGCAGAGGCTCGTCGCTAAAGCAAGTGTGGCGGGAAAAGCACCTGTCGGGTTACTACTTTGGGAGGGCATATTCTTAGGAATATGCCTCCACGTATGCCCTAGGCAGGACCGAACCACCTCTATATAAGGGGGTTAGGGTTACAGTAAGGGGTTGGATTTTACAGGATCTGAGTTGGGTGAATTCTAGTTGGCTGAGCACTAGTGGATCTAGGGTTCTTGGGCTAGTTAGGAGGCAAGAGTAAGAGAGTTTCTTCTTCCTCCTCTTGTCGATACAGCTCAAGGAGCACTTGTAATCTTGGAGATAGAACATCAATACAAAGCTTCTGTGTAGAGAATCACTCTACTATCCCTCCCTGGATTCCCCTAGCGCATATTAGTCCCCACCTTTAGCCTATCCATGGCATCTGCCGTGACACCACCACGACATAACATCAAACGTCACACCATAACAGGGTGACTATAAAGATGGGTTCAGTACTACGAAGGTGTTATGTTGAGGCTCATGGATCAAGAGTGGAATTTGTCAATCCAGATGACGGATAGATATACTCTGGGCCCTCTCGGTCATATCACATTAGGATAGCTTGCAAGCAAGTGATGTGATCACTAGAATGTTATATCACGAGAACGAGAAAAGAGTGCATGTCGGTAACAAGATCAAACTAGGTATGGAGATACCGATGATCGAATCTTGGACATGTAATATATCGATAGACAAAGGGATTTAGTTACAAGCGTTAAAGGCACGATCACAGAAGTCATCGTTGAATGTGTAGGAGTCAGTACGGATCTCCAGGTCCCGCTGCTGATTATTGATCGGAGAAGGGTCTCGATCATGTCTGCATTATTAGCGAACCGTAGGGTGGCACACTTAAGAGTTTCCGGACACTATTTTTGAGCACATATGTTTCAGACGAAAGAATTACAAAGCGTAGGAATTGTTTCAATAAAAACCGGAAATTGTTTCGGGTGAAATTGCAGAAGGTGGTTCTGCATGTGATATTGAAATATTGCAAGGGGCTATATGTGAATGTTTGTTAATTAAAGTAATTAACAAAATTCTGAATAAATTTAATAAAAAGAGTTTTATTAAATGAGAAAGCATTGAATTTGGAGAAATTTAATGCATTTAAAGTGGAGACTTTAAAAGGGAATGTGAAGAGGCATTTTAATTTGGAGGGGTTACCACCACATGAATGGGGGAGGTGAGGGTCACCCCCATGCATGACCATGGAGAGGGGGCACCCCCGTCCTCCTATAAAAGGCCACCCATTCCCTCCTTCATCCTCACACCTCCTTGTGAAGGATCTCTCTCCCCCTCTAGAATTATTCACCCATGGTCTCGGATTAGCGAGATACATGTTCCCGATGGCATTTAAATGCGGAAGGAGTTCTTTGCTTCCATTTGGATCGCTAGAGCAAGGAGGTGGAGGTTGTCCGATGGCTTGAACGTGTGTGCGAGTGCAGATGCGCTGCTGAGTTGCGGCGCTCGGACTTCCTCACGATCTTGAGATCGGCAAGTGTACGACTACATCAACCATGAGTTCCTACTCGTTAACAAAGCTCGTTGTCTACGAGGGTAAGTTCTCGTTGGATGTATGTCCACCCGTTGCTTTGTACCTAGTAGATAGATCTTGGCGTGTAGTTCACACCGTAGGAATTTTTTTGTTTTCTATGCTGCGGACCCAACAAAACCTTCTATAGAAACCAGCATGATCAAGGATACTACAAATACCTTTTATGTCTCTTGGGCAGGGCATTTTCTCAATTGCCTCGACTTTAGCCCTATCCACTTCTATGCCTCTTTCGGAAACCTTATGCCCAAGGACAATCCCTTCATTAACCATGAAGTGGAATTTCTCCCAATTAAGAACAAGATTAGTTTCTTCACACCTCTGCAAAACTTTATCAAGGTTGTGCAGACAATTATCAAAAGAAGTTCCATAGACAGAGAAATCATCCATGAACACTTCCACAATTTCCTCACAAAAACCATGAAAGATAGCAGACATGCATCTTTGGAAAGTAGCAGGGGCATTACATAAACCAAAAGGCATACGTCTATAAGCATAGGTTCCGTAAGGGCATGTAAAGGTAGTTTTTTCTTGATCTTGTTGTTTAACAGCAATTTGAGAAAACCCAGAGTATCCATCAAGGAAACAAAATGAGTCTTTTTAGACAATCGTTCTAACATTTGATCAATAAAAGGAAGTGGGTAATGATCTTTCTTAGTAACTTTGTTAACCTTTCTGAAATCGATACATATCTTATAGCCTACTACTATTCTTTGGGGAATAATCTCATCATTATCATTAGGCACAACTGAAATGGATCGTATGGGCACCTAGAGGGGGGGGGTGTGAATAGGTGCTACACCAATTTTTATTTCTTTTTCAATTTTAGGCTTAGCACAAAGGTAAATTCTCTAGATAAACTAATGTGTGGAATTTCCCTATATGCAAACCTATCTACTAGCGAGTAAGGAGCGAGTGGAAGAGGAACGAGTGAACCGAAGTGAAGCTGCGGAGAAATGATTTGTTTGACCGCAGTTCCTTCCTTGTTAAGGGAAATGCGTCTGCGTTAGAGGGTGGTACTAAGACCACCATACAAAAACCTCACCTGTTCTCCGATGGATCTCGCCACAACATGCCTGATCCACCTTCCACTATAGGCACCCTTCGAGGCGGGCACCGGCGCCTTTACACAACTAGCGGGGCAACAACTCCACAACAACTTGGAGGCTCCTGAAATGACAACAAGCTCCCACAAGAACAAAGTTGTCAAATACAATAACACGATCTAGGTATTAACGAGAATACTAGATCAGGGATTTCTCCAAGTGAATGGAGAGGAGTTGAAGCGCTTGATTCTTGATGTTGATGATGAACTTCTCCTCCTTCAATTCCACCAAAGATCAAGACCTTAGGGTGGTTGAAGTGGGAGATCGAGATTTAGAGCTCTTGCACAGGGTCTGGTCGAATTCAAATGAATCAAGAGTTCTGGACGTTGGGGAAGAAGGGGTACTTATACCCCTTCCAAAAACCAGCCGTTGCACACTTTGGGGGCCGGATTATCCGCCAAGTGAGGGCCGGATTATCCGGTCTGGGGGAACTCTGCCCTAGACTCGGAATATCCGGCAGAAAATACGCCCCCTCTCCGAGCGTCGCGCCGAGCTTGCCCTTGATCAACTTCTGGGGGCCGGATTATCTGGCCCTATGCGAAGGCCGAATTATCCGGCCTGGGGAAGAAAAACCGCCCAGTTCGGATTTTCCGGTAGAAAATCCGACCGGATACCGAGCGACGCGCCTTGGCTCCTTTTGCTCGAAAACTGGGGGCCGGATTATCTGGCCCTTGCGAAACCCAGATTATCCGGCCTGGGGAGGAAAAACCGCCCCGGTTCGGATTTTCCGGGAGAAAATCCAACTGGACACAGAGCGACGTGCCTTGGCTTCCTTGAGAGATGAGGTAGGCCGGATTATCCGGCCCCCCTCAAAACTTCCTGCACACTTAGCACACATGAAAAGTCTACATAGTATTGTTATCTAACACACAAAACATAGAAAAACATGAAATGTTCTTTCAATCTCCCCCTTTTTGGTGTTAGATGACAATACCAGGATTTGCAGGAGAAAGACACAAGACAAACAGAGATAACTATGGAAGGGACTCCCCCTCAATGTGTGCATAATAGAGTTTTGCATTGGAGTACAAATGCACACAAATAGGTGAATCTATGCCATATACAAAAGGGCAAAAACACATACCACCGAAGTAGAGAATAGGCATCCTTGACATAAATCACAATTATTATTGGATAACCATTATGAGCGCGCGCCTTTCGTGATAAACCACCAGCAATAGGATATGAATAGATATAACCATGAGCATAATCCATGATATGAAGTCCATAGGTATCATCCAGACAACCACATAAAGTCTCAACCACAAATCACAAACCACGAATATAAAAGTTCAACGCTAAATGGGCATAAGCAAGAAATAACGAATAAAAAGTGCAAGTGCTTATGCCCCACCCATGCAAATCCACGGACAACCTAATAGAACTACTTCTCCCCCTTTGGCATCGATACACCAAAAAGGGAGAAGAGCGATGCTAGCGCCCCATGGGATCACTCATCATAGTCCTCATCCTCGTCCTCGTCCTCATGCTCTTCCTCATCCTCATCTTCAATCTCCTCAGTGTCACCTTCCTCATCATCAGCATCAGCAGCAGGCGTAGAGGGGAACAAGTGACGTTCCAGCTCACCATAGTTCAGCCCGGAGGAAGAGTTCCACCGAGCATATGGAGTGGGAGGTGTAGGAGCCGGAGGAGCACCCAAAGCGCCATACACGTGGTGGAGAATGAGCTGCTAGGAGTGAGCCAACTCATGGCGCTGCCTGTGGGCCTCATACTGACCCTTGCGTGTGTCCACGCCCATGCAGAGGATGTGACGCTGGAACCAGTTCAGCTGCTTGATCTCGCGGGCCACGGGAGGCCTGGGGCCGCAGGCATCCCTCATGAGGCCCTCAGGAGTAGAGGAGGGGTGAGCAGTCTTCTGAACCTTGTTGTAAATCTTCTTGGCCTTGTGCACCGAGTCAATGTGGAACTCCTCGGTAGGAAGAAGGTGGCGGATGAGCAACATAATGTAGGGCGCATAGGGAATGGACAGACGGTTGAACATAGCATCACACAGCTCATGGTAAATGAAGTCCATGACATCCATCTGTCTTGCCTTGACTCGTCCTTGCAGGAGGCAACCTCATGAGAAAATTGAAGTAGCTGAACAAGGTGACCACGGATGCTGTCATTGTTGCCCCCACTCGGTGTAATAGAGTCACGGAAGAGACCCACCAATGCAGCATAGATGGGAGCAAGACCAGCCATAGTACCGACAATTCCATTGTCCATAGTGCACGGAGAGAGAGCAGCATCCTTGTTGGGCTTCAACTGAGTGATGATGCGGTGGCCACTGGCTCTATCCCTGCTGCGGAAGGAGTACCCCAAAACCTCAGCAAACACGTGAAAATCAGCAGTCATGAGTCATCCACTTCATAATGCGACGCTCATCACCACAAATCACCAGAGTGGAGAAGAATTGCTTCACCACTTCAGAGTCAAAGGAGCACTGGAGGGACATGAGATGGTGCGACCCCATCCTCTCAGCCACATACATCGCATCCACAAGATGCGCCTTCTCCAAAGCATCAACAAGTACCAGAGGGTGCATAGGCCTAATGTTCAGCCTGGCATAGATGTCTTCATAAATCCCTTTCTGTTCTGCACACCAAAATCGGGTATCCCCCAGCCCATCATCACGAGGCAGCTCAGCAAACAAGTCATGGTGACGAATGGCAGAGAAGGAGACCGCATCCAGAGCCCTGTAGTTGATCTTGGGCTCCTTGCCCTTCCTCTTGGACACACCCTTCCTAGTCCTCTTGGATTGTTCAGCCATGCGCCTCTCTTCGTTCTTCCTTCTCTGCAATTCAACTTCGTCCACTAGGTTACCTTGACCGTCGTCCCAAAAGTACTTGGCGCGAGGACGGCGCTTGTAGGTCTTGGGAACACTGGAACCACCTGTGAGGAGAATAAGGCCGATAGCAAGGGGATAAGCATACACACAAGTCCAGGAGAGAGCATGGAACAAGTAGGCAAAAAGTTCATAGGTCAAAACTACTCAATACATACACCATAGTGAAGCAGGCGGACTTGAATCATCGGGCGGATTATCCGGCCTGGCGGCGGATAATCCGGCCTGGCGAAATTCGATTTCACCAAGAATGCATGCAAAAAAGTAGATCGGGCCTAGAAACTGTAAGACTATGATTTCTATGCGAAAACACATCCTTCTAGACAACGTTCCATCCAACAAGATACACATCTAGCCAAAGATGGGGAGAGAGGGAGTTACCCTCACTCATTGGAGGAAGAACGCGGAGGAGAAGGTACCGGAGGCGGAGAAGAAGATCAGGAGGCCGGAAAATCCGGTGGCGGAGAGGCTCGGGGAGGGTGAGGCGCCGGCGGTGGGGAGAGGAGAGGGCTGGGGAGAAGTGCTTGCTCGTTATGAGCCCTTCTCCCGAGCCCTTTAAGATCGAATCGCCAGGCCGGATTATCCGGCCTACTTGGGCGGATTATCCGGCCTAAAATCTGGATACATTATACAGAACCAGGCCCAGGCTCCCAAACAACACCCCCACAAGGTGTACAAGGGACTTGTGTGCAAGAATAGATGGCTTAGAGGTAGGGAAGGCTTAGGATTAAGAGAGCCAAACTAGGATGGTACTAGACACTCAAAATTGCAAAAAAACAAATCAAATAAAAGCCAAGATTGAGTGTGATTCCCATAAGAACAAGAGAGAGCAAATAACATCCAAAAAGATCCAATTCTCCACAAAGGAGAGGGCGGTGGCCGAAGCCACCTTGTTGGAGTGTATGGTGTGACACCGCGAAGATATATCTTGGGTTCACGACCAATACTCATCAATAAGCTCACATATCACAACATGGTATTAAGAGAAATGATATAACTTGCTATTGGCATTATGGGGGGAGGGTTAGCCCAATAAGTTAGGACCACACTCCCCCAATATCCATGCCCACACCTAGACCAAACGAGGATTGAGATGTACGAGTGGGTGCATGGGTAATCAAGACAAGCTCCCGAAATCAATGATATTTAGCTCATTCCTCAAATAGCAGAATCTTGCTTCATCAAGTGGCTTTGTAAAAATATCCGCCAGTTGGTTCTTCGTGCTCACAAAAGATAGATCAATATCACCTCGAGCAACATGGTCACGAATAAAATGATTCCGAATCTTAATATACTTCGTCCTTGTGGGCTGAACTGGATTGTACACAATTTTGATAGAACTTTCATTATCACATAAAAGAGGCACTTTGTCACAATTGACACCGTATTCCTTTAAAGTTTGCCTCATCCACAATAATTGAGTACAAGCGCTGGCAGCAGCAACATATTTAGCTTCGGCGATGGAGAGAGATATACAATTACGCTTTTGGAGGACCAACATACAAGATCTTCCCAAGAATTGACAAGCTCTAGAAGTTGACTTCGATCATCCTTATCACCAGCCCAATCTGAGTCGTATAACCACATAAAGAGAAATTGGAGCCTTTGGGATACGGAGACCAAAGTTGGGGAATGAACTAAATATCGAAAGATCCTATTGGCCACTAAGTGGCTTTCTTTAGGAGCTGCTTGATACCTTGCACACACTCCACACTCAACACAATATCGGGTCTAGATGCACAGAGGTAAAGAAGAGCCGATCATGGACCGATATACCTTTTGGTCCACATCTTTACCATGAGGTTGAGTTCGAGATGACACTTTGTTTGCATCGAATGGACACCATTTAGATCCGTCATCTTGAATCTCTTGAGCATGTCTTGGATGTACTTTGCTTGATTAATAAAGGTTCCTTCTCTTAGTTGCTTGATCTTGAATCCAAGAAAGAACCGTAATTCCCCCATCATAGACATCTCAAACACATGGGTCATAAGCTTTGAAAATTCATCGTTAAAAGCTTTGTTAGTAGAACCAAAAATGATATAAATCTACATATAGTTGGCATACGAAGAGCTCCCCCTTAACCTTCTTAGTAAAAAGAGTGGGGTCGATTTTCCCAACTTCGAAGCCACGATCTAACAAAAGCTCTTTAAGGTGCTCATACCACGCACGTGGGGCTTGTTTAAGGCCATAGAGTGCCTTATCGAGTTTGTATACATGGTTCGGGAAGTTAGAATCCTCAAACCCCGGGGGTTGCTTTACGTATACCAACTCATGTAGAGGACCGTTAAGGAAGGCACTCTTGACGTCCATTTGCTGCAACTTAAAATTGTTATGAGCAGCATAAGCAAGTAGGATACGGATGGACTCAAGGCGCCAGAGCATAGGTCTCGCCGAAGTCGATGCCCTCAACTTGGGAGTAACCTTGTGCCACAAGTCTTGCCTTGTTCCTCACAACAATGCCATTCTCATCTTGCTTGTTCTTGAAAAGCCACTTGGTGCCGATAACATTGCGACACTCTTTGGGTTTCTCCACTAGTTTCCAGACTTTGTTGCGCTCGAAATTGTTCAATTCTTCATGCATAGCAACAACCCAGTCTGGGTCTTCAAGAGCTTCAAAGACCTTCTTAGGTTCCACCATGGAGATATGAGCTTGATGCTCACCAAAACTGGCCAATTCTCTTCTAATAGACACCCTTCGTCAAAGATCACCAACAACCTTGTCGAGAGTGTGACCCCTCAACTCAAGGTTACGAACAGCATGAGCCTTGCGACAAAGTTCAATAAGTTTGTTATCTCTTGGTGGAGAAGATTCATCACTTGAGTCTTCATTGGAGGCATTTTCTCCGCCTTGATCAGTAGCTGGAACATCAGTAGTAGGTGGTGGAGATGCATGCCCTTCAGGTGAGTCGTAGCCATAACAGGAGGCTGCAGAACTAGAGAGTCAGGGCCGGATAATCCGGCCTGGGAGGACTTGCAGCAGCATCATCAGGAAGCCTGGGACTCGCTTGAACTGGCGAGGAGCCGGATAATCCGGGGTCAGCCGGAAAATCCGGCTTAGAGCTTGTGTTGATATCTTCACCACCAGGAGCTGCATGGACAGCCGGAGCGGGGTAGCCGGATAATCCGGTATCCACCGGAGAATCTGGCATGGAGCTTTCCGGAGCAACTTGACCTTCAGCAGTTGATGGAGATGGTGTAGAAGTTGCCCCCATGGTTGGAGCAAGTTGCGTATGTGTAGATGAGAGCTCTATATGAGTAGAGCATTGCCCTTCCCGGTCCGCCACAAGGGGTTCCTCAATGGGGCAGAAGAATCCCACGCCCATTCTTCTTATGGCATCTTGGGGTATTTCAACATCTGCATCACAAACACCAACTTTCTCCGCACGGGAACCGTCATTTTCCTCGAACACCACACTACAAGATTCTACAACAGTTCCGGAGAGCTTATTGTAGACTCTATAAGTGTGGGATTCGACACCATAACCAACAAAAATACCTTCTAGAGCCTTAGATTCAAACTTAGATAAACGAACTCCTTTAATAAGAAAGAAACACTTACACGAATACGAAAGTATGAGATGTTTGGCTTATTCAGTAAGTATTTCATACGGAGTCTTGTCCAAAATCTTGCGGAGGTATAAACGATTGGATGAATGACAAGCAGTAGAGATTGCTTTAGCCCAGAAGTTATATGGAGATTTGAATTCGGCCAACATTGATCTTGCCATGTCCATTAGAGTTCGATTCTTCCTCTCGGCTACACCATTTTTTTGAGGGGTGTACGCAGCGGAATATTGATGTCTTATCCCCTCTTCACTTAGGAACTCATTTAAGGTGTAGTTCTTGAACTCCGAGCCATTATCACTCCTTATAGCCAGAATGGGGACGTTGTGTTGACGTTGAACCTCGTTGGCGAAGTCGATGACAGTTTGTTGAGTTTCACTCTTCAACTTGAAGAAATAAACCCAAGTGTATCTTGAGTAATCATCAACAATCACTAGACAATACTTCTTCCCACCGAGGCTTGCATGAGATGGAGGTCCGAAAAGATCCACATGAAGAAGCTCCAAGATCCTTTTTGAAGAGATAATAGTTTTCCTTCGATGAGGAGTATCATGCATTTTCCCTTCAACACACGCCCTGCAGACGCGATCTTTGGCAAAAGAGACATTTTCTTTTAGTCCAAGAATGTGGCCACCCTTGTGGAGACTTTGCAAAGTTCTCATATTGACGTGGGCTAGTCGGCGATGCCATAGCCAACCCGCGTCAGCCATTCCGAAAAGACACATCGGACCTGTAGTGGTTTTCCCCGAAAAGTCTACCACGTATAGGTCGTTTTTGACATATCCCACGAAAGCGACTTTTAGAGACTTGCTCCACAAGAGTACCACCAATTCAGCATCAATGTAAACTGCAAAGCCCATCGTACCAAGGGCACGAACTGAAAGTAAGTTATACCCGAGGGTCTCAACAAGCATGACGTCCACGAGGGAGATATCGTGAGCTACCACAACTTTGCCGAGACCCAATACCTCAGATTTTGACTTGTCACCATAGGAGACAGTAATGTGTTCAAGGTTTGGCCGCATCTCCGTGATGATCTCCTTGCTTCCGGTCATATGACTCGTACAACCGCTACCGAGTACCCATTTAGAACCACCGGAAGCATAGCCCTGCAAGAAAATTACTTCTTGGTTTTAGGTACCCATTTTTCAATGGGTCCTCTCATGTTAGTAACAAGGGTCTTGGGAACCCAAATAGACCAAGGAATGTAACAATCATAAGGCCCTACATAACTAGCATAAACATCACCATAAGCATCACAATATAGTTCGAAGTTAGGATTGTTGATCCCTGCAAAACCATCATAATTAGTCTTGTCATTGGTAATGTTGCTAGTCTTTGATTGAGCAGTCTTGTTCTTGTTCTTCTTCTTGTTTTTCTTGCTCTTTATCTTGGGTATGTAACCAAGACCTTCTTTACTGTTGTTTGTCCTTTGCCTGCTCAGTATCTCATCAATAACCCCTTTACCTTTGTGTTGAGAACTCCTTGCAAGATCTTCTTTTCCAAAGGATGGAGATGAGGTACTTGGTATATTATACCGTTTTGATTGAGTTTGGAGCTGGTCATGAGACTCATTTAGAGTAGAATGATCACTCTTCAATGCCTTGTGAGCACTTTCAAGATCATCAAACTTCTCCAAAAGTCTAGCATGAACAGCCCCAAAATCAATCTTTTCTTTCTTTAGTTTCTTTACCTTGGCAAGGGCATGGTCACGTTCTTTAATGAGCTGAGCTACAGCTTCTTCTTGTGACTCCTCTAGGGATTCTAGTCTTTCTTCCAAAGAAACTCGAGTTTCCTCTTCCTCTTCTAAGGCATTCTTCAAATAGGCTATCTCCAAGGCATCTTCTCTTTCAATTCTGCCCTTTTCTTCAAGGAGATCTTCGACTCGAGCAAGTTGACTCATAAGAGTATCGAAATGGAGTTTGTGATCACCTTGTAGGTTAGTGAAAAAAGTATCCAAGGAAATAACTTCTTCTTTCATTTCAAGACTTTCATGATCATCCATATCCAAAATTATGTTAGTCTTAGAAAATGAGGAGTTAGAAGTCGATACCTCGGATCCTCTTGCCATTAGGCAAGTGGCGTTGTTGTTGATGGCGTTCTCGTTCAGCGAGTCGAAGAGAGAGGAGGGAGTCGGTGTGGTGGCTATAGCAGCCACTTCGCAGGAACTATCATCATCCTCTTCATCTTCACTTGCGAAGGAGTATTCCTCTTGAGCTACAAGGACCATCTTGTGTTGCTTCTTGAAAGGGCCATTCTTCTTAGCAAATGGCTTCTTCTTAGGAACTTTGGATTTCTCTTTGAGAATGAGCCTGCCACCATTGTCTTCTCTATTTTCATAAGGACACTCGGCTACAAAGTGTAGTCTATCTCCACAGTTGAAGCAAGTTCTCAATCTTGGGCCACTTTCTCTTCTTCCATTTGACCCGTTCTTGCGCTCAAGTTCAGACTTGGCTTTGGCGGGGTCCTTCCAAAAGTTCCTTGCATAGAATGCCATGTACTCACCATGAGCATGTTTGACCTCATCGGGGCAGTCCATGGATCCCCTCTCAAATGCTCCTTCATCATCCTCTTGCTCAACAACATTGGCTTTGAGAGCCATATTGACACCCTTTTGCATTCCAATGGCCCGAGCACAGGCATCTTCAGCATTCTTTGCCGCCACTTTGAATGACGCCATTTCTTGCATGACTTCATTGGATGTCATTTGATGATAGTTGTGTCTACCTTGCAAGCTCTTCAAATCCGTCGGTTCGAAAGGATTAAGGCACTCACATACTTTCTTTTTATCCAGGCATCATCAATGTGAGTGGCCCCATGCTTCCGAAATGTTGTTGTGATGCCCTTGAGTCTTCTATACATGTCCTCATGGTTTTCACCATCCAACATGTAGAATCCCTCAACTTCGTTACTAAGGGCATCATACCGGTTTCTTCTCATGCTTTCATTTCCAACAAAAAGGTCCGTAAGAGCATCCCACGCCTCTTTAGCCGTGTTGAGATGTTCAATGTGTGGCATGTCCTTGGGACCCACACCCAACTGTGTCATGTGGAGAGCAGTGGCATTCAACTGGCTATCCACAACTTCCCTTCTTGTTAGATTGGTTTGATCTCCAACATGAAGACCTTCTTCAATGATACTCCACAATTCAATAGAGGAGCTGCAAACATGAGATTTCATTAGAAATTGCCATTGGTTAAAAGAAGATGCAGTGAGCTTGGGTGGATCACCCCTATTGTTTATATGAGGATGAGGAATAGGTGGGTCGGGGGAATATACGTGGCGAACCTCACTATATTCGTCCTTACCACTTCCCTTTTTGGAGGTGGAACCATTTAGTTTTTCACCTTCCACATCATCATCCTTAGATCCGGTGTTACCCTTTTCCTTAGATGATGGTGAGGGAGCCTTAGAGGAGGATGGAGATGGGGCTATGGATGATGTAAGACGAGCAATCATTTGATTCATCTCCTCCATCTTGGCCTCAAAGGATTTCAACAAGGTTGTTTCCAATGACTTGAGCTCATCCATTGTGACCTTATCCACAGCCTCATTTCCATCATCCCTGGTACCCATACTACTCTTAGGCGGTTAAGCCCGAATTAAGAGCCGGGGCTCTGATACCAATTGAAATGGATCGTATGGGCACCTAGAGGGGGGGGGTGAATAGGTGCTACACCAATTTTTCATTCTTTTTCAATTTTAGGCTTAGCACAAAGGTAAATTCTCTAGATAAACTAATGTGTGGAATTTCCCTATATGCAAACCTATCTACTAGCGAGTAAGGAGCGAGTGGAAGAGGCAGTGAACCAAAGTGAAGCAGCGGAGACACAAGATTTGTTTGACCGAGTTCCTTCCTTGTTAAGGGAAATGCGTCTGCGTTGGAGGGGTGGGTACTAAGACCACCATACAAAGCCCTCACCACATTCTCCGATGGATCTCGCTACAACAGGCATGATCCACCTTCCACTATAGGTACCCTTGAGGCGCACCGGCGCCTTTACACAACTAAGCGGGGCAACAACTCCACAACAACTTGGAGGCTCCGAAATGACAACAAGCTGCCACAAGAACAAAGTTGTCAAATACAATAACACGATCTAGGTATTAACGAGAATACTAGATCAGGAATTTCTCCAAGTGAATGGAGAGGAGTTGAAGCGCTTGATTCTTGATGTTGATGATGAACTTCTCCTCCTTCAATTCCACCAAAGATCAAGACCTTAGGGTGGTTGAAGTGGGAGATCGAGATGTAGTGCTCTTGCGAGGTCGAATTCAAATGAATCAAGAGTTACGGGCGTTGGGGAAGAAGGTACTTATACCCCTTCAAAAACCAGCCGTTGCACACTTTGGGGGCCGGATTATCCGGCCCAAGTGAGGGCCGGATTATCCGATCTGGGGAAACTCCGCCCCAGACGCGGAATATCCGGCAGAAAATCCGCCCTCTCGGCGTCGCAAAGCTTGCCCTTGATCAACCGGGGGCGGATTATCCGGCCTATCGAAGGCGGATTATCGGCTGGGAAAAAATCGCCCAGTTCAGATTTTACGGTAGAAAATCCGACCGGATACCGGCGGCGCCTTGGCTCCTTTGCTCGGCGGGGCGGATTATCCGGCCCTTGCGAAACCCGGATTATCCAGCCTAGGGAGGAAAAACCGCCCCAGTTCGGATTTTCCGGGAGAAAATCCGACTGGACACAGAGCGACGCGCCTTGGCTTCCTTGAGTGATGAGGTAGGCCGGATTATCCGGCCCTTGGAGGGGCAGATTATCCAGCCTCCCTCAAAACTTCCTGCACACTTAGCACACATGAAAAGTCTCCATAGTATTGTTACCTAACACGCAAAACATAGGAAAACATGAAATGTTCTTTCAACAACAGTAATACCTCCCTTTTTAGGGACACAATGAACAGGACTAACCCATTCACTATCAGCAATAGGGTAAATAATACCAGCATCAAGGAGTTTCAATACCTCATTTCTTACCACTTCCTTCATCTTAGGATTTAAACGTCGTTGGTGCTCTACTACTGGCTTTGCATCTGGTTCTATATTGATAGCATGCCGACATATAGTAGGAGAAATCCCTTTTAAATCATCCAGGGTATAGCCCATAACCCCTCGGTGTTTCTTTAGTACCTCCAATAACCTTTCTTCTTCCTTCCCTAAACGTTTAGAGCTAATAATAACAGGATATATCTTATTATCATCAATGTAAGCATATTTAAGATCATCGGGTAAGGGTTTTAGATCGAAGGCTGGATCCTTTTTAGGTGGCAATGTGGTACCCAAATATTCTACAGGCAAGTTATGCTTAAGCATCTTAGGCTGATTACGGAGAATCTCGTCAATCTCATTCCTTTCTTCCATGAAGATTTCACTTTCATGATCTTCCATAAATTGCTGCAAAGCATTGTTAGGAGCAAGAGAAATAGAAGCAAGTTGTTCAACTCTAAAATCCTCATTATGGGTTTCCTCTTCACAAGGTTCTTTAGTAAATTTCGAAAAATGAAACTCATAAGATTCCCCATCAAACTTAGTCAAGATTTTCTCCCTTTTGCAATCATAATAGCTCCACAAGTACTCAAGAAAGGTCTACCAAAAATGATAGGATAAGTTTTACTAGCAGCTGAACCAAGTACTAGAAAATCAGCAGGATACTTAATCTTACCACAAAGAACTTCCACATCCCGTACAATACCAATTGGAGAGACGGTCTCTCTATTAGCAAGATGAATAACCACATCAATCTCTTCCAATTCGCAGGGACAGATTTCATGCATAATTTCTCTATAAAGCTCATAAGGAATATCATTGGAACTTGCACCAATATCACATAAACCATAATAGCAATGATCACCAATTCTAACAGAAAGCACAGGGACACTAGCTTTTTTAGTTCTATTAGGATGCGAAATAATATTAGAAGCATCCTCGCAAAAGACTATGTGTCCATCTTCTACGCTTTTAGTGACAAGGTCTTTCACAATTGCTATAACAGGTTCAATATTTATTTGTTCATCAGGTTTTACAGTTCTCTTCGCACTTTTAGTGATTACACTAGTTATCATAGGATGGTCCTTTACCTTATCCGGGAAGGGTTTCTCGATATAAAGTTCAGGTAAGATGTGATCAATAGTGTAAAACTCGGTACTCCCAACATGAACACAGTCAACAATATCTTTATAAGGCGCATGGTACTTCCTCCATCCCCTTTTTGGGATTTCAATATAAGAAGCAAAATCCTTAAAGCAATTTGTAATAACTTGTAAATCAAGACCATAAGTATTATTAATATTTTGAAAGTCATCAGTTCCCATAAAAGATTCAATGCATTCATAATCATAATTTATACCTGACTTTCTACCTTTGTCATTCTCCCAAGCTTCAGCATTGTCTTGAATATGGTCCAGAAGATCCCATTTAGCTTCTTGTTCCATGCAAGTGAATGATCCAGCACAAGAAGCATCCAGTAAATCTTTATCATGAAGAGAAAGCCTTGCATAAAAGTTATTGATAATAATATTGTTGGGGAGCTCATGAATGGGACATTTGAGCATTAGTAACTTCAATCTCCCCCAAGCTTGAGTTGTACTCTCTCCATCAAGAGGCCAAAAGTTGTATATTTGATTCCGATCTTTATGAATCTCACTAGGAGGATAAAACTTTGAATAAAAGAGAGGTACTATTTCCTCCCATTCAAGAGCTTGACCATTCTTCAATAGCTTATACCATTCCTCAGCTCTTCCTGTCAGTGATAATGAGAATAACTTCTTCTTAACTTGATCTGTAGTAATACCTGCACACTTGAACAACCCGCATAATTCGTGTATAAAGAGCAAATGATCACCGGGATGGACAGTTCCATCCCCAACATAGTAGTTATCCACAACACGATCAATAATTCTTGTAGGTATGTTAAAAGCATCATTCTCAGCAGGTGGTGGCTCATATACTACCTTAGCAGTGGTAGTAGCATTACCAAATAAGAAACTCAGCGAATTATCCATAACGAAAATAAAGCAACTAACAGAAGTAAACAATACTCACAGTAGAAGTTTCCTTTACCAGTTCCACTCTCCAATAGCGCTTCACTCCTCGGCAACGGCGCTAGAAAATAGTCTTGATGACCCACAAGTATAGGGGGTATATCGTAGTATTTTCGATAAGTAAGAGTGTCGAACCCAACGAGGAGCAGAAGGTGCTAGCTAGTGGTATGGATCAGGAATTCTCTGCAAATACTTAGCAAACGGATTTTTAGGTTTTTTTATAAAGCAAATAAATAAAGTATGAGTAAATAAAATACAATAAGAATAAATGCAGCAAGTGGCCCAATCCTTTATTGAGCAAAGGACAAGCCGGTTGTATTACTTAAGATGACCAAACGTTCTTGAGGACACATGGGAATTCTGTCAAGTGCTTTCGCTTCATATAGTTTATTAATCTTCTTTAGCTTGCTAAGTGTTGTGTGGGTGAACCTGTGCTAATGTACCAACCTTCCTAGGACTAATACATACTTGTGATTATACCCCTTGCAAACATCCGTAAGTACAAGAAAGTAATTAAGGTAGAAACCTAACCACAACTTTAAACTCTAAGACCCTTATGTCCCTTGTGCAATGGTTTCCTAATGGGGGTTCAGGTTTCTGTCACTCCGGCAACCCCTACAATTAGTAGCCAAATACACAATGCATTCCCCTAGGCCCATATAGGTGAAGTGTCATGTAGTCGACGTTCACATGACACCTCTAGAAGAAGTACACCACAACTTAAATATCAAACTATTGAATCTTTCTCAACACAATTCCACTACTAACAACATGACTTCTCCCATGTCCTCAAGAACAAAAATGAACTACTCACAAGACATCATATGGATCATGATCAGAGATGGAATAATGATGTATAACAATCTGAACATAAACGGTAATTCAATGATTCACTCAATAGCATCAACTACAAAGAGTAATCAACACCGGGAAAGTTTCCCCTAAGAACTATGCAAGATTCAACCCAATTGTTACAGCAATATGGAGATGGTGATGAGGGTGATGATGGTGATGATGGTGGTGATGATGATGATGATGATCCCGATGAAGTCCAGCTTGATGGTGGTGTTGATGGCGACGATCTCCCCTCTCCGGGAAGGAATTCCCCCGACAGAATTCTGTCTGCCGAAGAGATCTTTCTCTCTTGGTGTTTTCCGCCCCGCAGAGGCGGCGGAATCTTTCTGTGGTCGCCCCCCAGGTATTAGGGTTCCGTGGAGATAATATACGCTAGAGGGAGGCTGAGGTGGGCAGGCGGCCACACCACTGGCTGCCTGACCTAGGGTAGCCCGCGCCCGGTGGTGTGGCCCCTGGCCCATCTCCACTCCTTCAGCGATCTTCGTCTTCTGGAAAAATAGGATTTTCTATATATTTTCCCGGATTTTCTGATCTTCGTGAATTTTGCCTCCAAACAACACCTTTTCCATTAGAATCCTGACTGCAGCGGTCCATGCTCCAAAAGTCATCAACCCTGCAAAAACAAACGAAATTACATATGTATCATCTCTTAATATGAAATATATCAATGAATAACAGTAAATTATGATATAGTATAGTGATGCAAAATGGACGTATCACCAACCACTGCTAGATTTGGGATATCTAGATCTAACTAGTAAGTATTGCAGCTACAACAGAATGGTTAACTAAAACTGCCCACTTCTTATGATATCAGGATGACTCATGATATCTATATCTGATTAGTAAGTGTTGCAACTATAATGGAATGAATAAAACTACCAACTGTGTGAGTTTCCTCGGAATGACTTCCTCGATTAGTCTCGAGGGGGAAATACCAGGATGAGGATGATTGGTGTTAGTATCAGGTTGGTTCCGAATAGGTCTTTATTATCCCCCTCCGATAGCCGACAGTTGTATCGAGTCTCTATAGGATGTTTAGTGCATGCTTCGCTACCGCTTCAGTCCACCATACGTATGTAGGCGAGAGCCGCCGAATTCTAGACTTTCCATGTACTGGCCTCAGTACTAACCGCTCCCTTTTTCCTTTGCCCTTTGTTGGCACCCCTTTTGTTTTAGCAGGTATAAGTTCGACGTCGTTAGCAGGGTTACCCTTCCGGCTTGGCCTGGGCAGGGTTATGGATGCCATTGGTTATTCTTCAGGGCTCTTAGCCCCATTTGCATCTTATCTGTACTCGGATGTTGTATCGTTTTCAAGGTGATTTGGATCTTTGTATTGTATATATGTATTTTTGACTCATGGAGTCGTTGTTGTATATATATATATATTTCTGTGGGTTCCATCGTGAACTATTATGTAATGGTATTACTTTGTTTTCCACCCGCACGCAAGTGCCCGGTGGGCACCTTTGAATCGTTTCTATGCGGGTTTGGCGGGAATCGCTAAAATCTGCATAGGGTCGATTTGAGGGTGTTACAAAGTGGTATCAGAGCCTAGCAGTTGCGATACCCCACTGGGCCAGCATGTAGGATAACCTAGCTAACGCCCGAAGTAGCGTGTCAAAACTATTTTGCAAAATCGGTTGGATAGATCTGATTAGGTCTGCTTTTACTCCTTACCCCTCCACTATTCTCCTCTTACCTCTACGTGTTTTGAATCTGTTCTCTTACCTTTTCTTCGAGTCCAGGAATTCTCGTGTTTGGGTTTCCATCGTACCTTCAGGGTTTCGCTTCCATCCTCTTGTAACGGTGCTTCGACATCCGGTCTTCATGCTATCTAAGGAATTTTCCTTTGCTGTATCTCTCAATGGACCCAAAAATCTATTAAAATTTTCTTTGTATCTTTCGATGTTTCCGACACTACAACATCATCTACGTCAGATCTGATGAAGATCCTACATCCCTCTTTTCTTTCCGAACATCGCTTGTAAAGATCTTCAGTCTGAATTCGAGATTTAGTTGCATAATCCTTCTGTTCATATACAGAGTAATGATTTGAGTGCGGGATGGAGTCGCGACCATACCACTACTCTTATCATTCGCTTTGCATGTTGAATTGGTGGATTAATGCAATTTTACTCCTTCCACGGAAGTTAGAGGTGCCCTTACCTTTTGAGACCTCTACCTCCGACTTTGTTTCTCCAGAGTGTTCCCTTAACGGACAGGAGCAGCGGCCCATTGTTGGTGGTGTCGCCGATTTCAAGATGGAGCGAGAATCCTTGTTAGTGGTGTTGCAAGGATCTACACGAAGCGATAAGACTCAGATCACCGGCCTTCTTCCCCGTACCATGAGGCGAATCTCGAGGGCGAGATCCATTGTTAGTGGTATCGAATTGTAGCACCCCGGTAAAACCACTACTACAAAATCGCTCGTTGTTTTTATTTTTGTGCATCATCATGACTGCATGCTCATATCATCATGCCACATTGCATTTGAGCATCTTCATGACTACATGCATATGTTGTGCCTAAAACTATTTTTAAAAGACTATCTTTGTTTTCTAAATATCCTTTGTCTTTATTTCAAATCAAAACCTCGATCTTCCTGGATATTTTGTTTGTCTAAAAATATTTTCATAAAGTGGTTTGTTCTAGTAATAAAATTAAAGTTCTAAAAACTGGGGAGGCAGCCAGCCAAGCCAAAAGGCCCAGCTAGCCAGCATACAAACCCTAGGCCCATCTAACCCCAAATCCTAACCTAACCTAGTTCCAACCCCAACCCACGCGCTGCACCGCTCGCGAGCTGGTCCGCCTCGCTGCTGCCGCACTTTCCAATGTGTCGCACCACCCCGTGCGTCCCTGGCCCTACCTTCAACGCACGCAGCAGCGATGCAATCCCAGCCCCAGCCCCGCGCGTGCGACACACTCCTCTTGCCTTGCACCCTACCCGACGCGATCAACCAGCCTGCCGATACCCGAGCTCCGCACCACCGCCTCGCCGGCCACATCCCCATGCGCCGTCCGTGTCGCGCCTCGGCCTTGCCGACCCCTACTCTTCCTCGACCTGGAGCTCCTCACCGCGCCGTCGTGCCTCTCGAGCTCGTCTGTGCGCGTCCCCGACCCGTGTTCGCCTCGTCCCATCCTCCGACCCTACAGCGAGCCGCCTTCCTCGCCTCCCTCTCAGGTGCGCCGCCGCGGCGAGCCCCTCAGCATGCCGTGGCCCCTTCTCCTCTGCACCATGCCGTGAGCTACTCTCCATCGCCATCACCCTGACGCTCTCCTCCCCCAACCCGCGTTTCCTGTAGCGTGCCGCGCCCGTGCTACCCCTCCTCGACCGTCCTGCCACCTCTCTACTTCGGCCACTATTTCTCCTCGCTGGCCTCTGTCGCGTTGCAACACCCCGCGTGTACGCCGGTACATTTTTGCTCCTAACGGATGGTTCTGCTAGTATTGTGGGTAGATGAGGTACATTTGTGGTACAATGGATGTGAAGTAGTAGCGGCGTTTGGATGTGGTGGTTTAGTGTTGCAACGACGGAGACTGCCTGAAGACGGTTCTGATGGTACGATGGAGAAGCCACCCACAAAATACTGAAGCCCGCGAGTTCTCCGATCCACGGGTTTTCACCAAGATCTTCTGAAGAGCCCTGAACCTGAAGAATCTTCGCGGACTTACCCTTGAAGACCGAAAAGCATTGTCAACGCTCAGGAGAGCATGGTTGATGTAGACGAGCCGAAGCCGACCTCAAGGTTGTGATGAAGTCCTTGTGCTCCCGTGGCTCCAACGACTTGAGTGCCTCAAGTGTGACACCTCGCGGGGAGTTACACACGTCCGGTGCCTGGCGATGACTCCCGCTTCCCCGATCCAGCAGCAGTTGCGGAAGTAGAGCTCCTGGATCCGAATCCTACAGCATGACAGCGCTCCGCGGTGAATATGTCTCTCGTTCATGCAGTCCGAACTTCGGACCACGGTCACGAGAGAGATAGAGAGAGAGAATATCAATTGGAGGTCTCCCCAAAAGAGAGGAAACCTTTATTGAATATTGTGTGTATTTATCTAGCTAAATACCCCCACTATAGATAGGGGGAGGGGAGGTACTACCTCCCTCAAAGTCCTAGGGTGGGACTGAAGGAGAGGAGAGGGGGAGGCGCCGTCGGCCACCCCCATGGGCCCCACGCGGGGGGCTGGCCAACTAGGGTGTCGGCCACCCCTTTGGCCCCTTTCTCCTCTTGCCTTTCCCTAATGGGCCCTCTTCCCTCCGGAATTGGCTCATTAAGCCTTTTGACCTTTAAATTGATTTTCTCTTTTATTAAATAATTATGAATAAATGATTAAATCAATATTTAACATTCATTCACATACTATTCAATTTCCTTGGCTATGGAACACCTTCCACCTCCACTCCGGACATCCTCCAGACTTACCGAAACCCTTCCGTTTTTTCTCTCTACTATTCTTTGGTGATTCTACCGATCCTATAAACACTCTCTAAGAATCATCAAACCCTTAAGTGTGATACCACACGGTTCGGGAACACTCTAGACATGGTTGGGACACTCCCGGACCAATGATCGACAGAGGGACCTGGCTGGCCATGTGACCCCTGTGCATTCCATGAAGATCTTTCGTTGTTTGAACCGAGACAGTCGTGTCTTATTCCGTTTGTCTCTCGACACTCGCATTGCCTGAGATCTGATCAATGACATCATCATGTCATGTTCAATCTCGTTACTGAACAATGCTACTTGACTTGTTTGACAAGTGATATCCCCGTGATCAAATCACACGCTGTACAGTTATTGGATATAACTTCTCCGAGTGGGCCCTTGAGTATCTTTCCGTCACGTGGACGGACAAATCCTGCTCTTGGCATATATTTCCTATACGGTTCCTCCGAATACCTGAACACACATTTATTGTCACTGTATTATAAAGTGATGTTTGATGCTATCTAAGCATTCTCGGGAGACAGTGATTGATATAGCCTCACGGTGTAAGGAATAGTCTATGAGGATCCATTTCTAATCATCGTAACTTGAACTTTGTGACATGATCGGGTCACGATGTTTAGGTTGGTTATTGGTTCATCATCTCATTCTCAGAATGAGTTGAGTCCATTTCCAACTGGCATAAATGCCACATGATCAGGAAACCTTGATCATCTGTTGGCCAATGAACTAGTGACTAGAGTTTCACTGGGAACCCCTGGTTGTTTATATATCACACGTGTATGATGTTTCCTCTCAATACAGTTATAGCATGATATAAAACTTAATCATAAACTTTATGAAATATGATAATAATCATTATTATTATTTGTCTCTAGGGCATATTTTCAACAGTCTCCCACTTGCACTTGAGTACAAATAAACTAGCTGCATTTGTTCTTAATCATTGGCACCATATATCCGGTACCCTGAACATGCTTACTCATGGAAGAGGTTGAGTCTTGGGTCTGTACTTTACAGTCCCAAATCCTTTGCAACTTACTAATGTCACCTTGATTGGCATTAATACCTTATCATCACATGATAACATCTTTGTGTATGCATAGTCGCTATGGCAGCGGAACAAGGCCGGATTCCAGGAGCCTACAGTGACTTTAGATAAACCTCGAGGGCTTTCTCATGGGCACTGTGCCCTAGGACACATCATTCTACGTTAAAAGTGAACTAGCCCTGCCATAACATTATACAACACTTTAGATGGTACCCTTATCTATTATTATAAATGTATTCATCGAAACATGAGGGCACTCTGTGCAACTTTCAATGTTTTGTTCACCTCGCTTCCTACTTGACTTTAGTCGTTTTTACAAGAGTTTCCAACATATTCCCTTATAACATAACCCTTTATGCTTTAAGATATACTTTATGGATTTGGAAAACATGTCTACAGTTCTCTATAAGACACTGCGGAAAAACTTAGCTCGACGTTCCGTGAGTCGAATTTAATCACTTTTCAAACATTTCTTATTGGATCATATATTATGTTAAGTTATCATCATGGTTTTCTAAGATAGAACCTATGTCTCAGCATAGTGGAGGATGATCATCCTTTTCTTTCTTTCAACCATTAATGTTAAACTTAGAACTATTCCTAACTTGAGTTATTAAGGACTAGTTCCTTAATTAACTTCTATTCTGAAACCCTTTTCAGAATCCCTTAAGGAATACTACATAATATCATAATACACTTATTATCAAGTTCTACACCTTATAAATCATTATTTATTGGTACTTGCGCTTTTATTCTTAACACACTTAAGAATCACTCCTATAAGCTCCCACTCAAAATATGTTCCTAACATATTTGGGTATGAGTCACTACTCTTACTCAAACTATGTTCCTACATATTTGAATTTGAGACTTATATTGCTCCCACTCAAAAATATGTCATTCACATATTGTTTTAGGAAGACTTTCATAGCTCCCACTCAATTTTATGCAAATTGCATATCCACTCACTATTTTTAATGACTTCAAAATCCTTTGATCAAATATCAAACTTGGAGAATTACTATGAGATATTAGTACTTTACTAGTTTTAAATCCACCAGACTTTCAGCACACTTGAATCAAATTCATTTGAATTTGTCCAATACTTGACAAATTATGCTTTTGTCATTCACCGCCTTTTCCACTATGGCTTTGCAGTCATTTGGGAAAATTCCAAGTAACCCCTTTTACTTGTGAGATTCAGCAACGAATTGCTTTCTAATCTCAAGGGAATTTTGCTTCTAGGATTTATCATAATTTTAGTTTACCATTATTTCCTTAGTAGTTCGTAGGTATGTCATATTCCGAGAATCATGACAAATGATTCACAAATGTCTCCATACAAGATATGGGCTACATTTTGAATCCTACTTTATGTTGTAAAAGCACAATGATCAATATCATTGATTCTTTCCTTTATGAAGAGAATCGTTCATGAACGTTTTCCGTTGCGCTTATCAACACTCGGATGCGGGGTTTTGAATCCTCATCGTGTTTTTCACTATCTTCAATTTTCTCCATAATCGAGAAATATCACTGAATGTGAACTTTCTCGAAAATGTACCAAAATCCAAGCAATACAAATTTTGCTTCTCTTTTGGTTTCAGCTATGGATTTCGTATTCAAAGTTTCCAATGAATACTCTAGAAGGACTTATTCGCCATTGTTTTGGTTATATCGAATAACCCAAAACCTTTACGACGATCCATACTAGATATGGCGTTGATCTCACGAATCCAGATGGTTCACTATGTATTCTAATTGAGTGCTAACTATTTCTAACTAATGGTCTCTACATCTATACTACAACGATTTATTTGGCGCCATATATTCACCCACTTTGATATCAAAATATCACATTGTGATGCCTTGTATTTTGACATTTCAAAATGCTTTGCATTCCACAATTTTTCTTCTATGCCAATCTTATAAAGTTGAATTTCATTACTATTGATCAAATAGTAGTAATTAGATTCTCTTTTATATTCATACCCTTTGTTGATGAAACACTTTGATCATATCAAATAGTTTCATACTCATGTTTCCTTTGGTGAACTTCTTTACACATTTAAACAATCATATAATGATAATTACCATTTTGTTAAAACATAATACATTGAATATGTATTTACTTTTAACAATTCATTAAAACACTTTGTATTCAAGTAATACACGGTGTTCAAGTTATTTTTCCGAACTTAGGCATGATTTATATACGACAAGTAATCAAATGACTTTCACATATTATCACATAACTCTGAATTCAAACAATGGTTTCATTCAAAATGAATATATCATTAAGTTGGGTATTTTTCAAGGCATTTAAATATTTTACAAATGTTCATGTATTATCAATTAGTTTCATAACAAGGATAATTCACATATAATTGAACAAGATATGAACACAAATAGAAATCATTCATAAAAGTGGAACAACTGTTTGTTACAAGCTCATATGAATAACCGTCTCACAAAATGTGAGACACACTAAAGAATTTCACAATCTTTTGATTAGAATAATCATCCTAAACATAAACTAAATGATAAATGTTGAGGGAGAGTGTCATTGGCCATCATCATCATGCTTGCCATCAACACGCAATGTCACCTCCTCTCCAGCAAACACCTCTCATGTAGAAGGACATGTTTTCAGTAAAACAGAACAAATATCAAATATACTTAACACTACAAATGTCTTTGCAAGATTATAACATTTATAAAATTGTATATCAAATATATACCTTTGTCATTGATGACCTCAGTGACAACGGGTTCAACCATCACATCTCTGAAATGTGATATGAACACGTGGAAATCCTGTGTTTCCGCGTCGCCTCTCATAATGCAAGTCCTAAATTGTGCTTGGTAGCTTGGTGCCAACGACCGTAGCTCAACGCTATTGCAATAGAGCTTGTGACCCAGTTGTCCAGGAAGTATGCAAGACTCGTGTATGCATCATATATGCTCAACAAGTGACCGCCCAGTGAGGATCCCTCCTCCATCTTTATGGAGAGGAAATCCCCCATCAGCTCATACTCCCATATGCGCACTTGTTCCACGAAATGTGATCTCAGATGTGCCATAACCGTTCAGGGATTAAGACTTCCCACAATCGGCCATAGCCCATCTTCCATCCCGAGGCACATCGTTACTGATATGAATGTGGCCATCACACGACGACAACAACGGTGATCCCACTGCTCCTGGATCTCATGAAGATAGGGTGGCTCCAAGTACATCTCACAGATCATGTAGTCAGCCACTTTGTTCTCGCTAAGGAGATCATGAAGGAGCATGACCCATGTAGAAAAGTTGGATCCATCTAACCTGAGCTTTTCTCCTTTTAACCAATTGTCAATAGGGAAGGTAATCTCGGGGAGAACCATATTCTACATTTATAATTGCAAAAGGAATTTATACTAAGTTTATAATTAAATGAGTTAATAATAACTCCACTCAGAAACACCTATCCCCTGAAGGGTTCTAGTGATAACTCGACCCCTTTTCCCCACATCTCCCCCGATCATCACGACCATCAATGTGGGTTCTAGGGTGGACGCTAAACGTCGGTCATAGATACATTATAAACGTATCTATAATTTTTGATGTTCCATGCTTGTTTTATATCTACTTTCTTATGTTTTGTCCACACTTTGGAGTATTTTTACACATTTTCTGGAACTAACCTATTAACAAGATGCCATAGTGCCAGTTGCCTGTTTTCTACTGTTTTTGGTTTCAGAAAAGCTGGAAAAGATATATTTTCGGAATTGGACCGGACAAAAGCCAAAGTCAATATTTTACTAGAAGACTCACGGAGCCAGAAGACGAGACGGACAAGGGCCATGAGGTGGCCACACCACATGGTGGCGCGGGCTAGCCCAGGCCACGCTAGGGGGTGGTGTGAGCCCCTCGAGCCTCCACTGACCTTGCCCTTCCGAGTATAAAAGCCTCTCGGGATGAAAACCCTAAGGACCAGATCAGAATTCCATGAAAAGTTCCGCAGCGCCGCCGCCACCGAAGAGGAGATTCGGGGGATAGAAGTCTCTGTTCCAGCACCCTGCCGGGACGGGGAAGTGACCCCGGAGCCATCTCCATCGACTCCACCACCATCTCCATCGCCGTTGTTGATTCCCATGATAAGGAGGGAGTAGTTCTCTCTCGAGGCTAAGGGCTCTACTGGTAGCTATGTGTTCATCTCTCTCTCTATGCGTGATCTTACGAGATCATGAGCTTTGTAATCTATAGATCTATCCTGATACTGAAGTGCTTTAATGAATCTCTACTTATCCCCATGTGTGTGAAGTTGACAGTGTGCACACTGTGTGGCACTTTGGCTAAGGTTATAGAAATACTTATCATGAGTATAATTTGAGTTGGATGTCTCTATGAGATTGTGGTGTTTGTTGGAACCATCTAGCGCTCAAGGTGATAGTGAGGGGTTATCTAGATGGGGAATGCGAACTTTAAGGTGTGCTGTTATAGCCTACATCGTCCAATCGGAGAGTAGTTCAGGGTAGCATCATGAAGAGAAGATATTTATATGAGAGTGTCCACTAGTGAAAGTATGATCCCTAGGCCTTGTTTCTAAGCATTGAAACACCATTTACAATCAGTCATGTTACATGTTTGCTCGCTTCCACTCTTATTTCAGATTGCAATTACCACTTATAATCATCCATACTACTTTTATTTCACTATCTCTTCGCCGAACTAGTGCACCTATACACCTGACAAGTGTATTGGGTGTGTTGGGGACACAAGAGACTTCTTGTATCTTGATTGCAGGGTTGCTTGAGAGGGATACCTTTGACCACTTCCTTCCTGAGTTCGATAAACCTTGGGTAATCCACTTAAGGGAAACTTGTTGTTGTTCTACAAACCTCTGCACTTGGAGGCCCAACACTGTCTACAAGAATAGAAGCGTGCATAGACATCAAGCTATTTTCTGGCGCCGTTGCCAGGGAGGTAAGGTAAAAGGTACTCACATCCTCTGGCTACTAAGCTATCTTCTAGTATTGTAGCTGGTGTGTGAGTGCTCGAAGTTATTTCCTTTAGATTCTGCAATTATATCTTTTTGTTTATTGTTTTTATTTTCACTAGTTAGGCTTAATGGAAAACAACAACAAAATTAGAGAGATTTTTAGTATTTTTCCTAAGGTAGAACATGAATGGTCTGAAAAGAAAATTAAAAAACCCATGGAACTTTCTTTGCATGCTAATAACAATGTTATTAGTATGAATTTTTTGAACACCTTTGTTACTAATGCTATGGAAATGTCTAAGATTGGGGAAGGTAGTTTTTATGAAAATGATCTTTTTAGTTCCCCATCTTTAAAGAATGAAATTTGCTCTGATGATACTTTATCTCCCATATGTGCTAATTTTAATGATACTTGTGATATTTTAAATCCACATACTGAAAGCGTCCCTTTTAAAATACCTATGGAAATTGTTGAACATGTTATGAATAACTATTATTTTGGAGATGGAACTATCCATCCTGGTGATCATTTACTCTTTATACATGAATTATGCGGGTTGTTCAAGTGTGTAGGTATTTCAATGAACCAAGTTAAGAGGAAGCTATTCTCTTTATCACTTAAGTACAAAGCAAGGGAGTGGTATGAGCTACTAGACGATCCTCATCATTCGGAGTGGAAGGAACTTGAATCCCTATTTTACTCTAAATTTTATCCTCCTCATGAAGTTCATAAAGATAGGAATTATATTTATAATTTTCATCCTCATGATGGAGAAAGTATTGCCCAAGCATGGGGGATATTGAAGTCACTAATGCTCAAATGTCCCACTCATGAGCTCCCCAGTAATATTGTTATTAATAATTTTTATGCAAGGCTTTCAGGACATTACAAGGACTATCTAGATACCTGTTTAGAGGGATCCTTCACAAGTAAGGAGGTGAAACCTAAGTGGCATATTCTTGAAACAATTCAAAGCAATACCGAAGATTGGGATAACAACAAAGGTAAAGAACTAGGTATAAACTATGAGTATGATTGCATTAAGTCTTTCGCTGAAACTGCTGATTTTCAAGAGCTTAGTGCTAAATATGGTCTTCATCCTCAAATTCGTGTTGATTGTTGTAGAGCCTTTGCTTCTCATATTAATGCTCCTAAATAAAAATGGGACATGTATCATGAGCCTTTTAAAGACACTTGCATGGAAAATGAAATTGTTATTAATGATAGCAATAAACATGCTCAAATCTCTAAAAGTACTATTTCTTATAAGCATGTTAATTTTTGTGGAATACATAGACCTTGTGAGAATAATCAAATTGAAGAAGAATATTGTATCACCCGCAGGAATGAAAAAACTAGAACATGGTATAGGGCTCTAAATGATCTTGGTAAAAAGTTTGTGCCCTCTATCCTTTCATTTGTGAACTTTGCTTTGAAGTGGGTCATTTCAATTTTCAATGCTCGGGCCATAATAATATCCCTTCTAATCCAATGAGTAATGCAAGTTTGTATTGTGATGACATGATCACTCCTAACCAGCATGATGAACTTACATTATTTTTGGGGTGTGAAGAGTTATCAAGAAAAACCTCTTTGGTAGATATGAGTGCTTTTGATATAAATAGCGTCATGCATGGTTGTCATCTTTATTGTGTTGATAATTTCCACACAAATACTTACATACAAAATATTATAAAAGATGAGATGTTACCAAAATATGACAGGACTAATATGTGTTTTGATCTTATTAATGAAAAAATGGAATCCTCCAAAGTTTCTTCTATTGTCTCTAACAATAAACCAGGGTATATGGAGAAGCTTCCTTTCAAGCCTATTCCTCCTAAAGAGAAGAAGGAAAAGAAGAAAAGGAGGAGCAAAAGGAGAGAGGAAACGGTATTTTCCCCTAAGCATGTTGCTCCTATTATAGTTTTTGATGAGTCTGAACTTGATGATGTTCCTATGCCTATTACCTATAGTAGTGATCATGATTGGGAAAAGCACACTACTTTTGATATTGAAAATCTCTTCGGTACAAATGCTGAAAATGATAATACTAATAATTTTTGTACTATTAGTACTATACATGTTCCTTCCAATGATGATATGTTTACAAGTGAACACACTTTGGAAGATAACTATTCTATTGCTTACGATGATACTATACCTCCAATATATGATGATTGCAATGATGAATATGATATTTTAAGTCCACCTACTATTGAGGAGAAAATTAATTATGACTACAATATGCCTCCTATATTTGATGATTATGGTGATGAGAATAATAATAATAGCTATTTTGTTGAATTTTCTCCTACTACAATTAATAAGAATGACCATGTTTATGTGGGGAGTATTAATTCTTTTATGCATGTGGCTCATGATAAGCATGCTTTATGTGATAGTTATATTGTTAATTTTATTCATGATGCTACTGAAAGCTATTATGAGAGAGGGAAACATGGTTTTATGTGTCTCAACAATATTAAGTTTCCCCTCTTTATGTTGAAAATTTTGAAGTTGCACTTGTTTTGCTTTCCTATGCTTGCTGCTTTGTGCTTTCATGACTTGTTTCTTTATAAGATTATTTTTCATAGGAAGTGGGTTAGACTTAAATTTGTTTCGTATTTGCTTTTTGATGCTCTCTTTTACTTCAATTCATATTTCTTATGTGAGCATCATCAAAATTATCATGCCTATCTTAATGGCTACAAAGAAAGAGCTTTTGGGAGACAACCCATTATATTTTTACTTTCAGTTTATTTTTGTTTTATTGAGTCTTGGAAGTTATTGCCTCTGTAATAACCTCTCCTTATCCTTTTTGTCTGTTTTTTTTGCCAAGAATAACCTCTAATGAGAGGGAAGTAAGATATGGGGAAGTTGCTGTCCCGAAACAGATTTCGTAAGGCCTTGTAAAAATCGTGAAAGATCTCGATGGTTGGGACTTGCTGTAATTTTGTTTGCTTATGCCTGTTGGCTCTGTGTATGGCGCCAGAAAAATGCTGGAGCAGTGTTGATGTAGAGCTCATTGGACACCCCAAGTGGAAGGTATGATGAGCACAGCAGCAAGTTTCCCTCAGTTAGGAAACCAAGGTTTAATCGAACCAGTAGGAGCAAGGAAACACCCCAAAGGTGTTACTAGCTAAGCTTTGGCAGGGCGCACTACCGGTGCTAGTAGCAACGCCGAGACCTGCACAACACAACCACAGAACTTTGTCCCCAACTTGCGATGAGGTTGTCAATCTCACCGTGTTTTGCGGAAAACAAAGGATTAAACGTATCGAATGGAAAGAAGTAATAGTTTGCAGAAAGTAAACACAAAGCAGTAAACAGTTTATAGATTGCATGTAAAAGACAAGGACCGGGATCCATAGTTCACTAGAGGTGGCTCTCCTTAAGATAGATAACATGCTGGGTGAACAAATTACAGCGGGGCAATTGACAAACATTGAGAAAGCAATACATACATATACTAATCATCTTGACTCCTTTGAGACTTGATTGGGCATTACAACATTATACATAGACCGCCATCCAACTGCATCTATGACTAATAATCCACCTTCAGGTTATCATCCGAACCCCCTCCAGTATTAAGTTGCAAGCAACAGATTATTGCTTTACGAACTGCGTGTAAAGTAAACAATACGATTGTTCTATGAACAAAGCATTGTTGTTTTCTCCCTAGTAGCAACAACACATCTAGTACCTTAGAGATTTCTGTCACTTCTCTAGATTACCAGAGGCATGAACCCACTATCGAGCATAAATACTAACTCTTGGAGTTGCTAGCATCTACTTGGCCAAGATAGCTACTAACAACGGAAAGCATGCAAGACCACAAATAACAAAGACATGATAAAATCAATAATCAATCTGAAATAGCATCTCAATATCCATCGGATCCCCGCAAACACAACATGTATGATTACAAATAGATGATCTTGATCATGAACGGAGCTCACAAGATCTAAACATGAAAGCACAAAGGAGGAGAACCAGCCATCTAGCTACTACATGGATCCGTAGTCCAAGGATGAACTACTCACGCATCACACCGGAGGCTTGCATGGTGATGAAGAAGGCCTCTAGGGTGAATTCCCCTCTCCGGCAGGGTGCCGGGAAGAGCTTCAGATCCCTCCCGATCTAGGGATGGAGATGTCGGAGGCTACAGACTCTTTCGTGGATTTTTGATCGGGCACTTAGGGTTTTCATCCTGAGGGCATCTTATAGGCGGAAGGAGAGGCCGAGGGGGTGCCTAGGCTGGCCACACCACCCCTTGGCACGGCCAGGCCTAGCCCACGCGTCCAGGTGGTGTGGCCGGCCTCTGGCCCCTCTCCGTCTCGTATTCTAGCATCTAATGACTTCCGGAAAAATAGGCACTTTGGCATTTGTCCCGTCCAATTCCGAGAATATTCATTTTCTGACTTTCCTGGAACCAAAAACAGCAGAAAACAGGCAGCTGGCACTATGGCTCTTGTTAATAGGTTAGTCCAAGAAATCATATGAAAAGTACTCCAAAGTTGGAACAAAACACAAGAAAGTGGATAAAACCAAGCATGGAACATCAAAAATTATAGATACATTTGCAATGTATCGACATCCCCAAGCTTAACCCTGCTCATCTTCGAGTAGGTAAGTGATAAAAAGAAAGAATAATTTTTGAGGTGACATGCACCATCAAAGACTTGATCAAAGTATTTGTAAAACATTCAAAGCTGGGATCATAGTACTTCAATCATAGCATGAAAGAGAAAGTTTTAGCAATAAGACAAAGAAACTATGATGCCACATGAAAAGGCACAAACAAAAGCTTCATGAATAACAATGCTTTGCAAGACGTTTGTTTGTTTCACATAAAGAAAACATAGCATAATAGCATTCAACTTGTCCCTCAATAGAGTAGCAAATATAAATGCATAGGACACCTTCAAAGTTCATAAGAGTGACTAGATACAAATAGTTTAAAACAACCAATATCAAGTTATGCATCAATCAACTAGTCTTGGGACAATGCACATAGAACTAAGAATGGACACTATGCTCTCAAAGTAGGTGCATAAAGGTAGAAGGTGGAGACTCAATGTAATGGTGGAAGAAAGGCCTTCATAGAAGGAAGTAGGGATTCAAGTCTCATAAAGAGCTTCCAAAAATTATGGTACTTATAGCTTTCATCTCTCATTGCCCCTATCATAAGCATATTTAAGGTGATTAAGGTTAAAGTGACACAACTAAGAGGATATGCTTGACAAGTTATAAACCGAAATCTCATGCCCCTTACTTACGAAGATCGAACCTAATGCTACTCAAATTTAGTCACGAGTAAGCTCTTGTCATTGTAAGTACATGTGTATCATCAAGAACCGCCAACGGGGTACCCCTTGCACATAATACGGGAGCTTTCCCATAATCAAAATGATAAGGCAAGCAGACAATGAGCATCTCAGTGATCTTTTTATTTGCTATTTGCATAGGTTTTTATTGAGGATGCTTCATAGAGTGCTCATTATGGTGATGCTGCAAGTTTCCACCATGATTAGGCATGGCTTAGGCTAGTGGCTCAGGCGTTTCTCTAACACACATACAAACTCCATGATCGTACAAGTTCCACTTTTATTTCACACTGCCGGGATCCGTAAGCAAAAGAACATGATATCAACGGGGTACAAAGTACAAGTGCAATGTTGAAAGCGTTCCCCAAGAAACATGGTTCTGCTAATTTCAACTTATAAAGCGCAAGCATATACGCAACAAAGAAGGACCCAATGGTTCAAGTTTATTAGATGCAAAAAAGTAAAGTGTGCCATCAAGTTCGTGAGAGATTTAATCACTAGTTTTCTCATAACAAGTTTAATTTGGAAGGTAAACAAAAGCATGAATATACTTGGAATAGCATAAGCTAGTAGGTAGGTATGGTGGACTCTTTGGAATAATTTGGTTTAGGGAGTTGGATGCATGAGTGGAAATCATACTTGGTTGTGGAGGCTAGCAAAAGACCGAGAGCGACAAACTAAGAGAGCAATAATGACCATAATCATGTAGAGCGACAAAACATCATTGATCAAAGCATAAAGTGATACTACAAGTTGAAAACTAAAGGATCATAAAGGCTATGGTGACTTGAGATAGTCATAACATGGTGTGAGCATGCGCCAAGTCAACCCAAATAAAGCATCAAAGGAGAATACCACTATACTATGCTTTAATATGCTAAAACAACGCATGATTCATCCAAGGCACATTAAGCAATCTCAATTGTTTATAACAAGTCATGCTACAGCAAATAATACTAAGCATAAAGCCAAAACAAAATCAAGCATGGCATGACAAAGCATAGGCCACAGTCAAAAACAAACTCTTTTTACCACATAAGCATGAACTTTCCTACTCTTTTCCAAACCAAACCAAACTATTTGCAAACCAATGTATGAAACAGGGGGTCCAACCAATTTATTCAGAAAACTAATAAAACCAAGCAAACGAAAAACCAAAACAAAAACGAAAAAGAAGATGCTCCAAGAACAACACAACTGTGCATGAAACAATAAAAATGAAGCGTTTGGAAGAAACCTAGGATTTTTATTGATGAAGAGGGGATGCCTTGGGCATCCCCAAGCTTTGACGCTTGTACTTATTGGTTGTTTCTTGGGGTGACACGCGTGGCATCCCCAAGCTTGAGCTTTAGTCCATCCTTCATCTCATTACTCATTCCTTCCATACACCTGAAATTTTTCCTTCATACAAATCTTCACACAATCTTTATTAGCAACATTAGTGCACTCAAGATAAAAGGTCTTAAGGTTCAGTTCTAACACCAAATAAACTTCCATTAGAACAGTAGATACTGTAGCACTTCCCTCAAAAAGATAAATTCCCCAAAAGAACTCAAAAAGGAACCAACAAGAAGCAAATGCAGAAAATGGCAGAAATCTGTCAAAACAGACCAACAGGTAAAGATGAATTTTTTCAAAGACCTTATGTTGCTCAAATCAAAACGTGTTGAACAAACGAAAGTTAGATAACAACCTGGGTCAGAAGCACAAAAATTCATGCCTTAAACAGACATTCAGATATTTTATACGAATTTTTATGGTGAAGCACAGAAATCTGTTTCGGGACAGCAACTTTCCCAATCATTACTTCTCTCTCATTAGAGGTTACTCTTGGCACAAAAAGCAAAAAAAGGATAAGGAGCAGTTATTACTGAAGTAATAACTTCCAAGACTCATCTAAAACTTTTGGGTTATCTCCCAATAAGTACTTTTCTTTAACGCCTTTAAGTTAGGCATGAGAAGCAAGAAAAAGGATCAAGTGTTCTCAAATGAAGAAGCATTAAGACCAAATTTCTTGCCCTTAACTCTCTTACTTTTATTCTTAACCATGGGGAAAATATGATTGTTTGGTGGATAAGAAAGGTGCATGGTCCCCTTTCCCACATCTATTATTGCTCCAAGAAGTTCTAATAGGGACCTTCCAAGTGTAATTTGTCCTTTTCCTGCACATTCAATAACAAGATAATCAGTATAAATCATTTTCCCAAAGATCTTTGTAAACACTCCTTCAGCTATTCCAAGAGGTAATATGGTAGCATTATTAGCATGTGATATTTCTTTTCCTCCTTCAGTAAGCCCCCAAGTATTCAGAGATTCATAAATATCCTTGGGCATAAGACAAAATTCAGACATGATATCACAGCGGGCTTGAAAAGTTTCAGTGTTTATCTCAATCTTTACTGTAGGGAGCCACTTTGATGGTTCAGAATTTATTGGGACATAATTGTGATGCTCCCTAAGCGTATTATAGCAATCTTTTAAGCTAGCAGTGCCAGTCTCAAGAGTGTTCAACCTAGCAAATATTCTTGCAAAAGAAATATCAGTTTGGCTAGGCAAGTTGTAAGTGAGGATCAATTTCTTTATAGCATTTTTAGCATCATCCTCATTACATTGGAGAAAATCTCCTCCCACAACAGCATCTAAAGCATATCTATAGCAAAGAGCAATTCCAAGGTAAAAACTGCTAAGGAACAAACTTTGAGTCAGTTTAGGCTCAGTTTTTTCATGTAGATCAGAGATTCTAGACCAAGCTTCCTTAAAACTTTCCTCAATTCCTTGTTTAAAAGTGAAAATCATTTCCTCGGGTGACATAGTGACTGGAGCAAGGCTAGACATAACAGCAACTTAAGATAGGAACTAATTTTTTTGTGCTTTTGAAATAAGAAAGCAAACTAGTAAAACTAGTTTTTTGTGTGTTTTTGAATAAGAAACAAGCAAACAAAGCAAAAAGAAACTAAGCAAAACAAAAATAACAAAGTAAAGAGATTGGTTATGAGGGACTCCCCTTGTGAAGATGTCCTTGACTCCCTGGCAACGGCGCCATAAAAATGCTTGATGGCTCTGTGTATGGCGCTAGAAAAATGTTGGAGCGGTGTTGATGTAGAGCTCGTTGGAAACCCCAAGAGGAAGGTATGATGAGCACAGCAGCAAGTTTCCCTTAGTTATGAAACCAAGGTTTAATCGAACCAATAGGAGCAAGGAAACACCCCAAAGGTGTTACTAGCTGAGCTTTGGCAGGGCGCACTACCGGTGCTAGTAGCAACGTGGAGACCTGCACAACACAACCACAGAACTTTGTCCCCAACTTGCGATGAGGTTGTCAATCTCACCGAGTTTTGCGGAAAACAAAGGATTAAACGTATCGAATGGAAAGAAGTAATAGTTTGCAGAAAGTAAACACAAAGCAGTAAACATTTTATAGATTGTATGTAAAAGACAAGGACCGGGATCCATAGTTCACTAGAGGTGGCTCTCCTTAAGATAGATAACATGCTGGGTGAACAAATTACAGCGGGGCAATTGACAAACCTCGAGAAAGCAATACATGCATATACTAATCATCTTGACTCCTAGTAGAAACAACACATCTAGTACCTTAGAGATTTATGTCACTTCCCCAGATTACCAGAGGCATGAACCCACTATCGAGCATAAATACTAACTCTTGGAGTTGCTAGCATCTACTTGGCCAAGATAGCTACTAACAACGAAAGCATGCAAGATCACAAATAACAAAGACATGATAGAATCAATAATCAATCTGAAATAGCATCTCAATATCCATCGGATCCCTACAAACACAACATGTATGATTACAAATAGATGATCTTGATCATGAACGGAGCTCACAAGATCTAAACATGAAAGCACAAAGGAGGAGAACCAGCCATCTAGCTACTACATGGATCCGTAGTCCAAGGATGAACTACTCACGCATCACACCAGAGGCTTGCATGGTGATGAAGAAGGCCTCTAGGGTGAATTCCCCTCTCCGCCAGGGTGCCAGGAAGAGCTTCAGATCCCTCCCGATCTAGGGATGGAGATGATGGCGGCTACAGACTCTTTCGTGGATTTTTGATCAGGCACTTAGGGTTTTCGTCCTGAGGGCATCTTATAGGCGGAAGGGGAGGCCGAGGGGGTGCCAGGGGCCACCACACCACCCCTGGCGCGGGCCAAGCCTGGCCGCGCGGCCAGGTGGTGTGGCCGGCCTCCGCCCCTCTGTCTCGTGATTCGGCATCTGATGACTTCCTAAAATAGGCACTTTGGCTTTTGTCCCGTCAATTCGAGAATATTCATTTTCGACTTTCTGGAACCAAAAACAGAGAAAAGCAAAAGCAATGTGGGCTCTTGTTAATAGGCTAGACCAAGAAATCATATGAAAAGTACTCCAAAGTTGGAACAAAACACAAGAAAGTGGATAAAACCAAGCATGGAACATAAAAAATTATAGATACATTTGCAATGTATCAATGCCCCAGGTTATTACCCAACTTTCGTTAGTTTTGCACTTTTCAATTTGAGCAACAAAAGGTCTTCGAAAAATCGGTTTTTACCCGCTGGTCTGTTTTGACTGATTTCTGTCATTATTTGCATTTGCCTCTTAATCTGTTTCTCTTTGAGTTCTCTTTGATCACTTGAGCTTTTAGAAGGAATTGCTACAGTAGCTTGTGTTTTAATGGAAGTTTTACTTATGTTGAAACTAAACCCAAAGACTTATTATCTTGAATACACTAATGTTGCTAATGAAGATTGTGTGAAGTTTTGTATGAAGGAAATTGATGTCTACGCACTTCTATTCTTGTAGACAGTTGTTGGGCCTCCAAGTGCAGAGGTTTGTAGAACAGCAGCAAGTTTTACCTTAAGTGGATCACCCAAGGTTTATCAAACTCAGGGAGGAAGTGGTCAAAGGTATTCCCGCTCAAGAAACCCTGCAATCAAGATACAAGAAGTCTCTTGTGTCCCCAACACACCCAATACACTTGTCAGGTGTATAGGTGCACTAGTTTGGCAAAGAGATAGTGAAATACAAGTGCTATAGATAATTATAAGTGGTAACGGTGATAGAAAATAGCTTGATGGTGTGGAAAAGACTAAAGTAAAACTGAAATAAAGATGGAAGCAAGCAAGCAAGCATGTAACAGATCTAGTTGCAAACGGTGTTTCAGTGCTTAGAAACAAGGCCTAGGGACCATACTTTCACTAGTGAACACTCTCATATAAATATATTATCTTGATGATACTACTCTGAACTACTCTCCGGTTGGACACTCTAATCCATGGTAGGGCTATAACAGCACTCCTCAAAGTTCACTTTCCGCATCTAGATAACCCCACACTGTCACCTTGAGCTCTAGATGGTTCCAACGAACACCACAATTTCATAGAGACATCCAACTCCAAATATAACTCATAACAAGTATTTGCAATCTCTAGCCTAAGTGCCACCATGGTGTGCACACTGTCAACTTCACACACATGGGGAGAGCAGAGATCTATTAAAGCACTTGAGTAGCAAGGTAGATCCATAGATTAAAAGCTCATGATCTCAATAAGATCATGCATAGAGAGAGAGAGATGAACACATAGCTACCGGTAGAACCCTTAGCCTCGAGAGAGAACTACTCCCTCCTCATCATGGGAATCAGCAATGGTGATGGAGATGGTGGTGGAGATCGATGGAGATGGCTCTAGGGGCACTTCCCCGTCCCGGCAAGGTGCCGGAATAGAGAGTTTCTGTCCCCCGAATCTCCCCTTCGGTGGCGGCGGAGCTGCGGAACTTTTCGTGGATTTCTGATTGATGATCTAGGGTTTTTGCCTCGCGGGAGATATATAGGCGAAAGAGGCAAGGTCGGTGGTCAGGGGTCCACACCATGCCACGGCACTGGGCTGGCCAGGTGGTGTGGCCACCCTGTGGCCCCCCTTCGTGTCTCCTTCTGGCTTCATGAATCTTCTGGGAAAATATCAACTTTGGCTTTTGTCCGGTCCAATTCCGAGAATATTGATTTTCTGACTTTCCTAGAACCAAAAACAGCAGAAAACAGGCAACTGGCACTGTGGCATCTTGTTAATAGGTTAGTCCAAGAAATCATATGAAAAGTACTCCAAAGAGTGGACAAACCATAAGAAAGTAGATAAAACCAAGCATGGAATAGCAAAAACTGTAGATACCTTTGTAATGTATCAGAAATTTTCAAGTGTAGGGAAGAATAATGTGATGACATGAAGTATGGACAAAAGCTCAAGCTTGGGGATGCCACCCGTTTCACCCCAAGAAATATTCAAATAAGTACAAGCGTCAAAGCTTGGGGATGCCCAAGGCATCCCCTTCTTCATCAATAAAAATCTCAGGTTTCTTCCAAACACTTCATTTTTATTGTTTCATGCATAATTGTGTTGTTCTTGGAGCGTCTTCGTTTTTGTTTTTAGTTTTATTTTGCTTAAATAAGTTGGTTGGATCCCAATACACTTATTTTGGAGAGAGACACACCCCGTTATTCATTGCCTAGAGCACTCTAGTTTTGTTCTCCTTTGCTAGCATTGCGTTTAGCTTTAGTTTTCGATTGGTGTTGGAAATGAGTGGGAAGTTTCATACTTATAGTGGTACAAATGGAAGCTTGTTTTGACTGTGACTTAGACTTTATAATGTCATGCTAGATATTGCTATGACTTTATGCTTAGTGTTTATTGTTGTATCATGACCTATTACAAATAATTGAGATTGCTTAATGTGCCTTGAAAGAATCATGCGTTGTTTTAGCATATAAAAGCATAATATTGTGATATTCTCCTTTGATGCTTTATTTGGGTTGACTTGGCGCATCCTCACACCATGTTAAGACTATACCAAGTCACCATAGCCTCTATGATCATTTAGTTTTTGACTTGTAATATCACTTTATGCTTTAATTAATAATGTTTTGTCGCTTTGCATGATTATGGCCATTATTGCTCTCTTAGTTGGTCGCTCCTACCTTTTGCTAGCCTCCACATGTACCAAGTATGAGTTCCACTCATGCATCCAACTCCAAATAAAACCAAGTTATTCCAAAGAGTCCACCATACCTACCTATTAGCATTATTGCTATTCCAAGTATATTCATGTTTTTATCTACCTTCTGAATTAAACTTGTTATGTGAAAATTATTGATTAAAGCTCTCACAAACTTGATGGCACACTTTACTTTTCTTGCACTTAATAAACTTGAACCATTGTGCCCATCTATGTTGTGTATATGCTTGTGTTTTGTAAGTTGTGAATTAGCAGAACCATGTTACCATGGGGAACGCTTTCAACATTGCACTTTATTTAGTTGATATCATGTTCTTTTGCTTATGGATCCTAGCGGTGTGAAATAAAAGGGGAGCTTGTAAGCTCATGGAGTTTGTATATGTGTTAGAGAAACGCCTAGGCGGCTAGCCTAAGCCATGCCTAATCATGGTGGAAACTTGCAGCATAACCATAGTGAGCAATCTGTGAAGCATCCTCAGTGAAAACCTATGCAAATAGCAAATAAAAAGATCGCTGAGATGCTCATTGTCTGCTTGCCTTGTCATTTTGATATGGGAAAGCTTTCGTATCATCGGGCAAGGGGTACCCTGTTGGCAGTTCTCTATGATACACATGTACTTACAATGACAAGAACTTACTCATGACTAAAGTTGAGTAGCATGAGGTTCGGTACTCGTAAGCAAGGGGCATGAGATTTTCAACTTATAACTTTTCAGGCATATCCTCATATTTGTTCACTTTAACCTTAACCACCTAAAGATGCTTATGATAGGGGCAATGAGAGCTGAAAGCTAATAAGTACCATAATTTTTGGAAGCTCTTTATGACACTTGAATCCTTGCTTCCTTCTATGACGGGCCTTTCTTTTACTTTTATGTTGAGTCTCCATCTTCTATCTTTTTGCACCTATTGAGAGAGCATAGTGGTCATTCTTAGTTTAATGTGCATTGTCCCAAAACTTGTTGATTGATTCATAACTTTGATATTGCTTGTTCTTAAACTATTTGCATCTAGTCACCCTTATGAACTTTGAAGGTGTCCTATGAATTTATGTTTTGCTACACTACGAGGGACAAGCTGAATACCATTCTCATTATGTTTTCTATATGTGAAACAAACAAACATCGTTCAAAGCATTGTTATTCATGAATCTTTTGTTTGTACCTTTTCATGTTACAACATAGTTGCTATGTCTTATTGTTAGAACTATATCTTTCATGCTATGTTAGAGTACTATGATCCCAGCTATCAATTCTTTACAAATACCTTGATCAAGATTGTGATGGTGCATGTCACCTAAAAAATTATTTTCTTTTTTATGACTTACCTACTTGAGGAGGAGCATGAGTAAAGCTTAGGAATGTTGATACGTTGTAAACGTATCTATAATTTTTGATGTTCCATGCTTTTTTATATATACTTTCTTATATTTTGTCCACACTTTGGAGTATTTTTACACATTTTCTGGAACTAACCTATTAACAAGATGCCACAGTGCCAGTTGCCTGTTTTCTACTGTTTTTGGTTTTAGAAAAGCTAGAAAAGAAATATTCTCGGAATTGGACCGGACAAAAGCCAAAGTCAATATTTTACCAGAAGACTCACGGAGCCACAAGACGAGACGGAGAAGGGCCACGAGGTGGCCACACCACCTGGTGGTGGGGCCAGTCCAGGCCATGCCAGGGACTAGTGTGGGCCCCTCGAGCCTGCACCGACCTTGCCCTTCTGCCTATAAAAGCCTCCCGAGACGAAAACCCTAAGGACCAGATCAAAATTCCATGAAAAGATCCGCAGCACCGCCGCCACCGAAGAGGAGATTCGGGGGACAGAAGTCTCTATTCCGGCACCCTGCCGGGACGGGGAAGTGCCCCCGGAGCCATTTCCATCAACTCCACCGCTATATCCATCGATGTTGCTGATTCCCATGATGAGGAGGGAGTAGTTCTCTCTCGAGGCTAAGGGTTCTACCTGTAGCTATGTGTTCATCTCTCTCTATGCGTGATCTTACGAGATCATAAGCTTTGTAATCTATAGATCTATTCTACTACTCAAGTGCTTTAATGAATCTCTGCTTATCCCCACGTGTGTGAAGTTGACAATGTGCACACCGTGTGGCACTTTGGCTAAGGTTATAGAAATACTTATCATGAGTATAATTTGAGTTGGATGTCTCTATGAGATTGTGGTGTTTGTCGAAACCATCTAGCGCTCAAGGTGATAGTGAGGGGTTATCTAGATGGGGAATGCGAACTTTAAGGTGTGCTGTTATAGCCCTACATCGTCCAACCGGAGAGTAGTTTAGGGTAGCATCATGAAGAGAAGATATTTATATGAGAGTGTCCACTAGTGAAAGTATGATCCCTAGGCCTTGTTAGCATTGAAACACCGTTTACAATCAGTCTTGTTACATGTTTGCTTGCTTCCACTCTTATTTCAGATTGTAATTACCACTTATAATCATCCATACTACTTTTATTTCACTATCTCTTCACCGAACTAGTGCACCCATACACCTGACAAGTGTATTGGGTGTGTTGGGGAGACAAGAGACTTCTTGTATCTTGATTGCAGGGTTGCTTGAGAGGGATACCTTTGACCACTTCCTCCCTGAGTTCGATAAACCTTGGGTAATCCACTTAAGGGAAACTTGCTGCTGTTCTACAAACCTCTGCACTTGGAGGCCCAACACTATCTACAAGAATAGAAGCGTGCATAGACATCAGTCACATCTACTTTATCTTTGCATCTTTTACGTGGTTGAACGGGCTTTCGCACAAGAACCATTCTTACCTACGAACTATCATCACAATGTTGATCAAGTAGTTGTCTATACTACACCCCTTTCAGGGCCCTCCGTTGCAAATGACATACCAACTAATGCGAGAGAGACAGACACCCCCCAAAGCCACTTTATACGGTACAAGCCGTATGTCAAGCGTGGACCAGTCTCGAGAATGAACGCGTAAAGTCGGTTGGGGGCCGCTTCATCAAGCATTGCTGCGGTATACACAAGTACACGTGGGAGGGTAACAACTAAAAGATCAACGCCCACATGCTACATCTCGTGTGTTCTACCCGTACTAGCATTACTACGCATAGATCTAGCTCTGATACCACTGTAGGGGTTCCGCGTATCAAAACAATAAATTTTTACCGTACTCCCCTGAACCCTTAACGTTGCTAGGACCTATCTATTAGTAATGCAGTAATGGGAGGGGCTTTTCACGAACTTACCCTTGAAGACTGAAAAGCGTTGTCAACGCTCAGGAGAGCGTGGTTGATGTAGACGAGCCGAAGCTGACCTCAAGGTCGTGATGAACTCCTTGCACTCCTGTGGCTCCAACGACTTGAGTGCCTCAAGTGTGACACCTCGCGAGGAGTTACACACGTCTGGTGCCTGACGATGGCTCTCGCTTTCCCGATCCAGCAGCAGTTGTGGAAATAGAGCTCTTGGATTCGAATCCCACAGTGCGACGACGCTCCACGGTGAAGATGTCTCTCGTTCGCGAAGTACGAACTTCGGACCATGGTCACGAGAGAGAGAATATCAATTGGAGGTCTCCCCAAAAGAGAGGAAACCTTTATTGAATATTGTGTGTATTTATCTAGCCAAATACCCCCACTATATATAGGGGGAGGGGAGGTACTACCTCCCTCAAAGTCCTGAGGTGGGACTAAAGGAGAGGAGAGGGGGAGGGGGAGGCGCTGCCGGCCACCCCCATGGGCCCCACGCGGGGGCTGGCCCACTAGGGCGTCGGCCACCCCTATGGCCCCTTTCTCCTCTTGCCTTTTGATACGTTGTAAACATATCTATAATTTTTGATGTTCCATGCTTTTCTTATATCTACTTTCTTATGTTTTGTCCACACTTTGGAGTATTTTTATACACTTTCTTGGACTAACCTATTAACAAGATGCCTGATGCCACTGCCTATTTTTGCTTGTTTTGGTTCTAGCAAAGTCAGAAAATGAATATTCTCGAATTGGACGGATGACAAAGCCAAAGTCAATAATAATCCACCTTCAGGTGTTATCATCCTAACCCTCCAATATTGTTGTAAGCAGATAATTGCATTAAGTATGGTAAAGTAAATAATATGATTGTTCTATGAACAAAGGATTACTGTTTTCTCCTAGTAGCAACAACACATCTAGTACCTTAGAGATTTCTTACTTCCCAGATTCCTAGAGGCATGAACCCACTATCGAAAGCATAAATACTCTCTTGAGTTGCTAGCATCTACTCGGCCAAGATAGCTACTAACAACGGAGAGCTTGCAAGATCACAAATAACAAAGACATGATAGAATCAATAATCAATCTGAAATAGCATCTCAATATCCATCGGATCCCCACAAACACAACATGTATGATTACAAATAGATGATCTGGATCATGAACGGAGCTCACAAGATCTAGACATGGTAGCACAAAGGAGAAGAACCAACCATCTAGCTACTACATGGACCCGTAGTCCAGGGATGAACTACTCACGCATCACACCGGAGGCTTGCATGGTGATGAAGAAGGCCTGTGGTGAATTCTCCCTATGTGGTGCCGGAAGAGCTTCAGATCCTCCCGATCTAGGGATGGAGATGACAGCGTGCTGCCATGCACTCTTTCGTGGAATTTTTGATCGTGTACTTAGTGTTTCAGATCGGAGGCATCTTATAGGCGAACACGGAGGCCGAGGTTCCCTAGGGCGGTCAAGACCACCCTCCGGGTTGGCCTGCCCGCCGCTGCCAGGTCATGTAGCCGCCCCGCCCCTCCGCCTCGCCTTTTGGCTCCGTGTCCCCTCAAAGGAAATATTGACTTTGGCTTTTGTCCTGTCTAATTCAGATAATATTCATTTTCTGACTTTCCTGGATCCAAAAACAGTAAAACAAAAGTCGGCAATCTGTGGCATCTTGTTAATAGGTTAGTCCAAGAAAGTGTATAAAAATACTCCGAAGTGTGGACAAAACATAAGAAAGTAGATATAAAACAAGCATGGAACATCAAAAACTATAGATACGTTAGCAACGTGTCAATATGCCCTAGAGACAAATAGTAATAAGGACCATTATCATGTTACATAAAGTTTATGATTAAGTTCTATATCATGCTATAACTATATTGAAAGGAAATGTCAATACACGTGTGATATATAAAAACCAGGGGTTCCCGGTGAAACTCTAGTCACATTTTCATTGGTCAACAAATGATCAAGGTTTCCTGATCATGTGGCATTTATGCCAGTTGGAAATGGAGTTAACTCATTATGAGAATGAGATGATGAACCAATACCCAAACTAAACATCATGACCCGATCATGTCATGAAGTTCAAGTTATGATGATTAGAATAGACCTCGTAGACTATTCCTTAGACTGTGAGCCTACATCAATTACTGTCTCCCGAGAATGCTTAGATAGCATAAAACGTCACTTGGTAATACAGTGATCATAAAGGTGTGTTCAGGTATTTGGAGGAATAGTAGAGGCAATATATGTCAAGAGCGGGATTTGTCCATCCGCGTGACGAAAAAGATACTCGAGGGCCCACTCGGAGAAGTTGTATCCAATAGCTGCGCAGCGTGTGATTTGATCACAGGGATATCACTTGTCGAAACGAGTCAAGTAGCATTGTTTTGTAACAATATTGAACATGACACGGTGATGTAATTGATCAGATCTCGGTCAATTCAAGTATCAAGAGACAAAAGGAATAAGACGCGACATTCACGGTTCAAACTACGAAACATCTTCGTGGAATGCACAGGGGTCACATGGCCATCCAGGTCCCTCTGTCGATCATTGGTCCGGGAGAGTCCCCGAACAGTGGGGTATCACGCTTAAGGGCTTGATGATGCTTAGAGAATGTTTACAGGATCGGTAGAATCGACAAAGAATATAAAGAGAGAAAACTGGAAGGGTTTCGGTAAGTCTGGAGGATGTCCAGAGTGGAGGTGGAAGGTGTTCCATAGCCACGGAGATTGAATAATATGTGAATGAATGTTAAATATTGATTTAATCATTTATTCATAATTATTTAATAAAAGAGAAATCAATTAAAGGTTAAAAGGGCTTAATGGGCCAATTCTGGAGGGAGAAGGGCCCATTAGGGAAAGGCAAGAGGAGAGAGGAGGCAAGGGGGATGCTGGCTGGGCCAAGCCCCCGGCACGGGGCTCACCAAGGCCGGCTGGCGGCTGCCCCCCTCTCCCCCTCCTTTAGTCCCACCCCGGGACTTTGAGGGAGGTAGTACCTCCCCTCCCCCTATATATAGTAGGGTAGTTGGACCAGAAAATACACAACACAATATTCAATAAAGGTTTCCTCACTTTTGGGGAGACCTCCAATTGATATTTCTCTCTCTCTCTCCCGTGATCATGGTCCCAAGTTCGGACTACGCGAACGAGAGACATCTTCATCGCAGAGCGTCGTCGCGCTACGAGATTCGGATCCAGGAGCTCTACTTCCGCAACTGCTGCTATATCGGGGAAGCGGGAGTCATCACTAGGCACCGGATGCATGTAACTCCCCGTGAGGTGTCACACTTGGGGCACTAGGAGTCGTTGGAGCCACAGGAGCGCGAGGACTTCCACACGACCTTGAGGTCGGCTTCGGATCATCTACATCAACCACGCTCTCCTGAGCGTTGACAACGCTTTTCGGTCTTCAAGGGTAAGTTCACGAAAATCCCCTCCCATTACTGCATTACTAATAGATAGGTCCTGGCAACATCAGGGGTTCAGGGGCATAGGGTAAAATTTTATTGTTTTCATACACAAACCCCTACAGTGGTATCAGAGCTAGATCTATGTGTAGTAATGCTAGTACGGGTAGAACACACGAGATGTAGCGTGTGGGCGTTGATATTTTAGTTGTTACCCTCCCACGTGTACTTCTATATACCGCAGTAATGCTTGATGAAGCGACCCCCAACCGACTTTACGCATTCATTCGTGAGACTGGTCCACACTTGACATACGTCTTGTACCGTATAAAGTGACTTTGGGGGGTCTCTGTCTCTCTCGCATTAGTTGGTATGCCATTTGCAATGGAGGTCCCCGAAAGGGGTATAGTATAGACAACTACTTGATCATCGTTGTGGTGAAAGTTCGTAGGTAAGAACGGTTCTTGTGCGAAAGCCCATTCAACCACGTAAAACATGCAAAGATAAAGTAGAGGCGTCTAACTTTGTTTTGCAAGGGGCGTTGCTTTGTGATATGGTTGTGGCAAAGGTAAAGTGATTACCTTATGTTATGAAGTAGTAGATAGTCATGGAGGTGACGGACTACCACACCGGAAACACACCGGTACCCTGGTGTCTACGGCGCCAGAAACCTTGCACCGGAATTCGGTGACGCCAGATGGAGATCATGACGTTAAGGACTAGATCACATCGCATTTACATTCAATGTTATTGTTTGTATATCTTATTGTGTGCTAGTATTAGATACTCGGCGGTAGCCTAATAAGATGATCCCTGTTAAAATTACCAATGATTGTGTTCCCCCTTAGTGTGCACCACCAAGAAAGTTCTTCGGTATGAGGCAGGCCATGATGATCGGGTGTCAGACATATCTACGTTCGCATATAGTGGGTGTAAGCCATGTTGCACAGCGAATACACTAAGGTTGAGTTGGCGAGCCTAGCATGTACATACATGGCCTCGGAACACGGATGGTCGAAAGATCGAGCACGAGTCGCATGAATGATGTGACCGACGTTTAGCATCCACCCTAGAACCCACATTGATGGCCGTGATGATCGGGGGAGATGTGGGGAAAAGGGGTCGTGTTATCACTAGAACCCTTCAGGGGATAGGTGTTTCTTAGTGGAGTTATTATATTAACTCATTTAATTATAAACTTAGTCTAAATTCCTTTTGCAATTATAGAAATGGTTCTCCCCGAGATTACCTTCCCTATTGACGATTGGTTAGACGGAGAGAAGCTCAGGCTAGATGGATCAAACTTCTCTATGTGGGTTGCGCATCTCCATGTTCTCCTTAATGAAAATGACGTGGTCGACTATATACTCAACGAGATGGATTTGGATCAGCCCAGTGACTTAGAGACCCCAGAGCAGCGGGAAACCCGTTATTACCATCGTGAGATGGCCTCCTTCATATCAGTGACGATGCATTTCGGGATGGTGGATGAGCTGTGGCCAGTCGTGGGTAATGTTGACCCTCTTACGGTGATGGTACAGCTTAGGACACATTTCATGGAACAAGCATGCATATGGGAGCATGAGCTGATGGGAGACTTCCTCTCCATTAAGATGGAGGAGAACTCTTCGCTTGACGACCACTTGGAGCGCATGCATGATGCATACATGAGGCCGGCATACTTCCTGGACAGCTGGATGACGATCTCTTTTGCAAATGGCGTTGTGCTGCGGTCGCTGCTACCAAGCTACCGAGCACATGTCAGGACTTGCATCATGAGAGGCGATGCGGAAACATAGTATTTCCATAGGTTCATATCACATCTCAGGAATATGAAGGTTGAACCCATTGCGGGTGATGTCATCGATGACAAAGGTATATATTTGATATACAATTTTATAAATGTTATAATCTTGCAAACACATGTTGCAGTGTTAAGTATATTTGATACTTGTTCTGTTTTGCTGAAAACAGGTCCTTCTGCATGAGAGGTGCTTGTTGGAGAGGAGGTGACGTTGTGTGTTGATGGCGAGCATGATGATGATGGCCAACGACACTCTCCCTCAACATTTATCACTTAGTTTATGTTTTTGGATAGTTTTTGTAATCAAAAGATTGTGAACTTCTTTAGTGTGTCTCACACTTTGTGAGACGGTTATTCATATGAGTTTGTAACAAATAGTTGTTCCAATTTTATGAATGATCTCTATTCGTGTTCATATCTTGTTCGATTATGTGTGAATTATCCTGGTTTTGAAACTAATTGATAATACATGAACCTTTGTAAAATATTGAAATGCCTTGAAATGACCCAAATTAATGATATGTTCATTACTGAATGAAACCATTGTTTGAATTCAAATTTATATTGATAATATGTGAAAGACACTTGTATTCTTGTCACATCTGAATCATGCTTAAGTTCGGCAAAATAACTTGAAACATTGTGTATTAATTACATGAATACAAAGTGTTTGGTGAATTGTTGAAAGTAAATACATATTCGATGTATTGTGTTTTAACAAAATGGTGATTATCATTATATAATTGTTTAAATGTGTAAATAAGTTTACCAAAGGAAACATGAGTATGAAACTATTTGATATGATCGAAGTATTTCATCAACAAAGGGTATTAAAGTTAAATAAGAACCCAATTGCTACGATTTGATCAATAGTAATGAAATTTGATTTATAAGACTGGCATAAAGAAAATTGTGGAATGCAATGCGTTTGAAATGTCAAAATGCAAAGCATCACAATGTGATATTTGATATCAAAGTGGGTGAATAGATGGCGCCAAATAAATCATTGCAGTGTAAGTGTAAATGCCACTAGTTAGAAATAGTTAGCACTCAATTAGAATATATTCTGAACCATATGAATTCGTGAAATTGGCACCATATATTGTATGGATCGTCATGGAAGTTTTGGGGTTATTCGATACAACCAGAACAATAGCGAATAATTCCTTGTAGAGTATTCATTGGAGATTATGAATACGATAGCCATAGCTAGAACCAAAAGGAAAGCAAAACTAGTATTGCTTGGATTTTGGTGCATTCTCGAGAAAGTTCATATTTAGTGGTATTTCTTGATTATGAAGCTTTTGGAAGATAGTGAAAAACACGATGAGGATTCAAAACCCTGCATTAGAGTGTTGAGAAGCGCAACGGAAAGCGTTCCTAGACGATACTCTTCACAAAGGAAAGAATCAAAGATAATGATCATTGTGTTTTCCCCACTAGTGTTTTCACTACATGAAGTAGGATTCAAAATGTAGCCCATATCTTGTATGGAGACATTTGTGAATCATTTTTCATGATTACCGGAATATGACATACCTACAAACTAATAAATAAATAATGGTAAACTAGAATTATGAGAAATCCTAGAGGCAAAATTCACTTGAGATTAGAAAGCAATTTGTTACTCAATCTTAACAAGTAAAGGGGTTACTTGAAGGAATGGGTTGCGTGATCCACTCTCTTCGGCTACTCTAAAGACTTTGACTACTCTAAAGAAAAGGAGTGCTCGCACACTAGGGAATGACCCAAAGGAATGACCCAGGCGCAGCTGGAAAACGAGTAAAAGGAGTCTTCAAGGGGTCATTTTCTGGGTAGGTTTCCATATTAAGTCAGCACCGGATCAAGATTGGAGACCCACCACAAGCAAAGAACAAAAAGCCTAAGAGTGGTGTGCCTTAATTAAATAGGGCGAGCTCTTAAAACATACTTAGATTGTACAAGCGATAGGGGCTTTATCGACCCAGGTACATTCTCATTTTTCCTTTCACTCTCCAATTCTCATAGAGAAAGAGTTTTAGCAATTGCCAGTTTCTCTAAAAAAGTAGAAGGACCTTATAGGACCGCAACCGTCAATGCCCACTGTGCGGAAGGGCGCGGGATTGGTAACCTCATATGCTGACCGTGGCCTCGTTACTATGTGGTGGATCCCTATGAACTCTAGGATTTTATTATTTACCTTCTTTCCCCTGTTTTCGTTTTAGGTTGGCATGAACATGAGAGTCCAACAAAATATAAGCGTGCCATAAGATCAATAGGCGGTAGTGCTCTGTTCAGTTCAAGGGAACCATAGATAGTCAAGTGAAATCCAATCCACAAAATAATTTGATCCATGGACGGCACCGTTGTGGTAAAGGTCGTAATTCCAGAGGAATCATTACCGCAAGGCTCAAAACACTTCTTCTTGCGCCTTAATTAATTAGGGCGAGCTCTAAAAACATACTTAGAAAGGTGTCAGCAGGTGCGTGGAGCCGGAGCTTTTTTGTTTGCCCTTAGGCCGAGTGTTCGCCCACTTCAGAGTCTTCGCCTTTAGAGAGAAATCCGTGTCCGCCCCAGCAAGCATTCAAGTCGATCTATTACGACCAGCACGGTTGTTTATATTTCATTTTCTTCTTCCAAGCTGACGCTCTTCTTATAAAAGAAAGCACTCACTGAATTACTTACTGAATCTCGTCTTTCTCTCGACGCCGATAATTTTGGACGTGTCCGGGTCTGAACATGGTTCTGGTCAAGATATTGCGTTTGGTTCGGGAGACAACCATTGTAGATTCCAGCCGAGAAGACCAGGAAAAGATAAGATCAGAAGAAGAAAAGCATTCATTGTGGATTTCAAGTAGGTTCAGCCAATTGTGCATCGGTGGCTTAGCAGATGAGACCCCTTCATATCCATCATTACCTCTTCCAGATCTTGATATCAGTGGAGGTCCAAATCATTGTTCGCTGGTTTTGGTGGAGTTCTGGCCCACATTGCTCTCTTCCTGAAAAATGTTAGCTTTCCCTACTCGTACTCCAGGAAGACAAGTGGATTGCTTTCGCTTGACTCTTCCAGTAAAAAAGTATACTAAGTGGTTGAAGGAAAGCGAAAAGGAATGGCTTTTTCATGTACCAGTGAATGCTGTCATGGGCTACCTACTTCCCAAACCTCCATGTCTAGGTCCTGCCGACCTAGACTGCAAATGATTTACCATCCATCCCACTCATATAGGTACGTTATCGGATTTTTCGGATCAGGAAATGGTCGCCCTTTACCACCTTTAACAAACTGATCAAAAACCAAGAAAGAAAGAAAAGAATCAAATAAAATAAGAATGGTGGTCACCTTAATCCATTTTATAGCTTTCACATCGTAGCGGCGCTTCTATGGCTTAGATTTGTCAAAGAGCGAAGGAAAGTGCGCAGTCGAGACATCTAGACTGCTTAATTAAAGTGAGCGGTCGTAATGGATCCAAAATGACTACAAAGCCATAGTGGAAAACGTGGGTGAATGACAAAAGCACGTTTTGTCAAGTATTAGACAAATTCAAATGAATTTGATTCAAGTGTGCTGAAAGTCTGGTGGATTTAAAACTAGTAAAGTACTAGTATCTCATAGTAATTCTCCAAGTTTGATATTTGATCAAAGGATTTTGAAGTCGTTCAAAATAGTGAGTGGATATGCAATTTGCATAAAATTGAGTGTGAGCTATGAAAGTCTTCCTAAAACAATATGTGAATGACATATTTTTGAGTGGGAGCAATATAAGTATCAAATTCAAATATGTAGGAACATATGTTGAGTAAGAGTAGTGACTCATACCCAAATATGTCGGGAACATATTTTGAGTGGGAGCTTAGAGGAGTGATTCTTAAGTGCATATATGACACATCAAGAATAAAAGCGCAAGTACCGATAAATAATGATTTATAAGGAGTCGAAGTTGATAATAAGTATATTACGATATTATGTAGTATTCCTTAAAGGATTCAGAAAAGGGTTTTCAGAATAGAAGTTAATTAAGGAACTAGTTCTTGATAACTTAAATTAGGAATCGTATTAAGTTTAACATTGATGGTTGAAAGAAAGAAAGGGATGATCATCATCCACTATGTTGAAACATAGGTTCTATCTTAGAAAACCATGATGATAACTTAACATAATATATGATCCAAGAAGGAATGTTTGAAAAGTGATCAAGTTTGAATCACGGAACGTTGAGCTAAGTTTGTCCATAGTGTCTAATAGAGAACTATAGACATGTTTTCCAAATCCATAAAGGATGTCATATCTTAAAGCATAAAGAGTTATGTTATAAGGGAATGTGTTGGAAACTCCTGTAATACCGAGTAAAGTCAAGTAGGAAGCAAGGTGAACAAGAACATCAAAAGTTGCATAGGGTGCACTCGTGTTTCGATGTTTACATTTATAATAATAGATAAGGGTACCATCTAAAGTGATGTATAATGTTATGGCGGGGCTAGCTCGCTTTTAACATAGAATGATGTGTCCTAGGACACGGTGCCCATGAGAAAGCCCTCGAGGTTGATCTAACGTCACTGTAGGCTCCTGGAATCTAGCCTCGTTCTACTGCCATGACGACAATGCATACACAAAGATGTTATCATGTGATGATAAAGCATTAATGTCAATCAAGGTGACATTAGTAAGTTGCAAAGGATTTGGGACTGTAAAGTACAGGCCCAAGACCCAACCTCTTCCATGAGCAAGCATGTTAAGGGTACCAGGATATATGGTGCCAATGGTTAAGAACAAATGCAGCTAGTTTATTTGTATTCTAGTGCAAGTGGGAGACTGTTCGAAATATGCCCTAGAGACAAATAGTAATAAGGAATATTATCATATTTCATAAAGTTTATGATTAAGTTTTATATCATGCTATAACTGTATTGAAAGGAAATGTCAATACATGTGTGATATATAAACAAGGGGTTCCCGGTGAAACTCTAGTCACTGGTTCATTGGTCAACAGATGATAAAGGTTTCCTGATCATGTGGCAATTATGCCAGTTGGAAATGGAGTTAACTCATTATGATAATGAGACGATGAACCAATACCCAACCTAAGCATCATGACCTGATCATGTCACGAAGTTCAAGTTACGATGATTAGAATAGACCTCGTAGACTATTGCTTAGACTATGAGACTATATCAATCATTGTCTCCCGAGAATGCTTAGATAGCATCAAACGTCACTTGGTAATACAGTAATCATAAAGGTGTGTTCAGGTATTCAGAGGAATAGTAGAGGCAATATATGTCAAGAGCAGGATTTGTCCATCTGCGTGACGGAAAAGATACTCGAGGGCCCACTCGGAGAAGTTGTATCCAATAGCTGCGCAGCGTGTGATTTGATCACAAGGATATCACTTGTCGTAACGAGTCAAGTAGCATTGTTTGGTAACAAGATTGAACACGACATGGTGATGTCATTGATCAGATTTCGGGCAATGCAAGTATCGAGAGACAAAAGGAATAAGATGCGACAGTCACGGTTCAAACAACGAAAGATCTTCGTGGAATGCACAGGGGTCATATGGCCATCCAGGTCCCTCTGTCGATCATTGGTCTGGGAGAGTCCCAACCATGTCTGGAGTGTTCCCGAACTGTGAGGTATCACGCTTAAGGGCTTGATGATGCTTAGAGAGTGTTTACAGGATCGGTAGAATTGCTGAAGAATAGAAAGAGAGAAAATCGGAAGTGTTTCGGTAAGTCCGGAGGATGTCCGGAGTGGAGGTGGAAGGTTTTTCATAGCTACGAATATTGAATAATATGTGAATGAATGTTAAATATTGATTTAATCATTTATTCATAATTATTTAATAAAAGAGAAATCAATTAAAGGTCAAAAAGGCTTAATGGGCCAATTCCGGAGGGAGAAAGACCCATGAGGGAAAGGCAAGAGGAGAGAGGAGGCAAGGGGGTGGTCGACTGGGCCAAGTCCCCCCCCCCCCCACGTGGGGCCCACCAGGGCCGGCCGGCAGTTGCCCCCCTCTCCTCTTCCTTTAGTACCACCCCGGGACTTTGAGGGAGGTAGTACCTCCCCTCCCCCTATATATAGTGGGGTATTTTGTCCAGAAAATACACAACACCATATTAAATAAAGGTTTCCTCACTTTTGGGGAGACCTCCAATTGATATTTCTCTCTCTCTCCCATGACCGTGGTCCCAAGTTCGCATCGCATTTAACGAGACATCTTCACCGCAGAAAGCACCCACGTCATGGGATTTGGATCCAGGAGCTCTACTTCCGCAACTTCTGCTGGATCGGGGAAGTGGGAGTCATCGCCAGGCACCGAATGCATGTAACTCCCCGCGAGGTGTCACACTTGGGGTACTAGGAGTCGTTGGAGCCACAGGAGCGCGAGGACTTCAACCCGACCTTGAGGTCGGCTTCGGATCGTCTACATCAACCACGCTCTCCTGAGCATTGACAATGCTTTTCGATATTCAAGGGTAAGTTCACGAAAAGCCCCTCCCATTACTGCATTACTAATAGATAGGTCCTGGCAACATCAGGGGTTCAGGGGCGTAGGGTAAAATTTTATTGTTTTCATACGCGAACCCCTACAGTTAGAATATATAACCGCATTGTATTTGAATAAATATACGGTTGTATATATGTAGTCCTATATATGTTCGTGTTATTGTAGGACATGAACTCTAGCCTTGTAATCTCTTATATATTGATCAATACAAGGCACCACAACATGTGGTTTCCCCTATCTTACACAATGTCATTCATAACGGTGCCACACAGGTTGCCAGTGTGGCTGTGTGGGACCACATGGACCCAGGCTGGTAAGTGTGGCGCCATTGTGGGCGTTGCTCTCTCTGATCAAAATTAATTGATTTGGATTTGTCTAGATTTAGATGTATCTAGCACTAGAATCTAGAAAATTTTGATCAATTAGTTTGGATCGGAGGGAGTAGTAAAATTAAGTCATGTGTGGCCACCCTGGCTTGACCCGTCCTACATTCTCCACCCCAACAGAGCAAGAACCGGTGGCTCCCCCTCTCAAATTTCCAAAATCTGAAGATTATCTCTATAGACTTTGACCATGCACCCCAAGTTTCTAGAGGTATTCTCCCCCGTTTCCCATTGTTTTGACCGGTTCAAATCTTATATTTTCATGGGATTTGCCCAAATCTTGGGAGCCCTAGAAATTCAAATTGACCAAGATGTATGGTTGATTCTTGTTGCATTGGTCAATGGTGTCTTGTATGATAGCTATGTAGCATTATGCTTAAGATTTGAAGGGTTGGGGTTGTTGTTAGTGCTAGGGTTAGGGCTGGTGTTACATATGTACGTAATCCTAAGGGTTTGGTTTTGTTACTAGGATTTGTTGTTATATTGGCCTGATTACTCATTGAGCTTGTTTAACGTTATGTTGTTGTAATTATTTTAGGGATGACAAGAATTGTTCATGTTCATAAGGATGCATGTCGGCACAGTGGTATCCGGACCCCTCCATTGATTCGAGGCTCGTGGGAAGAGGAACAAGAAGTCCAAGAAGAAGGGCAAGAAGAGTGTGGAGACCTACAAAATCTACATCTTGAGAGGCAACCACAACGAACTGTGCAAGGGGCACCGTTATGGTGGAGCTTCTCGAAGATGTCCTTGGGCTCTAATCTATGACATCTTCGAGGAGCTCACCATAGGTGTGTTCCCGAGCCTCATAGGGACCCCCTGGAGAAGGAGCAAGACTGAGGCAGCACGTAGCACGTTATGCGCCCACGCAAGCCTAGCGGCTTCCGGCCATCGCTGCCAAGAACCCCAACGGCCCTAGCTACTGCTGTGGGCCGAAACCCAAGTCAACAAGCAGAGCGGCAGCGACAACACGCAGGGTGGCATGAGGGTCACCTAGTGTCCTTATCCCCGTGCCTCCGTTGAATGCTGTCGTAGGGGCAGCAGGAGCGACAAGAAGGGACGAGGCCATCTGGTCCCATCATCATCAAGTGCTGAAGCGCACCACCCAGGACAAGGGGTTGGCTCACAACACCACCATGTTGGCCACACCACATGGCACGCAAGACCAGGCATGGGAACCGTAGGTGGTGCACATGTGAAAGAACATTTCATGTTTTCCTATGTTTTGCGTGTTAGATAACAATACTATGGAGACTTTTCATGTGTGCTAAGTGTGCAGGAAGTTTTGAGGGGGGTCGGATAATCCGCCCATCCAAGGGCCGGATAATCCGGCCTACCTCATCTCTCAAGGAAGCCAAGGCGCGTCGCTCTGTGTCTAGTCGGATTTTCTCCCGGAAAATCCGAACTAGGGCGGTTTTTCCTCCCCAGGCCGGATAATCCGGGTTTCGCAAGGGCCGGATAATCTAACCCTAGTTTTCGAGCAAAAGGAGCCAAGGCGCGTCGCTCGGTATCCGGTCGGATTTTCTACCAGAAAATCCGAACTGGGGCGGTTTTTCTTCCCTAGGCCGGATAATCCGGCCTTCGCATAGGGCCAGATAATCCGGCCCCCAGAAGTTGATCAAGGGCAAGCTCGGCGTGATGCTCAGAGAGGGGGCGGATTTTCTGCCGGATATTCCGAGTCTGGGGCAGAGTTTCCCCAGACCAGATAATCCGGCCCCCAAAGTGTGCAACGGCTGGTTTTTGGAAGGGGGTATAAGTACCCCTTCTTCCCCAACATCCAGAACTCTTGATTCATTTGAATTCGACCAGACCCTGTGCAAGAGCTCTAAATCTCGATCTCCCACTTCAACCACCCTAAGGTCTTGATATTTGATGGAATTGAAGGAGGAGAAGTTCATCATCAACATCAAGAATCAAGCGCTTCAACTCCTCTCCATTCACTTGGACAAATCCCTGATCTAGTATTCTCGTTAATACCTAGATCGTGTTATTGTATTTGACAACTTTGTTCTTGTGGCAGCTTGTTGTCATTTCAGGAGCCTCCAAGTTGTTGTGGAGTTGTTGCCCCGCTAGTTGTGTAAAGGCACTGGTGCCCGCCTCGAAGGGTACCTATAGTGGAAGGTGGATCAGGCCTGTTGTGGCGAGATCCATCGGAGAACAGGGTGAGGCCTTTTGTGGCGTGGTGGTCTTAGTACCGCCCACCCCTCCAACGCAGACGTACTTCCCTTAACAAGGAAGGAACCGCGGTCAAACAAATCTTGTGTCTCCGCGTGCTTCACTTCGGTTCACTCGTTCCTCTTCCACTCGCTCCTTACTTGCTAGTAGATAGGTTTGCATATAGGGAAATTCCACACATTAGTTTATCTAGAGAATTTACCTTTGTGCTAAGCCTAAAATTGAAAAAGAATTAAAAATTGGTGTAGCACCTATTCAACCCCCCCCCTCTAGGTGCCCATATGATCCATTTCAATTGGTATCAGAGCCCCGGCTCTTAATTCGGGCTTAACCGCCTAAGAGTAGTATGGGTACCAGGGATGATGGAAATGAGGTTGTGGATAAGGTCACAATGGATGATCTCAAGTCGTTGGAAACAACCTTGTTGAAATCCTTTGAGGCCAAGATGGAGGAGATGAATCAAATGATTGCTCGCCTTACATCATCCATAGCCCCATCTCCATCCTCCTCTGAGGCTCCCTCACCATCATCTAAGGAAAAGGGTAACACCGGATCTAAGGATGATGATGTGGAAGGTGAAAAACTAAATGGTTCCACCTCCAAAAAGGGAAGTGGTAAGGAGGAATATAGTGAGGTTCGCCACGTATATTCCCCCGACCCACCTATCCCTCATCCTCATATAAACAATAGGTGTGATCCACCCAAGCTCACTGCATCTTCTTTTAACCAACGGCAATTTCTAATGAAATCTCATGTTTGCAGCTCCTCTATTGAATTGTGGAGGATCATTGAAGAAGGTCTTCATGTTGGAGATCCAACCAATCTAAAAAGAAGGGAAGTTGTGGATAGCCAGTTGAATGCCACTGCTCTCCACATGATACAGCTGGGTGTGGGTCCCAAGGACATGCCACACATTGAACATCTCAACACGGCTAAAGAGGCGTGGGATGCTCTTACGGACCTTTTTGTTGGAAATGAAAGCATGAGAAGAAACCGGTATGATGCCCTTAGTAACGAAGCTGAGGGATTCTACATGTTGGATGGTGAAAACCATGAGGACATGTATAGAAGGCTCAAGGGCATCGCAACAACATTTCGGAAGCATGGGGCCACTCACATTGATGATGCATGGATAAAAAGAAAGTATGTTAGTGCCTTAATGCCTTTCGAACCGACGAATTTGAAGAGCTTGCAAGGTAGACATAACTATCATCAAATGACATCCAATGAAGTCATGCAAGAAATGGCGTCATTCAAAGTGGCGGCAAAGAATGCTGAAGATGCCCGTGCTCGGGCCATTGGAATGCAAAAGGGTGTCAATATGGCTCTCAAAGCCAATGTTGTTGAGCAAGAGGATGATGAAGGAGAATTTGAGAGGGGATCCATGGACTGCCCCGATGAGGTCAAACGTGCTCATGGTGAGTACATGGAATTCTATGCAAGGAACTTTTGGAAGGACCCTGCCAAAGCCAAGTCTGAACTTGAGTGCAAGAACGGGTCAAATGGAAGAAGAGAAAGTGGCCCAAGATTGAGAACTTGCTTCAACTGTGGAGATAGACTACACTTTGTAGCCGAGTGTCCTTATGAAAATAGAGAAGACAATGGTGGCAAGCTCATTCTCAAAGAGAAATCCAAAGTTCCTAAGAAGAAGCCATTTGCTAAGAAGAATGGTCGTTTCAAGAAGCAACACAAGATGGTCCTTGTAGCTCAAGAGGAATACTCCTCCGCAAGTGAAGATGAAGAGGATGATGATAGTTCCTGCAAAGTGGCTTCTATGGCCACCACATCGACTCCCTCCTCTCTCTTCGACTCGCCGAACGAGAACGCCATCAACAACAACGCCACTTGCCTAATGGCAAGAGGATCCGAGGTATCGACTTCTAACTCCTCATTTTCTAAGACTAACATAATTTTGGATATGGATGATCATGAAAGTCTTGAAATGAAAGAAGAAGTTATTGCCTTGGATACTTTTTTCACTAACCTACAAGGTGAGCACAAACTCCATTTTGATACTCTTATGAGTCAACTTGCTCGAGCCGAAGATCTCCTTGAAGAAAAGGGCAGAATTGAAAGAGAAGATGCCTTGGAGATAGCCTCTTTGAAGAATGCCTTGGAAGAGGAAGAGGAAACTTGAGTTTCTTTGGAAGAAAGACTCGAATCCCTAGAGGAGTCACGAGAAGAAGCTATAGCTCAGCTCATTAAAGAACGTGATCATGCCCTTGCCAAGGTAAAGAAACTAAAGAATGAAAAGATTGATTTTGGGGTTGTTCATGCTAGACTTTTGGAGAAGTTTGATGATCTTGAAAGTGCTCACAAGGCATTGAAGAGTGATCATTCTACTCTAAATGAGTCTCATGACCAGCTCCAAACTCAATTGAAACGGTATAATATACCAAGTACCTCATCTCCATCCTTTGGAAAAGAAGATCTTGCAAGGAGTTCTCAACACAAAGGTAAAGGGGTTATTGATGAGATACTGAGCAGGCAAAGGACAAACAACAGTAAAGAAGGTCTTGGTTACATACCGAAGATAAAGAGCAAGGAAAACAACAACAAGAAGAAGAACAAGACTGCTCAATCAAAGACTAGCAACATTACCAACGACAAGACTAATTATGATGGTTTTGCAGGGATCAACAATCCTAACTTCGAACTATATTGTGATGCTTATGGTGATGTTTATGCTAGTTATGTAGGGCCTTATGATTGTTACATTCCTTGGTCTATTTGGGTTCCCAAGACCCTTGTTACTAACATGAGAGGACCCATTGAAAAATGGGTACCTAAAACCAAGAAGTAATTTTCTTGCAGGGTTATGCTTCCGGTGGTTCTAAATGGGTACTCGATAGCGGTTGTACGAGTCATATGACCGGAAGCAAGGAGATCATCACGGAGATGCGGCCAAACCTTGAACACATTACCGTCTCCTATGGTGACAAGTCAAAATCTGAGGTATTGGGTCTCGGCAAAGTTGTGGTGGCTCACGATATCTCCCTCGTGGACGTCATGCTTGTTGAGACCCTCGGGTATAACTTACTTTCAGTTCGTGCCCTTGGTAAGATGGGCTTTGCAGTTTACATTGATGCTGATTTGGTGGTACTCTTGTGGAGCAAGTCTCTAAAAGTCGCTTTCGTGGGATATGTCGAAAACGACCTGTACGTGGTAGACTTTTCGGGGAAAACCACTACAGGTCCGATGTGTCTTTTCGGAAAGGCTGACGCGGGTTGGCTATGGCATCGCCGACTAGCCCACGTCAATATGAGAACTTTGCAAAGTCTCCACAAGGGTGGCCACATTCTTGGACTAAAAGAAAATGTCTCTTTTGCCAAAAATCGTGTCTGCAGGGCGTGTGTTGATGGGAAAATGCATGATTCTCCTCATCGAAGGAAAACTATTATCTCTTCAAAAAGGATCTTGGAGCTTCTTCATGTGGATCTTTTCGGACCTCCATCTCATGCAAGCCTCGGTGGGAAGAAGTATTGTCTAGTGATTGTTGATGATTACTCAAGATACACATGGGTTTATTTCTTCAAGTTGAAGAGTGAAACTCAACAAATCATCATCGACTTCTTAACGAGGTTCAACGTTAACACAACGTCCCCATTCTGGCTATAAGGAGTGATAACGGCTCGGAGTTCAAGAACTACACCTTAAATGAGTTCCTAAGTGAAGAGGGGATAAGACATTAATATTCCGCTGCGTACACCCCTCAACAAAATGGTGTAGCCGAGAGGAAGGATCGAACTCTAATGGACATGGCAAGATCAATGTTGGCTGAATTCAAATCTCCATATAACTTCTGGGCTAAAGCAATCTCTATTGCTTGTCATTCATCCAATCGTTTATACCTCCGCAAGATTTTGGACAAGACTCCGTATGAAATACTTACCGGTAACAAGCCAAACATCTCATACTTTCGGGTATTCGGGTGTAAGTGTTTCTTTCTTATTAAAGGAGTTCGTTTATCTAAGTTTGAATCTAAGGCTCTAGAAGGTATTTTTGTTGGTTATGGTGCCGAATCCCACACTTATAGAGTCTACAATAAGCTCTCCGGAACTGTTGTAGAATCTTGTAGTGTGGTGTTCGAGGAAAATGACGGTTCCCGTGCGGAGCAAGTTGGTGTTTGTGATGCAGATGTTGAAGTACCCCAAGATGCCATAAGAATAATGGGTGTGGGATTCTTCCGCCCCATTGAGGAACCCCTTGTGGAGGACCGGGAAGGACAATGCTCTACTCATATAGAGCCCTCATCTACAAATACGCAACATGCTCCAACCACGGGGGCAACTTCTACACCATCTCCATCAACTGTTGAAGGTCAAGTTGCTCTAGAAAGCTACATGCCGAATTTTCCGGTGGATACCGGATTATCCGGACACCTCGCTCCAGCTGTCCATGCAGCTCCTGGTGGTGAAGATATCAACACAAGCTCCAGGCCGGATTTTCCGGCTGACCACGGATTATCCGGCTCCTCACCAGTTCAAGCGAGTCCCAGGCTTCCTGATGATACTGCTGCAAGTCCTCCTAGGCCGGATTATCCGGCCTCTTCATCGGCCGGATTATCCGGCCCTGACTCTCTAGTTCTGCAGCCTCCTGTTATGGCTACGGACTCACCTCAAGGGCATGCATCTCCACCACCTACTACTGATGTTCCAGCTACTGAACAAGGCGGAGAAAATGCCTCCAATGAAGACTCAAGTGATGAATCTCCTCCACCAAGAGACAACAAACTTATTGAACTTCGTCGCAAGGCTCGGGCTGATCGTAACCTTGAGTTGAGGGGTCACACTCTCAACAAGGTTGTTGGTGATCTTCGACGAAGGGTGTCTACTAGAAGAGAATTGGCCAGTTTTGGTGAGCATCAAGCTCATATCTCCATGGTGGAACCTAAGAAGGTCTTTGAAGCTCTTGAAGACCCAGACTGGGTTGTTGCTATGCATGAAGAATTGAACAATTTCGAGCGCAACAAAGTCTAGAAACTAGTGGAGAAACCCAAAGAGCGCCGCAATGTTATCGGCACCAAGTGGATTTTCAAGAACAAGCAAGATGAGAATGGCATTGTTGTGAGGAACAAGGCAAGACTTGTGGCACAAGGTTACTCCCAAGTTGAGGGCATCGACTTCGGCGAGACCTATGCTCCTGTGGCTCGTCTTGAGTCCATCTGTATCCTACTTGCTTATGCTGCTCATAACAATTTTAAGTTGCAGCAAATGGACGTCAAGAGTGCCTTCCTTAACGGTCCTCTACATGAGTTGGTATACGTAAAGCAACCCCCAGGGTTTGAGGATTCTAACTTCCCGAACCATGTCTACAAACTCGATAAGGCACTCTATGGCCTTAAACAAGCCCCACGTGCGTGGTATGAGCACCTTAAAGAGCTTTTGTTAGATCATGGCTTCGAAGTTGGGCAAATCGACCCCACTCTTTTTACTAAGAAGGTTAAGGGGGAGCTCTTCGTATGCCAACTATATGTAGACGATATCATTTTTGGTTCTACTAACAAAGCTTTTAACGATGAATTTTCAAAGCTTATGACTGACAGGTTTGAGATGTCTATGATGGGGGAATTACGATTCTTTCTTGGATTCGAGATCAAGCAACTAAGAGAAGGAACCTTTATTAATCAAGCAAAGTACATCCAAGACATGCTCAAGAGATTCAAGATGACGGATCTAAATGGTGTCGCTACTCTGATGCAAACAAAGTGTCATCTCGAACTCAACCCTCATAGTAAAGATGTGGACCAAAAGGTATACCGGTCCATGATCGGCTCTCTTCTTTACCTCTGTGCATCTAGACCCGATATTGTGTTGAGTGTGGGAGTGTGTGCAAGGTATCAAGCATCTCCTAAAGAAAGCCACTTAGTGGCGGTCAAGAGGATCTTTCGATATTTAGTTCATTCCCCCAACTTTGGTCTCTGGTATCCCAAAGGCTCCAGTTTCTCTTTATGTGGTTATACTGACTCAGATTGGGCTGGTGATAAGGATGATCGGAAGTCAACTTCTGGAGCTTGTCAATTATTGGGAAGATCTCTTGTATGTTGGTCCTCCAAAAAGCAGAATTGTATATCTCTCTCCACCGCCGAAGCTGAATATGTTGCCGCCGCATTGTACTCAATTATTGTGGATGAGGCAAACTTTAAAGGAATACGGTGTCAATTGTGACAAAGTGCCTCTTTTATGTGATAATGAAAGTGCTATCAAAATTGCGTACAATCCAGTTCAGCACACAAGGACGAAGCATATTGAGATTCAGAATCATTTTATTCGTGACCATGTTGCTCGAGGTGATATTGATCTATCTTTTGTGAGCACGAAGAACCAACTGGCAGATATTTTTACAAAGCCACTTGATGAAGCAAGATTCTGCTATTTGAGGAATGAGCTAAATATCATTGATTCCGGGAGCTTGTCTTGATTACCCATGCACCCACTCGTACATATCAATCCTTGTTTGGTCTAGGTGTGGGCATGGATATAGGGGGAGTGTGGTCCTAACTTATTGGGCTAACCCTCCCCCCATAATGCCAATAGCAAGTTATATCATTTCTCTTAATATCATGTTGTGATATGTGAGCTTATTGATGAGTATTGGTCGTGAACCCAAGATATATCTTCGCGGTGTCACACCATACACTCCAACAAGGTGGCTTCAGCCACCGCCCTCTCCTTTGTGGAGAATTGGATCTTTTTGGATGTTATTTGCTCTCTCTTGTTCTTATGGGAATCACACTCAATCTTGGCTTTTATTTGATTTTTTTTTTGCAATTTTGAGTGTCTAGTACCATCCCAGTTTGGCTCTCTTAATCCTAAGCCTTCCCTACCTCTAAGCCATCTATTCTTGCACACAAGTCCCTTGTACACCTTGTGGGGGTGTTGTTTGGGGATGCGCGGGACTGTGTATAACAGAATCCCAGATTTTAGGCCGGATAATCCGGCCCAAGTATTGGCCGGATAATCCGCCTCATGGATTCGATCTTAAAGGGCAGGGCTCGGGGAGAAGGGCTCATAACGAGCAGCACTTCTCCCCCAGCCCTCTCCTTCTCCCCAGCTGCCGCCTGCTGCCCCTCACCCTCCCCGGAGCCTCTCCGGCCACCGGATTTTCCGGGCCTCCCCGGATCTTCTTCTCCGCGCCTCCGGGTACCTTCTCCTCCGCGTTCTTCCTCCAATGAGTGAGGTTAACTCCCTCTCTCCCCATCTTTGGCTAGATGTGTATCTTGTTGGATGGAACGTTGTCTAGAAGGATGTGTTTTCGCATAGAAATCGTAGTCTTACAGTTTCTAGGCCCGATCTACTTTTTTGCATGCATTCTTGGTGAAATCGAAAATTTCGCGGGTCGAATTATCCGCCGGCCAGGCGATAATCCGCCCGACGATTCAAGTCTGCCTGCTTTCACTATGGTGTATGTATTGAGTAGTTTTGACCTATGAACTTTTTGCCTACTTGTTCCATGCTCTCTCCTGGACTTGTGTGTATGCTTATCCCCTTGCTATCGGCCTTATTCTCCTCACAGGTGGTTCCAGTGTTCCCAAGACCTACAAGCGCTGTCCTCGCGCCAAGTACTTTCGGGACGACGGTCAAGGTAACCTAGTGGACGAAGTTGAATTGTGGATAAGGAAGAACGAAGAGAGGCACATGGCTGCACAATCCAAGAGGACTAGGAAGGGTGTGTCCAAGAGGAAGGGCAAGGAGCCCAAGATCAACTACAGGGCTCTGGATGCGGTCTCCTTCTCTGCCATTCGTCACCATGACTTGTTTGCTGAGCTGCCTCGTGATGATGAGCTGGGGGATACCCGGTTTTGGTGTGCAGAACGGAAAGGGATTTATGAAGACATCTATGCCAGGCTGAACATTAGGCCTATGCACCCTCTGGTACTTGCTGATGCTTTGGAGAAGGCGCATCTTGTGGATGCGATGTATGTGGCTGAGAGGATGGGGCTGCACCATCTCATGTCCCCCAGTGCCTCCCGTGGCCCGCGAGATCAAGCAGCTGAACTGGTTCCAGCGTCACATCCTCTGCATGGGCGTGGACACACGCAAGGGTCAGTATGAGGCCTATAGGCAGCGCCATGAGTTGGCTCACTCCCAACAGCTCATTCTCCACCACGTGTCTGGCGCTTTGGGTGCTCCTCCGGCTCCTACACCTCCCACTCCATATGCTCGGTGGAACTCTTCCTCCGGGCTGAACTATGGTGAGCTGGAGCGTCACTTGTTTCCCTCTGCGCCTGCTGCTGGTGATGAGGAAGGTGACACTGAGGAGCTTGAAGATGAGGATGAGGAAGAGCATGAGGACGAGGACGAGGACTATGATGAGTGATCCCATGGGGCGCTAGCATCGCTCTTCTCACTTTTTGGTGTCTCGATGCCAAAGGGGGAGAAGTAGTTCTATTAGGTTGTCCGTGGATTTGCATGGGTCGGGCATAAGCACTTGCACTTTTTATTCGTTATTTCTTGCTTATGCCCATTTAGCGTTGAACTTTTATATTCGTGGTTTGTGATTTGTGGTTGAGACTTTATGTGGTTGTCTGGATGATACCTATGGACTTCATATCATGGATTATGCTCATGGTTATATCTATTCATATCCTATTGCTGGTGGTTTACCACGGAAGGCGCGTGCTCATAATGGTTATCCAATAATAATTGTGATTTATGTCAAGGATGCCTATTCTCTACTTCGGTGGTATGTGTTTTTGCCCTTTTGTATATGGAATAGATTCACCTATTTGTGTGCATTTGTATTCCAATGCAAAACTCTATTATGCACACATTGAGGGGGAGTCCCTTCCATAGTTATCTCTGTTTGTCTTGTGTCTTTCTCCTGCAAATCCTGGTATTGTCATCTAACACCAAAAAGGGGGAGATTGAAAGAACATTTCATGTTTTCCTATGTTTTGCGTGTTAGATAACAATACTATGGAGACTTTTCATGTGTGCTAAGTGTGTAGGAAGTTTTGAGGGGCGGATAATCCGCCTCCAGCCGGATAATCCGGCCTACCTCATCTCTCAAGGAAGCCAAGGCGCGTCGCTCGTGTCGGTCGGATTTTCTCCGGAAAATCCGAGGCGGTTTTCCTCCCAGGCGGATAATCCGGGTTTCGCAAGGACCGGATAATCCGACCCGATTCGAGCAAAGGAGCCAAGGCGTCGCTCAGTGTCTGGTCGGATTTTCTTCCAGAAAATCCGAACTGGGGCGGTTTTTCTTCCCCAGGCCGGATAATCCGGCCTTCGCATAGGGCCGGATAATCCGGCCCCCAGAAGTTGATCAAGGGCAAGCTCGGCGCGACGCTCAGAGTGGGGGTGGATTTTCTACCGGATATTCTAAGTCCAGGCAGAGTTTCCTGCACCGGATAATCGGCCTCACTTGGGCGGATAATCCGACCCCAAAGTGTGCAACGGCTGGTTTTTGGAAGGTATAAGTACCCTTCTTCCCCAACGTCGAACTCTTGATTCATTTGAATTGACCAGACCGTGCAAGAGCTCTAAATCTCGATCTCCCACTTCAACCACCCTAAGGTCTTGATCTTTGGTGGAATTGAAGGAGGAGAAGTTCATCATCAACATCAAGAATCAAGCGCTTCAACTCCTCTCCATTCACTTGGAGAAATCCCTGATCTAGTATTCTCGTTAATACCTAGATCGTGTTATTGTATTTGACAACTTTGTTCTTGTGGCAGCTTGTTGTCATTTCGGGAGCCTCCAAGTTGTTGTGGAGTTGTTGCCTCGCTAGTTGTGTAAAGGCGTCGGTGCCCGCCTCGAAGGGTACCTATAGTGGAAGGTGGATCAGGCCTGTTGTGGCGAGATCCATCGGAGAACAGGGTGAGGCCTTTTGTGGCGTGGTGGTCTTAGTACCGCCCACCCCTCCAACGCAGACGTACTTCCCTTAACAAGGAAGGAACTGCGGTCAAACAAATCCTGTGTCTCCGCGTGCTTCACTTCGGTTCACTCGTTCCTCTTCCACTCGCTCCTTACTCGCTAGTAGATAGGTTTGCATATAGGGAAATTCCACACATTAGTTTATCTAGAGAATTTACCTTTGTGCTAAGCCTAAAATTGAAAAAGAATTAAAAATTGGTGTAGCACCTATTCACCCCCCCCCCCCTCTAGGTGCCCATACGATCCATTTCAACATGCGCACAGGCAGCTGTGGTATCCCCTTGATCTATAAAAGAAGGGCCAGTACCAACTAGCAAAGGTTCACTCCCTTCAACTCACTAGTGGTAGCCAAAGTAGCTAGCACAACATGAGGAGGAAGCCAGGGAAGTGAAGGAACATAGCTTAGTAGCGCCCTGGCAGGAGTGAGGGAGAGAGCTTATCCTCCTGTAAACACTTTTCCACCAAGATTGAGTAAGAAGCAGGACATAGGGTTGTTAGCCTAAGGGTGGACTGAACCTGGTAAAAATACTATGTGTTTATCGTGTTTCGTAGCATCGTCGAGTTAGGATCAACCCATGCCCTTTGCCGATAAAAAGGGGTGCCTTGTTACTAACCTGACTATGTTCAGTATTCCGACAATCATCAATGGTCCAAATGAGGTGATACCGCTTCAAGTCGATTCAGTGATTTGCTCTTAAGTTCATTAATTTTACCGTTAAGCTATGATTAGCACAAACCTTAATTAGCTTGGCATGCCGCTTTCTATATAAAAGGGCTGGAGTGGGAGGTTGGTTGGCAAGCTAATAAAAAACCCTACATTTATTTTCCCGTTCTTTCCTATTATGCAAGTAGATACTATAGATTTGAGCCTCGTGTGCTCTAATTCTTGATCCCCTTCCTCGAGTTATCTTCAACGACCAATGGGTCCTGACGTCGATGGTATCGGAGCCTTCATTCCCCAGCGCGTTCCCTCCCATCCCTTTGTTGCACCGCCAACTCTCCCTCACACCCATACCTCTCGTAGGTTGTCGCAATTGAGGTTGTCAGGTCACATTGATCTGGTCATAAAATCCCTCTACCACACTGCCACCAAGATCTACATCACCATGTTGAAAGGGTCAAGATCGCATTCCTCCTCGCACGAACATGAATTAGCTGTCGCTGACACCACTATGGCTGACGCGGACATCATGACGCCACTCACCATGGAGGATGAACACAAAAACGAGTTGCCAAACAGGTGTATGCCATGCGAAGTTAGTGCGATTACCCGCCACCTCAACCATTACCAGACCGATCCCACAGCCGCCCTCAACTCAATCAAAGGTGAAATGTCCAAACTTTCTGATATGATGTCCCTGATGGCTATCAATCTGTCAAATTTTGCTTCTCCTGATTAGACAAGGCCGGTCGAGCCACCGCTGGCCAATAAAAGCCACACCTTTACCACACCACCACCACTCCCACATCAATCCCTTTCTCCAATTGTCGAATCACCCCACGCAAACACCTACCCCGACCACCACAGCACCACCTTTACCACCAAATCTTGGCAATTTGACGTGTGAGTAGCTTCCCCTTCCACCAACATCACATTCTTCCCCAGTATCCTGCAACACCACCCATATCAACACTACAACCAGCCAATTGTCATTACCGTTCAAGCCACATCCTCCCACAAAACTTTTTCCAGCACACCAATCCTAAAAACCAATCACAATTGTACCTTCCACAAATTTCGTAGCCTTTTCCACACAATCCTTACCCACCACCACCCAGCCCATACTTCCACCCACACCACCTTTACAATCCATACCTTCCACCACCATTTCCACCTAAACCATACCAATACCCTTACCAGCCAATGTTACCCAGTAAAACCTACAACGCCAATTCCCCAGAGTACACCAACAATACCAGCACCAACCAAAAGATAATCCCCAACCTACCCATCATGATCACCAACTGCGTACACCACTGTGGAGTTTCAACTTTTCATGGTGAATGACCTAGAACTTGGATCCCTGAATGTGAGGATATTTTCATTCTTGTAGACACTACACAATTCCACAAAGTCAGATGGGGAATGTCTTATATCAGAGGTCAAGCCAAAACATGGCTAAGTAGTGCTCGAATTGCCCTACAAAAGGTGAGATGGACTGAATTATGCTAGGTGCTAATGGAAAGATTTCTAGATAACCAGAATGTCGACCCAATGGACCAACTCCAATGGTTAAATCAACTCACCACAGTGGACAATTACATCAATGCCTATGAATCATGGATGACACTGATGAAATGAGGCCGAGCTTACCTTCCTCAAGATTTCTTTATGGACAGATCCTTGAGTGGACTAAAGGACAGTATCAAGCATACAATCCAATTACAAAAGCCTACTACCCTCTTCTTCGCTTACTGGTACGCTAAACAGTATGAGAAGTCCCATAAATCAAATACCAAAGGACTTCTTGCACCTGTGGCAGCCCAACAACGACAAAATTTCCCTGCTAGAGACAACAGAAACAGAAATGGCAATGAAAGGATAAGAGAGGCCACGAAGTGTTGGTATTGCATTGAAAACTAGGTTGTTAGTCACAGATGCCAACCAATGCAATGAGCCATCAATGCAATTCAAATGCAGGGCAACTCAGATGGTGAAGCAGAACCAGAGCAACCTGAACAACTAGCCCCTAGAAACCTTGTCCAACAACCACAAAATAAGCAACAAGCCAACCTGATGCACATCTCATCTTCTGCATACACTATGTCCCCAAGTGCATCCACTATTTCCTTATTACTCTGCCTCAAGGGAGCACAAGTTGTTGCTCTAGCTGACACTAATACATTCCCAGATCATGATTTTGCAGTTAAACACAATATCAAAATGACTGCAATGACTCCCAGAACAGTAATAGTAGTTGGTGGTGGAGAATTAATCTCTGAAGCATTGGCATGCAATTTTCCCTTTTTCATACAAGGACACACATTCTCAGCAGATTTTAGAATATTGTAGTTGAAAGGAGCCGAAGCAATTATAGGAGTCAATTGGTTCAAACTCCACAACCCTGTGACTTTTAATTTTATTGAGAGATCAATAACTACTAGACCTCTCTTTGCGCCCCTGAAGTGCGTTTGTTAGGCATAACATTTGACAATAGGTCTTCAACAAATCAACAATATAGTATAAGTAAACTCTTATCCTTAACTCGTATCATTGACGTGAGAATATAACGTATCTACGTGTGAACATGATTTTGTCCGTCTTATACTCGCCTGATGATATGTCTACAACTGGTTGACGAAATAATACAAGTTAGCTCTGATCGTTTTTTAATATATCCTGCCCGTTAGTGAAATACAAGATATATTGTCCGTTAATGAACCCAAAGTTTAACTTTAATCGTTTTATAAAAAACCACATCTGAGGTGTTCTCCTGTGGACTGGAAATCCCCAAGGGAAAATCTCAGAAGTGGCTAACAAAAGATGCATCTACTGGATTATAAGCTGGTCAAAACCACTGTGTCGAGGTGGGACTAAACACGTACGAGAGCCATTTCCGCACGCACCGGCCCCACATATGACGTGCACCCAACAAAACGCGTATAGCACATAGGGCCCATCAAGATCCCGAACAGGATTAGACATACAGGAGACGGCAAAGTCACAGATTGAAAAATAGTCACAATCGGTTCTAAATTTACAACACAGTAGACCACGATTATATCGGCACACACAACAGTAATATAAACATATAAAGAATTGATCCGAATAAAAATACGCGTGTGAAGCATTACTTTCTTCTAATTATTTTCAGTATAAGCAAGCATTAATTAAACCGAAGAAAAAGACACGCAAAAAGTATTAATAGTTATACAAAGGCAGACAAAACAGTATGTAAACATACAAAGAATTGATCCGAAAAAAAAAAACAAGTGAAGCATTACTTTCTTTTAGCATTAGTTATTCTAAAAAAAAATAACGCGCAAGAAGCAGTAATTTCAATATTAACTTTCTAACAATACTAATACATTACTCATACCAAGCTAGCGAAAGCAAAGATTACATGAGAAAGAAAAAATTAAGAAAATCTACGGAACCCTACGCTACGGTTAACCTATATATGACTAAAGCAACCCTAAGCTATACTCAACCTACAACTAAAGAGGGTCATTGACGCGGCTCCCACTTCTCCCCGCCAACATGTTTTACATGTATGTCGTAGCGGGAGGTTATGCCTCCGACGCGAACACTTCTTCCCCGCTTCGATGTGGTTCTCCATGTCTCAGTCGCGACCGCTTCTCCCCGCCGATGCGGTTCCCGCATATGTCGCGGCGTGAAGACAAAGGCCGGCAGGAAGTCTTCTCCCCATTGATGGTGTTCCTGCGTACATCAGGCAGCTGGACATGGTGCCACCGTGAACCTGTAGCAGCGCCTATAGCGTAATGCCAGAGACACCATAGATTCATGCGCGACTGAAGCTATAGTGCGGTGGCTATCGGTACCTGAAGCTATAGTGTGGTGGCTATTGGTACGTTGCACATACAAAAGCATGAACTTACGTTTGCTGTCCGTCATTCTAAAGAGCACCACGCGGCCACCCCGAAGGCGTCAGATACGGCAAAGCCATCATTTAGGCAACCGGTGTTGTATCTTGTAGGACGATGGACAAAGAAGGCAAGATAAAATTAAGTAAGATAGAAGCTAAAACATTGCGAGAAATAACGGAGACGGAGGGCTATTTTATAGGCTAAACGTGGCATGGCGCGTGGCCAAAATAGGGCATACGGATACAATATGGGAGAGATGTTTTACTGCACGAAGAAACCCACTTCACGATCGCCGGATGCGAGGACCTACGTCCAGCAAGGGTTTCCAATGGCACATCGGCCCCCGACCACGAGAACCCGCGTCGGGCGAGGGTCTCCGCTGCCATATCAGCTCCCGCCCACTAGAGCCCACGACGGGCGAGGTTTTCCGCTGCCCACGACCCGGCGGGTGCGGAGCGTGCGTCTCCTCCTAATGCCTCACATGGAGTGCGCTTCCTCCCGCCTCCGCTAGCAACAGGCCCAAGCCATGTGTGTGGCCCACCGTCTAGCGATGTTGGGCAGAAAAGGGCGTGCGACATGCCTGCGCCAGGGGATCCCGAGTTGTGGGGTCCGCTCATCGAGAGAGCTGGGCTATGTGGCGATGTCACGGCGTGTCCTTCTCCTCGCCCATCCCACGGTCAAAAAGAATTGGAGAGACGTGAATAGCATATTTAGACGAAAACTTCATGCGCTACTATTGACTTCGATTGGTAAAGAAGGCAAGCCTTATACTTTTCCTGATCATTTGTTTTTTTTGAAATGGGGAGCGGAGCCCCGGCCTCTGCATCAAGCAATGCACACAGTCTTTATTTATTATTAGAACCACATTGTTTGGCAAAATCCATTATAAAGATCATACAAACCGGAACCGCCGAAGCTAAACACTAAGCAAAAATGATAACTATATCGCCAGCTCCTAACGAGATCTATCGAACCCCTATCTACCTGTTTCGACCCCCCATGGTCACCCACACTGTTGCCACTCGCCAAGAGAAGCTAGAGTGCCTTGGCAAGACGGCACGAACTCAAGTGAAAGGAGTCCTAAAACCGCACAGCATATCCACGGAGTTGCGCCCACGCACACGCTCTGAATGTCGCCGCCTTCAAAATCTTCTGCCAACCCGTCGTCAGCATGTAGATCAATATGCAGACTCTCGCCACACCAGCCACCGACACCACCTCGGTGCCAAGAAGCTACACCCCCCGCGCGCTAGCCGTTTCCGTTCAACGCTGCTCCCAGGAGAGAACGTGATACCGACACCGCGACACCGCCATCGCCCGACCCGAACATCTTAGGGTTTCCCCCGGAGTAGCACGATTGAGATCGACACAAGGTTCACGGCGATGCCTTCATCAAGGTAACGACGTGGTAACACCGCCATCGCCTGCCAATGGCTCGGTTTTCACCGGCACCTATGTCTCCCCGCCTCGCTGCTGGACTGGAAGACAGACCACGAGATCTGCCAAACCAGCCGCAGGCCGGCCACCTTCGACAAAGAAGATGACCACCTCCACCAAACCCAGGGACTCCACTAATTCCTACAGCCGGTGAGAACTCCAAAAGCGATGCCCTCAAGAGGGTAACGATGCACATGACACCTCCATCGCTCGATCCCTCGGGATCTGAGGTTTCCCCTAGAGTTTTCTTGGCTAGAGGGACGAGTGGCACTCGATCATCGTCCTCTACATTGCTGATCCTCCGGCCATGCCGCTGCCGCCGCACGCCAGAGATTCCACGACGTTGAGGTGCCCGACGTGCACCCCATCCGCAACGAGGATTGGCATCCCGCGTCGCCGATCTACACCGGGGAAGACGAGAGATCCCCCCGCCGTCGGCAGCGCTCAGGCTTTGCCTGGCCACGACCTTGGTGGCAGCGGAGGAGAGAGGAGGGAGAGGAGTTGGGAGGCTGAGGCGGCGGCAGCTAGGGTTTCCCCCCTGTCGCCACACGGGGGCGAGAGGAGGGAGAGAGGAGCGATGGCGGGGTAGCAAGCTAAGGAAAATCTTGTCATCTCTTCTATGGAATTTTCCAAGCTACTTGCCCAGCAAACCACATGCTACCTCCTATATTACATTGATGACCATGAGACCCCACTGTTTCCTGATAGCAAGGTTCACAACAATATATCGATGCAACTGATTATTGAGGAATTTGAGGAAATTTTCTCAGAAAATGAAGGCCTTCCTCCACACAAAGATGCTAACCATAGTATTCCACTGCTACCTGGATTGAAACCACCAAACATTAGGCCATACAGAATGTCTTTTTCCCATAAAAATACTATTGAGGCAATAATCAAACAAATACTGCTCAACAATGAAATTCAACCCAGTAGCAGCCCATACTCTTCTCTTGTAATTTTGGTGAAGAAGAAAGACAAATCTTGGAGACTTTGTGTGAATTTCAGAAGCCTAAATGATCTCACCATTAAGAACAAGTTTCCTATCCCTATTATAGAAGATTCTTGATGAGTTACATGGTGCAACCATCTCCTCCAAGCAAGACCTTCGGTCTGGTTACCACCAAATATGGATGAAGGAGGAAGACATTCTCAAAACTACCTTTTCAACACATTTGGGACATTATGAATACATGATAATGCCTTTTGGCCCGAGCACTGCACCAACCACATTTCAGGAACTGATGAACTCCATCTCAGCCAATACTTGATGAAATTTGTGTTGGTACTTTTTGATGACATATTGGTCTACAACAAAAACACACACCAACATCTCCAACACCTCAATATAGTGCTGCAAATTCTGAGAAATCACCAACTCAGTTACTCAGGCAAAGCTTAGCAAGTGCACATTTGGCTAAGACAAGGTTGAATACCTTGGGCACACAAAAACAGTAGGAAGGTCCCTACTGTATCATTTTTCATTTTTATAAATTATATGTACAAAGTTCTAAAGAAATAGATTACAAGGTGTATCTAGAACATGCTCTCCTTCAAACTTGGTTTTGCTCTATGCCTTACCAGCTCAAAGCATTCTTTTCACGGGGCCTAGGGTTTAGGGTGTTGATCATATCCCAAACTTCAAAGAGAACAAGACATACACTGAAGAATATATGTGCTCTCCAGCTACTTAAATTCGGCCTGTTATCCTCTGCATCCAGCAATGCATGATGTTTACAGTTGAAGTCATCCAACTAAAAGAAGCATTCTTCTCTATGGACAACTGAAATAAATTACCTTTCATCATAAAGACAAAGGTGGTGGATGAAGATGAAGCTCGTTACGGCAAAATACTACTTCCTGTGTAGCAAATTCGATGATCACATGACGGCATGTTTCCCTTTATTTCTTTTCTATAAGCTGGTCTGTTCAGCTTGCTATGTGTAACTTTTCGTACATCAATAAAGAGGCTTTATCTGATAACCCAGATGAAGTTTCTGCTGGGTCCATTTCTTCGTTGATACTTTCTTCACCGCAAAAACTAGAACTTACAACAAAAGAAGCCTAGTGTTAGCTTTGCGACAATCAAATAACGAAGAACGATAAAGAAATCACAGCAAGGGGACACATATTTAACGTGGAAAAACCTCTTCAACAAAGAAATGAAAAAACCATGGATACCAGCCAGCTAAACTTCACTATCAACGCCGAGGATTTCACAGATGCAACTTTTACCAACCGGCGGCTTACAAGAGGTATATATAGAGGTGGTAACCTAGGTCATCAACGATCCGTACCACGGGGGGTTGTCGCCCCCCGCACCCCCTATGCGTCCCTGTTGGGCACGGAGTGGACCAACTTCAGACTTCGCTCCGCATCAGCCCAAGCCTCCGGTGATGGGTCTCGCTCCGCTCCATCAGAAGTTGACCTTTACTTTGTAGAAATTTGGATAACATACAACACCTAGAACTAAAAGACAGTGTACGCACCTGTCAGGTGCCTAACAGAGATTTAATAGAAATTTCAGGTGGAACAAGAAAGCTCATTTTTCCAGTTCAACTCTCACCACGAACTTGAAATTTTTCATAAAGAATATGACCATTTGTGACCTATACAAAAACTTTCAACATATAAATGAATAGTGCTCAAATTATATAGCCAGAATATTTTGACATGTATAGCTGTCATACTATTAAAAAGGTTTTGCAAATGCACACGGCACAGCTGAGTCACATCCGTGAATTATTTCACGTTATTTGGAAACACAGAAAAAAAGCAAGAGAAAAAGAATATGGGTGCTAGGGCAACTAGTTGGCAAAACTGTTTTCCCCTGAAAGAGGTTTGCCACTAAACATTAAAATGAAGACCTGTAGTAGAACTAGGAAGAACATGAGCAAATAATATAACCATGACATGTCTGGCAGTTACAAATCAATCATAGCACAAACCGCAAAGGAGTAACTGAACTAATCTGCCTCATTTAAGTTTTCCATATACATAGATGCCTGGTCATACATGTGTGATCATCGGTTGCTGCACACCAAGGTTGCAAGCACACCAAAATGAAGTATCAGATTACCAGGCTAGTATTCTTTACACAACAAAAAAACAACAAAAGAACGTTACAAAACGATAAAGCGTACTCTCCTGGCTGGATGTTCTTCGACTTCTTACTTGGGCTTCGACATTCTTGTCGCACAAAATAGCATAGTGTGTCACCCAACAGCCTTTTTCCTTACTCTCTTCTTTTCCTGGGGAGGAATGGTAATACCTTCATCTAATCAGCACCTAAGAGCACCCCAAACATTTACTTACCGGGCCTAGGAACTCTGCGAAGCCAGGCGGCGTAGGTGGGGGTGAATTTTCTTCTTCTTTTGAAGAAGGCAGATGTTTGAGGAATGCCTTAACTGCACCGGTTACACCATCCTCAGATTCCATGGCCTTGGCAAGCTCCACGGCCTTTTCTTTTACCTAGAATCACATAGGAAGTTGATTACATGTAATTTTACTGACCAAGAGATCATGTACTGTACAAACCAGCAATTGGTATTCCAAACATGGAAATTTTAGTTCAGTGCTAGTTTGTGTATTTCCCAAAAGCCAATCCAATTGAAAACTAAGATCTAAATAACATTCTAAAGATCCAAATTAAGGGAATGGGCCCAGACCAGTTCCTGCTTCTTGGCAGTAACTAGTAGCTTCCTGGCTTTTGGAACCCTCGATATGGTGGCGAGTCACAGCTGACAACAAAATCTTGACAAAACATAAAGTAAAAATGATCATTCGTCCTAACTACTCAGAGATTGTTTTAAGTAAATAAGGTTTTGTTGCGACTTGATACTCACTAAACACACTAAGTAATAAACATGTCCATATTTCTTTTCTACGTGTGTGAAATGCTATAAGATGGTGGGAAGGGAGGTAATCATAAACATACCCGCTTTTGCTAAAAAAAAGTCCCACTATTGCTATAGCAAAAGACTGTTTGTGTCAAAAAATAGAACAAAAAGACTTTTTCACCCGGAGACTTCGCCGGAAACCTCGCCGGAGACTTTGTAGAAAAAAAGTTGTGTTAATGTAGCAAACGCGACCTCGCAGGAGACTTTCGCCGGGAGACCTCGCCGGAGACCTTGTAGCAAATGTGCTATTGTAGCAAAACCACTAAACGTTTGTAGCAAAACATGTCCTGTTGTAGCAAATCCAACTTCATCGAAGACCTCGCCGGAGATCTCGTCAGAGACCTTGTAGCAAACCATATATACTATTGTAGCAAAACAGCAAAGCTTTTGTAGCAAAAATCGACGATGTGCAACACTGCCGGAGGTCACGTAGCTCCACCGTCGGCCACATGTAGCAAAACCAACGCTCACTTGTAGCACCGCCACCAGCCGCATGTAGCAAAGGCCGATAACGTTTGTAGCACCACCGCGGATAGAATGAAGGATGATCTGGAATCTTATGTTGTAGCCTAGCTAGACGCTTTGTAACTCTCTTTGGGCTATGCCCTGGGCTAAGCCCTCTATTGTAAATATTTTATCTCTTTAATAAAACTTACTGTCGAGGCCTCCCTACAATTTTTAGCTCAAAAAAATTCCTACCTTTTTCTTTCTTCACAAATTCTAGCATGCAAGCAAATAATCTAGATAAACGAATAGATTGCCTAGATTTACATTCTTTTAAGATTTAACCATATTTCACTTAAGAATGGATAAATAGATCTATAACAATGCATATTTTTGTTTCATCAAATTGGAATTTGTTTTTCCCATATAGTCTATATGGGAAAAATATTATAGACATGTACTCCCTCTGTTTTAAAATATAAGATGTTTTAGGTTTGTGAAAAAAATGTATCTAGACTTATTTTAGTGTGTAGATTCACTCCAAACCTTAGTGAACCTACATATTAAAATAAGTCTAGATACATTTGCTTCACAAAGCTAAAACATCTTATATTTTGAAACGGAGGAAGTATGATGTTAATATGGTCATTAATATAGTCTATATGGGAAAAATATTATAGACATGTATGATTTTAATATGGTCATTATATGTAACTTAAATACATTTGCGAGCGGAGGAAGGACACCGGCGCCCTGAGCCAGGGGTGCTACACAATGCTGGACGGCAGGGGAATTCGAGGAAGAAAAGGGGAGAGAGGCGTATGAGAGCATAAGGAAGGGGAGAGGAGGGTGGCACCGGTGAGCATGAAAACAGGGTGGGTGGAAGGTAGTGCGTCCAAACTGGTCTTCTTCGAGTGGGTGGGTGGGATGATTCGGTTCAATCCGGTCGTGTGCTACGACGCCAGTTTCTCGTCCAAGATTGTATTTCTTGTTCTCCCGGTGCAATGCACGGGCACGTTTCCTAGTCAACCATAAAAATGAAAAGCCTTCTCAATTCCCAGGAGCGAAGGTTTAAAGAAACATTACTACTGTGGACCAAACACCAAAATCTAGCAAGTTCCGGTTGTAAGTTAAATTAACATGTTGGAATGCCACACATGCTACAATGAAAGGAATATGATATTTAAGAAAGAGAAAGCACCAAAACAAAGTATATCCTGATCAGGACTTCATTATTTCATGTTGTCTAGGTCCTAAATGGTGAATGGATCACGGAATTGTGCATATCAGTATATCAAATCATATCTGCAGAATTGCCTACAGCCTACCTTCATACATCTCTGTCCATTTACTTGTTATCTATTTGGTGATATCAAACAAAAGAAAAAGTAATATCAAGAATTGATTGGTACTTGTGCCCAAGTGCAAAGAATAAGTTACCTCTGGCTCCAACATGAACTTCATAGAATCAACCAGCTTCTGCAAATTGAATTGATCAACTGGTATAGGCGCAGGGCCTACACCTCGAGCATGCACCCGGTCTCCCCAGAATGGTTGGTCGCCAAAGAAAGGTACAATAGTTGTAGGGCACTAGATCACAAAAATAGTGGGTCAGAACTAATTTCAAGAGCTGGTACAAAAACTGCAGTTTTTTTAAAGAAAAATAGCAAACATTATGATCAGGTGCTAATAGTCAGCTTCTGAGCTAGTTATAGAGTAATAGGTCCTTTATCACAGAGACTGCAAATAACTGCATGCATGCACTGAGAAGAAATTGGTTACAACAGATTGTTACCAAGAACTTACCTATGAACAATTCGTTCAAAAATTTACTTATTGTAATACAGTATTTGTATCGAGAATACTGTGGAAGTCATGTCGCATTCTGATGAATCACTCAACATAGTGTAACTGAGGAGTATAAAGCACACCATACTTTGCACTATAGAGAGAGGGATGGACGGGAAGGGGGGGGGGGTACCGCAGCTTTCAGGCCAGCAGCCGTCGTTCCAGCTCCACCATGGTGCACCTATGGAGGTAAAAAGAAAGTTTGAGCCCTACCCTCAACAGAACACACAAACACAGACATTATTAGCACTATAGTGATCACACTAGAGTGCTTTCACCAAAATTATAAATTAATTAGCTTAGCAAAATTAGATAACATAAAAGGATTGACTGATGGTCAATAAATATATTATATTAACGATAACATAAGGATTGACTGATGATCAATAAATATATTATATTAATAAAAGATAGTATTATATTAATAAAAGATAGTATGATTCATGAACCAAGAGTAACAAGCAATGGCTTACCACTGCCTTACACTGCAGGAAAAGCCAGTCATGAGGGCAGTTGTCAAGTACATATATGGAATCTTTTGGTTCTGCCACTGCAAAAGGTTCAAGAATTCAGGCTGGACACAAAATATATGGCACAACCATAAAGTGAAACATGCATACAAATCAGGATATGAACTTACAGGTTCCAAGGCCACCCCAACCTTTGTTAATAATACCTCTCTGTCCAGTTATTTCAAGTGCTTGGACAATGGTTTCAGTCATCTTCGCTGGATCTTGAACTGGCTAGTATATCAGGAAAAACATGTAAAATTAGTTAAGGGCTTAAGGCATTGTTGTAGCTTTCCAAAAGCAGATAGCATTACAATTTTTAGATTTCACAGTTAACTGAGAGTCTACTTAGACGCAGCAGCAAACCCTTATTTAATAAAGATTCCTCTGACTAACCAGATTCCACAATATGGAACAACACCATAACAGCAAACTGCACCTAACAAGGGGCTCTCGTAAGTCGTAACGCAGCTAAACATTGGTACCCACGGCCTCAAGCACACAAATAGCAGAAGCTATGAGACACTGCAAAGCTTCTAAGAGACAAACCAGTTTCTTATTATCTGCTACTCTAAGCAGTGACAAAAGCATGTACGAAACCGTTTTCTGCAGAAAACATGAAGAGTTTCACTAATCCACGAAGTGAATTTACTGCCATTGCATATCCATATGAAATAGTTATCCCTTTCTTGTCAGGCAATTTAAACTGTAGATACAAATCTAGGTCAACTAATGTGCCAGCACACAAAAACAAGTTTGAGACACAATAGGTCAACTAATGCACCATAACAGAATAAGAAAATGGAGCTAAAAACGACATGCAGTAAATATAAGAAGGTCAAACTGATCTTACAAGGCTACCGAAACCAACATAAATGGGCTTGTCACCAGCTTCAAGCCATTTCACAAGTTCTTCAGGTGGTACGTAATCAGAAGCAAGATCAAGGAAGCAGAATCCAACAACATCAATCTTGGGGCCCCAGTCTACATTCAAATATATGGCAGCTTTAACCTTGAGTTACAGATCATGCACAACAGAAAAATACTGGGTCCAGGATAAACTTCATCAGAAAATTTCAATGCTATTGTTTTCTCAAATATCTACTCCATTTGTGCATCACAACTGCAATTACAATCTCAATATGAGTTATAAAAGCTCCTTAGGTAATTGGTAGTGATAAATATGCACATATTCTAGCAAGTAGTAAGGACTTCTTTATGATCTCAGTATTCCCTGAAATTTTAATCTACGAGGTTACAGTAAACAGGGAATTGAGATGCAATCATGCAACTTCCCAACTAGTTCGCACTCACAATTTTAATCTTGCCACAACCTATTGAGAAGTATGAAGGAATGCTGCAATGGTTCTGAGTATGCTACATCACAAGTGCCATCACCCCTATCTAGTTAACTACTTAAGTCACCATATTTATATTTCATAAAGACTGGGAGGGAGGGATTCATGAAAGATACAAGGTTGAAGCAGGGAGAAAGACCTGGTACTATCTTAACTTTGTCCATTTGTAATTTGTATACAGAAAATGGAGTAGAAACAAAATCATTGACCCTATAAATGCCTAAATGTTGGCAGATGGCAATTAACGCAATCGAGAATGACAAGGTCAAACATGATCCAATTTCAGCTTAAATTAATGTGATCAAAGACCTTTTGGTTTGGGGGCAAGATGAGGACTCCAGATGTATCCATGAGGAATGTCACTTCCAGAACCCTGTGAACCACTTAGGTATGTTACTGGGCGCAGCTTCAACTTCTTTTTCCTGAATTCATTTATCATATCCCGTATCCCAAGCCAAATCATAGAGTCAACAATTTGGTAAGAAAGCTGTAAATGTAGACAGACGTTAGAAGGTAACAGATCAGCAGAGGAAATGATACTATTTCAAGAAATAACATCTAGGGCATCCAGTTCAAGTAGATCTTCAGACAAATGCTAGCAGCCAATAAGGTTAGGCTATTGATTATGATTGCAAAAGCTGAAGTCAGCCATACCGGCACATCTAAGCAACTAAAACCAGTAAATGACGCAAAATAATTTGTTGTCCTCAGAAAACACTTGATGCTTATACTGCAACTATATGTTCCTGAAGGCAGCACCAATAAAGAAAGAATCCAGTTGTTGTAAAGAACTCCGCTTGAATTATGATAACTAAAGCAATCTACATAGCAAGAGAACATACATGCGCAAGAAGTTAATACCTATAAACAGAAGAAATTCCTGATGAAAGAAACATAGGGTTTCCGGCTAACTATGAACAGAACAAAATCAATTGACAAATGATGAATCAAAGACCAGCCTTGCTTCAATGAATATGAGCTATCACCAACTATAGATTTCATATATAACCAAGATTCAGGCATATATACGACAGCTACCCAAAGATTCATTACAGCAAACATAGAAAATACCTTAGTGGTACTACTCCATAAGGTCACATGGACCTCAAACTTTAACTCAATCCATGGACGACGCGAAAGATAAATAATAATAGATAGCACAATGTTTTTGGTTTCTTTCTTAAAATATTTCCACATGTATCTATTTGTATGTTCTTTTTCATGAAATTTACAGTGATTTAGAATGGATTCACACAAATCTCCGATACTCTGAACAAATAGTAAATACAACATAAACTCACTCGATATGCAGCTGGTGTTTTCACGCGAGAAAGAAGATGAGGATATTCACTAGTTGGCCTGAACAAGCAGCATAAGTTAGACCTCCAAATGAATATTCCTCAGCAACTGTCTTCAAAAAGGAAGCATAACAACAGAACTCACGTCCATGGCATGGTAAAGAATATATGAATGGGTACTTTTAGTGCCTCTGCCACGTGTTCATGTCCTGAATAAACATTGAGGTCAGCAGGATCAGCTAAAAAACAAAGGTTCAATATATCTTTTCATTTCCTCACAACTGACAGGATCAGCAGGAACAGGTCCATACTCTGTGTATAGTTCCGTATAACACCCTCTGCTTTAAGCGGACGTTTAACCCCTAAACTTAAACAGATCAAATTATAATTGGTTTTCAAGATGATTTCACTATGCTGATGGGTTTACGGTGGTCATGCATGGTTTTAAATCCTTATCCCACACCACAAGCAAACGTAAATACATGTCCTTCTGATGATTTTCACATTACAACAAAAAAACGGGTGAGTCTTTATTTGTTGGAAAGTAATCTCGTCAAAAAATGGTCCTCTTTTGGCCGTGTCAATCAATTTTATCCATGAAGTGATGAGTTGCAGTTCATTCAGATTATGACTAATCTCTATTCTATTTCCATACCATTCTTTATTCTAAATTCTTGAATTCGGCAAATGGAAGGCAATAAACATGTTACAGCAGCATGTTTTTTCAGTAAAAAATAACCATTTTCAAGCCCTGGCACAAAAGAGAAGCCTCTAGAGAAAAGGTGAAATAGGAAGAGAACTTTATGAGTTTATTACTAAGCCAATCTCCTAATTAATGGCAAAAGAAAGTAAACCATCACCATGTTAAAGCATAAAGAAAGTAATTGAGCTGTCGCTACAACAATTTGGTCTGTATAGGTAAACTAAATTGAAAGTTGCAAGATTGAGCCGTGCATGAGAAAGGTGGTCAGGACTTAGGATTCGATTAATATTATAGAATCTTATGATCGTTATCATAGAATCCTATAATGTGGGAGAATTCAATCCCGACTATAGTAGGATCTTGATTGAGAAGAACCATGTAGAATAGTGTTCTGCAACTTGTAGTGGTGATAACAAAGATTGTCAAGGTACAATTCTAAGAGGATCCTCATCCTAACAGCGATGTAAATGAGTATGTACAGAATACTGATGTTTTTTTCTTTGCCAAGAAATAGACCCTAAGGTAGTGTAGTATTATTAGTGAGTGGAATTTGCAAAGAGAAATTTGCCTTTCCACCCTAAGCTTTAGGGAAATTAAAGCACATCGTAAGAAAATAATCCAAAGTAAGCAAGATACACTAACCATATGCTGGTGGATTAGCAATAATTGCATCCACTTTGAAAGGAATGCCACTGTCAGGATCAGGATCCTTGCACGCAGGCAGCAAGGAAAATATAATTTCTCTCATCTGCTTTCTTTGAATAGGAATTTCTGATGGGCCTGAAGGAATGAATCCTTTATTCTTCACCATATCTGCTCAGAGTGTGAATATACCAATGGAATTAATATTCATATGACATAAAGTTGGGGAATAAAATGCATCGCAATACAAACATACATTCAGCAAGTACTTTTGGATCTCCACCAAGTGGGAAAAACTCCAGCCCAGCTGACAGTACGAACTCCTTATAGTTGGCATGAGTGGCTAATCTCACACGATGTCCATAATCCTACAAGAAAGGTCACAGCTGATCCTTGTCATAACGGAAAACATCAATGTGGTGACATGCTGACATTAAGCGGGAAAGAGGGGTACATGAGCTAACCGAAGTTCCCAGACAACAGAATTGGAATGGGAATGAATGATTAACAACAATGTTAGCTTGGTCTAACCTGTAAGCATTTTGCTATAGCAACAAATGGCTGAACATCTCCCCTTGTACCGACAATAAGTATTACAATCTGCATAGGAGGTCTGTATGGTATATCTCCTCCATCCAATGATTCTTCAACAGTGGCATCAGCATAGGCATCCTCTCCTCCAACATCAAGTGGAGCCAAATCCAGACTGCTTGGTACATCAACAACCACAGTTCCATCATCTCTCACTGTAGCAATCCGATTTAGCATTTTGATCTGTGTGAAATCGGACATGGAGGGGATTAAAAGAGAGAGAGAGAAAAAAACTTTCAGCAGCCAGACACAAATCAGTGCATCTGATACTTGGGAGTGTCCCTGGGTACCACATGATACATCACAATATGTTGAAACTTACAAGACTTAACATAACTATATTGTTCCAACCAGCTAAACTAACTTGCAATTTCATCAGTTCCAACTTTCAAAAAAGATGGAAGTTACATATAAATAAAAAAAATCTCAAGTCCCAAACATACTAATGACAACCTTCATGCCAAAGTTAACAGAATTAACAATTCAATAATTCACAGATTTTTCATAAACAGATGAAGCAGATGAATAGCACAAAATAAAAGCTAAAATTTCATCATATGAAGAAAGATAAACGAGCCAATCTATACACACACCTTTTTCTTGATGGAAATTTTATCATCCAATAACTGTTTAACAGGATCATTATCTTGTCGGTGTCTCTCGGTTTTCGACCTTTCTAAATTCGACGGTCCCGCAGCTTCAGTAACTATTTCAGCATCCTTGATCTCTCCTGGCATAGTGCTTGATCTATGGATGCTCCCATTGTCTGTAAGGGAAGATGACATGAGAGTCGAATCAACTGGAATGGAAAGATTATAGCGTCTCTAATTTACATTACCCCCTATTACCACAACTCGTGGAATATACGGAGCACAAGTAGAGCTAAAGTTGAGCAACATCTGGAATGAAAGCAGCATTCTCTTTGGATCGGCAGGATTATCACCCACAGAAACTTACAGCAGTAAATATTTTCAGATCCAGCGGTGTGGTATCTTCATGTTTCCAGTGTGTGTAATACACCTAAGTGTGTAATACTACTAGTTATTAACCAGAAAAAGAAATTGAAGCGGCGATTATTCAAAAAAGAGGCACACGCTAGCAGTCGTGGCAATGCCCAATCCAGGACAGGCGAGTGCAATGCAGTGCAGACCATTCCCCAAATGACCCGGCCTACACCACCTATGGCACACGCTAGCAGTGGTGGCAATGCCCAAATTAGCACTACCCCTGGGCAAGGCAGGTATTATTAGGGGTTGTCCCAGAAGAAAGGCAAGGCAGATTTGGCTCCCTTGTAGCAGAACCCCCACGCTGGCGCCGAGGAGGCGAGATCCGAACCAGCGCAGCGCACGGGAGACGAGGAGGCGGGTGGTGGGGTCGGGAGAGTTTTTTTCACCTGCGGATGCGGAAGAGGAAGACGTCCACGACGCCAAGGGTAGTCCCGCAGCCGAGGCAGGGGTATCGCCGCTGTGCACCTCCTCCGCTCCTCCTGCCTCTTCCGCGCGCTTGCCTGCCCCGCCGCTGCGCTCGGCATCGGCCATTTGTACCGGCCCCCGCTGCTGGCCTGGGCGGAGAGAGGGGGAAGGGAGCGGCCGACGAGATGCGGGGTGAGAAGCGGGAAGATTCGCGGTGGCGGTCGGCCCCGCGCGCTGCTGCGGCCTGCGGGGAGGAAGGAAGGAATTGCCTCGCTGTGATGTGCTGCCCCTGCCTCCTTGAACCACGAATCCAAACCTGAGCTGTAATAAGCAGCAGAGGGAAAGGAAATATCTGCGCTAATGAAAACCAATTAGTAGTTAATTAATCAATTATAGTTACACAACCGATTAATTAGTTATATGGCTGGAGAGAGAGTCCCTAGCGGCGGCACGTTGCCCGATGCGATGATACGCTGACAGGTACTAATAGTCAACTTTCTCTCCTGCTGTCATCTCATGCCTCTCGATTTCTTTCCTGATCATCAACAGTGCCACTTAATCTGGTTCTCCTTTGTTTAACTAAGAGCATCTATAGGCTGTCCCAATAAGAGCAACTAGATTTAGGAGTGCGCCTCGGCGCACGGGCCCGTAGGTTTCTTGTTGATTTTAAGCTAATTTTGCAATTATAGGTGAGTAAACAATAATAATAGACAGAGAGACCCATTTAAATAGATTTAGGGATGCGTCTTAGTATATACATATTCTTTTCAACAATGCTTCCATCAATCAGAAACCAAATATAATCGGTTAGAACACACATGATTTAAACTACGAAAACCACACCAGTCCCTGCAATATCTGCGGTACATATTCCCCAGATACATGTATATATATTTAAGGCATGTACTATACGTTTAATTTCACAAACACATGAGTATCCACAACAAAATACCCATAGAATGTAGCAGCACTTCCACTGAGAGTGAGTGACAAAGAAGAAGTCTACATTGTTGAATCTAGGAAGAATACAATAACATCAATTTGGAAGGTCCATAGATAAGGCGAGAAGTAAGAAACTGATAAGATGAGCCATGATACAGCACCGTCAAATTGTACCACCGAGCTGGACATAGCGAGGCCATCTATACAAATAAATAACAGCCTGCATACACATGCTTGATCGTTCTTGTCAACCCAACCTCTTCCACAGAGCCATCCATCCTCCATCGCGACTGGTTGCCGCCGACTTGTATCATCTGCAAAATAAGCTCAGTCACAATTATATTGTGATGCTAAGAAGTAATTCCAAATGATACTAAAGAACGACATCCTTATGCATAAATTATATATGCAATTCAGAGGACATTTGGGTTCCAATAGGGTTGATGATCCAAACAATTTCATGGACAATGTTGTAGCTACAGAGCTGTTCCAGTGTGATCAGGATCTGGATCACATTCAAGTGTTGCAAAGTTTTGTGACATGATTTTAGAAACACAACCAATCTGCTGAAGTCATTGGTTGTACTCTGAACCAATAAGTATTAGCTGATAGTCATTTAAGTAACTTATCTGTGTGGAGGGACAATTTACTGTTATTCTTCAATAACAATAGTGCATGTAGCAAAGCGCCATAGGCAACCACACCTAAAAGCCAAGGAAAACGGTAAATCTTACACTTGATATATACTATTCCAATGTTGCCATGAAATGAGAAAAAAGAGGCGACAAACAGAGAATACCAAACAAATAAGTTAAGGAGGTATACTGATCCAAACATAGGTAGAAGTTTCCAACAAACTCTCTACATGTAGCTTATTATGCAAAATATCTTGATTTTTTGGGGCAACTACAAAATGCATTCCCAATAACCAATGTGCCGCTAATTCCATGCAATCACAATAAGAAAGTAAAGGAAAATTGTGCGTGTCAGAAGATGAAATGTGCCATTGTCGAGGACAGCAATCGCATTATGAAGAAAATGAGAGCAGTATCTTATAATTTAAAAATGCATAGATTATAACACCACACGTGGCTATGGTAAACATGTTGTTATTGACTGAAAAATATGGAGAACACGGTACATTCATTTATACATATAGAATATGGCAAGTAAACTATGTTTATTCAAGCCACACTATTGGAGTGGTCTTAGTAGAAATCGATGTTTTTATTGAAGAATACCAAGGAATAAACTTGCACATAATTTATCTCAGATTAATATAATAGCAACACATTATCAATATAAAAGTTTCAGGGACTATGTCAAGGGAAGAAGCAAAATATTCCCAAACTGTTCTCTCCATTTAAAGGACAAAAAAGGAAAAGAACTACAATATATGACAAAATTATATGAAGATGGGTATTAATGAAACAGATATAAGCATGAAGGTGTGAATCATATTCTGGAGAAATAAACAATAAATGTGGAAAAACTAAAGGAATTTTCATATGTGAAATTCCATTTTAGAAATAAAATTTCTCATTGTTTATCCTGATTATTTCTACCCTGATGGCAAAATAGCGGTGGCCAAGTAGTGTACAAACTAACCCTTTCTGCACGTATAAACAACAATGCCAAGTGAGGTTATGTTCTATGGTAAATTGGCAATAATATGGTATGAAAACACCCCCCGTAAGCAATAAGTAGATAGCAAACAAATCTATCAGATTATTTTACCACATGAAACAAAAATCTACATCAGATACTGAACCGAGAGGATTTAAATAACAAAAATTCAGTAGATAAACAACAGTAAGATTAAAATGCTTAAAGTGAAGAATGATAAGTATATGGTACAAAACCTACCGTCAAATTTAATCAGGTTGAATAAGTATACTGCAAAAGAACCTATACCTCAATGTTCTTAATACACGCTTAAGGAATGCACCGATAATTTCACAAATCCTGACAAATGCCATGACTCCTGATTACAAAAACAGACATACGTTCAATTAGATCCACACATAGATCAACACAAAATACAAAATTTAAGCAGTGCCAAAGCAAAACTATTTGGGAGCTAGATAAATGTCACATTGGATGATTCAGGTAGCTTATAATTACAATTAATAGAAGACAAAAAGATCACAAGACAACAAGCAGTACTGGCAGAATATGGACTCTGAACAATAATAATAGCATGTATGGACAATGAACAATAATAGCTCAGCAGATCGTACCATTAGGGAGGACAATGAACAATAATAATAGCGACGTCGATGATTCAGTAGTCCCTGGTCCTCTTGCCTAACCAAGATATGGAGGAAGAGGAGATTAGGGAGACGATGAAGAGAAAAAGGTAGAGATGCAGTGTTGCAGCAACGCGAGCTCCTGCTCCAGGTTAATATGGCTGAGAAGGAATTTTATGAGATTCTATTTTTCACAATAACTTCTTTGGAGTTAGTATCAAAATTGTGGATGTCTTTAAATGGCTGATAAAGGGATTGGCATTAACATTTTCTATGAAAGTTGATTATTTATTATTCCAACTATGCATTTATAATTAGATACGTGAAACATTTAAAACACTCAGGTAAAAACACAAAAAGGCAGCACCGAGAATAGTTCTTAGTCTTCTTACGGAATAAGATTCTCATAGACACCAAGGTTATATGGATGATAATAAAGGTCTCCACGCTTTTTCGCCAACCACATTGCTCTAACTCCTTCATAGTACTGATATTCTATAAACAATAATGCTGCCCAACATCAAAGAGAAATTGGTGTCACAAACCTCAATTGTAGTTTTGTTATGTGATATGAGGTAGATAAGCCAGGGCAAGAGCATTGACAGCGCCAACGTTAACGGACAAAGAATTATCCCACAAATAATCTGTCCGTTAGATAAGTTTCAGTTTTGCATGTTTCCTATTTAAATGAAATACTCACAATGGTTCATCACTTTGTACGGATATGCAACATGCTAGTAACTTGAAAAAACATTCCTAGAGTACTTACGATCGATGTTTTAGAAGAATCGCTGCCTAACTGTTCAGCTTTCGGAGCACTGTGTAAGAAGCACCCAACAATCAGAATCTGAGAGAAAAAATATTTAAATGCTCTACCACCCAAAGAAATCATATTTGCTAAAGTAAACAGAGAAAGTACCATAGAATAGAAGCATGCAATTAAAGCATACAATACAAAGACCAAGAATATCTTGTAGTTCTCATGTCCAACAGAGTTATTTATCCAAATATGGTGGTCCTGCACATAAGAAATTAGTGAGAATGGAAAGTGGACAGCAAAAATAGAAAGATTAGCAACGCCAGGTGCTGAATTCCAGTTCACTTTAGTTCGCTTATAGCTTGGGCTTGTCTAGATTACGGATGGAGAACACCTCTGTAGAACATCTGAACACGTGACGCAAGGCTGCGTGTGGTCTGGGGGGGATGGAGCGAGAGGCACACAGAGGGGAGGAGCACCGGAACACACCTTGCACTTGACCTTGTGGACAGGGGATCTCGGCCCCTCGGCGTGGGGAGGTAGGCGGGCAACACCATGCCTGGTCTGGGATGCCGCGGCGCGACGTGGCGAGGCAGATGGCCGTGAGGGCCATGAAGGCGGCGGCGATGCACCTGCAGCCGTGGCGAGGCCGAGACAGCCGGCAACGGCGACGTGGTGTAAGCGATTATCGCGAGCACGACGAAGATGGGCGGCGTGACGAGCCCGCCACCCCCATCCGCCGCAAGACGCTGCTGCCTGCCCGCCAGCAGAGGTCCCGCCGCCACTCGATGTAGAGGTGATGGGGCCAGGGCCGCTTCTCCCCGTGGCGGCCGCTCGTCATGATGTTGTTGCTCCCTCTCACTTGCTCACGGGTCCAGGGAGGAGGGGACTAGGGAGAGAGGAGACGGCCGACCGGGGAGGCGACGCTGGAGCAATGGAGGGATCCTCGAAGAGAAGGGCGCCACCGTGAGAGGAGAAGAGGAGGCTAGGGTTTGGAAGGAGAAACGGGAGGAGGACGGAGGGATTGGGAGGAAGACGGAGGGGTTGGGTGGTTCAGCTGGTTCGACCGTGCAGCCCTCACACCTATGTCTAACCCATCCATTGATTGAGCAATGACCGAGAGGTGGACCGATGACAGATCGACCCAACAAAATGTAGACGCACCAAAGAAAGCGGTAGGACACGGCCACCCATCACGCATATGCGGTTTGCGGGCAAATAAGAACCACTGATTTCGAATCGGACGGCCCATCAAATCTGATTTTCGTGGAACTTTGTACTACCCCCCTATTAATGTTTCTTAATTCCAGCCGCTCCCCTAGAATTTCCTCCCGTCTCTTAGAGCATCTCACTTGGCGTTTTCAGGCAAAAATCCGACGCTAAATACGTAACTTTCGGTCTGAGAATGGCCTTTTTCCCACTCATGTTCTCAGGTGGCATTCCCAGTCGAGGCAAAATTGGTAAGTTTTCATCCAAATTCGGCTCCAATTCAGACAAAGTTCGTCGTTGTTCGGCATACAGAACATTGTTCGGCATAGTTCGTCCTTACATTAAACATGGTTCGGCATGAAATTAAACACAGGTCGGCATAGACGGAAAGTACAACATATTTCGGCCAAATCATGCCCGGCATCTACGTGTTGCTCTTGTGTATCCATATGTGCTCAACAAGATCATCCTGCAATTGTTGATGCACTACCGAGTCTCGGATGTCCTAACGTGTGGCGATGAAGGCAGCACAGGTTGGCGGCACCTGGTGATCAGGCTGTGCAAGTGGTCCCTGTCTGTAGTATGGCTCGTTCTGCTCAACCAAACTCACTGGGTCCTTCCTCTCATCCTCAATAATTATGTTGTGCAAGGTCACACAACAATTCATCACTTTCCACATCTGACCTTTCGACCAGGTCATAGCAGGGAACCGAACAACTACGAGCCTATGTTGAAGAACACCAAATGCCCGCTCCACGTTCTTCCTGCAAGCTTCATGTTCCTTGGCAAACTGAGAATGCTTGAGGAGCATCGGGCTTGAGATAGTCTTCACAAATGTTGGCCATCTTGGATAGATGTCATCTGTAAGATAGTATCCCTTGTTGTAGTGGTGTCCATTAATCTCAAAGTCCACAGTGCAACCTCCTTTGTGGTCTTTGTACATTCCTTGCCAAGCGAACGGACGGTTCTTCAAGTGTCAATGCATGCAGTAGATGCTTCCAAGCATTCTAGGAAAGACTCTACTTTCATTGACTACGACAACATGGAGACCTGCACAACACAATCACAGAACTTTGTCCCCAACTTGCGATGAGGTTGTCAATCTCACCGTGTTTTGTGGAAAACAAAGGATTAAACGTATCGAATGGAAAGAAGAAAAAGTTTGCAGAAAGTAAACACAAAGCGTAAAAGCTTTATAGATTGTATGTAAAAAGACAAGGACTGGATTCATAGTTCACTAGAGGTGGCTCTCCTTAGATAGATAACATCTTTGGGTGAACAAATTACAAAGGGGGCAATTGACAAACACCGAGAAAACAATACATGCATATACTAATCATCTTGACTCCTTTGAGACTTGATTGGGCAATACAACATAATACATGTAATCGACATCCAACTGCATCTATGACTAATAATCCACCTTCGTGTTATCATCCTAACCCCTCCAAGATTAAGTTGCAAGCAATGATTATTGCTTTATTTAATCATGTAAGGTAAACAATATGATTGCTCTATGAACAAAGGATTGTTGTTTTCTCCTAGTAGCAACAAAGACATCTAGTATCTTAGAGATTTCTGTCACTTCCCACATTACGGAGGCATGAACCCACTATCGAGCATAACATTAACTCTTGAGTTGCTAGCATCTACTTGGCCAAGATAGCTACTAACAACGGAAAGCATGCAAGATCTCAAATAACAAAGACATGATAGAATCAATAATCAATCTGAAATAGCATCTCAATATCCATCGGATCCCGCAAACACAACATGTATGAATTACAAATAGATGATCTTGATCATGAACGAGCTCACAAGATCTAAACATGAAAGCTAAAGGAGGAGAAACCAGCCATCTAGCTTACATGGATCCGTAGTCCAGGATGAACTACTCACGCATCACACGGAGACTTGCATGGTGATGAAGAAGGCCTGTGGTGAATTCTCTCCGGCAGGTGCCGAGAAGAGCTTCAGATCCCTCCCGATCTAGGGATGGAGATGACGGCGGCCATGCACTCTTCGTGGATTTTGATCTGGTACCTAGGGTTTTCGTCCCGAGGGCAACTTATAGGCGGAAGGAGAGGCCGAGGGGGTGCTAGGATCGACCAGACCACCCCCTGGCGCGGGCCAGGCCTGGCTGCGTGGCCAGGTGGTGTGGTCGGCCCTCCTTCTCCGCCTCAGATTCGCACTTGATCCCTTCGAAAAATAGGCACTTTGGCTTTGTCCGTCCAATTCGAGAATATTCATTTTCGACTTTCCTGGAACCAAAAACAGCAGAAAACAGCAATGGCACTATGGCTCTTGTTAATAGGTTAGTCCAAGAAATCATATGAAAAATACTCCAAAGTTGGAACAAAACACAAGAAAGTGGATAAAACCAAGCATGGAACATCAAAAATTATAGATACATTTGCAATGTATCAACATCCCCAAGCTTAACTCCTGCTCGTCCTCGAGTAGGTAAGTGATAAAAAGAATAATTTTTAAGGTGACATGCACCATCAAATACTTGATCAAAGTATTTGCAAAACATTCAAAGCTGGGATCATAGTACTTCAATCATAACATGAAAGACAAAGTTCTAGCAATAAGCAAAGAAACTAAGATGCATCATGAAAAGGCACAAACAAAAGATTCATGAATAACAATGCTTTGCAAGGTGTTTGTTTGTTTCACATAAAGAAAACATAGCATAATAGTATTCAGCGTGTCCCTCAATAGAGTAGCAAATATAAATGCATAGGACACCTTCAAAGTTCATAAGAGTGAGAAGATACAATAGTTTCAAACAAGCAATAACAAGTTATGCATCAATCAACTAGTCTTGGGACAATGCACATAGAACTAAGAATGGCCACTATGCTCTCAAAGTAAGTGCATAAAGATAGAAGGTGGAGACTCAATATAATGGTGGAAGAAAGGCCTTTTGTAAAAGGAAGTAGAGATTCAAGTCTCATAAAGAGCTTCCAAAAATTATGGTACTTATAGCTTTTAGCTCTCATTGCCCCTATCATAAGCATCTTGAAGGTGATTAAGGTTAAAGTGACACAACTAAGAGGATATGCTTGACAAGTTATAAACCGAAATCTCATGCCCCTTACTTACGAAGACCGATCCTCATGCTACTCAACTTCAGTCACGAGTAAGCTCTTGTCATTGTAAGTATATATGTATCATTAAGAACCGCCAACAGGGCACCCCTTGCACATGACGTTTTTTTTTATTGAGGATGCTTCATAGAGTGCTCATTATGGTGATGCTGCAAGTTTCCACCATGATTAGGCATGGCTTAGGCTAGCGGCCCAGGCGTTTCTCTAACACACATACAAACTCCATGATCTTACAAGTTTCACTTTTATTTCACACCGCCGAGATCCGTAAGCAAAAGAACATGATATCAACGGGGTACAAAGTACAAGTACAATGTTGAAAGCGTTCCCCATTGTACATAGTTCTGCTAATTTCAACTTATAAAGCGCAAGCATATACGCAACAAAAAAAGGACCCAATGGTTCAAGTTTATTAGAGGCAATAAAGTAAAGTGTGCCATCAAGTTCGTGAGAGCTTTAACCACTAGTTTTCTCATAACAAGTGGAAGGTAAAAAAAAGCATGAATATACTTGGAATAACATAAGCTAGTAGGTAGGTATGGTGGACTCTTTGGAAAAACTTGGTTTAGGGAGTTGGATGCATGAGTGGAACTCATACTTTGTTGTGGAGGCTAGCAAAATACTGGGAGCGACAAACTAAGAGAGCAATAATGGCCATAATCATGCAGAGCGCCAAAACATCATTGATCAAAGCATAAAGTGATACTACAAGTTGAAAACTAAAGGATCATAAAGGCTATGGTGACTTGAGATAGTCATAACATGGTGTGAGCATGTGCCAAGTCAACCCAAATAAAGCATCAAAGGAGAATACCACTATACTATGCTTTAATATGCTAAAACAACGCATGATTCATCCAAGGCACATTAAGCAATCTCAATTGTTTATAACAAGTCATGCTACAACAAAGAATATTAAGTATAAAGCCAAAACAATATCAAGCATGGCATGACAAAGCATAGCCACAGTCAAAAATGAGCTCTTTTTACCACATAAGTATGAACTTTCCTACTCTTTTCCAAACCAAACCAAACTATTTGCAAACCAAAGTGTGAAAGAGGCGGTCCAACCAACTTATTCAGAAAACTAAACAAACCAAGCAAACTAAAAACCAAAACCAAAACGAAAAATAAGACGCTCCAAGAGAAACACAACTGTGCATGAAATAATAAAAATGAAGCGTTTGAAAGAAATCTGGGATTTTTATTGATGAAGAAGGGGATGCCTTGGGCATCCCCAAGCTTTGACGCTTGTACTTCTTGGATATTTCTTGGGGTGACACGCGTGGCATCCCCAAGCTTGAGCTTTAGTCCATCCTTCATCTCATTACTCATTCCTTCCATACACCTGAAAATTTTCCTTTATATAAAACTTCACACAATCTCATTAGCAACATTAGTGCACTTAAGATAAATAAGTCTCAAGGTTCAGTTCTAACACCAAATAAACTTTCATTAGAACACTAGCTACTGTAGCACTTCCCTCAAAAAGCTCAATTCCCCAAAAGAACTCAAGAAAGAACTAACAAGAAGCAAATGCAGAAAATGGCAGAAATCTGTCAAAACAGACTAGCAGGTAAAGACGAATTTTTTCGAAGACCTTCTGTTCTTCAAATCAAAAAGTCCTGAACTAACGAAAGTTAGATAACAACCTGGGGCAGAAGCTCAAAAATTACAGCTCAATCCGATGTACAGAGCTCTCTCAGGAATTTTTACAGTGAAGCACAGAAATCTGTTTCGAGACAGCAACTTTCCCAATCATTATTTCACTCTCTTTAGAGGTTACTCTTGGCACAAAAACCAAATAAAAAGGATAAGGAGAGGTTATTACAGAGGTAATAACTTCCAAGACTCATCTAAAACTCTTGGGTTATCTCCCAACAAGTACTTTTCTTTAACGCCTTTAAGTTAGGCATAAGAAGCAAAGAAAGAATCAAGTGTTCTCAAATGAAGAAGCATTAAGATCAATATCAGAAATATTTTCAACAAGGCAAGGTATATCATCCAAATAAGTTCTAGAGGATCCTCTCTCAATGCTCTTAGGTTCACTATTCTCATCAAAAGGGTTTGCAGGAACAATCCAATCAAGATTCTTTTCTATGGCATTATGTATTGCTACTAGTTTAAAAGGTATTGGTATCTTAGGTTTCTCCCCATTAGGTTTGGTTTTGTTCATCTTTTCTCGTGTACCAACAACATCTACACATGAGCCTAGCATATTGAAACGTTTAAAGACTTTTTTAGCTTCCTTGGCAACATCATAGAACTCCTTAAACAAAGTTTCTAGAATAAAATCCCTCTTTTCAGGGTCCTCAATTTCTTTAAGCTTAAGAAACATTACTTGCATTAAGGGGTTGAGGTTAACAAACCTAGCTTCTAACATGTGAATTAAAGAAGCTGCAGCAATCTCATAGTTTGGGGCAAGTTCTGCAAGGGATCTATCCTCAGTATCTTCATACTTGCTAACATGATTGAAGAATTCTTCAATAATGTCTTTCCCAATTATAGAACCACTACCAATTGAAAGATCTTTCAAGGTGAATGTAGGGATCAACATGGTGAGCTAGGGGAGAGGTGACTACTAGAGGAGACTTAATTTTTTTGTGTTTTTGAAATAAGAAAGCAAACAAGTAAAACTATTTTTTTTGTGTTTCTGAAGAACAAAACAAGCAAACAAAGCAAAAAGAAACTAAGCAAAACAAAAACAACAAAGTAAAGAGATTGGTTATGAGGGACTCCCCTTGTGAAGATGTCCTTGACTCACTGCAAGAACGGCGCCCGGAAAATAGGCGCTTGTGGAGGTTCTTCTTCTTTAATCTTCCTGTGAATACCTTTTACCTTACTCCCAAGAACGCGCCGAAAAATAGCTTGATGCGCTCGACGATCGACGAGAGCTCGTTAGGAACCCCAAGAGGAAGGTATGATGAGCACAAAGCAAGTTTTCCCTCGGTTATAAAACCAAGGTTTAATCGAACCAAGAGGAGCAAGGAAACACCCCAAAGGTGTTACTAGCTGAGCTTTGGCGAGGCGCCACGGTGCTAGTAGCAACGTGGAGACCTGCACAACACAACCACGAACTTTGTCCCCAACTTGCGATGAGGTTGTCAATCTCACCGTGTTTTACGGAAAACAAAGGATTAAACGTGTCGAATGGAAAGAAGTAAAAGTTTGCGTAAAGTAAACACAAAGCGTAAAAGCTTATAGATTGTATGTAAAGACAAGGACCGGATTCATAGTTCACTAGAGGTGGCTCTCCTTAGATAGATAACATCTTTGGGTGAACAAATTACAGCGGGGCAATTGACAAACACCGAGAAAACAATACATGCATATACTAATCATCTTGACTCCTTTGAGACTTGATTGGGCAATACAACATAATACATAGACCGACATCCAACTGCATCTATGACTAATAATCCACCTTCAGGTTATCATCCGAACCCCCTCCAAGATAAGTTGCAAACAGATTATTGCTTCTGACTGCGTGTAAGGTAAACAATATGATTGCTCTATGAACAAAGGATTGTTGTTTTCTCCTAGTAGCAACAACACATCTAGTATCTTAGAGATTTCTGTCACTTCCCAGATTACGGAGGCATGAACCCACTATCGAGCATAAATACTAACTCTTGGAGTTGCTAGCATCTACTTGGCCAAGATAGCTACTAACAACGGAAAGCATGCAAGATCTCAAATAACAAAGACATGATAGAATCAATAATCAATCTGAAATAGCATCTCAATATCCATCGGATCCCCGCAAACACAACATGTATGAATTACAAATAGATGATCTTGATCATGAACGGAGCTCACAAGATCTAAACATGAAAGCGCAAAGGAGGAGAAACCAGCCATCTAGCTACTACATGGATCCGTAGTCCAGGGATGAACTACTCACGCATCACACCGGAGACTTGCATGGTGATGAAGAAGGCCTCCAGGGTGAATTCCCCTCTCCGGCAGGGTGCCGAGAAGAGCTTCAGATCCCTCCCGATCTAGGGATGGAGATGACGGCGGCTACAGACTCTTTCGTGGATTTTTGATCGGGTACCTAGGGTTTTCGTCCCGAGGGCAACTTATAGGCGGAAGGAGAGGCCGAGGGGGTGCTAGGATCGACCAGACCACCCCCTGGCGCGGGCCAGGCCTGGCTGCGTGGCCAGGTGGTGTGGTCGGCCCCCAGCCCTTCTCCGTCTCGTATTCTGGCACTTGATCCCTTCCGGAAAAATAGGCACTTTGGCTTTTGTCCCGTCCAATTCCGAGAATATTCATTTTCTGACTTTCCTGGAACCAAAAACAGCAGAAAACAGGCACTACTGTGGCTCTTGTTAATAGGTTAGTCCAAGAAATCATATGAAAAATACTCCAAAGTTGGAACAAAACACAAGAAAGTGGATAAAACCAAGCATGGAACATCAAAAATTATATATACATTTGCAATGTATCAGCCTCTACTTTCATTGACTGCGAGAATCCGAGCAGTATCTTCAACATTGGGAGTTCTCAAGTACTATGACCCAAACACTTCAATCACTATCCTGTAGAACCTGCACAAGCAATCGATGGCGATGGACTCGGCCATGCGAAGATAGTCATCGGCACTATCACCCGGAGCTCCGTATGCAAGCAACCTCATCGCCACTTTGCACTTCTGAAGTGAGGAAAACCCTACCATGCCGGTGCAGTCCTTCTTGCATACGAAATAGGGGTTAAACTCCCGGATGGCGTGTACGATGTGGAGGAAGAGTTTCCGGCTCATCCTGAAACGGCGCCAAAACACGGCCTCTTCATGCAGCGGCAGGTCGGCAAAGTAGTCGAGGTACAACATGCAATAGCCCTCCACTCGCTGCCTTGCTTTGCACTTCCAGCGACCCTTCGCCGAGCCTCCACGCTTCGGCGCTGCTGTCTGCGTGTATAGCCGGGCCAGGGAGGCAAGGATCTGCATGTGCTCTTCATCTTCGGCGGATGCGGTGTTCTCTTCCTCCAGCACTAGGGCGAACATCACCTCGTCGTCGGAATCCATGGCTGAAAGGGCGAAACGCGAACACTTGGCGGGCGAGGCGGTGGGACCTTGGAGGAGAAAGGTTGCGATGAAGTTTGGACGGCGAAGCGAGGCCTAGGCGGAGGAGAAAGGATACTGTGTAGGCGTCGGACCTATCTATAGGCGTGGTTTCAGCTTTGTGTGGTGGGTTCTCGCCGGCGACAAAAGATCTCTGTCATAGGAGAGCCGAGTCGGGTGGGGAATGGGGCTGTCTCACCGACAAGGTTGGCCCACCTATTTTTCGCTACGTCCGGCATTCTCAGGCGATTCCCAGAGCCATGGGTTCGGCCTGAGAACGCCGGACGTAAGTTGGGCCAAATTCGGACCAATTCGGCGTTCTCGGAACACGACTGGACGAAATTTCGCCTATTCGGACGAAAAAATCGCCCTGAAAATGCCTTCCTGGAAACCTGAGTGGAGATGCTCTTATATGGGTCTCCTCTAAAAAATACCTCCCCTATATTTTATCGGTTTGCAGCAACTCCCCTATATACTCTCCCTCACATTCACTCTTATTTTGAAAATATTTTGAAACGGTTATTTTTATAGCATCCCTAATTTAAACGATTATATATCTCAAAAACAAGCAAACAAGACAGCAATTTTCTGAAAAAACTAAAAGCATCTCCACTAGGAAGACCCGAGTAATCCGACCACGTCCTAATCGGTCGCGTGGAGTGCTGGACCAAATACGGCGCCCAACGAGACGACCAATCCGGACAAATTCAGGCCGGACTGATTAATCCGAGCATCAAATTTGGTCACTGATGGGTCTGTCCGGACATACGCAGACGCTGGCATGTCCGATTGTTGTAGCAGACTAGCCCAGTTGGCAGTCACACTATGGGTCTTCTTCTCTCTTCTCTCTCTTGGTTTGCCACGTCTCTCTCTTGGGCTAGCCAAACAAAATAGGACAATTTGGGTCACGGTGCTGGGCTCGGCTGACCGGACAGACCAGACCACGACCCAAAAGCACTAGTGGTTTGACCCAAACGGACAAAAATGGACCGTTTGGGTCGCTTGTTTGAGTCTTCCCGGTGGAGATGCCCTAACTAACTAACTTGCGGTGTAAAATCTAGAGGAATAGTAAAAGGACCAAGTCAACTAGACTAGGCCCAACAATCTATATACACGCTCCACACCTAGGAAGGAACAAAATCGATCGATCTCCTAAGCCTAGACTCGGTCAACTCCTTCTCCCTGTTCTCCCCGACCCTGCCCACCGTTTTGTGCACCTCCCCTTCTCTTCCTCTCCCATCCCTCCCTGTCGTGCGACCTTGCCCGCACGCGAAGCCCTACCGCTGCCGTGCCTCCACCGCGTCCATGATCTGGGTCAATTTTGGCCAAAAATTGAAAAGAAGGAAGGAAACCGATGATATGGTGGCAGGAGGAAGTTTCTGGGACCGAGTCGTTGCTCTCGTCGATGGATAGGGGAGGCCTCCACCGCTTCAATGTGTAGGGGAAACTGGGGCCTGGGTAAGGACAAGGAAGGATATGGGTGATGGGTAGGGGCACTGTTGGAGGGTCATTTTTCACTCTCTCTCTCTCTCTCCCCCCTATTTTGTGTATCGGGGAGGTTGTAGGTTTTCTACTGGACTTGCTCTAACGTCCCAAATAGGTCAATTAGGGTCACTTTTGAGGCTTCACCAGTGAGCCCCAAAACCCATCAACACTAATACAATTGTTGGACATGCTCGTGCCAGCCCTTACCCACAAGGCATGTGTTGAGAGCGCCGACACTCCAAGCCATGTCGGATTTCACCTGCGGGACCCCCTGGAAGTCGGTTGAAGCAGATTTCGAGATGTTTTGTTCATTGATAGAGGTAGCCCACCAAGTGGGTGCACCTGGCAGCCGGTTACAGTAGATTTTGAGATATTTTGTTCATTGATAAAGGTAGCCCACCAAGTAGGTGCACGACAAGGAGCTAATCAGGCACCCTGGTGTATTAAAAATCTAGGATGTATTTGTATTATTGTACCTGCGGAAGAGGAAGACATCCACAACATCAAGGGTAGTCCCGCAATTGAGGCAGAGTTATCGCCACTGTGCCCCTTCGCCTCTCCTCCTGCCCTCCCCCTCCTCGCCGCTGCACTCAACATCGACCATTTGTACCGACTCCCGCTGCCAGCCCGGTGGTCTCGGAGATTCCGGACTTAGCACGATGGTTACTCCTCCGCCTGGGCAGAGAGGGGGAAGGGAGCGGTCGACAAGATGCGGGAGGATTCATTTTGCAAAAACAAATACGGATGCAATTTTCAATTTTGAAGCAAATGTGCATATGGAAATGGATATATCTGTATCCAAATAAAATTAGGTTAGCCTATTTCAGTAATTGTAGTCCGATATGGCAATTATCCAACCTAAAAACTAACAAAATATTTTTTCTATGATTAATGTTGAAACTATTGTGTATTATATCAATATGTTTATCTCAATGCTGTTATACACTTGGCTGACTATAAGGCACGGGTTATTATTTTGTTATTTGTATCCGTCCCTAATTGAGAAAACATTCGAGCCGCATTCGTATTCGAGTAACATCTGCTCCGCATTCGTATTCGACAACATCCATATTCGCATCCATATTCATTTTGAAAATATAAAATGGATATGGGAAAGGCACTATCTGATCCGTTTCCATCCATAGCCACCACCCATGGCACCTACCATGCCACCACCCATGCGGCCATGCCTCCCATGACTCCCATGTACCCCATGTTTCCCATGCCTCCCATGGTTCCCATTCCTCCCAAGCCACCTCCCATGAGTCTCATCATACGTTTTTGAGCAATGACTTTTCACGACAAAGATCAACATATTGTTTTTTCCTCTCATTAAGATTGCTTGTGTCCATGAACATCAGGTTTTCCTCGAGCTCCATTAGGCGTTGAGCTTCCTCCATAGCCACCTTCTCCTCGGTCGCAACCTTTCTCTACTCGGTCGTCGCGCTCCTCTCTTCGGTTGCCTTCCTCTCCTCTATCTCCTTGCTCTTCGTCGTTTTCCTATCCTTGACCATCTCTTTTCTTATACTTACCATAGCATCCATGACGCTCCTAGCGGTCGAGGCGCTGTTAGAGTATGTCACGGTTTGGACTATATTTGGTAGTTTAAGTTTGTAATCCAATTCTATCTCTATTAGGCTTCTTGCCCTCCAAGTCTTCTAGTACTATATAAACAGCCCAAGGGCTCACGATGTAATCACCTCTTACAATATCAATACAATCTCTACTTCCGCAATCTTTCATGGTATCAGAGCGGTTCGCTCCGCCTAGGGTTTAGCCATCGCTTCAGGCCGCCCGGCGAGATCGAGCTCCATGATCTCTGCCGGGGGCACCAAATCTCATAGCTAGTTTTTCTTCCAATTCCCTAGATCGGTTTAGTAGTTTTAGCAAATTTCTTTTTTCTATTAGATCTAATTTTCTTTTAGCCACCAAAAGCATCGTCCACAGCCGCATGTCGTCATCGCGCGCCTCTACTTCAACCTCGACATCGACTCAACTTCGGCAATTCATCGTCAACGATCGTGACAAGGAGGCTCCGCGCGACGCCCCAAGAGACGCCTTCACGCGCTGCGTCGGCTGCTCCGTCCTCACGTCGTCTCCACGCCGGCCCGTCTTCGCCAACATCTACCAGGACGCACGTCCTCGAGTCTGCTACCGCCGTCAACAAAGGGCTGCATCTTCATCACACGTGATCATCATCGCCGACAATCATCTACACCAACATCGCCATATCGTCGCCGCCATCACCAATCATGGTCATCGTCAACGCCAACAAGTTCTTCTCCACGAGCGACGCCGCGCTCACACAAGCGGAAAATACGGTCTAAATCTCCGAAATCAACTACCCTTACAGCAAATCTCCATCAACAACTACCCCTTCGTCTTCGTCCACCACGACCTTGCCGCCAGAGTCGCAGTCTAATTTTTATTTTTTACTTAATCAATTTTCTTCTTGCAACTACTTCATCTACTCCGACAAATCGGTGGACAACTTCTACGTACCGACCGTTCACGGAGAATTTCTTTGTTGCTCCCTCCGGCTCTGGTTCGCATGGCTCATGATGGTCCCTGTCTTCGCACGTCCGGTATTGGCAACACCGACGCGTGCCTTCGTCTCCGGTGCGCTCCTAAGTTTGGCAAGCTCGGCAAGGCGTGTCGCCTACCCCGACTACTCCGGATCCAACTACATCTACGTCCGGCGAATTCTCCAGACTCAACGACGACATCGACCACAACACCACGACAACATAAACATCATCAATTTCATCAACGGCGACTACATCACCAACGGCATCATCGACCACGACTACAGCACCCTACTTCTGGCTACATCGACATCGACATCCTCTATAGTTCGCGCCTTCGGATTATGCTCCAGTCAGACCGTCCGCGACGCTCCGGCTGTTCTCGTCACTATCGATCCGACTGCGGGGGGTGTTAGAGTATGTCACGGTTTAGACTATATTTGGTAGTTTAAGTTTGTAATCCAATTCTATCTCTATTAGGCTTCTTGCCCTCCAAGTCTTCTAGTACTATATAAACAGCCTAAGGGCTCATGATGTAATCATCTCTTACAATATCAATACAATCTCTACTTCCGCAATCTTTCAGGCTTCCGGTGGGTCTAGGGTTTGGCGTGGCGGCAAGACGGGACGGTGGATGCAAGACGCGACAGGATGACGGCAGAGCCTAGGAAGGGGAGCAGGAGAAGGGTGGAGCGGGTGGAGTGCCCAAAGCGCCATCCATGGCCGGAATCCAGCCAACGAGAGGCGAAGTGGAAGCAGCGCGGGCGGGAACTTTCAGCTCGACAGTTGGCTGTGCACGCGGCTGAGTCTTTTTGGGCGTGTCCGTCGATGTGCCGCAAATAGCCAGCACGAGACCGGCCTTTTCTCCGGCGTGCCAAAAAAATAAAATTGGGCAGGTATTTGGTGCGCGGGGCCGTTTTATGTTCTGAGCTGTAAGCAGCACATGTGAAAGGAATTAATTATTCTACTACAGTTATCTCTTGGATACTGTAGTAATGAAACCGATTGGTACTGTACTCAATTATGGGGTGGAGAGAGATCCGTAGCGGCGGCATGTGGCCTGATCACACGCGAGTCAACTTTCTCTCCTGCTGTCATATGGTGGCACTTAACTAACTTGGTTTGTTTATAGTAATTAATTAAAGAGTCTCTATGATTCGGAAAAAAAATCAAAGAGAACTTCAAGGATTGTAGTCCCTACAAATTTTAGTCATTAGTTTTTTTTTGAAAGCTTAGTCATTAGTTGTACAACTACTAAGAATTAAAATAAACTAGTATATTATTGGTGAGAAATAGAGGGGAGATTTCCTGCCGAGATCTGTGTTAGACTGAGTTTCGTTTGAATACGTTGTGGTTGTGAAGACAAATAGTACGAGATCTGTAGCAGTTGGGCGAGAGAAAATGGAGCCAGGGGTTTCAGATGTGCCAGACGATGTGGAACATCTATTGTCGAAATGATATTAAATAAGCTGGGCCATACGTTGAGATCTGTGTTACTTAGACTGAGTGTCTGCTGGGAAGCAAGCTCTTTTGGAAATTGGTTTGAAGCCCGGATACTTCACCAAACAAACCGAGAATTGAGGCTAAGTTTTAGATATCTTGCTTGTTTGGGTGCACAAAGATTGCGGCATCATCCGACGTAAATGGAGGTTCTCATCACATTTCCTCTCCCTCGAATCTTTTGGAGGAGTTCATGGTGGGTGGCTAACTCGAGAATTTGTTGTAGAGAACCAATTGCAAGCAAAGAGAAGTGGCGAGAGGGAGTCCCCTTGGCGTAGCCCCTTTCCGTGCTTGATAGGAGACCTGGCAACACCATTTAGGAGAACTCTTGAGGATGAGGTGGTAAGCAAAGCGGCAATCCAATCCCTAAGTTTTGTTGGAAAATCATGTCGCTTGAGGAGCTCGAGAATGAATTCCTAATGAACCGAATCAAAAGCTTTGCGGATATCTAGTTTGAAAGGAAGCGTTGGTATCTTGCTCTTGTGTAATCTTCTAGCAAGTTTTTGAACATGTATAAAGTTATCGTGAATACTTCTTTTTGAATGAAGACGCCTTGGACGTTCGAAACAAGGTTATTCGTGAGAGGCGTAGGACAATCATCTTTGCAAAAACTATCGTTTCGGGTAGAGCCAAAAACCTCCAAGTATTTCAAACCTTGGTTTTCCTATTAACCGTGGTATTATATAGGAATATACTTATTATAAAAAATATATTTTGATTCCAAACGCACCCTGGGTTTTATTTGAATACAGTGTGCGGTGAAGACAAATAGTACGAGATCTGTAGCAGCTAGGTGAGAGAAAATGGATCTAGGGGATCAGAAGGCACATTTATTGTCAGACAGTATTAAATAAGCTGGACCATATGCTTGATAGCAGCCATTTGAACTGTTCGTTTTTAATAAATAGGCAGGTTCCACGTGTAGCTGGACTAGGGTCGCTGCCTCGACACGAGCTATCGTGTAGTAGTACTCACTCCCATCCAATAAGTCTCGATCATTTTTTTCCGTTTCGATTCATTGATTAAAAAAAGAGTTTGATTTACAGGCCTAAGAAAAGGTCGAAACACCCATATAAATAACACACCCAACACTCAAAACAAGACTATGGCTAACATCGAAATCCGTCGAGTGCTTCTCCAGGACGTCATAGAGCGAGCTCCTCCGCCAAACAGAACCCTTGCCGATGAAAGTCGCACTGCTTGCGCATCGTCGATATCGCTAGGAGCATGCCATTCGCAGCCAAGATGGGTCTCACCTGGATTCCGCGAGCTATCCAGGCCCAACCCAGATCCGGGGTACGCCGCTGGCGCAATGGCTACCTCCCTGCAACCTCAACAGACTTACTAGCATGCAGTCTTCACCGACCCGACATCAACCACAGAGGCTAGCCCACCACTGGTCATCCGGAGGCTTGCTTGCGCCGTCCAAGGAGGATCCCCGTCGCGCAAGGCATCCGCAATACCACTCGAGAGGCCGATACTCCAACTGCACTAAGATGCCGCATGAGGCCAACACTGAAGACCATGACGATGAGCAGCGACTCGTACCAGAGAATCGGGTTTCCAAGACGACGCCACCATGGAGGGTACGATGTCGAAGACGCCGCTGTCGCCCGATCTGGCAAGCCAAATCTGGGGTTTTCACCCGGAACCTGACACCCTAGGCGAGGGAGGTGCCGAAGCTCCTCGATGACGCCTCAACAGGACGCGATACCCACATGCGTCGCCGTCACCGGCCCAAAGGCAGGGATTTCGCCCGAGGCTTGGTACCTCGTTCCCGCGACCGAGCATCCTGTTCCTCACATGGAGCCCCCGCGCTAGCCCTAGGAGGAGTCACCGGCAGTTTTGTGCACAGCCACCTCAGAGAAGCATCGCCAGCCACCCAACACCGCCACCCCCGCCGCCACCGTCAGAGAACGCCTCGAGCCGCCACACCAAGAAGGCGTTGGGCTCCACTTGAAGGAAATATGCCCTGAGAGGCAATAATAAAGTTGTTATTATATATCCCTTATACATGATAGATGTTTATTTTACATGCTAGAATTGTATTGATTCGAAAACATCAATACATGTGTGTTTAATAAACAAAAAAAAGGGTTCCTAGTCATGCCTCTCTTATAGACTAGCTTGTTGATTAACAAGATGATCAAGGTTTCCTGATCATGGACATTGGATGTTGTTAATAATAAGGTCACACCATTGGTGGAATGATGTGATGAACATTCATCCGAAGTATAGCATTACGATCAAGTCATTATGTTTATATTGCTATAACATCATACGAAGTAATCTTTTTCCTTAGACCATGAGATCATGTTAATTGCTGACACCGGAAGAGTAGCTTGATAACATCAAACGTCACACCGTAACAGGGTGACTATAAAGATGGGTTCAGTACTACAAAGGTGTTATGTTGAGGCTCATGGATCAAGAGTGGAATTTGTCAATCCAGATGACGGATAGATATACTCTAGGCCCTCTCGGTGATATCACATTAGGATAGCTTGCAGGCAAGTGATGTGATCACTAGAATGTTATATCACGGGAACGAGAAAAGAGTGCATGTCGGTAACGAGATCAAACTAGGTATGGAATACCGATGATCGAATCTCGGACATGTAATATATCGAGAGACAAAGGGATTTAGTTACAAGCGTTAAAGGTTCTCACGATCACAGAAGTCATCGTTGAATGTGTAGGAGTCAGTACGGATCTCCAGGTCCCGCTGTTGATTATTGATCGGAGAAGGGTCTCGATCATGTCTGCATTATTCGCGAACCGTAGGGTGACACACTTAAGAGTTACCGGACACCATTTTAGAGCACATATGTTTCAGACGAAAGAATTGCAAAGCGCAGGAATTGTTTCAATAGAAACCGGAAATTGTTTCGGATGAAATTGCAGAAGGTGGTTCTGCATGTGATATTGAAATATTGCAAGGGGCTATATGTGAATGTTTGTTAATTAAAGTAATTAACAAAATTCTGAATAAATTTAATAAAAAGAGTTTTATTAAATGAGAGAGCATTAAATTTGGAGAAATTTAATGCATTTAAAGTGGAGACTTTAAAAGAGAATATTAAGAGACATTTTAATATGGAGGGGTTACCACCACATGAATGGGGAGGTGAGGGGTCACCCCCCCACCATGCGCCGGCCATGGAGAGAGGGGGCACCCCCCTCCTCCTATAAAAGGCCACCCATTCCCTCCTTCATCCACACACCTCCTTGTGAAGGATCTCTCCCCCCTCTAGAATTATTCCCCCATGGTCTCGGATTAGTGAGATACATGTTTCCGGTGGCATTTTGTCTGGAAGGAGTTGCTGCTTCCGCTGGATCGCTAGAGCGAGGAGGTGGAGGTTGTCCGGTGGCTTGAACGTGTGTGCGAGTGCGGATGCGCTGCTGAGTTGCGGCGCTCGGACTTCCTCACGATCTTGAGATCAACAAGTGTACGACTACATCAACCACGAGTTCCTACTCGTTAACAAAGCTCGTTGTCTATGAGGGTAAGTTCTCGTTGGATGTATGTCCACCCATTGCTTTGTACCTAGTAGATAGATCTTGGCGTGTAGTTCACACCGTATGAATTTTTTTGTTTTCTATGCTGCGGACCCAACAGTGGTATCAGACCTTGATCTATGCGTAGGTGCTTAGCATGGGTAGTACACATATGTTGATATGTGAGCGATGATGATCATGTTATTGCATCTTCTATGTATTTTGGATATTGGTGGCATAGTGGGATGAAGCGGCCCGGACCAACCTTACATGTCATCATACATAAGACCGGTTCCACGACTGACATGCAACTTGTTTTGCATAAGTGGCTGGCGGGTGTCTGTCTCTCCTACTATAGTCAATATCTGATTTACAACGAGTTGCTAATAACTTAGTTATCCTCGTTGTGGTTCATGTTCGTAGGTGAGAACGGTTCTATCTCCGAAAGCCCTAAGCCACGTAAAACTTGCAATTGATAAATTAGAGGCGTCTAGTTTAGATCGTTGCTGAGCTAGTGTATTGATATGGTATTGTTGTAAGTAGATGTATGGTAGATACTCTTACAACACAGTCAACGTGTAAGTTCCATAGACCTTGGCCTTACACACAAAGGAATGATAGAGATCATACCACGATGCAAGTGATAGAGATCAAATGCATGGACCATATCATCTCACTTCACATATTAGATGTTAGCATCTTATACTGCTAGTTTGACGCGTTTGGTAGCATTATAAGATGATCACTCATTTAGATATCAAGATAAAAATGTGTTCTGTCTTGAGTATGCACCGTTCTATGGATCGTGTTTCGAGACATCACGTGATGATCGGGTGTACTCGAATCTACGCTTTCATAGGAACGGGTGTAAGACAGTTTTACACACGCGAATACTAAGGTTCTTACTTGGCGAGCCTAGCATGTACAGACATGGCCTCGGAACACGGATCGAAAGGTTAAGTATGAGTCATATGGTTGATATGATGCCCATATAGATGCCTAGGCCGAAAGAAAACACCCCATGAAAGGGGACTCGTGATTTAATTAGTTGTGGCACGGCGCGATGGTTAATGTAGGGTTCGGGGGTGGGAACAGAATGTGAAAAAAAAAAAGGTCAGCTATCGCCGTGGCTTCAGAACCGTTCTTCTGAGTTCTACCCATTTTTGTGTACCTGGGTTTGGCAGTGTTCTAGCCAAGGCTACGATGACAATGCAACATGTGGAAGCGATGCAACTCCTTTTCAGTTGAGTGTCGTCGCACGTTTCGTTTGGCATGTGATCACCACAGCTTTCGATCTCGGCATACTACAGGTAGGATTCAATCTGAATGTGCTGGCTCCCAAGTTTCTAGTGATCCCTTTAATTTTCAAAATTAGTAAATTATTTTTACAACTTCCAAAAATTTCTAATTTCTTTCTTATGTGATCAATGATGGATCCTACAAACATGCAAAATGTTAATTTAAAATACTTTACATTCTGAGCTAAAAAAAATGAAAAGGTATGTATCTGAGTATAATGCATAGTGCAGATATTCAAAGCTTTTAAATTTATCAGAATTTTTAATTATTTTTATTTAGCCCATAATTTAAAGCATTTAGCAATGAGATTTTGCATGCTTGTACAATAGATTCATATTTTTTAAGAAAACTAACAAATACGGAGTATATAGTTTTTGAAAATTTTAAAATAAAAGATCACTGTAGTAGTACAGGAGCGTTTCAGAAGCATGTAGTAGGTTGGCAGCCCTAGTAGTCCAAAATCGTCGCCCCTCTCTCCCAGAAGCAGCGGCCAGGATTCCCGGCGACTGGTGAGCACATGCCGGCGAGGACCATCTCCGGCGCGGCCGCTGCTTCCCGCATCACCGAGCGAGCTCTCCGCATGACTGATGGATCGCAGACTGCTCGGCCTGAAGAAGGTAGCCAGTGCGTACTACCTATACCTAGAAGAAGAAAAAAAAAGCAGATCGATTAGAGCAAACCGCTTAGCCCCTGATCTATATCGATCGATCCAAACCAGAGACGCCAGCGCTCAGCCGTGTGGATCTCCCCGATCGGAACTGCATGCTGTCACGCCAGGACCCGGCCGCATCGCCGTTAGTTTGAGCACCAGACCAGTTCGCCATTCGCCGGCCGTCACGAGCCCACACCAGATGCCGAGAGCCCATGAGTAGGGTAATCGACGCCGGCACCCGCATCCACGCGCTGCATGCATGGTAATTATTGAAGTAGCCGTTTTCTATTCAAGTTTTAGCTCATGTATATATCATGGTGGGGTTTAATTGTTAGATACAAATCAACTGTGAACACTTATTATACGATTATTTGTATTTCTTTGGTTTTGTAAAGAGACTAGTGGAATGTCCGTGCGTTGCCACGGCTCCTTACGTATGTCTAGTATAGCACATGTTTTTTTTGAGAATAGCATAGCACATGTTACATGTGTAAACAATACATAATACACGTATAAATATATAGATACATAGAAAAAATAACCACATAATATTTAAAAATATTTGAAGACTTACTTCACATAGTTCAATATAATATATATAAAATACAAGGATCGGCAAAATTATCTCTTATTCACTAAGCCATCCTCCATTGACACACCTAAGATATCCTCGTATAATATCAGGAATGTTGTCCTCGACTTCATTTACATGGTACTTGAGCAAGTGTATTAAAAACGTTTTCCTCAATTCATAGCCATCCTGCATAAGCAATCTATTTTGTTAACATGGAGTTTTCACATGAAAATCTAATAACTGTGAACGTAGAATACTCACAGTGCAAATTGGATGAACAAATCTTTTACCATCCCACGAGAGCATAAAATAAAAAACTAAGTAACCCGACAACTCCCTGTAAATGAATGGATTTCATTATCTTGGTCGCTAGGATTGTAATTATAAAATAAATTACTTGTAATGAGAACTAAATAAAGTTACCTGTCAGAGCTTGTTGGTATTGGAATAGTACGAGGGTATTTACGTGGCCAAAAATATATATCAGAATTCCATCCAGGTTGTGCTATTTCAAGAGCTTCATTTAAATAGAATGAGCATCTCTGTAACTTTAATTGGTACCTCTCTTCCGACAGAGGTTCAGAAAAGGGGTCTAAGATAGATACACGGTGTTCATGCTTGTCGATGGTGAACAAGATGAAGTCACCAAGGGATGCATGTGGCAACAAAATCTGGAAATGATGACCATTAAAACACATAAATCATGTAAAAAATGGACAAGAGACCTAACTTACCATGTTGCACGACGAGATATCATGGTCTATCCCAGGCCAACTATGAAACAATATTGCCAACTCCTTAACATTTGGCTTTTTACGCCATTTTGGATGACGTGTACCATCGATCATCGCCGACTGGGATAAAAAAGAGGATCAAAACCATTACAATTTATAATGATAATAAATATGTGTGATTGTAAAAACTTACGCAAAATCTTAAGTCCATGTTGTGTACATAAGGCTCTATGAACAATTGTATCTCATCACATGCCACTATACGAACAGCCATGTTAAAACAATCCTTATCCATGGGTTGTTCCATCCTAAGTATGTCCTGAATTTTCTTTAGAGTTAATCCAAGTGGAAAAGGTTTGGAGCTTCGCACCCATTCTTTCATGCGAAACAAACTCTCAGAATAATAATATCATAAAAATATGTAATGACTTATGTTAACGTGAGGCTTACTCCAAACATTTTGCATCATCGATGGACATGATGTATTTGCAGATCTCCTCAACAAACTCATGTGGTTTTGTGAGCATGATGCATGCTGGAATGAGATTGTTTTCTTTGGCTATATCTCGTGGGTGTTTCTCCTCAGGACTCGGCATATTAGACTGATCGTATATCGGACCGCCTCTTATCTTATTCAGTTCTGAATCATGCAATATGACAACTAATTTTTTTCGGAATGCTCTCATATCCTCCTACAAAGCAGTAAAAATACTACACTTGTAAAATATAATATTTTAAGATGCAAGAATGTACTAATTGTGTCCCAATAAAAATAGTACCTGAGTGAAATTGTCCGAAAGCATGTCTCCTATCCAATATTCCATAAAGTTTAACATGAACAACCCGCATGATGCACTATAAGGTTACAAAATGTTATATTGCTATTCCATCTAGCCAGATCAATTTAAAGAATTTTTTTTGAACAAATCGTATAAATGATCAATGATTTTGTTGGATATTAAACACACAACTTTATGGATTAATATACTTTTCACATTAAATTTAATGGGTGCTCAACATACCCATCAGTTTGCAGTGGTTTTTGGATATGCTCTTCTATTTTCCATGTCGTGATATCCAGATCCTGCCACTTTTCACCTTTGCCAAACCCTTTCCTTTTGGACGCAATCTTTAGGTGCTTCTCAAGTCCTTGCAGCTATTATACGATAAAAGAGTAATTGGCCTTGAGGAAAACACAATGTCAAGAGGATATCACGGTCAACTTATTTACCATGTTAGTGAGGTCACTTCTACTCATTCCAACACCGATTGAGTCCAATACTTGTATCAAATGTTTCTTTGCATTGATGACTGCTAAATACCAATGAGTCTTACTGATGTTTACTGGAAGGAATACCTAAAATAATTTGTTGCATAAGTCTCACAAATAGATATGCTAAAAATATAATGAACGATATACATATATAGGAGTTAGTACTGACCATGTCATGCTTTAGATAGATATTTGCCTGCTCTATGATGTGGCGATGTACTTTAAGATCATTTTTAGCTGATTGGAGATGAATGTTTTGTCCATATATACCTTACCATCTACTCTATCAAGCAGATGATCACATGCACGCATACAATATATGTACGCATTTATCACCTGTAATTGGATAAATAAAATGCGGACAGATAAAATACATTCAAATTTAAGACAATAGTGGTTTTTTGGTTGACTTACATCATCGGGCAAGAATCCATCATCGCTATTAAGACATTTTAAATCGTCATTAGATAGTAATGCATCACCAATGTCCACAAACTTGGTATTTTTAGGTGCAGACATGATTGCTTCGATGGCAACAAAATCTTCGGTGGTACAAACATAGTCTGCCACTATATATAAGTGTGCATGACTAATTAGATAAAAACAATTCAAAAAAAGAGGACGATAACCGAGGCACAACTAAGTACCTTTTGAGATAACCTTCACATTCGCTTTCTTTGGTTTATTATGTTGTGAATTGACCGTCCCTTTATCTACTTCTTTATCATCCATGACCTACAAAAGCCCAACAATTATTATAGAATAAATTATAAAGATTATCGTATGAGAACACACTTTAAAAAAATACAATCACCTCCTTTGTCTCTTCCACCAACATCGCATCGAAGCCTATGTTGATGGGTCCTTTCATAGCATCTGGAGTATCGGTCTCCGTCCCACCCGTGATCTAGAAATGTGGAACAAATCATTACTATTACTCAAATATATAATAATATAGAATATGCAAGAAAGTAAAAACAATTTTCTAAATTCACCTGTTTTGATTGTGCCAAACTCTTGTCCCCGTCCAAGATCATCGTGTCTGGGTCTGCTATATCCATAAGTTTGTCTCTGATCTAACATAGAAATATAATGCTAAAATAAAATTGGTGCAAGAAAATTATGTTCTCTAGTGCTACTGTTCTCTCCTTCATTCGTTATTTTTCCCACCCTTAGCTATGCTCTGAATTTCTATCATGTCTTCATAGTCTGTTTTCATCGATACAAATCTTTATTCATGCATTGTTAAATCAATTAGTCAATTCCTCACCGACTGCAGCTATTAGAAAAAAAAGAAAGCGAGAAAAGCATCTACATATGGACTACTGTCTACTCCTACCGAACAATAAAGACAAGATTCTCCAGGATACCCGTGCGTTGCATACAAACACAAGCCACTACGCTGTGAATGTTGTAATCTAAGAAAAAGGACGCAGGTCATTTATATAATACATGCGCACACACGCACGATAGAAATGCTAGCGTAGCGAGTCGGTCCAGGTTGAGCTCCAAGAACCGTTTATGAGCAAAGGCTAATTAAAGAAAACGCCACAGCACCCGTCTTCTCCACGGCCCCAAATCCCCAAATCCTCACCGTCTTTCTCCATGGCCACGCGCTAGCGCAGCCGCATGTCCTCTCCCCGCCGTCTACTCTCTCAGGCCTCCCCTATCCTTGGCTCTCCTATGCTCTCTCGCGGCCTTGGATGGCCACGCCCCGCAGACTCCTCTCCCATGACCGGACGACACGGGTTCCGGCTGCCAGCGGCCTCGCCTTCCGGCGACGAGCCATCCTGCCCTCCGGCGCCGAGCCGCCCTTCCCTCCGGCGCCGAGCCGCCTCGCCTTCCGGCGTCGAGCCGCCCCGCCCTCCGGCGCCGTGCCCTCCGGCGCTCGGATCCTGCGCCCCTCCACCAACTCCCGCAAGACTCCATCAACTGCACGCCCAAGGCTGCTCTTAATCCCGGCCCTGCCGCTGCACGGTGCCGTCGAAGCACGCGGCAATTGCGGCATGCGGGCTTTGGCGCTCGATCCGGAGAAGCTCTTCCAGCACGTCTTGCCGGAGGATGGAGACGGCTACAATGGTGCTGCTCGACGCCGCAGGCAGGGTGGCCACCCCAACCTGGACCGGCTCACCGTGGCGCATCCCTGCGACCATCTCTTTTCTGCCGCCGCTACCATGGATCTTTTCGCCGATGTCAGCATCGCCGATTCGATTGTGTGCGGTGCGTGTGTGGTGATCAACGCCGGTTGAGAGGGGGAGAGGGAATACCTTGACGCCAGTGGAGGATTCCTGGCTCCTTGAGGATTCGCCGATTGGTAAAAAAAGGTATTCTAACTGACTTGGCGCTTGCCTATATCGTAAACACTGGTACGGGAAGCAAAATTATATCTATCTCTGTTAGGATATGTTTTCAGATTGGTAGGCCTCCTAAAAAAATTCAAGGTAGTTGGATTAGGAACCATATCTAGCTAGTCTACAGTTAGTTAGTTTGTTTCTCCTGAATCAGTTAATATTTTGCGCAAACCATCTTATAACAAGTTTGATATCTTTACCAGTGAAGACAAATTATTATTCCAATGATTGTTCGACATGGGTTTTATTGAGACATGCCAGCTGTTTGAACAGAAAATATGTTGAGCAGATAGCCTGGGCATATCATAAATTTGCTTTCAAGAGGCCGCTAGAAATTCAATGAACTTGTAAGTATAAGCTATATTCTTAGGCTTGGTTATTATTGATCTACACAAGTTTTAGCTCATGTATATATCATGGTGGGGTTTAATTGTTAGATACAAATCAACTGTGAACACTTATTATACGATTATTTGTATTTCTTTGGTTTTGTAAAGAGATTATATCGCCTATGACTGCCAACTATGGTTCCATGTCCCATGTGAGTTTTGTTACGCTCTCCTATATACCGCCAATTGTCCTACTGTACTTATATTGTCCGAGCTCTTGCCGACGCACTCTAGCTCCCGCAGCTTCCTGTTCCGTCGTCTTGGACTCCCCACATCCTAGCTGGCGAGTCTGTATTAACCGACGCATTTCCCCCATTCTACCCCCTTTGTTATGCAAAAGAAAGTAGCGGTTTGGAGCATATGATTTGATTAGTTTGTCTCTACTGGGCTAGTCGCACTTCCGATGGATGAGATGGTCTTCTTGATTTGCCATGGTTTATCCCATGAGCTAGCAGTTGTTGCCTCAGAGATTTCCCTGCGTCTCACAAAGCACATTCTATCAACGAGTGGCACCACATTCCACGGGATAACATGAAATTTCACCACTCAGCGACCGCGAGCACCCAACAAAGTCGGAAAAGATGACGACCCTCTGCCTCTCCTGGCCGGGAGAATAGTTGATGACCGGACCCTTCTGCCAGCACACCGTGTAAAAGTACGTTGTCCTGTTCAGCCCATCGCGCACGGCATTCACAACAAAGATGTCTGCAGACGTGTAGAATGCCACCTTCTTGTACATCGGGATGGCATCGTTGATCACGACAACATGATTGTACCCCGGGAAGCCAAAACGGGTATTGATCCGATCCCAAATGTTCAACACATATGCCACATATGCCCTGATCTTATCGATATCGGGCCCAAAGCTCTATGGAGGGTTCTTGATATGCATGAGCTCAACATGGCCGCGCAAGTTTGGCCACGAGTCGAGTAGCTTCTCCATTGCCGAGAGCTTGAGGTCAATCCTCTTTAACACATCCATATCGTCCACGCTGAGCATCATTTGATGGCCTTTGTCCTTGTACTTATCAGCAATATCCTTGGCCTTGGAGACCGTCTCTAGTGACGGCAAGACCGCACGGAGTTGGTCCATGTCGACACCGATGTAGAGCATCATGATGACTACCGTACGGCCGCTGTACTCGATGCCGATGTAGTTGTGTCTGGTGAGATAGAAGATGCCGAGGACCCTCGCGCAGGAGGAGAGGAAGTGCTCTGCGTAGTCGAAGGTTTGGAAGCCCACGAGATCGACGTTGAGGAGGGAGCGCAGGAGGGCCTCGCGGACAGGCATGATGCAGAAGAGCTCCGAGGTAGGGAGGGGAGTGAAGGAAGAAGCATATGCGGCCGCGTGGAGCGGCAAAGGAGAATGGGTAGCGCCCAGAGATGATAATCGTGGATGAAGACGAGGTCCTCGGCGGGATTGAGGACCTCGACTATGCGGTGGGCGAACTGCGTGTTGGCTGCGAGTATATGCGCCTCACAGCCAATATGCAGTTCGCCTTACTCGAGGTCCTCAATCCCGTCGAGGACCTCGTCTTCATCCACGATAACCACCTTTGGGCGCTCCCCATCCTCCTTCCCCACAAGTCCCCACTCGCTCGCATATACTTCTTTCTCCACTCACCCTCTCCCACCTCAGAGCTCTTCTGCGCCATGCCTATCCGCGAGGCTCTCCTGCGCTCTCTCCTCAACACTGATCTCATGGGCTTCCAAACCTTCGACTACGTGGGCCACTTCCTCTCCTCATGCGTCAGAGTCCTCGGCATCTTATATCGCACCACACAAGGCTACATCGGCATCGAGTACAACGGCCGGATGCTGGTCGTAAGATCGTTGACATGAACTAGCTCCGTGCGGTCTTGCCGCCATGGCCAAAGAGATCGATGTTAAGTAGAAGGAAAAGGGCCACCCACCAATTGATGTTCAGCATGGACGATATGAATGTGTTCAAGGGGATTGACCTCAAGCTTTCGGCAATGGAGAAGCTACTTGACTCGTGGCAAGATTTGCGCGCGGCCATGTTGTGCTTGTGAAGATCAACAACCCTCCACGGAGCCTTGGGCCCGACATTGACAAGATCATGGAAGAGGTGCTGAACATTCGGAATTAGATCAATACCTTTTTCGGCTTCCTGGGGTACGTTCATGTTGTCGTGATCGACAACGTCATCCCAATGTACGTGAAGAGGCGTTCTACACGTTGTGTTGTGAATTCCGTGCGCGATGGGCTGAACAGGACATCGCACTTCTACACGGTGTGCCGGCAGGAGGGCCCGATCGTCAACTGGCGAGAAGAGGTAGAGCGCCATCGTCTTGTCCAACTTCGTTGGGTGCTCGCGGTTGCTGAGTGGTGCGATTCACACCATCATCTTGCATCAGTGAATCATAGATCCCGAAGGTGCATTTCGTTTCCCTTTTTCTAGAATACATTTCATTTCCTTGCACAAATTAGCAGCACGTGTATTAATTTTTCACTATTGCTGGCTTATTGTGACATGGGTAGCGAACTAATCATGAAAAAGTTACATTATTTTTATTGTTTGAGTAAGTATATATGTAGAGTACCCCATGCCAAACAAATGGTGAATCTCTCCATGCCAAACAAATGGTGAATCTCTGTACCGTGCTGCGTAGGCCATAAGCCCGTACTCTATGCTTTGTTGTTGTGTTCATTTGTAAATTCTTATGTAAACCACAGAAAATGATATTTGGAGATCAACACAAATGCTGCAGGCATAGTTTGTGAAGTGAGATTTCAATTCAGATGGTAGTCATGATTTCTACTTCATCGTGATTCCTAAATATTCATGTCGAGTATGATTCTTCAAGCATGGAGACAGTGGTTACCTATCTCAGTTTGAATTGTGGGTATGTCTACTTGTAGTTTTGCATGAACGTTAAGTTTCGGAGTTTTATAATACTCTGTTTCCTTCTCTTTCGATGTAGATAAGTTAATTTGATGGATATGCTCAAAGGAGATACAGAATCCCGGCAGGGGCTGACGACAACCGTACTACCTGATGACTTGGTGGTGGACATCATGTCTGGGCTGCCGCTCAAGTCTTTTTGCCGCTTCAAATGTGTGTGCATGTCTTGGTTTGCCTTCTCATCTGATCCACATTACTGCCAGAAGCTCCCAAGAACTCCCTATGGTCGGCACTACCATCCATCTTGCCAGACTTCCCTCAAGTGATAGGGATATTGACAAAACACTTAGCTTTGTTCCATGTTCTGAGTATCCCTTGGAGATTAAGGATGTCAGCAATGGCCTGCTTCTTTCTTATCGTCAAGGTAATACACATGCAGCAATTCCCAACGCCGTGGAGAGGGAGCTAGTTATGTTTGTTGACCGAATCACTCATAAGGTCTTCTCGGTTAACATGAGTACTCAAAAACTCTCAAAAGATTTGAGATGACATCGAACAACCTCTAGGTTACTACCACGTGCCATACTACTGCAAGTTTCCAGCTCTAGCGCGTTAAGGGGCTCGGATGTGTGTTTGCTTGTATGCACTGTCCTATGGATGATGCAACACGTGAGCATCTTTTGTGCGTCTGATGTACCAAATACTAGCTGTTATGTGTTACATCTAACTGGTAACTCTCATTTTCCCCTGTTAACCGTGGTCTTGTGCTAGCCTACTTGAGGAGAACTGTAGAGTAAGTTTCTTTCCTCAGTCCTGGTGATATCATGAACCTCTGTAGTAACATAAATTTTGGTGCAAGTAAAAGGACATGGTCACACATGGTGTTTGTATAAGTTGCATGAATTGTTGTAATTTTGCCATGCTTCAGTTTTCGTGAGTTGTTTTGGTTCTTGGGATAACGGCATATATATTGTTTTTCTTAAAAGAAGAGTTAAACTGGTACTGTTATGGTACATGTTTGTGTTGCTGAGGACGTACCTGTTCTGGTACATGTTTATGTTGCTGTATTCCGATGTACTACCCGGAGAAAGTATGCTCTACTGTGTACTTCATGCAAGAACAAACGAGTGGATTTTTTGTGCTCCTGAGCTCCAGTGCTCTTGTTAGTTTAAAAGATTCAAAATCATATTTGTGAGTTCTAAAAAAAATCTGGATGTAGCCCATGATTTATCTAACAAACGTGCAAAATATTAATTTCAAATATTTCGTATTTTGAGCTGTATAAAAATAACAAGAGTATAGATCTGTGCAAGTATGTTTTCAAATTCTCCAATTTTATTAGATTTGTCATTTTTGTGTAGGACAAAATGCAAAGAATTCCACGTCAAGGTTTTGCATGATTTTTTTTTCGAAAACGCAAAAGCTTTATATTTTGATTCATTGATAAGAAAAGAAGTTTAAATTACAAGCCTACGAAAAGGCCAGAACACCCAACACTTAAAAAGACTACGACTAAATGCCGAAATCACCAAGAAGTTCAAATCACCAAGAACCTGCTAGTCGCAGCCAAGCCGCGTTCCGCCTAAATCCCGCGAGCCAACAATGGCTCAGCTAGGAGCATTGCTGCTTCGACCTTGACCTCGATCCTAGGTACGCAGTCGGCGCACCTAGCAACCTCAACAGACATACAAATGTGTAGTCTTTAGCATCCCGTCATCAAACATAGAGGCCAACCCTCTACTGCTCATCCGGAGGCTTCTCGCACTAACCGAGGATGATCTGCGTCACACAAGCCACTGCGCTCGAGAGGCCGACACGCCAACTGCACCGCAAGACGCCTCCTATATGGCCAACACCGAGATCCATGAACCCGTCTTTTAATGGCGTAATAATATATGAGCAAGAACGTAGAATCATGGTTGTTATATCTACCTCACGCTGAGAACCAACCCGCGGTGATTAGGAGGGCAGTGGTACCTCCAGCTCACTAGAATTTAAACTTCAGATTTAACACTTCAATCATAAAAAAACTGAATATTTTGTAGTGGGAAACGATGTTCGCGTCAACAGTGAGACACATGTGATGAATTCGTCAATCTTAAAACCGTCATATCGATCTCTCAATCTCTCAGACACTTTCGGAGGTGCTCTAGACGCAGAGCATGCGTGCGTATGTTCATATATCAGTGAGTGAGCGTATGTTTGCATCTGTGAGTGTCTGCGTGTGTCTGTACTTGGATTCGTAAAGCTGGTCATAGTGGGAGTATCATATTACTAGTATCATACATATGATAATAGTGTATGATAGTACCTCTCTAGTGGTGTATCATCTAGTAGTATCATAGTACCATTATATTTAATTTTTCTACAATCTTAATGCAATTGTGTGTATGAGATATATTGATTATTAAATTACCTAGTTTCACGAGCTATGATATAGTATCATACTACGGCCTTTTACAATGGACCGTTTCTTAGCGCGCTATCATAGGCAGTGGTATATTCTAAAAAACGATCAGTATAATGGGCTGTTTATTAAGGTTGTATCTTATGAGTTCATGCATTTAATGATTTGAGGCTCATGCATGCATAGGATTGGGCTAGCCAATTTTTCTGGTTGCGTGCAGGAGGTGTAGCTTAGCTAAGATACAACACCACTCTCTTTCATCATTAATTATAGTGCTACATAAGCAAATTGTCTAGGATATAGAGCTAAAATACACCCATTGTGAAGGCCTAGTAAGGCTGGTCATAGTGGTAGTATCATACTACTAGTATCATGTATATGATACTAGTGTATGATACTATCTCCATAGTACATAAGATCATATGGTAGTATCATAGTATTACTAAATTTAATGATTTGTAGAATCTCAATGCAAAATTGTGTATACAATTTATTTGCATGAGGATTTTCTAGTTTTACGTGCTATAATACGGTATCTATCTATGATACTCTAATCATTTCTTTCTTCATTAATTGTTGTGCCACATCAGATTTTTATCAAGATGACATGCATGATACTTCTTATGATACTCCCGCTAGGACTAGCCTAAAAAAATCTATCTCACGTCCTACCGAATTCTGCTGACATGGTATAATTGACCCCGTTGACCAGCCACCTAGGCTACCAGCGTGGAAGGGAAGGTCGAGAAGAGGCGAGAACAGAGAGACACAGCGCGGCGGCGGGTCACCGTCCGTCCAAAGGCGAGCTTCTCTTCCTCCCAAAGGCGAGTAGCCTCTTCCGTCCGTCCCTCAACAACTCGGCGTGACTCCCGGGCTCAGGACGACGTCGGGAGCGACTAGCAATGGGAAGCAGTGCGGCGGCGGATGGGGCGCCGATGGACCCCGAGGCGGCGACGGAGCTGGCGCGGAAGGGCGTCTCCCTCCTGCTCCTCGACGTGCCCCAGCACACCGTCCTCGGCATCGACACCCAGGTAGGCCTCGCCCCACCTCCACTCGCGGCAATAGCTCGTGCTGTTCCGAGATTGATTGCTCGTCCATGCTTTGAGTTCCATCTGATTCGAGAATTTGACATCGAGAAATGCTCGCTGCAGGTGTTCTCTGTCGGCCCCAGGTTCAAAGGGATCAAGATGGTGCCTCCGGGCCCGCATTTCGTCTACTACTGCTCCCCCAGCAGGTCCGTTTTCAGTAATAATATAGGCAACCCTTTTAATATTTACTAAGTAGTGATTTTGATGCAAAGTGTTCCTAGTATCTAGGAATTTATAAGCTGCTCGGCATCTGCTGGAGAAGTATTTATTGACTTCAGTGAGAATATGCAAAGCTCATGTATTGAGATAATCCCATGAGAGTGGGTGCTTTATAGAGTGTTAGGTTAGCAGCATAAGTGTACCTGGCATTTAGAAAGTTTCAGCTGCTGGAGAGCATTGTTAACGATTTCAGTGAGAATGTGCTAGAGTCTAGATATGATGCAAAAAATGCTCCTATATTAACACTTTCTTGTGAGAGCGCATCCCAACATGCTTAGTGTTAGGTTAGCAACAGCTTGCTGCTGTTTCTCTGTCCTGTTTGATTCCTTAACATATTTCCGTCACATCCTGAAAACTCTTGTCCACTGTCTCAAATTGTGAAAATTCAGGTACATGCTCTGTTCATTTTACACCCAGTTTACTTATTTTCTGATGGTCAACATGTTTCCTTTATGGTAAATGCCATTGTTTCATGTACTATGATGATATTATGTATTGATTGTTTGTCTGCTATCTATTATCCTTCTAGGCACGGTAGTGAGTTCGCACCTACTGTCGGATTCTTTCTTACTACTCACCCGTCTCAGGTACTTCTCCATGTTCCTAAGCAATTTCAGTAACTTCGTGCTGCTGAATGAGTGCATATCATGTTTTGAGTTTGTGACAGTTTTTGTTTTTGGCAATGGGACCTGTTCGATAAAAGGAAAATATTCAGCTGAATTGGTTGAATCAACCATTAATTTTATATTTTATCAATGGCTCATGTGGCCTGTTATCATGTTTAGTTAGGGCAAACTAAATAGAATGTAGAACTCATGTAAAACTACTCTCTAGCATACTATTTTGTCTGGTTTAGATAGTGAAAACTAAATAGAATTTCGATTCCATGTAGAACCTCTACTTTTAAGAGTAGTAGTCTTAAAATATCTATATTTGGGCCTGTTCGGTTCCCGGCCACACTTTGCCAAGCCTAAGTTTGGCAAGTGTGGCAGCCACAAAATTGTGGCTGAGAATTTGGGCGCAACAAAGTGTGGGAAATCTTGACAATTTTTTTACTTTATGACAGATGAGCCACATGGGCGATACATCGTGTCAATGCTAAAGTGTGGCAAAAACCAAACACATACCAAATTGCCAAACTTTGGCTTGGCAAAGTGTTGCTGGGAACCAAACAGGCCCATCTGTTTGAGAGTTTTGCCTTTTTTAGCTTGAATCGTGAATTGATACTATAACTCCCCAAAGTACAGTTACATGTATATCTAAGTCTGAATCGGATAACTCATTTTCGAATAAGGCATAATGCTCATGCTTATTTATGTAGGAAGCTTCACATTTCTTTCTGTAGTGTTGGGGATGAAAAATAGATAGGAAAGTACTATACTTGTAAAACAGCAGAACCAAACAAAGATTCTCATGGTGTGTCTGAATTTCAAGTGTGTTCTATTAATTACACTCATTTAACTATTTACACGTACTCATATCCTGCATTATATGTCCAGGTGATCGTTCGAAAGTGGCATGCACAAGAAGAGAGATTAGTGAAACTGTCAGAAGAGGAGGTGATATGTTTGATTATATTAGAATCTTTGATCTATTGTAGGCCACTTTGTTGCTTTGTGTTCCCATGTCTTTGTAACATACTCATAGTACATCACTTGATGTGTATTGAATGAGGCGGCAAACTAGTATCAAAAGGTAATATTGCATTATGATAAGCATATTGCACTTAAAGCATATTAGTATGGCAGCTCCTTTTTTTCGGGAAAACGCAAAGGACCTTTGCGTTTCATTTCATTGGATAGATAGAATTTGATTACACACCTCCTAGGAGGCCAAGCGCAACATGCGCAACATGAAAATAAATATTACAGTCAATGCACATCCCAGGTGGTGGGCAGAATGACGCGGAGGCCTCTAGCTCCGGCCCTTGCCCAAAGGGCAGCTTCATCCTTTATCTCGTTCAGGACGGTGAGCGAAGAGGGCCTGGCGTTGTCGAAAACGCAGGCATTGCGGTGTTTCCATGTCATCCATGGCACAAGCAGGGCAATGGAGGCAATTCCTTTGTGCATTGGCTTTGGAGTTGCGAGCTGTGCCGCGCGGCACCAGTCGTCGAGGGTGTCGCTGGCATCAGGGGGGAGGCATGGGATCCGTAGCCATACTAGGATACTCCAGCAATTGTTGTAGATTTTGTTTTTGCATCATGCTCTGTAACTGTAAAACTCTAGGTATCAATAGTTCAATATACCTTTTGAATTTTGAAGCACTTAGGCATGGAACCTTACAAAGAACTGACTCAGTTGATAACAAAGCAGAGAATGCATTGCCTCAATTGGATTAGTAACACATGCCTAATCTACTGGAGCTGCACCAGATGGCATTTTCATATGTCATACTAGACAGAATGCACCTAAGTTATGTTCAACTTGTTTTCCATGCAGCTGTTGCATATACAATATATGAAATACAGAATACGTAAACTGCATCTGTCCAGCTGTCTGAAAATTGTAGTACTCCGTAACATATTCGACATAATTGGCCTTCCTGTTATTAACGAAACCTGAAAGTGGGGATGTATGTGCTTGATTATCCTTGACCTAGAATACTAAATTTTGTTTTCTGGTAGGAATTCAGATACTCTGAAGCAGTAAAACTTTTCGAGTTTGATAGCCAGCTTGGACCATACAATTTGGATTCTTTTGGCGACTGGAAACAACTTTCAAGCTACTTGTCACAAAGTGTCATTGAACGCCTTGGTAGGCATGATGCATTCTCATTTTTTTTCTTAGCCTTAATAGTTACAGAGCAGCCATATTTATATCATTTTCGATCAAACCAACTAAGGAACTAGTGATTGTTTGTGCTTGGTTTGTCCAGAGCCAATTGGAGGAGAAATTACGATTGCATTGGAGACATCATGGATGGATAGAGCTCCCCAAACAGATATGGAGAGACGATTGATGGAACAACTTAGAGAGGACAAATTTGCAAAGAAGGCTCCCGCACAGCCTGAGCGGGGAGGATGCTACTACACAACTATCCCTGCTTCGGTTAAGCACAGAAACATCTCTGCTGATGAGCTGACTTTGCTGAATTTGGACAGGGTAAGGTTCTTATTGTTATTTGGCAGCATACTTTGGCATAGTTAATCTTAGCAGTATATATCTGGTTTTCTATATTTTCTTTTCTCACAATGAATTTCCTGAAGCAGTAGTCTGTCTGATGTGAACACACCTTGCAATTTAGTACTGCTGCTACATGTGGACAGAACAAGCTGAATTTGATTAGTGCAAGCTACAGTTATAGTTAGCACAGTGACTAACAGCCATGGAAAAACATTAGTTTGCTGCTTTTTGTCCATTTGAATCAACATTGCCATCAATCGTACTATAATCTACAAATAGGCATCATAACTTACTGCTAGTGGTGGTTTGCTCAATTAGTTCCTCTTATAGGTTTCCGTGTATAAAAAACACTTGGTTGACAGGTTATACCATTATTTTTCACAAGTCTGTTCTTCTTCTCAGACAATCTTGCTGGAGAGTGTCTTGGCCAAAAATTATCAAGGCCAGGAAGATTTACTCTTGGGGGAGCTACAATTCTCTTTCATAGCATTTATGGTACTACAGACAAAACTAAACAATTATATTATAGACCTCTTATTTGTTACTATATGGCTTTGTCCTCTAATGTATTTGAGTCATGCAGATGGGACAGTCGCTGGAGGCCTTTATGCAGTGGAAAGCATTAGTCAGTCTTCTTTTGAGCTGTAGTGAAGCTGTAAGTACCAATACCTGTTATCTCAAATCATTGTTACTCTTGCTCCTTAAATATTGGTGATGGTTGAATTGTATATATCCTCCTCCCTTGTAGTATTACTATTCAGGGCTCAGGAAATCATATGGAATCAGCTGGTTACCCAAGTGACCCTGGCCTGGTTCAGCCCCTAAATGGCATTTTACCCCTATTCAAGGAATTTTAATAGTATTATTTATCTCTTGGATCCCAAAGAAGATTGGAAGCCAAAGAATGACTGTATTTCAAATTCGATAAATTAAACCAAGTTTCTGGGTGAAATTTGAAACCAGAGTTCTGACATTTCATCACCAGTATCTCTGCTTTGCTTGCAGCCAAAACTTTTTTTTCTCTTTCCATTTTGAAGCGAGATATGCTAGGGAAGCAATCTAGTTTGTAGTTTGAACTACCATCCTGGGGTGGGGCATATATTGATTAAGCTGTCACTGCGCTTCTATATGTATTGGATCAAATTCTGCAGTATCGTAAGTTTTAATGGCCCATTATTATTTGTATAATGTACTGGGTGTGTTGAGACGGGGAGGGAAAATGGAAGGAAAGAGATCAAGAGTCGCACTGCACTTGAGAGTCGGTGTGATCCTCTTTGAGGATATATTGCACATCTGCAATATGTAATACTCGCCATTACACTCTTAGTTGACTCTTTGTTTCCTTCTCCCTTGCAGCCACTTCATACACGGACACAAATGTTTGTAAAGGTATTATGTGATTGTATTTGGCGTTTACTTTTGTACCTGAGGAATTCTTTGCTTAATTTACCAGGGCAATGCAGTTGAACCTTAACGACTAAACGGAGTTCTGGTTGTCACCTTTTGTTGCTTGCAGTTTACTAGGGTCATCTACTATCAATTCATGCATGGCTTTCAACGCACACACGATTCCAGAAGTAGTGAGGACAAGGGCAACTCTTTGTTTCTGGATGAAGCATGGTTTTCAAGAGACATATTTCTGTACCGTCTTTCCAAGGTAATTTTGCTGTAATCCTTATCTGGTCAATGCTTCTGTATCCCGTTGGTAACAGTATATTGTACACATGCTGAAGATAAATATTTGATGTCACTTCACCGAGAAATTACTTATTCCGGATTGACTTTGAGATCTGACGGGTCTTGCTGTTCCCTTGTGCACAATTAATATTGTTGTGGAGAGGGAAGGTAATTGTCCAGTTTTGTCATTTGTATTGAATTCATAACGCAGCACCTTTTGGACCCTTATGTATGTGATGTAAACTACAAGAACTATTGAACTGCTGGAAGTCATGTAGGTAGAAATAAGTTAACTCTGCTCAGATAAATGTGGCCAGGTGAACACTTTCTTAAGCTATTTCATTTTCGCCAAGTTACTGAAAAGTACTGTCAAAATATGTTTGATATCTTATATTTGAATTTTTCTTCTACGCAAAACAATTTACTCCACTCAACTGCTGTTGCCAGGATTTCTTGACGGTTATACTTGAAGCTCCAGTTGTGGACGGAGACCTTCTGTCATGGGTTGGTATTCTCGAATCTTCTCTCTTATCTTTAGAGTTATTTGAGACACTGGATTCTACCAATAAATGATGAAAAATGTTTACCAGTAAGTTGGAAACCAGCGACAATATTATTGAACACAATGGCATACCCTGAGCACATAGGCAAATGAAATATGCATTCCACCAATTGAGTATCCTTGCTGTCACCGCTGAAAGAATGTTCCAGATATACCATGGACTGCTCTGAACTGCACATAGAACTTCCAAAAAAGCATTGGTGTTTCTAACATCTTCCTTTCATGTCCAGGCTAGGAAGCTGAAAATGCTCCTAGAGACCACATTCGGATGGGACCTGGAGAACAGCGCGGCGAACCTTATCGACGAAGATGATGAGGTAAAACCCGACCACGAACGAGCGGTAGTACCTCTATGCTGCAGCACTTGACTGATGTTCTCCTTTTCTTATGGACGCAGTTTGCTCCCGTGGTTGTGGAAATGGACGGGTCGTCATAGCGTGGACGGACATCCTGCAGAACTTCTTGAGGATGTGGTATGACAGGAAATACATAGCGAGCACATGCCTGTCTGTCGCATTTCACTGATGCTCGATAACCAGATGGCCTTATATTGCTTCTGGCACCTTAGGATGTTGGCTGCTGCTCACAAATGTTTACTATACTTCTGTAATCTGTAGGGTGGCGTGTTAAGGGAGGACATGCTTACTACCTTACCAGCTGGCTACATGTTTGGACTTTGGAGACAGAGACTAGTACACTAGGGAATGTTGAGATGTATGCTTGGTGTCACAGCATTATGGTTTCTGAATCTGAAAAGATCGTTGTAAATATACGAAGAGCTATAGCTCAACGTTTTCTACTTGGATCTAACACTGTAACACTGTAATAGTATGTGTCTTGATAGTTGTAGTACACCGAACGTTGCATCTTTTGCAGATAGCCATGAGCTGATTTTCTCTATGAAACTACAATTGTGGGGTCTCCAGTGTAGCATTTCAGATAATGGGATTCCAAGTAATATTATAGTCACATTTGAACAAATACTTGAGTACCCTACTTGAAGAAATCTCCAGGTTTATTATCACTTCCAAGAATGTTGACAGTGCACATTTTTCTGCGAAGAAACATAAAATTGGGTGCATAATAATTCAACTTCGTAACAGTTTTAATCCTTGCACGGGCAAGTGTTATAACACAAGATGCGCTACAACTAAGAACGTATAAGCAAAATCATAGACCAGCAGACCAAAAATGATTTCATTATTCATTTCCAGGGAGGGTGGGCTAAAACATCAAAAGCAGACACCACTGATAGATAATACTCTCTCTGTTCAGAAATATAAAACGTTTTAGCTTTATGAATCAAATGTATCTAGACGTATTTTAGTGGTTAAAAAAAATCTACTATTTGGTGGCACACATCTCTATGTCATTTTTTTTACTGCACTCAGTTGATCCTAAAATTTAATTTGAAGCTATTCACTATCTATAATATCTCTACTCACCTTCCTGTCAAAAGCTATCTATAACATCTCTACTCACCGCAAACCGAGTGATTTGGACAGAATCAGTGTACGTAATGGGTTAAATCGTTGAAGTTGTCCTAACATCTTTTAGTGAAATTTCGTCCATGTTTTATTTTGCAAAACAGGAGTACAAAACTGGCTCAAAAACGTAAAATTCTTGTTGGATGGCTATAGCAAAGAAAAGCACACGTCAAACAACATGGGAAATTCTCAAAAAAAAGGCTATTCTTCTTGTGTTGAATCCATGAAAAAATTCTCGGGTTAGACGTGCTATAGGTCAGAGATAGCTCTTAGGAACAACGAAGTTATCCTTGAGGCGTACCAATTTCTTCTCATGGACACCATACCTCAAAAGAAACCCAAAACATTCAAACCATAAAACACTTTGAGACGCTTTGCTTGGGTGACAATTTTGACCGATACAGCGACCAGTTCCAACGTGGATCCAATTTAAATAGCCTCAAACTCCAAGACTGTTGGTATTCAAATGGTCTAGGGTTAGACAAAGAGAGTTAGCTAGATACTAGCTAGTGTAAACACTGTCATTGTAGCTAGGATTAGACTGAGTGGGTTAATTAATTAGGTATAGGATATTGTCAGCTAACGTGGTGGAAATATAATGACCCCCTCTCGGAGGTGAGTCGCACACTCCCACCCCACAATCATTGTAGACTATAACACCATCTGTACTTCCTTGTATTTTTTTTGACAAATCTGACATTTTTGCGAAACTAATGTATCTTCTAACCTTCCAGTGGAACTATTCTGGAATCTGACGCATGGGTTCGGTGTCAACAAGACTAGACAACTGAAGTTGTGCAGGTTGGCAAGAAAATTTGACACGAGATTGCCTAAGGGGTTCGGCGCCATCGGCACATCACCCATTGGTTTCGACCTGCACTACTTCGACTTCATCCTTGTTGGCGCCGAACCAACCAGTTGGATTTTGAAATAGTTTCGCTGGGATTAAATGAGGCATTAGTTTTGCCAAAGGCTCGGATTTGTCAAAAAAAAAACCATTTCCCTCAGTGATAACATCCTGCTCATAAAAATTATAGGCATTTCGCTGATACTTGGCCATATATCCCCTTAACTCCTAGGAGGATGTAACCAAAACTCTATCTGTTCAATGCAATGAAACGCATAGGTCCTTTGCGTTTTCTCAAAAAGAAATCCTTGTGGTTTCCTCGTCGAAAGAGGATACCATCATGTAGTTACTTGCAATATAAGAAGCTATGTAGTGACCTCTTTTACTCTGCTTTCATTATCTAATTAACCCTTTTCTCTAGTTGTATTATCTCGAGGAGCCATAAGATTTTGTAGGATGCCATTTTAAGGGAGGACAGGCTTACCTTACAAGTTACTAGCAGTTGCTAAATGTTTGGAAGATGGAGATTAGTTGGGGATCTTAAGTTGCCTGCTTGCTTTACACCATTCTGGTTTCTGAAAAATCCCTTCTGTTAACGGGTTTCAGAAAGGTGAAAATGAATTTTTGAGAGGAAACAGATATTTAGAAAATTCATACTTCCTCCGTCTCAAATTAGTTGCCTTATATTTGTTGTAGTCTTTAGGGAAAAACATTCTAGGATGGGCTGGTCCCTTGGACCTCCACACCCTCTTATATATATAACTGAACTTAGGTACATCTTAACTAGTACACTATAGAATACTCTAGAATCTGGTAGGACCCTAACTTAGACTCCAACATCTACTGGAATGTTTCGTGCACTCCTAGGACAACACTACTATACTAACACTCACTAGAATATTTCAGCCTCTCCTAGGACAGTCTCCAACACTCCCCCTCAAGATGGATGATAGATATCTATCATTACCATCTTATTACAATCTGAACTACACTCTTTATTTCCTAATCCTTTAGTTAAACAGTCCGCAATTTGCTCGCTAGAGGTTATATGATTTATCTTAATTATACCGTCATCCAATTTCTCCTTTATGAAGAAGCGATCAATCTCCACATGCTTGGTTCTATCATGTTGAACAGGGTTGTTTGCGATGTTGATCGCCGACTTGTTGTCACACCACAAATTTAAAGGGCCTTTCCTCAACACTTTCAGTTCTGAAAGAAGATTCCTCACCCATAACATTTCACTCAAACCTTGCGACATAGCTCTATATTCAGCTTCAACTGTTGACTTTGAAACCACCTCCTGCTTCTTACTTCGCCATGACACCAAATTTCCCTCATCAAACACACAATAACCAGAAGTTGATCTCCTATCATCCAAGCAACTTGCCCAGTCAGCATCACAATACCCATCCATATTTAGATGACCATTCCTTTTGAACCATAGTCCCTTTCCTGGACTACCCTTCAAGTACCGAAGGATTTGATTGACCGCATCTAAGTGTCCGCTCCTAGGATCATGCATGTATCTACTCACTACACTCACTGCATATGAAATATCAAGTCTTATGTGACATAGATAGATGAGACTTCCAACAAGCTTTTGGTACTCCTCCTTATCCACTGGATCACCAGATTCGGCACATAATTTGTGGTTTTGGTCGATAGGTGTTGATGCAACCCAACACCCAAGCATGCCCGTGTCACTAAGCAAGTCCAATACATACTTCCGTTGGGAGAGCACAATCCCTTCGGGGGTTCTAGCAATTTCTATGCCAAGAAAGTACCTCAAATTCCTTGCTTACGTTGTCTTTCAGTCGTGATATCTCCACCTCATCATCTCCTGTGATTATGATATCATCAACATATATAGTAAGGATTGTAATCTGGCTACTTGAGTGCGGATAGAATACCGTATGATCCCCATTACACTACTTATATACCATACCACATACAACTCGTCTAAATCTTTCAAACCATGCCCGTGGAGATTGCTTGAGGCCATATAGATATTTTCTCAACTTGCATACCTTTCCTGATGTTCTAGGAGTGGAGAAACTAGGTGGGATCTCCATGTATACCTCATCCTGTAAATCTCCATGTAAGAATGCATTCTTGACATCCAACTGATGCAAAGGCCACCCAAAGTTAGTCACACAAGAGATTAGGATCATCACTGTGTTCACCTTTTCCACCGGCGCAAATGTCTCATCATAGTCAATCCCATATGTTTGACTATATCCTCTAGAAACTAGTCTTGCCTTGTACCTTTCAATTTTCCCTTCTAGATTTTGTTTCATAGTGTAAATACATTTACACCCAACAGCTACCTTTCCTTTTGGAAGATGTACAATTTTCCAAGTTTTATTCCTTTCGAGAGCATTTAACTCCTCTATCATGGCCTCACGCCACTTCGGGTCTTGCTTTGCTACTTTCCAGTCTCTTAGGATCACCACAGATTGCAATGATGCAATGAAGGCCAAGTAGTTTGTTGATAGAGATGTGTATGATACATAATTAGCTATGTCATGCTCATCTCGGTACCAATTTGGAGGTTTTCTAGCTCCAACTCGGATTCCTTTTCTTAAGGCAATGGGCAAATCCATTGGATCTCTCGTATTAGATGGACACGTGCCCTCAGTCAATTCAACAATTTCAACACTTGTTGGAGCATGTTTCTCCCCCTGCACCTATGTGTCACCTCCTGTAGTAGCCACACCCTCAGTCGATTCAACAATTCCAACACTTGTTGGAGCATGTTGCTCCCCGGCACCTGTGTGTCACCTGCTGTAGGAGCCTGTTGCTGCTGCTCATGTTGTAGTTTTCTCCGTGTCTACACTTTTAAGTTTTCTTCCTCATTTGGATTTTCTCCATCTATCTTCACTCGCAGGAGACGGAATTGAACCAACAACAACTCTCGATTGTTCATATTCCTTTGTCCTCGGCAGTTCAGTCTCCCCCTCTCGACTAGCATCAATTGTGCTAGGAGAGTCAAAGTCAAACAACAAGCTAAGGTTTGTCTTTTCTCCGTAGAATGGCTCAGACTCTCTAAATGTCATATCCATGCTAACAAATGTTCTCCGCTCACTAGGGCTCCAACACTTGTAGCCCTTTTGTTCATATGAGTATCCAATGAAGATGCACTTCACAGCACGTGGGTCTAATTTTCCTACTAAAGGTCTATGGTCTATGACAAAGCATGTACAGCCAAACACCTTTGGTGAAACAATTAACTCATTTTTACCAAAGATCATTTCATACGGGGTCTTCATCCCAAGAATTCTTGATGGCATTCGGTTGATGAGATAAGTAGCAGTCATAACTGCTTCACTCCATAAGAATTTTGGCACATTCATAGTAAACATAAGCGATCGGGCTACCTCCAGCAGATGTCGATTCTTCCTCTCAGCTACTCCATTCTATGGAGAAGTATCAGGGCATGAAGTTTGATGAAGTATTCCTTTTTCTGGAAGAAAGTTGTCAAATTCATGGTTCACATACTCTGTCCCATTATCAGTCCTGATAATTTGAATACCAATGTTGAAACGATTTTGGATATATGCATAGAAGTTCCTGAAACAACTAAGCACCTCACTTTTTTATTTCATGAGATATATCCAAGTCATCTGCGAGTAACAGTCAATGGAGGTGACAAAATACTTCATTCCACTAATAGAGATCATGGGAGAAGTCCAGACATCAGAGTGAATCAACACGAAAGGCGATGTGCTTCGGAGTCCACAACTCATATATGATGTCCTTGTGTGTTTTCCATATTCACAAGCATCACACACAAGTTTTTATTTATCCACCTTCTTCATTTCTTCGGGAAATATCTTACTCATAGTAACAAAGGACATATGGCCCATTCGACAATGTAAGAGTATCACCTTTGCTTCATCGTCACCAGCAACAACTGTCAAAGCGGTGCATAATGCATCATCTGTTTCATGTCTATCCAATTACCATAGTCCCTTATGCCTGACACCAACCCCAAGTCTCCTTCCAGTTGTCCTCTGCTCAATTATATAGTTGTATCGATCAACAATAATTCAACAATCGATGTCGTCAACCAAGGCACTCATAGACACCAAACTCACTGGAAATGATGGAGCATACAAGACCAAATACAATGTTATTGACGAAGTGCATTTCACCATGCCGACTCCTTTGACAGGTTGATAAGTTCCATCAGTTGTTTGTATGGTCTCTTTATGCATGTGTGGATTTGGCGCATATGATGCGAACTCACTCCACCTTCCTGTGACATGTGCAGATGCTCCCGAATCTAGTATCCAATTTGAAGAAGTTTCGTTTAATGTAGGAGCTCGATTTGACATACCTTCTTCCGCTTGTGCGAGATTTATACAATTTTGTAGGGCTGTTGTTTTTTCACCTTGCTTTAGAACTTCCGCAATCTTCTTCGACTCTTTCAATTCTTCTATCTCCTTCATCAATTGAGTCATTTTCTGAAGTAACTTCTCAATTCTTTGATTTTCCCCCATTGATCAGGTTTACTGAAAAGCACCAACAAATAAGATTCTATGGCTCCTGTCTGCTCTAGTTGACCTTCTCTTGCATATCACTTGAGCAACAATAGTGCACGGCTAGGTTCAGTACTTGAGACTGAATCCACAACGATGTTCAACTATTCTACAAGTCCAACCTGCACACACTCTTCTCCATAGCTATAGCACAACCCAAACCGCTCCTCCGTTGTAGTACAACCCACTCCTAGCTGCACTGTCTGACCACTTCTCCTGGCTGCACTACACACACAATGCATGTAGCTCCTCCACAAGCCGCTATTTCACCACCGGCCACCACCAGGACCAAGCGCCCCCTTCCTTAGCGTATGCCACGGCAGAGCAACCCTACTTCATCACCATTGCCACTTCTCAGGAGAACCTAGCTCTGATACCATGTAGTTTAGGGGGGAAATTCTAGGATGGGCTGGTCCCTTGGACCTCCACACCCTCTTATATATATATATATATATATATATATATATATATAAACTTAGGTACATCTTAACTAGTACACTATAGAATACTCTAGAATCTGGTAGGACACTAACTTAGACATCAACATTCACTGGAATGTTTCAGGCACTCGTAGGACAGCACTACTATACTAACACTCACTCGCTGGAATATTCCAAGCTCTCCAAGGACAGTCTCCAATATTTGTCGAGATACATATTTATCTAGTTAAAAACATGTCTAAATACATCCGTATCTAGAAATACAAGACAACTAATTTGAGACAGAAGGAGTATACTAGTTAAAGTACATTGCACATCAATTCCCTTAATCTTTTAAGTCTAGCTTCAAATAGGTGGCCGGCGGCAATACCAATTAGTCCAAACAAGGTTTCACAGTCATGCCTAGAGTGAAGACACTGAGATTAATTTCATACTCCCTCTGTTCTGAAATACCCTGCATTCTGGGTTTAGTCAAAGTCAAACTTTATAAAGTTTGGTAGAATATATAGGAAAAACTATAAACATCTATAGCACCGAATGTATATATTATAAAAATATATTTTATGGCGATTTTAATGGTACTTATGTTATATTATAGATATACATAAATTTTTCAATATGTTTAGTCAAACTTTGTAAAGTTTGACTTTGACTAAACCCAGAATGCAGGGTATTTTAGGACAGAGGGAGTATCATATCACTTGATAATCAGAGAAATAAAAATATTTTCTACAGAAAAAAAAAAGTTAATTAGTTCAATCATCACAGGACAGTCCAGCACATTACAGGTTAATGAAATATTTGCAGATACACATGAAAAAAATAGCCTGACATCGAAATAAATCTAGCTTGTTGGCACTGATAAAGGCTTGCTGGCTGGTACAACTTCCAACTCTTGCAGCTTGATCTCGCCATGGAGCCTCTGCGCCTGTTCCACCAGGGAATCGAGGGTTGTCGTCGTCGTCGCTGGCCCAGCGAAAACCATGCAGCTCTCGAGATCGAGCATGGTCTCTGAAGCCCTGGACAGAGAGTCCATGAGGCTCTCCAGGTCAGCTCGTTTGACGACGATGCCGCGGGCACCCCTGAGTTTCGTCAGCGCCGCTATCACCATCCTGGCGGTAAGCTTCATCGTCGCCAGGCAGTCAGCGGTGAGGTCGCCACTGTTCAGCTGCACCACCTTCCTCGCCAAACTGAAGACGACACCTTCTCCCAACGCGTCGAGATCAAGGTGTAATCTTTCACATGCTGTCACACAGAGGGATAGAAGGGCAGCATGCAAGTTGATGTTGTTCTCGGTGGTGGGGGTGATGACTAGGACGCTGCCTTGTGAAACAGCATCCCCGCCGTTGACAGCTTGCCATTCAACGTCCGCGTCTGGTTTGCCATACACGGGCTTTGCCACATCGCCCGCTGACAGTATTTCTCTAAGCACCTGCAACAGTGAATCAATAAGTCTATGTTATACTCGGTAATTATCGCAGAAAAATCTAGCATACCTTTGGTATCACGCAGGTCATGTTCTTCTTGAGTGTACCGAGATATTCTTCATTATCAGTGTAATGAATACATAGATGCTCAAGAATTTGCGCTGCACTTTTCCTCCATGCATCGTGGTTCCCAACCTTTGAAACTATTTTAACGAGACCACCAACAAACTCAGAAGCATCATCATTCTCCCTGGGGAGCATGGTGGCAACGCTTTTGCTGCTGAGAAACAGCACAGCCAGTGCTTTGCCTGCAGCCTTTCTGATGTTGTCGTGGCTGCTGTCATCGTTAACAAAGATGCTCACGAGCCTCTTAGTGAGAAACTCCCTGATTTCAGTTTTCTCTATGCATGCTTGTGTGAGGATCTTCATGGCCTTCATATGTAGCTTTTGGCCTTCACATTCTGCACAGGTAACAATTCTTTCCATGGTGGTGATTGCTTCCTTGTTGTTTGAGATCTGTCGACGCAGCTGAGTCCCAGTCTCTCCCTCGGCAGTTATGAGCCGAAGCATCACCTTCAATGATTCCTCTACTACGCTAGTGGACCATGCACTATGATGGCTACGGTGCACTAGGTCGCAGCTAACGGGTGCCATGATCTTGCAGGCAAGATGTTTGGTGTTGCTTATGATCTTGCAGTTATGCTCACTACCTGCGAGGCTACAAAGGATACGAAGGCCAGTAAGTACCAGACTTTTGTAGCCGTCGAAGGAGTGGGCATTGTTGTTGCTCTCTGTATCCTTGGGTGATGGATGCCAATGGACGTGGCTGTCCAAGTCTAATTCTGATTCTGACTCTGACTCTGATTCTGAATCTGATGGCAGAGAATGAGTGGCTGTGCTGCTGCTGCTGCTGCTTTGTTCCTGATCATCATGACTATTGTTTGTGGTTGATGATGACGATGAAGATGGCTGGAGTCGACGGTATTCTTCAAAGGTATTGAGGAGTGTAGATATGCATTGAATCCCTCGTGGGAATTGCTCCAAACGAATTCCGACAGCAACGTGCTCCACTATCCTTGCAGCGGACTCCCTCATCAATTTTTCATATGATCCTCCCAAATCTAGCATATGAAGCAGTTTCTGGAGAACATGGGTGGAGGATGTGGATCCAATCATCTGCTTTATAAACCAGCATTGCCTTCTAATCTCCTTCTGCAATTTCTGGTGCTTCTTCTCCTTCCCCTCTTCCTTCTTTGGTTGCTTATGCTTCCTCTTCTTCTTTTTCTTCTCCACCTTCTCTTCCTCCTTATTCCTTTTCTTCTCCTCTTTCTCTTTCTTTTTCTTCTCCTCTTTCTCCCTATTTCTTCTCTTCTCATCCTCATTCGTCATTTCCTTTTTATTCAAAAGAGCTCCGGTCTTGTGCTTTTCTTCAAGTAAATTCGGATCTTTAATAATGCTTTCTGAATCATGTCGGGTGAGTAGTCTGTCCAGTATCAGCATCCCGGAACGGCACCTACGAGGTGACCTGGACTCCAAGAGTTGTACAGCATAAGTGATAAGGTTCCTTCCTCTGGCAGAGGATGGACTCTTCAAGCATCCCCTCTTGATCTCTCGCAAGTATCCCAAAACTGCATGGCCACCATCTTTGAAGCCGTATGCTCGGCTGACTTGTTTAACTATCCTCTTCTCCGAAAGCAACAAGACAGAATAGTACAGGAACAAGGCGCCTTGGGCCACACACAAGACATATAAGACATTATGCGCCGGACCCATGTTCGTTTTCTCCTCATCCTTGTCGCCGTACTGGTTGTGTTGCATTAGACCTCGTATCGAGATCACAGTGGTGATGACCATCCCAGACCACAGGAGACACATCAGAGGGCCAATGTACATGTGCAACACTACTTTATGAACCAGCGCTAGAACCGGCCTGATCACTGCAAGTACCACCACAACAACTCGCTTTACAACTGCCTGTTCCCTGTTGTCAGGGTGAGCATTATCCGCCTGCTGGCTGTTGGGCGTTAATATGCTGTTCACTCCCTTCAAGTTCGAGTACAGACCACCAATGTACCTTATCCTTTGATTGAAAGAGACATCGATCCTGTAGTACAATACATTCCAAGTTAGAAATAGCTATCAATTCTGAGAAACGTGATAGAAAGATTCACTTGAAAGATAACTAGTACTAAAAGGAATATGATCACTGAAGTTCCTGACAGGAAACTCTTTATGCTGATTTGTGTTTCCCAATCATCTAACAATATCATCATTTTCATTCTGCATTGTGGTTTATTGCAATGATATTTTCTTGTCAAGCCGCTGTTAACCTCATTTGGTTATGTTTTCTTTAATCTAATCAGTTTGAAAATTAAAAAATATCTGCCACACTTTTTTTGTTTTCTTCCGGCACCCTATCACCACGATCTGACTATATTGGTAGTTTATCTTCGTGCCTGACATTTAATCGCAACATATGACACTGGTGCACTAACATGATCCCACGACCACAGTGGCTAGCAGGGCTTTGAAGGAATAGAGAGAAGTAAGATGGACAGAACCAGGGAGGCCTAGGATAGTTGGGGGCACCAGGTAGGGGAGGAGCAAGAGAAGCATAATTTAATTAAGCAGAAATGTAGAGGGTGAAGACAACTGATTCCCTGAATGGCTGAGCACCAGAAAATGCTTCGTATGTTATGACATGCTAATCTAATCATAACTAAACAGAAATATACCTACCAATAGCTGAAAAAAGTTTCTAGAAAGGATATGCAAAAATGATATAAGCAGTAGTACTGACCAGAGTATCTGTATGAGGGTAATCACCGTGAGAAGCCAGAAATCCAGCTTGTCTACCATAGAGACGAAGCCACCGAGAAGAACCACTGTCGTCCACGTCATTACCAGGAAGCCTAGCCCTCTCACTGCGAACGACAAGTAGGCCATAAACACTGCATAGCCATTGATAACCTTCACTTCCTTCCATTCAGAGTCATATCTCTCGCGACCCATTCTCTTCATACCAACTGAGACAGGGATCGACAGAGCAATCCAGTACTATGTGTGTATACATGTGCTAGGTATTCATTAATTAAGTGCTTAAATCACGTGTGCCCAACTGGGGCAGGTGGCTAAAGTGGACGTTATTAGCTCTTTGAGACTTTGTCTTTGCCGGTTCGTGAAGTTTGTGTGTGAGGGCTATCTGTATAGTTTATGCATAGGCCCAAGGTTAGACTCTTGTTCTATCGTATCAGCATGATACCATGATGAAATTAATCAAAGGTTTTTTACATTTATACAAAAATTTATGTTTATCCATACTTCGTTTAAAAATATTATGTATATCCATGCCAAAAGGCAAGATTAGATCTGACCAATAATTAACACGCGAGAGCGCTGTTTTGTTAATAAATTCCAACAGCTGGTCCAAAAAAACAATCAACAGCTAGCTATGACCAAGCACCTGGTTCTTCTTGTTTCCTTAACATGAAGTATTGTAACATGTACAAACTGATGATCTGACGTCTTCTTTTCCTCCGCACGGAGTATAATAACAAACTGATAACCAAGCCCCAAGGTCTTCTTTTCCTCAGCACAGAGTTCAATATATACAAACCGAAGATCTACCTTCACTCCTCTAACCCACCTTCTTAATTACCAGTATTTTTTAAGAGCTGCTAGTAAGCAAGTAGACTATCATAATTATTCATCAACGAGCAAGCACCACCATCACCATCAAGGAGTATGGAGAAAAACAAGATGTTGACGAATCCCATGTTTGTGCCTCCATCAACGCCGAGAGGGTGCTGGCATATCAGGCAACCATGATGGAGGTTAGTGTATGTCGTCTAAACAGCCTCTCGGAAGAAAATTTGGCAAGAATATGAACATCACCACTAATAAAAGAGGATAGCGCCAAAGTTATAAAGATGAACACATGCACTTCCCTCAAGCCTGCCCATTTGGATAACCCAGTAGCAGGAGTCAGGGCACCATGGATTAAGATTTGTAAGCCAAGAAACAAAAAAGCAGGGGATGCCATTGACGAAAAAGCAGAGGAAAGGTAACAAAGAGACGAAGGCTAAACTAAGGTTAAAAGATGGTGGATTGGGGTGGTAAACAGCGACATGCCTTCATGTGTAGGGCATTCTACCATCGCATGCATCTTGGAGGTTTCACCAGTGCACTGCTACAGAATGGTCTGCCTCTGACAGGCCAAAAAACGCATCACCGACAGTTTTCACCGCACCACCTGTCAAAAGGCTGTAATCGGTAAATTAAGCCACGTTTTCTCTCTCACGCTCTCACCAGAGCATTCGTAAGGATAGCGAGACCCACATTGCGGCGAGATATAGTCTGGGAGCAAAATTACCTAAGCTATGAGAAATGTTCTGATGCACCTAAAATTACTTTGGACTCCATATTCGTTTTGATCGAGTGGTCGACTCTACAAGAGTATATAATTGGTAACATGTAAGGGTATATTGCTACATGTTTCTACCATAATGGGAGCATCTGAGAAAAAAATTCCACAAGACATTGCATATGGATGTACATTTTCGTTCAAACAGAGAAACTATGGGATTGTATTTCAGAATGCGAGATATTTGCTAAATTCCACTGTAGTAGAATTTGGTACAATGAATTTTAAGGTGAGCATTTCCGTGACCAAAGGCTGTACTCAAAGGAACTTTTGGCAGTAATGCCTCCAGCAATTTGATTAAACTGCAAAAAACAAGACAATGGCCGATGGGACGCACAAAAAATTCATCACCTTGTGACTACGCCACAATCGTTGAACCAACTGTCCTGCTCTCGTATGATCTTGGTATGCTCAGATGGACGTACGATGGGGAGAAAATCAGAATTTGAACTTACAAAATTGGCAGACATCGGAATCTGACTCGATTGGCTGGGTTTGGGGTTAGGGGGGCGACGCCCTTGTTTGTGCCTCGATGGTGGCTGCTTCATCGCCGGCCGTCAGGACGTCTGCACCTGGTCGCGAGCCCGCGGACGGCGGAAAGCCGGCGTGGATGGCGAGTGGCGGCCGGTATTCCAGGCCTAGCTCCGGCGATGTGGGACGCCGCTGCTGCTCAGGTGGGTTTCGGACTTTCAGTTCAACGGCAGGGCTCTCGGTCGGAAGTTTGCGTTTGGGCTTTTAGGGGGAGCAGGGCCTGCTTTTCGGGAAGTTGGCCCGGGCATAATTCGAAAGGGCCCATGAGGCATGTGATTAATCAATAATATATCGCGATTCTGTAAAAGAAAACTATTTTTTGTACTGTGAAATTTAAGAAGAAACAAAAAGAAGTTTGATTTCTCTCCAAGAGTCCCAAGTAATACGGATTAAGAGAAAATGCAACAAGGTTGCCGACTCACTTGCTACACATGCTAGAGCATGGGGAGACAGTTTGTACTGTCACAACTTTCCTCAGTTGATTAGAGAACTTGTAATCCTTGATCGTAAAACTCATGTTACCCATTGACGCATTGATTTTTTTTTTTTTGCGAAAAAACGCATTGATTATAAAGGAAAAGAGAAATGAAAAGGTGAAGATAAGCTAGTATGTTTTTCTTTGAAACCAGCCAAAAGTTGCCATTTTCATTATGTAAAACAAAAATAATTTCCTAGTTGATTTTTTCATTGATGAGAAATCCAGCAGGACAAAAAAAATCGGCAAAAAAAAATACTCAAGCATTCATCCAGGTGAAGATACAATACCATGTACATTTAGAATGTTTGATTTTCATCCGAGAAAATTTCACACGAACTTTGAGCGGGGAAATCCTCTAATGGCTTTGTTTACAGTCCTAACGGTTTTTTTTATGAAAGTCCATGAATCTATTCATAATCCTCAACAGTGGTACAAGAAAAATCAAAAGTAAAAAAAATTACAAACGGATCCTTTGGACCATCTAGAGACGACTACAAGCACTCGAACGGGCCGAAGTCGCGTCGCCGTTCTCGCCCATCCCTTAGTGGAGCCGAACAAAGCTTGTAGTAGAGCTCGTTGGTTTGAAGGATCTACAAAAATTCCAAAATAAGAACCGTTCAATGCTTTGGAGATAACTATGAGCTGATTTTTTGATTTTTCCATGAAACTTTGAAAGTGCAAGGAAACAGAAAATTACTGTGAAACTTGTATTTGAAGTGAAGGGAATATGCCTAGAGGCAAATAATAAATGGTTATTATTGTCAATCTCAATACTACGTCTGTTTGGATTATTAATCCTAAGAGCCAAGTTGCTAGGACTAAGACACTTCATAACTCTCTTCATTAATCTATGCATACACCAATAGATTTACATGCATGAGACAGGTAAGAGAAAAAGGTGAACATGCATTGAGAAGAGACTAATAAATAAGATAGCCCTTATAACCTCTAATAAAATAAAAAGCTCTCAGCCCTTATAATTCTAAACAGAGGTAGTAGTTCGTAATAGTTTCATATTGTGCTATAACTGTATCAAGTGGAAAACATTGATACATGTGTGATATGAAACAGAAAGTTCCTAGTAGTCTCCATTCATACTAGTTCATTGGACAACCGATGATCAAGATTTCTTAATCATGTGGCTTCCATGCCAGTTGACAACGAGGTCATATCATTAGTGAATAATATGATGGACATTACCCAAAGATTGCGACACAATCAAGTCATGAGGTTCATCGTTGCAATAGTCAGAAATATAGTCTCCTTCTCCTTAGACCGTGAGATCATATTAATCACTGGCTATCGAGGCTGCCACAACTGCATCAAACGTCATTTCCTTGACCGGGTGATTATAAAGGTTTACGTTGGGTACTCCAGAGGTATAGTTGAGGCCTATGGAGCAAGACCATGATTTATTCACCCAGTGACGGGTAAGATACACGAGGCCGACTTGATGAGATTACATACATAATATTGCAACATGTGACTAGGTCATAGAGATGTAATATCGCGGTAACAAGTAAAATAGTACTTATCGGTAACGAGATTGAATAAGATATATGATACCAAATGATCGGATCTCGGACAAGTCGTATCGAAGAAATAAAGGAAATTGGACTCGACGTTTACGATTTAAACGACATCGTCATCATGTAATGTACAGGGGTTAGCATGGACATCATGATCCCGCTATTGATCATTGATAGAGATCATGTATGTGCCATTCCAGAGCCATAGAGAGATACACTTAAGGGTACGATGATCTAGAGATCATCTGTAAGTTGGAATCATAGTAGAGAAAGAGAAAGTCGGAATTGTTCCGAGGAAAAATCCGAAGTTGTTCAGAAAAAGAAAAAAAGTCTGAAAGATGTTTCGGATAAATAGAAATTTATGATATATATTTATTATATGTTAATTGTGAATTAATATATTCTAAATGAATATTAAAATTAAAATTTATAGCGATTTACTTTATATATCTTTATTGTGTTTTCTTTACTTATTGCATGTTAAGTTATATAATAGTGAGTTGTCTTCTATTATGATTTATGCACTGATGAATGTGATGCTTCTTGTCCGTATTCTTTTATCGACTCTTTACTTCATAAATCTGTGGCCGGAGCGAAGGCCATGCTACTCGCGGCGTGTGTACCGATGAGGACACGGGCTCTGCCGCCGCCCACACACACATCACCATCACATCATGCATGAAGAACGCGAAACAAAGACAACGAAGACGACCACACAGCTTAATCGGAGGTGTCCCGCGGCGTAACCCGTGGGAGTAATTAACCGGATGCCTTCCGAGGCCCGGGGAACCAGGAGATCGCAATCGTCATAGTCAGCCTGGCCGCGCAAGCAGGCCACGGAGCGCATGTATTAGGGATTTTGTACTTTGTTTCTCCAAGAGAGATTAATGAAATGCATCTTTCCTACCTTTCTTTTGTGTACTACGGTACACTGGCACGCCCGCACTTCTTTTTCTTTACCCCGGCGCATGAGAAAAACACGCTACCATCTTCTTCCCCAAAGTAGCTCCTCTACTCCCAAGACGTTTTTCTCGTGTCAAACAAGGAGTTTCATTTATAACTAGTGTAGAGAATTACATATGTTATGTTTATATTGGACTAAAAAATTAGCATCTTTTGTTATTTATTTATTCCATCTTATTGTTATTTTTAGAAGAACACGAGGAACCGTACACGTGCGATGTCTGCGGAGTCCTCCGCATCACCCATTGATAAGTTGACTCCCTTGGATTTGCCAACAACACCACCGATATATGCACAACTATTTTTATTCTAGATCCTGCACCTTGGGAGTACTTTAATTTAATAAGAATTCATGGAAACACACCCAAGAGAAACCAAATTGATCATCCTGATATTCACTATCTATTTTATGTAATTGATAACACCTTGCAGGCATGTGGTGAGTTTACTAGAGTTAATGAGGAGGACATGTTGATCCTCGCAAAGGCTCCTATTATTAATTGTAACTTAATGCCATATTTAGGCGCTCTTCTTGTGTTTTACCTTAACCATCATGATCTCCAATTTCGAGGACCCATATGTGGAGGGGGAGTTGTGATCATTCTTGCACGTGCACTTCACATCAACCTAGGTAACATCCAAACGTTGACAGGAAGTCACCATCTCGGTCTCCCAACTCTAAGAGCATGTGGTATGGTTTCTAAAACTCATTGTAGATACTTCTTTGATATATTGTGTTTTGATGCACAGGTTGGGGCTAATCTACCCCAATAAGAAATACCCATGGGAGGAGGAGAAGATGAAGAAGTAGAACAAGAAGGACCCGAACAAGATGAGCAGCCACCAAACTACTACACAACCTTTGAATACATCTATGCACTCGAAGGAAATATTCAAAACATGAACAACCTCTCCATCAACCTTCGAGATGCTACTGCAAGCCTCACCACCCAGTTTCATGATTGGAACAGCCAATGAAACCTTCAAGCACACTTTGATGAACCTATAGAATAAGAGACTCTTTTCATGATTAGGTTCGATTAAACCTAGATCTTCTAGGGAAAAAAAGCTATTATACTACATCCGTGAATCCGGATCGAAAGACGTAGCAGCCGGGACAAGTATTTCGAGAATAATCCTCGCGGCAACCATGGAAAAAAACTCTAAATCTATTTGGCAAAGTAAGATCTGAAAGACCGTACCGATAGAACTGTAAACTTATAACACTGACATTGACGCTAGGAAGAAAATCTCGTCGTAGAACCAAAATCACTTATTGTATACAGTGTCATTTTTATTGACGTAGAGGCCAACAAAATGACTACCAAAACTCTAATCTAATATCTTAAAACAGTAATTTTACTGAAAACTCCACCCATAAATCAGGTTCCCCACCGCTACTAACGCCGGCTAGGCCGACGGAAGGAGGGGGAACCGATCTATGGAGTATATGAAGGAGAGGCGGCAGCTAGGTCAAAGAGGCGGCGTCGTCTGAGACTCTACGTTTAGCAGAATTAGAATAGGAAATATCTTAATTGCGTGCATTTTTGTGCGACTATCAGTTTTATGTGCTAGGATTCGTTTTTTAGAACTCTCAATTCTGTAGTGCGCTGCTTTGATCTTAATTACGGCGTTGCTGCTTGGCGGCAGGGATTTGCGGTTGTGTTGGATCCACTGGTGGACGGGTGAGTAGGGACTAGTGCTGGGGTTGAAGATGATGGCGACACCCTTTTCGGAGTGTGGCAGCAGGGCTTCATGTGCCCATTCGGACTCGGTCGGGCCAGCGAGGGTCTAGTTTGCCCTTGCTGCTGCATCCGATCAGCTACCGTCGGAAGGCAGTGGAGGCATGTTCCCTCCCGGGTGCGGTTATATTGTCGACCCTCGCCTAAGTTTCTACTTTTTGATTTTACCGGCCTCACAACGTGGGTCATGGTGAGATGGCGGTGGTGATTGCAAGACTGTGGTGGTGTGTGTTGTTGGACGGTGAGCTTGATGGAGCAATATGAAACGTCCGAGAGTATGGTTTTTTGAGGGGTCGTGAGAAATTCTTGTCGTCGCTCCTTTTTTAGAGGTGTTGTTTGGTACGCGACGGTTCGGAACGCTAGGAGAATGATGAAAATATTCCACGGGACACGGTGCGAGCCATTTTCGTTTTCATTGATCCACCGTCGTCGGATTTGTTTCTCTCATTTTTTTTTCTTGGTCCCTTGATTTGTGCTGGTCAGTCCCAGTAGTGGTCTCAGACGAAAGACTTTCTGAGTTGCTCAGCGAGACAGATTACTGCAATCATTTGCTCTCACGGTCTTCGTACGATGGGGAGAAAACTTACAAAATTGTCAGATGTCGGAATCTGAAGCAGGCACGAAAAACAGTCAGGACATACGGTTTGGCGGTCGATGCCCTTGTTCGTGCCTCGATAGTGGCTGCTTCATCGCCGTCAGGACGTCTGCGCGTGGTCGCGAGCCCGCCGGCGTGACGGACGGCGGCCGGCATTCCAGGCCTAGCGGCGGCAATGTCGACGCCGCCGCTGTTCTGGTGGGTTTCGGACTTTCAGTTCAACGGCAGGCTCTCAATTGAAATGGGCTTTTCGGGAGCAGGGCCTGCTTGGGGTAAAATCATTTGCTCTCATGATTCCCAGCCCACGGGTTTCTCTTTTATTCTACAATCGTTCTATGGACTGGCACGTGAGGACGGCAAGTACTACTACTGTATACTACTAGTCATCGTCTATGTAATATCGAGAGGTGCACAGATTACTTATGAGGTGATTTTGACCATGCATGAAAGTATGGAAGTTGCAAAGAAACAGAAATTTACTACTTGAAGGGCATCACAATTCAACTTCATTACAATGTTAATCGTTGTTGAGTGACAGGATTCTTACATCACCTAAATGTATCGTGAGCACCAGTATTCTTACATCCCCAAATCTTAGACCACATGCACCAGGGCTAAAAAGAATCAAGTAAACTTAAGTGCCTTCATTAACCTCGGGATGAGGGTAGTACTTAATTTGGAGAGGGAGGGAGAGTTAAACTTCAAAAGCATCGATCCGGCACTGCCGGTATGGTGACCTAGATGATCAATTAGCACCATGCTGATGAGATGCTTTCATTCCTTTGCAAAACTTTTTTTACTGCAGCTTGACAGCCTTCACGTGGCTTGCACTGAGCGCACCACCACCTGTTCTGCTAAGCATCTACTACAGTAATTGAGTAGTATTAAACCACGGCACCCCCAAATTAAATGGACCTCCCCAGTCCAAACAGTGCCCAAAAATTACACTGCTAAATAAAAGATGTCCGTACGATTTAAGAATCTCCCGCGGTGAAAAAAATCACGAAACGCCAGAGCTACTTGGATCTAAAACATTAGCCACTGTGTTGGGATCTACTAGAACTCTTGTGTGCATTTCCGCGAGCAAACCCTGCAAGCTCTGCCCGGCTCGGCTGTACCCTTTCTTTTACAGTAATTTGATGAGGAGAATTTACAGCTCGATGGGCATCCACATGCGCTTGCGTGATCCAACAAATCCTTGGATTTTTAACACTTTACTCTCACAGTGGAGCATGTCTTCACATCGATCGATTCTACCTCCCCCTTGTTGTTACCCACGACCCATCATGATTCTCTCTCTGTATGTGTGCAATGCACCTTCTTGAGATTTGGAACGTAGATTAGTTACCGACCCTGCTATTCCGAACTATAACTGGGCATTTTTCGGGGGCCAGGCCAAAAAAAACCGACACGGAAAACCCACGCCTGGGCCTGGCCCGATCCGACTGTCAGGCCTAAAATTCCAGCCCAGGCCCAGCCCGAGCTGCACAAATATCACCGGGCTGTCAGGTCGAGCCTTCCTTAAATTCGCATTTTTCTTGGCCCGAGCTTCCATCAGGCCGCAAATCGCGGGCCAAAAAAGCCCGAGTGGTCAGGCCTTTTCAGGCCGGACCGGGTTTTTTATGCCTAGGTATATTCGGAACAAAGACTTGTGGTCATGGTTTGGAGGGACCAGCAAGGTGGAAGTGTGGGGCAGACCCACCTAAACCAACTCAAGTTATGTTCACCCCACCCTACAAAATGGGTTGGATTCGCCAGAATATATATCACTAAATCTCTACTTTCCCAAATTTCATTGTAAGAAACTCCATGTAAATATGCCCCTTAAATCCATCCAGGCTAGGTGCCTTGTCCTGTTCTAGGAACCGGGTTTTTTAACGGATAAGGCCTCAAAAGGTCTGGAAGTTGTATTAAAGCGGTAAACAAGTTACATAGAGGACTTTAGGAATAAAAATTGCAGCAAAGTCCTCAACTTTTGCAAACATGACCTCAAAGAAATAAAAGAAAAAAGCAATCAGATCATATGTCTTCACCGCAGCACTCCGATGACCTCCAGATCCGAGCACTAGCATAGCCGCCAGGGACGACACCCCTTGGGGTGAAGCTAGAGTGAACTCCCAGATCAAGGTAAGAGATGATCCTTCGCACTGGCATTGCAGCCTAGAGGAAGAAGATGCACGGGCACCTGCCGCACCCAAGCTCAGTGTGGCCTTTTTGGCCAAGTATAGCCGCGATAAAAAGATGCCGCTGCTTGGGTTCTCTGACGAGAAACATAGCTTTTGGCATGCTCTACACTGCATGCCCATAGATGCCTAGCCGAACATCAGATCGACGAACCTCTAGGCCCTTATCTTCCTTATGTTCATCACCACGACCACAAAAAGGAGGAAAAGAGCCTCTCCTCCAAGACAGGCAGGCAGAACCACCACCCAAGCATTGCCAGGGATGTCGCACACCTTTGCTTCCTCTTCTCGCCCCTAGGGCTAGCTAGGATACATCGCCTCTCCCCTCGCCTCCATGGCTAACCAGGAGAGGCTTTGCCTCACAATGCCTCAGCACCACCAGGTGATCTGTGACCTTGACCTTATTTGCAGAGACATCGACTCCTCTCTGGCCGCCATGCCCCTGTCCGGAGTTGCAATAGCCACGGGAAGAAGAGCCCTACGCCTTGGATCTGGCCACCAAGATCACAGGACCTGCCCCAAAATACCCCTAAGGGACTACTCCTACACCTAGCTAACCTACAACTATGAACAACACCTCCCCTCCGCCATCCCTCGCTGGCCCCGAGCCTCCCGAAAGCTTATCAAGTACTATAGCAGGGAGAGAGAAGAGGAAGGGAAAGTGTGCAAAGGTGACATCTACTAGGTTGTTAATGTGTCTAGGGACCGGATCACGTGTATGTTTTGCCCTAATTTTGGATGGTCCCTCCGGTTTATTTGTATTCACTAGTATCTTAGAGCAAGAACAATAATATAGTCGGCAGCTTGCTATATAGCTTATAGCCAGCTGACTAGAACTTACTACTCCCTCCATTCACGAATACTTCGTGTTCTGGGTTTAGTCAAAGTCAAACTTGGTAAAGTTTGATCAAATATTTAGAAAAAAATATCAATATTTATAATATAAAACTATATAATATTGGAACCTTCATAAAGTATATTTTTATATTATATGTATTTGCAATGATGGATATTAATATATTTTACAATATTTTTGGTCAAACTTGACAAAGTATGACTTTGACTAAACCCAGAACGCGAAGTAAATAAAAATAGAGGAAGTACCTCTCCTAAGAGCCAAGTTGCTAACATCAAGACACTCGATAACTCTCTAATTAATCTATACATGCACCAATAGTTTTACATGCATGAGAGAAGTGAGAGAAAAAAGAGAACATGCATTAGACAAGAGAGACTAATAAATAAAATAACCTTTATAATCTTAAACAATATAAAAAACTCTGCAGACTATAATCCTAAACTGAGGTAGTATTGTACTTGCTCTTGATGATTTATTTAAAATGGTAGAGCTTCCTCGGTGCCCGAAAGCTATTGAGATGCGGTGTTGTTAACTCGTTCAAACCAATCATAGCGTCTTGAATGCACACGAGCGGAGAAGCATCATGCATGCGTGCATGGGCGGATGGATTGGCGTCACGCCTTGTCTTGTCGATGTCGCAGGGAGGAACATCTGGCCGTCCAATGGGACCCGGTGTCAGGTTTTCTTTGCCCACAGGTCCTTTTAATTCCACAAAACCAGGAACTAGCTAGCATGACCTAAAACCCATCGAGTGATCCCCAACAAACTCTACCTTTTTTGAGCAAATCCTTCTCACATTAACCGAAAGTTGGTCAGCTGACCATACAATATACAACTGTACTATTTTTTCAATGGAAATGACACCAATTTTTAATTAACAAGAATAATCAAGTTGCATATACAGAGCAACAACTTTGAGTGTTACAATGCAATACGTGTTTAAAAATATCCAATGTATTGCTAGAAGTACTAATAATGTGGTGAATAAAGGCATACATGGCATAACTATAGGGTACCACTTCCTATAGTACCTTTTAATGCAAAATAAATTTCCCTTCCATTTGACAATAAACCACTTCAATGCTAACCTATTAAATTATCAATGTATCTATAACCCTTATCAATGCCAATCATCTATTTTAACAGACAAAAATCAATACTCTCGCACTTTCTTCATTTGAAACATATGATACTACTATTATAAATCTAAAAATGTATCCTTTCTGGAGATCTAAGGAAAATTCATGGGTTTCAGATGAACCACGGGCTAGGTTAGCTCTTTCTTTCGAACCACATGAAGAATTTTAACCACGTTGCGAGTGAGCCTTGGTGCCTACCAATTCCTTCTCCTTGACAGAAGGGGACCCATACATTCAAACCATAAAGCACTTTGAGATGCTTTGCTTGGGTGACAATTTTGACTAACACAGCACGCTAACGTGGCTCCAATTTAACTAGCTAGGCTCAAACTCCCAGACTGTTGGTATACTCAAATGGTGTAGGGTTAGACAAAGAGAGCTCGCTAGACACTAGCTAGTGTAAACACTGTCAATGCAGCTAGGATTAGACTGAGTGGGTTAATTAATAGTTAGGGATATATAGGATATTGTCAGCTAACGTGATGGAAAGCTGTAGTTGGATTATATTAACCACCTCTCAAAGGTGAGTCACACACTGACACACTCCCACCCCACATTCATTGTGAACTATAATTTCTGCTATACTTTTGACAACTTTCATTCCTCCGTGCTTGTTTGGCCAAATCTCCCTTTGTTATGCTAAGATTCACCATAAGTACACTTACAACCCACCTTTATTGTGGACTTTCAAATTAAGACGTACGCTCAAGAGAGCGTGTAAAATAAACACATTTTTTTGCATACTCTAAGATGTAATAAGGATTATTACACGTACATAATTCATTTGCATGGGAGCGGATGCCATTATTTAATTGCTATGTCTACGTAGAAATAATAAAGTGATAATTTTTTTCTCTTTTGCAGGTTATCTACCGGTGTACCGGATTGTTTCTATATCGTGTGGAGTTTCATGACTTAGGTGTGTACTCGTATGGAGAACGGTGGAGTTTCATGACTTATAGAGGTGTGTACACGTATGGAGAACAGTGGTTTTTGTTGTTTTCTACCCTTTTTCGGGTAGCTTCCTCCTAAGCCGATTCCTTCCGGGGTTTTGGTCCTGTTGAGGAAGTTGCCCATAAACATTAATTTAAATATTTATTTAATATATATTAATTAATAATTAATATGCATATTATAAATTGCTATTTATCCTAAACACATTTCGGTATTTTCCTTTCTTTCTTTCTACAAACAACTTCGGTTCTCCTTCGGAATGATTCTGGTTTCTCTCTCTTCTGTGATTCCATCTTAAAGGAAGATCTCTAAGCATTGTAGTTCCCTTAAGCGTGTTTTCCTATAGTTTAGGAATGTCACAGACATGATCGAGACGATCTCTGATCAATGATCAATAGCGGGACCGGGATGCCCATAATGACCCCATGCACTCCACGAATCACCTTCGTGTCGAACCTAAACGATATATCCAATTCCCTTTGTTATTCGATACTAGACTTGTCCGAGATCTGATTATTGGTGTCATGATACCTTGTTCAATCTTGTTTTCAACAAGTACTGCTTTACTCGTTCATATGATATTCCATTCTCATGACCTAGTGATACAATGTGCACCATATGGATGTAATTCACCGAGTGGGCCCAGTGTATCTTACCGTCACACAGGAGAACAAATCCCGATCTTGATACATATGCCTCAACATGCCACTTTAGAATACCCAACATGCATCTTTATGGTCACCCAGTTACGTACATGGCGGTTGATGCAGTCAAAACAATCCTCTAGTGACAGTGATTAATATGATCTCACGGTCTAAGGATTATGACACTTTGTTTCTAACAATTGCAACTGTGAACTATGTGACATGATCGTGTTGCAACAATCATCGGTGGGAAATGTCTGTAACATTATCTTTAGATGACATGACTTTATTGTCAGTTGGCTTTAATAGCACCATGATTAGTAAAACTTGATCATCGGCTGCCCAATAAACTAGTTGAATAGAGGCTAGTAGAGACCTGAGTTTGTTCATATACCACACATGTATCTGTGTTTCCTCTTGATATAGTTACAACATGATATAAAATTATTATGAACTAATGAGATATGATAATAAACACCTTTTTTATTTGCCTCTAGGGCATATGTCCTTCACTTACAATGGTCGTCAATTCGCAAGAAGATATCTACTACAAGATGATGGCTATGGTATTAAGGAGATTGGAGATGGAGAGGATGGACTATAGTTTTAAAAGACTAAAACTTACGTTTTCTAAAAAAACCATTTTCAAAAACTAAGCATAGGTCCAGGATTCTTATCCACAGTTTTAGATAGAGCATTGGACAACCACTATATAGTTTGATGAGTACGCTCGTACTCAATATATACTTCTTTAAACCTTGCTTATGTACCACAAAGTTAGAAGATACGGCTACTACAAAAGACACCACCAAAGAAGAGGTTTATTATGATGAACAAGACCTCTTAGGTGGAATTGAGGACATAGACTACGAAATAGGATAGGAGAACGTAGACTTATAGGAATAGCTCAGCACACATAGGATAGTCGGGTTGAGCAACCTAGACCGTACGAAATAAATTTGCAATGCTCCAATGGAGCTTAGCTTAGAAGTGCCATTGTTCATTAAGTTAGTGATTTTAAGTTTCTTAGTAAAAGTGAATCCTCACTGGACCGAGGAGGATCTCGAAGCTTGTATTGCTCTTGTGTTGTGAGTAAGGAATAAAGTATTAGTTGGACCCGCAATGGTTCCGTTGTACCACTCTAAGGGTGTAATATTTACGAAAGGATACTTTCGTAAATGTTATGACCACGACTTGTGCTTTACAATATGTGGTGGAGCACTAGGTCATCATAGTTATTAATAATAAGGTCATAACATTAGAATAATGATGTGGCGAACGTACATCCAAAGTAAAATAATACGACCAAGTCATTTTGTTTAGATTGTTATAACATAATTCATACTAAGTAACCCTAATCCTTAGACCATGAGATCATGTCAATCACTAATACCGGAAGAGTACTTTGATAATATCAAATGTCACACTATAACAGGATGATTATAAAGATGGGTTTGGTACTCCTAAAGTGTTATGTAGAGGCTTATGGATTAAGAGTGGGATTTTTCTATCCAGATGAGACAAAGAGATATTCTCTAGGTCCTCTCAGTGATATCACAGACACCGTTTGCAGATATATGACTAGGTTACAAAGGATGTCATATCATAGTACGAGTAAAGTATACTTGTCGGTAGCAAGATCAAACTAGGTATGGTTGATGCTGATGATCGAATCTCGGACAAGTAATATATCGCGAGACAAAGGGATTTAATTATGATAATTATGGTTTTCACGATCACAAGAGTCATCGTTGAATGTGTGGGAGTTAGTACGCATCTCGAGATCCCACTGCTAACTATTGATTGGAGATGTGTCTCGATCATGTCTACATTATTCGCGAACCATAGGGTGACACTTCAGGTACGCAGATACTAATGGTCATATATATTATATTAGAGAAAGGTTTTGAAAGTGCTGGAATTATTTTGAACAGTGCTAGAATTGTTTCAGGACAAATAGCTGAAATTTGTTTCAAATGTAATATGAGAATAATGCAAGGGGCTTTATGTAAATGTTTGTTAATTAAAATAGCTGACAAATATTAATATAAATAAATAAATTTGTTTTTTTAACAAGAGTTTGCATTTAATTTAATGGAAATTAATGGCATAGTGAGTGGACTTGAAATTCATGTGAGTGGGATGAGTGGAGCCTCCACTCACATGAATGAAGGGAGAGGTGGGGGCACCACCTTGGCTATCGGCCACACCTTGGGGTGCTGCCCTCCCCTATATAAGGAGTGGTGATACTCATCTCCTCTCACACCAATCCTTGTGAATGATCTCTCCTTCCTCCCTCTAGTGGTTCCCATGATCTTCAGATTAGCGAAGATTATGTTCTAGTAGTTTTTATGGTGGATTCGCTGCTCCGCTAGATCAAGGGCACGTAGTTTATTTTTTTAGGCTTTCACCGGGGGGAGAGGATCCCCACCTGAATATATTGCTTCAAAGGAAAGGTTACAAATTACAAAGGGTGAAGTCGTCTCGCCACATGTCGGCACGGAGTTTCTTGGCAAGCCATATGTGTGCCCGAGCACGAATGCTAGTTTGTGGTGCTCTACAACTCTATCTTGACATTGGCAAGTGATCATCTACATCATCCACGAGATTGGATCTCGTAAAACTTTCGATCTTCGAGGGTAAATTTTTCTGCATGTAAATCCACTCATTGCTTTCATCTCTTAGATCTTGGTTCTTTGTTGTTCATATCGTAAGAATTTTTTATTTTCTATATTGTGACCCCTTCACGAGGAGTTGTATGGCCTGTACACTTGCATATGAGGCATTTCACATTGCTTGTATACATGGACTGGTAATGCCCCTTATCCCCATAGCTGAAGCATACAACAACCGCCATGCCCGGAGCCACACCATCTTGTGACCACGACCTAGATCCTAGAGGGTGAGGCTGACTCTTAACAGGATTCGACTACAGATCTGGTCCGTTCCTACAAACCCCACAAGAGACAACAACCCATTGGGCCTGTATCTAGATCTAGATCCACCTAATCTAGGAGGGGGAGGAAATGGCGGTGGGAGAGGGCTTCAGAAATCACGATCATGGGGAGGGGAAGAAGAAGGTCCATGCTAGGTGCTTTCCAATGGGCGCTGGAGGTTGAACTCCAGCTGTCGGTCCTCCTCACGTCATCTCTCTTCTTCATGGTGGGGGTGAACATCGTGGCGGCGCGCCTCCTCCCTCCATTGATCTTCTTCCTCATCACACTATTCTTGTGGCCTCTTCCCACGGTCCATGGAGGAAAGAGGAGTGATGGTCTGGAAGAGGCGACGACTAGACCTGGCTTTGCGAATATCGCACAGGGTTGCTGGGTAACCTAACTGAGTGGTGAGTGCCCCAACTGGCACCCACCACCAAAATATATGGTGACGCAGCCAGCAAGGGAATGGATTGGGTAGTGGGCCACAAAATGTGTGGCTTGGGACACAACAAGGCCAACATTAGGAAGAAAATGGACTAAAGACTGGCCTAGTAGAACAAAAGCCATTAAGTCGCAGAAGGAGAACCCAAAAGAATGCTCCGGTCCAAACTATTTGCTAGGCCTAGGCCCCACCAAAATGGGACTAGCAACCACGTCAGCCTAGGACTGAAGCCTAGGCCCAACGGAATGCAACCCAAGAAGCGAGTGAGCCACAACCTCCACAAGAAACCCTAGCGTGACGGAAAATCATGAACTCCTAGTGATGGAGGCACCGAGATTGGCAGCGACAGAGCACGAGGAGAGGGCTTGGATGACCTCAATGGTGGGGAAGAGCTTCTCGAGGAGATGGAACATACTCGTTGTTGCCAAGGCGCCCACGATCCTCTCCCTACTGGAATTAAAGAAGACGGAGGAACCCTAGGGGGCACGACTACTTGAACTTTGACCTGTCTCCCCCAATCCGCACCAGATTGATGGAGGCGTGGCGACAGAATGAGTACACAGCAGGCTAGACAAAAGAGGACACACATATCCCCGATGCGAATGAACCCGACCACCTGGGGTTAATTTAGATCTCGAAAATGGATGTTCCACTACTACCTGATGCTGGAGAGCAGAGAAGAAGAAACCCTCGAGAGAAGGGAGCATCGGAGGCCTTCCAAAACCCCGGGCCAATGGAGGTATCAGAAGCAGGTGGCTAGATCTAGGAGCACTGATGTGACAGAAGATTGATGGGTTCGTAGCATGGAAAACAAAAAATTTCTACCGCAAGAACGAACAAAACCCAGATCTAATCTAGATAAAAACCAAGATCTAATCTATTAGACAAGTGCAACGAGATAGATCTGTACTAACCCTTGTAGTTTCCAAAGCCTTGTTCGAGATCGGATCTCGTGGTTGATGTAGTCGATCACTTGCCGATCTCAAGATCGAGTAGATGATCCTTCCGGCGCTCAAGGCTCCATGACGGTCACACGTATGTGAGTCGAAGCAGACCTTCCTCTCCCGTTCCAAATGAGCGTGAGGTAGTAGATCTTCTCCACGCAATCCCAGCCTGACGGCGTGGTGGTGGTGGAGTAGAGAATTGAGGGCTTCGCCTAAGCCGGAGCAGATGGAAGGAGGAAGAGAGGCGGCTAAGGTTTGGAGTGGGAAGGGGCCAGAGGGTGGCGCCTCCACCCTCTATATATAGAGGAGGTGCGCCTAGGGTTCCCACCCCTAGGCCCACCCCTTAGGGTCAAGATTAGGAAGCTTGGGGGGAGAGTCCTTCCCCCCAAGTTTCCCCTTTAAACTCCCCTTATCTTATCTTATCTCGGTTTTCAAATAAACTCCAAGATATCTTCTAGAACCTTCCGAAACATTCCGAAACCTTCTAGAATCCCCATACAAACACTCTGAAACATTTCCTAACTAAGAAAATGATCCCCATTATATGAATGTTATTCTCCGGACAATTCCGGATCTCCTCGTGATGTCTCGGATCCAATCCGAGACTCCGAACAACATTCGGTCTCCAACGCACATTCAATATCTACTTAAAACAACTTCGAACCTTAAGTGTGTCACCCTACGGTTCGTGAATATGTAGACATGATGAAGACACCTCTCCGATCAATAACCATCAGCGGAATCTGGAGATCCATAACGGCTCCCACATACTCAACGATGACTTCGTGATCGATAGAACCATTAACATACGAAACCAATTCCCTTTGTCACGCGATACTCTACTTATCCGAGGTTTGATCGTCGGTATCTCCATACCTAGTTCTACCTTGTTACTGATAAGCACTCTTTACTCGTTCCGTGTCATGCCATCCCTTGTGACCTAGTCACATGCTTGCAAGCTAACTAGATGACATTCCACCGAGAGGGCCCAGAGCATATCTATCCGTCATATGGATGGACAAATCCCAATCTTGGTCCATGCGCTTCAACACATACTTTCAGAATACCCAATGACACCTTTATAACCACCCAGTTACGAAGTGGTGTTTGATGTCATCAAAGTACCCATCTGGTGATGGTGATTAACACAACCTCATGGTCGAAGGATTAGGTTACTATGTATTTGAAAGCTTGTAGCAATATGAACTTAATGACTTGATCTTATGCTATGCTTACTATGGGTGTGTGTGTGTCCATTACATCATTCTCCTAATGATATAACCTTGTTATTAATGACATCCAATATCCATGATCAGGAAATCATGATCATCAATTAATCAACAAGCTAGTTTAACAAGAGGCTTACTAGGGACTCTTTTATGTTTACAAAACACACATATATTAGTGTTTTCTTATAATACAATTATAGCATGGGATGCAAACATTCATCATAAACACAAAGATATAATAATAACCACTTTTATTATTGTCTCTTGGGCATATCTCCAACAAAGATCTCCCTTATTGAGAGAATCATCGCCAACTCGCGCCCAGAAGGAGCCCTTCGACGATGATGGAGGGAAGGCACCATGCACCATAGGCTCCTTGCTGGTGGAGGGGGAGGAAGGGGCAGGGTGAAGGTTCGGGGAGGAAGCAACGGCGCCGCCCCCGCGATGGTCTCGGGGCCTCAGGCGGGAGAGCTATGGGCTAACATTCCATCACTCTCGGCCAATCTTATTTTCATCATCATTCAATCCTAACCCTTCATTTCTTCCCACACCAAGAAATATTTCTCTTAACACCATACTCCCTCTGTTTCAAATTACTCTGCCGGCGCGCTTATGTAGGTGGGCTAGTACTCCTTCATTTTTCATTCAAAAAAATCCTGAAAATTTTGAAATAGATAGTATGAAATGTGTACTACCTATACCAAAAATCCTATGAATTTTTTGATAAAAAATGAGAGAATACTAAGCCACCTAGGTAAGCGTGCGCGCGAAGTAATTTAAAACAGAGGGAGTACTAAAGAGTAAACGTGTGCTGGACAGAAACATATTACTGTGTGTAAAAAGGGAGTTTGCATCACTAGTTGGTGCTATGTATTCCACAATTTGTACTTGATTAATTAGCTAACCAGTCTTGTTTAGACTGCGGTGCTGCGTGATCCAATGAGTAACCCACGTCGGCATCCTGAACATCTCCATGCCTGCCACCGCCGTATTTTCTTTTCTAGGCTGGGAATCTACCGTGCCTAGTTGACATGCATGCAGTCATAATTGGCACCATGGTGAAAACATAGAATTGAGAAGGAGTTACAGATCATCTTGCTTTCCATTCTCCTCCTTGGAGAAATGCAATTATATTTCCCGGTGAAATTTTAACCGTTTTTGTGACTTAAGCAAAAAAACTAATATGGACAATAAACGCCTTTTGCATTCCCCAGCTTTCTATTTTGAAAAACAACAATGCTACACTTACGGGCAAATGCTTACGGGATGACGTTCCAATCGTACAGAGGCCGTGGGAAATTTGTTTGGAACTGCCGCATTCCTTTGCTCCAATTAATTCATTCCACCTGCATGTGTAACAAAATTTCGTAAGAGTTTACCCGTAGGTCTAGCATTATTGCTTGAAAAATCTCTCTCCCCTTGAGGTACAAGTGTAAAGCAGTTTTGCATCGAATAAAACTCAGTTGTTTCTATATTATAATTCTTATTCTAGAGTAACTTGACCATATATTAGTCGTGTTTTTTAGTCTGTGATGGTTGGATGAATGAAATGCACCAATTTCACGGGTTCACACACATGTGATAAAACAGAAAAGATTTTCTTAGTTGAGCCGTTCTACATGAAACTCAGCTGATATGCTTAAACCCCAGCTGATATGCTTGACACGGCAGAGCTCAGTACGGTAGGTGCAGGATTAACTATACTACTAGCTGATTTGTGATTATAAATAGTAGTACTAGTACAACCAGTACCATGGTGATTTGTTTTCTCTTCTTCCAATGTAAACCCACACACACAGGCTCTCTCTCTCGACCAATGCAAGATAGATAGAGTAATCTAGAGAGAGACCAGCAAACAAAGTTTGGATGGGGAGAAGCCCGATGCATTGGAGGAAGAACCCTATTTATGGAGCCACAGGACACAAGCAAACACCTTTGAGAGTTTTGAGGAAGAGAGAGAGTGAGAGAGATTCTTAGTGAGAGAAAGAGAGTATAGTGCACTCTTCTCCATTTCCATCCATCTCCATTGAGATCGTCACCCTCCTCCATTGTGTATTGCGCTGCACTGCCCGAGCAAGCCTCAAACACCAGCAACCACCATCACAGTTTTTCATGCTGCTGCCGCCATTGCTGCCAAGCCCAATGCGGCACCACCTCATCTTCCTCCCAATCTTACTCAACCTCCTCCTCCTCCTCCTATTCACCTTCACCTCCACCACCACCGCCGCCTCTTCTTCTCCCAACCCACAGGCCGCCTTCCTCTCCTCATGGCTGGCCGCGTCGCCGTCCCGGCCGCCGGACTGGGCGTCCGGGGCGTCCCCGTGCAAGTGGTCGCACGTCGGCTGCGACGCCGCCGGCGCGTCGGTCACGTCGCTCACTTTCCAGTCCGTCCACCTCGCCGTGCCACTGCCCACCGGCCTCTGCGCCGCGCTGCCGGCGCTCGTCACCCTCGTCCTCTCCGACGTCAATCTCACCGGCGGCGTGCCGGATGGCCTCGCGCTCTGCCGCCGCCTCGCCACGATCGACCTCAGCGGCAACTCCCTCACCGGCCCCGTCCCGCCGTCCCTCGGCAATGCGACGGCGCTCGAGTCGCTCATTCTCAACTCCAACCTGCTCTCCGGGCCCATCCCTGAAGAGCTCGGCGCCCTCGCTCCCTCGCTCAAAAACTTATTCCTCTTCGACAACCGCCTCTCCGGCGAGCTCCCGGCGTCGCTCGGCGGCCTGCGCCTGCTCGAGTCCCTCCGCGCCGGCGGCAACCACGACCTCTCCGGCCCCATCCCGGACTCCTTCTCCAGGCTCTCGAGCCTCGTTGTCCTCGGCCTCGCGGACACCAAGATCTCCGGCCCGCTCCCGCCCTCGCTCGGCGACCTAAAGAGCCTGCAGACGCTCTCCGTGTACACCGCCGCGCTCTCCGGCTCCATCCCGCCCGAGCTGGCCCAGTGCGCCAACCTCACCGAGGTGTACCTCTACGAGAACGCGCTCACCGGCGCGCTCCCGCCGGAGCTCGGGGCGCTCCCGAGGCTGCAGAAGCTGCTGCTGTGGCAGAACGCGCTCACGGGCCCCATCCCGGAGAGCTTCGGCAACCTCACCACGCTCGTGTCGCTCGACCTCTCCATCAACTCCATCTCGGGCGCCATCCCGGCGTCGCTCGGCCGGCTGCCGGCGCTGCAGGACCTCATGCTCAGCGACAACAACCTTACCGGCACCATCCCTGTGCAGCTCGCCAACGCGACCTCGCTCGTGCAGCTGCAGCTCGACACCAATGAGATCTCGGGCCTCATCCCGCCGGAGCTCGGCCGGGGCCTGTCCAGCCTGCAGGTGCTGTTCGCGTGGCAGAACCGCCTCGAGGGCGCCATCCCGGCCACGCTCGCGTCCATGGCCAACCTCCAGTCGCTCGACCTCTCGCACAACCGCCTCACTGGCGTCATACCGCCGGGGCTCTTCACCCTGCGCAACCTCACCAAGCTGCTCCTCTTGTCCAACGACCTCTCCGGCGTCATACCGCCGGAGATCGGGAAGGCGGCCAGCCTCGTGCGGCTCAGACTCGGCGGCAACCGCATTGCCGGGGAGATCCCTGCCGCCGTGGGCGGGATGAAGAGCATCGTCTTCCTCGACCTCGGCAGCAACCGCCTAGCCGGCGCCGTGCCCGCCGAGCTCGGCGGATGCTCGCAGCTCCAGATGCTCGACCTCAGCAACAATACGCTCGCCGGACCCCTGCCAGAGTCGCTCGCCAGCGTGCGCGGACTGCAGGAGATCGACATCTCGCACAACCAGCTCACCGGCACCGTGCCGGACGCCTTCGGGAAGCTGGCGGGGCTGAGCCGTCTCGTCCTCGCCGGCAACGCGCTCTCCGGGACGATACCGGTGGCTCTCGGGCGATGCCACGCGCTGGAGCTCCTCGACCTCAGCGACAACCGTCTCTCCGGGGGCATCCCCGATGAGCTCTGCGGCCTCTCCAGCCTCGACATCGCCCTCAACCTCAGCCGCAACGGCCTCACCGGTACGATTCCGGCGAGGATATCGGAGCTGAGCAAGCTCTCCGTCCTCGACCTCTCCTACAACGCGCTCGCCGGCGGCCTCATGTCGCTCGCCGGGCTGGACAACCTCGTCACGCTCAACGTGTCGCACAACAACCTCTCGGGGTACCTCCCTGACACGAAGCTGTTCCGGCAGCTCTCGCCGTCTAGCCTTGCCGGGAACGGCGGGCTGTGCACCAAAGGCGGTGACGTGTGTTTCATCGGCGCGGACGGGAGGACGAGCGCTGGCGACGACGAGGGGCAGCGCGCGCACCGGCTGAAGCTCGCCATCGCGCTGCTGGTGACTGCGACTGTGGCGATGGTGCTCGGGATGATTGGCATACTGAGAGCACGCGCCATGGGCGTGAAGGGAGGCGGAGGCGGCGGGAGCAGCGACTCGGAGGCCAGCGGAGGCGGGGAGCTGGGGTGGCCGTGGCAGTTCACGCCGTTTCAGAAGGTGAGCTTCTCGGTGGACCAGGTGGTGCGAAGCCTCGTGGACGCCAACATCATCGGCAAGGGCGTGTCCGGCGTGGTGTACCGCGTGAGCCTGGACTCCGGCGAGACCATCGCGGTCAAGAAGCTCTGGCCGGCCACGACCGCCGCCGCCGCGGCCTCCAAGGACGCAGGCCGGGACTCGTTCTCGGCGGAGGTGCGCACGCTGGGGTCCATCCGGCACAAGAACATCGTGCGCTTCCTCGGGTGCTGCTGGAACCGGAGCACCCGTCTGCTCATGTACGATTACATGGCCAACGGCAGCCTCGGCGCCGTGCTCCACGAGCGTGGCGGCGGGGCACAGCTGGAGTGGGACGTCCGGTACCGGATTGTACTGGGCTCGGCGCAGGGCCTAGCATACCTCCACCACGGCTGCTCGCCGCCGATCGTGCACCGCGACATCAAGGCCAACAACATCCTTATCGGACTCGACTTCGAGGCCTACATCGCCGACTTTGGCCTCGCCAAGCTCGTCGATGATGCGGCCGCCGACTTCGGCAGATCATCCAACACCGTCGCTGGCTCCTATGGCTACATCGCCCCAGGTATGTTGTACATTTGACCATTAACAATCTGAAAACTAACCTGCACTATTGCAACATGACCATTCACTATCTGAAACAAGAACATTCATAATCTGAAACATTTTGATCTTGGTATGATATGCTGCAGAGTACGGGTACATGCTGAAGATCACTGCGAAGAGCGACGTGTACAGCTACGGGGTGGTGGTGCTGGAGGTACTGACCGGGAAGCAGCCGATCGACCCGACGATCCCGGACGGGCTGCACGTGGTGGACTGGGTGCGGCGGCACAAGGGCGGCCTTGCCGGCGTGCTGGACCCGGCGCTCCGGGGGCGGTCAGACACGGAGGTGGAGGAGATGCTGCAGGTCATGGGCGTGGCGCTGCTCTGCGTCAGCCCGATGCCCGACGAGCGACCAACGATGAAGGATGTGGCCGCGATGCTCAAGGAGATCCGGTTCGAGCGCGAGGAGTACGCCAAGGTGGACGCTCTCCTACTCAAGGGCGGCAATGGTGGTGGTGGATCGCCGACCAAGGCCAATGGCAACGCCGTGATGCCGACGATGATCACGTCGACGTCGAGCACGCCACCGTGCCGACAGGGCCTGGGTGGCAGCAACAGCAGCAGCTTCTCAGCCGTCTACTCATCATCCAAGGCAAAATCACCATTTGACTGACTGAAAGTCTGAAACAACATATCCGCCTATATGTTCTGCAGTTGTATTTTGGTAGATGCAATCAATCAACTGCGCAATTAGTCCGTGGTGGTGGGTAATGAGCTGTGTACATGGTTTTTAGCTTTTCTTCTTGGAGAGTACTTGATTACTGTAAGTTGAGGACTTAGGATTTATTTACTATTAGAACCTGAAGATCCATGAGGTTAGATACAGCCTTCTCTGTGTTTTTTTTTGAGAGAATAAAGATCCACGAAATGCTAGCACTGCCATGAGCTGTGAAGTTTCTTTCAGTGGTGTTAATTTCAGCATGTAACAGGTAGAATAGATTCCATTCATAGCCAACATCTCCTGTATTTATCTTCCGAAGATGGGTAACCTTTTTTAGGGATTCAGGTACAGATCTGAAACCGAACAGCAAGCCAACCTTCGGCCGAATAACATCTGATAGAAAATTTCCAGCCCAACAACATCTGAGAGAAAACTTTCGGCCTGACAAGCATCCACCAGTTCAAAGCAGATGCAACCCAAACCTAGGAGTAGGAAAGAAGAGGCAACAAATAAAAAATGTTGGAAAAACCAGCTTATCTAGTGCATCTCAATGCCAAACACATAATTCCACTAAAGCTTTCTTTCCATTCTGTAAGGATGCTTTAGAAAGATGTTTGAGGCATTTGTCTGATCGTCTCCCCTCTGAACGAATCATGAGCTGAAATCGCACCCGGGGGGGATGTGTTTTTTTAAACCCTTAGTAACTGTTGGGGAGAAGGGTATTTGATCGTGCCAATGCTGCCATGAAATACATGACCGAAATAATATGCGAGCATTCCATGGAAGCTGTATGTGTTTCGAAGTATGTTTTTTCTGCTGGTGTAAACCCGGCGGAATCCATGTTTTAGCCTATAAATAAAAGTTGTGTGCGTAGGTCCGTTTTTAGATCCAAGCGTATCCAGTTGGGGTGTGCCCTAAAGGACGAAATTGAAGGAGTAGAGGGTGGGAGCAGATTTGTCTCCGTCGCCACATGGCTTTCCCGACCATCATAAGGGAGAGTATTGCAGAAGGACGGGACATCGCCGCTTCCGCCCTCCCACCTTCTTCCAACTGCGGGTGAGGATAGCAAGGTGCCGAAACTCGGATGGTGGTCATGTACCGTACGAATGCACAAATGCACAAATGAATTGAATACTACAAACGCACAAATGAATATTACATGACAAATGACGTAAGTGCAAGAATACAAAATAAGAAATGGAAATCCTAATCTATCTTGATCTTGTAAGAAACTTGATCTTCTTCTCTTGATCATCATCTTCTCATATTCCTATCCTTTTCTTGTTTTCTTCTTCTTATCTTATTTTTGTTCCTTCTTCACCTACATGCAAACATTCAAATGGTTAATAGAGGAATATATCATATCTTAGGCAAGATTAGGAACTTGTAAAACAAGAGAGGGAATACGGATCTTATGGAAAAAGAGAGGCAACATGTTTGACCCAATTATCTTTAGGCAACAACTAGGAACTGCTCGCTAATCTATTCGAAGTTCTATCTTAAAATGAAACCACATTCTAAATTGAATGGTTCTCAATTGGTATTGACTAACCAATAATAACTCATTAAGCCATCAAAAAACCAGAAGAATGATCCTTATTGACATGGAAAGTCAATCAAATTAATATCCAACTAACACAACTATTACATTTATCTTTATTGACATAAATGGTCAATAAGACAATTAAATCATCAATTCCAACTCAAATATGCTTACATATAATTTTATAGTTAAAGGAAAAATGCAAAAAAAATCACTTATCATTTCCAAAGTAAGAAAAAGGACAAAATCAAACCATCATGACTATTTAGGCATATACCAACTACAATGAACTTGTATATAAGACAAACTACAAAGACGATTTCACGCATAACCAAGTATCTTATTAGGACATGCAAGACACTGATGTGACAAGCATAGAGAGTTCCTAAGACACTATAAATAGCAGCGAACCCAAGGGTAGAGCCTCACAATCCCCTCAAGCCACAAACTAGAAACACACACACTAGTATAGTTAGAGAGATATCTGTGAGGAAGATCAAGCAAGTAAGAGGAGGCAAGGAGGAAGAACATCAAGAACAAGAGGAGAAGGCGGCAAGGAACTTCTGCAGATATTCACCAAGCATACTACAAAATGTACAAAGGATTTTAGCTAAAACACTAGGATTAGAAGTAGAGGAGTAGCGGTTAGAGGGAATAATTATTGAGGGGGTGAGGAGAGAGGTTTTGCTAACTATATCAAGTAAATCTGGACAACAACTAAATACTATCCATAAATGCATCTTTAGAATATCTACACATATACTCAACACTAGAAATGATATCCTAGATCATATATTTGATCTAGAAAATATCCTGCACCACTAGATGATCTTGTGATCATCAAGCTCGCTTCAAGAACAGTAAGAACATATCTAAGAACAACAAGAACACACCAGTAATTAAATCATAGCAAGCTCACATGCTAATAACTATCTAGTATCATATCTACATCTCAAGAAATTCACCACTAAGCATCAAGAACTCACTAAACCACAAAGATAACATGTCAAGCAGGAAAGAGTTCATCTAGAGAACTTGTACATATCAATAAATCTATCTTTAATCAACAAGAACACTAAGTAATTGAGCTGGAAGAAAATCATACAACCATGAAAAAATGACAATAAGAATAACACTAATAAACTATATATTTGCATGATGTTGAACAAGAAATTGATCTAACACATATTTAAGATACTATCAATTAGTTCCACCACCTATCTCGTGTGTGAATTCATTACAACACAACATCACACATTATTCGAGTGATATTTGAGTGGATCATATGTATCTTAGGATGGATATGATCATATTACTTGCTACAGAACATGTTCTATTCATAAAAGTTACAAGATCATCTCGGAACTGATTAACCAAGATGGATAAATCAAGAAAGACATTTACTTATTGTGTGCATACACTCCATCACCTCACATACACAAATCTAGAATGAAATCAACATGTGTATATCCCAATTATACCATTATGCACTCGTCTACATCTGTTATAGTATCTATTTACAAACATCATAGTAGTTATCGATTAATCAGGACATAATTGTCCAGCATAAGTAGTAGCAGCAATATGAGACCTAAAATGACCAAGACTAGATCAAATCATGTAGTTTGCAAAGTGATACCTTCGATCCGGATTTACGGATGCATTATAGTAGCTTTTTCCCTAGAAGACTTAGGTTTAATCGAACCTTGGGAAACAATGCTAAATGGAAAATAAATGAGGCATGTCTACAATACTTGTTTCTTCATTTTACCTTACGTTTACCGGACCTTTCTAGTTTACTTTTAATCGTTAGTTGTTGGAATAGGTAGGGATATGCCAGGGTGATTTGCAAATGTATCTATAATTTTTGATGTTCCATGCTTGGTTTATCCACTTTCTTGTGTTTTGTTCCAACTTTGGAGTACTTTTCATATGATTTTTTGGACTAACCTATTAACAAGAGCCATAGTGCCAGCTGCCTGTTTTCTGCTGTTTTTGGTTCCAGGAAAGTCAGAAAATGAATATTCTCGGAATTGGACGGGACAAAAGCCAAAGTGCCTATTTTTCCGGAAGGGATCAAGTGCCAGAATACGAGACGGAGAAGGGCCAGGGGCCGGCCACACCACCTGGCCGCACGGCCAGGCTGGGCCCGCGCCAGGGGGTGGTGTGGTGGCTCCCGGCACCCCCTCGGCCTCTCCTTCCGCATATATATTATCCTCGGGACGAAAACCCTAAGTCCCCGATCAAAAATCCATGAAAGAGTCTGTAGCCGCCGTCATCTCCATCCCTAGATCAGGAGGGATCTGAAGCTCTTCCCGACACCCTGCCAGAGAGGGGAATTCACCCTGGAGGCCTTCTTCATCACCATGCAAGCCTCCGGTGTGATGCGTGAGTAGTTCATCCTTGGACTACGGATCCATGTAGTAGCTAGATGGCTGGTTCTCCTCCTTTATGCTTTCATGTTTAGATCTGAAGGTGGATTATTAGTCATAGATGCAGTTGGATGGCGGTCTATGTATTATGTTGTAATGCCCAATCAAGTCTCAAAGGACTCAAGATGATTAGTATATGCATGTATTGCTTTCTCGATGTTTGTCAATTGCCCCGCTGTAATTTGTTCACCCAGCATGTTATCTATCTTAAGGAGAGCCACCTCTAGTGAACTATGGATCCTGGTCCTTGTCTTTTACATACAATCTACAATCTTTTACTGCCTTGTGTTTACTTTCTGCAAACTTTTACTTCTTTCCATTCAATACGTTTAATCCTTTGTTTTCCGCAAAACACGGTGAGATTGACAACCTCATCGCAAGTTGGGGACAAAGTTCTGTGGTTGTGTTGTGCAGGCCTCCATGTTGTACTGGCGCCGATAGTGCGCCCTGCCAAAGCTCAGCTAGTAACACCTTTTGGGTGTTTCCTTGCTCCTACTGGTTCGATTAAACCTTGGTTTTATAACCGAGGGAAAACTTGTTGTTGTGCTCATCATACCTTCCTCTTGGGGTTCCCAACAAGCTCTACGTCGAACGACGAGCACATCAAGATTTTTTGGCGCCGTTGCCGGGGAATCAAGGACATCTTCACAAGGGGAGTCCCTCATAACCAATCTCTTTACTTTATTGTTTTTGTTTTGCTTAGTTTTCTTTTTGCTTTGTTTGCTTGTTTTGTTATTCAAAAACACAAAAAAAATAGTTTTACAAGTTTGCTATCTTATTTGAAAAACACAAAAAAATTAGTTCCTATCTTAAGTTGCCTTCATGTATAGCCTTGCTCCAATCACTATGTCGCGGGAGGGAATGATTTTCACTTTTAAACAAGGAATCGAGGAAAGTTTTAAGGAAGCTTGGTCTAGAATCTCTGATCTACATGAAAAAACTGAGCCTAAAATGACTTAAAGCTTGTTCCTTAGCAGTTTTTACCTTGGGATTGCTCTTTGCTATAGATATGCTTTAGATGTTGTTGTGGGAGGAGATTTCCTCCAATGTAATGAGGATGATGCTATTAATGCTATAAAGAAATTGATCTTCACTTACAACATGCCTTGCCAAACTGATATTTCTTTCGCAAAAATATTTGCTAGGTTGAACACTCTTAAGACTAGCACTACTAGCTTAAAAGATTGCTATAATACGCTTAGGGAGCATCACAATTATGTTCCAATAAATTCTGAACCATCAAAGTGGCTCCCTACAGTAAAGATTGAGATAAACACTGAAACTTTTCAAGCCTGCTACGATATCATGTCTGAATTTTGTCTTATGCCCAAAGATATTTATGAATCTTTGAATCTTTGGGGGCTTAGTGAAGGAGGAAGAGAAATATCTCTTGCTAATAATGCTACCATATTACCTATTGGAATAGATGAAGGAGTGTTTACAAAGATCCTTAGGAAAATGATTTTTACTGATTATCTTGTTATTGAATGTGCAGGAAAAGGACAAATTACACTTGGAAGGTCCCTATTAGAACTCCTTGGAGCAATAATAGATGTGGGAAAAGGGACCATACACCTTTCTTCTCCAACAAACAATCACATTTTCCCAAAGGTTAAGAATAAAAGTAAGAGAGGTAAGGGCAAAAAAATTGGTTTTAATGCTTCTTCATTTGAGAACACTTGATTCTTTATTTGCTTCTTATGCCTAACTTAAAGACGTTAAAGAAAAGTACTTATTGGGAGATAACCCAAAAGTTTTAGATGAGTCTTGGAAGTTATTACCTCCGTAATAACCGCTCCTTATCCTTTTTATTTGCTTTTTGTGTCAAGAGTAACCTCTAATGAGAGAGAAGTAATGATTGGGAAAGTTGCTGTCCTAAAACAGATTTTTGTGCTTCACCGTAAAAATTCGTGAGAGGGCTCTGTATGTCGGATTGAGCTGTAATTTTTTGTGCTTCTGACCCAGGTTGTTATCTAAATTTCGTTAGTTCAATACTTTTTGATTTGAGCAATAGAAGGTCTTCTAAAAAATTCGTGTTTACCTGCTGGTCTGTTTTGACAGATTTCTGCCATTTTCTGCATTTGCTTCTTGTGGGTTCCTTCTTGAGTTTTTTTGGGGAATTGAGCTTTTTGAAGGAAGTGCTACAGTAACTAGTGTTCTAATGGAAGTTTATTTGGTGTTAAAACTGAATCTTAAGACTTATTTATCTTAAGTGTACTAATATTGCTAATGAGATTGTGTGAAGTTTTGTATGAAGAAAAAATTTCAGGTGTATGGAAGGAATGAGTAATGAGATGAAGGATGGACTAAAGCTCAAGCTTGGAGATGCCACGCATGTCACCCCAAGAAATATCTAAGAAGTACAAGCGTCAAAGCTTGGGGATGCCCAAGGCATCCCCTTCTTTATCAATAAAAATTCCAGGTTCCTTCCAAACGCTTCGTTTTTATTGTTTCATGCACAGTTGTATTTTTCTTGGAGCGTCTTCTTTTTCGTTTTCGTTTTGGTTTTTAGTTTGCTTGGTTTGCTTAGTTTGCTGAATAAATTGGTTGGACCCGTTCTTTCATACTTTGGTTTGCAAATAGTTTGGTTTGGTTTGGTTTGGAAAAGAGTAGGAAAGTTCATACTTATATGGTAAAAAGAGCTCGTTTTTGACTGTGCCCTATGCTTTGTCATGCCATGCTTGATATTGTTTTGGCATTATGCTTAGTATTCAGCATGGCTTGTTATAAACAATTGAGATTGTTTAATGTGCCTTGGATGAATCATGCGTTGTTTTAGCATATTAAAGCATAGTATAGTGGTATTCTCCTTTGATGCTTTATTTGGGTTGACTTGACACATGCTCACACCATGTTATGACTATCCAAAGTCACCATAGCCTTTATGATCCTTTAGTTTTCAACTTGTAGTATTACTTTATGCTTTGATCAATGATGTTTTGTCGCTCTGCATGATTATGGCCATTATTGCTCTCTTAGTTTGTCGCTCCCAGTCTTTTGCTAGCCTCTACAACAAAGTATGAGTTTCACTCATGCATCCAACTCCCTAAACCAAGTTATTCCAAAGAGTCCACCATACCTACCTACTAGCTTATGCTATTCCAAGTATATTCATGCTTTTGTTTACCTTCCACTTATTATGAGAAAATTAGTGATTAAAGCTCTCACAAACTTCATGGCACACTTTACTTTTTTTGCCTCTAATAAACTTGAACCATTGGGTCCTTCTTTGTTGCGTATATGCTTGCGCTTTATAAGTTGAAATTAGCAGAACCATGTACCATGGGGAACGCTTTCAACATTGCACTTGTACTTTGTACCCCGTTGATATCATGTTCTTTTGCTTACGGATCCCGACGATATGAAATAAAAGTGGAACTTGTAAGATCATGGAGTTTGTATGTGTGTTAGAGAAACGCCAGGGCCGCTAGCCTAAGCCATGCCTAATCATGGTGGAAACTTGCAGCATCACCATAATGAGCACTCTATGAAGCATCCTCAATAAAAACCTATGTAAATAGCAAGTAAAAAGATCGCTGAGATGCTCCCGTATCATGTGCAAGGGGTACCCCGTTGGCGGTTCTTAATGATACACATATACTTACAATGACAAGAGCTTACTCATGACTGAAGTTGAGTAGCATGAGGACCGGTCTTCGTAAGTAAGGGGCATGAGATTTCAGTTTATAACTTGTCAAGCATATCCTCTTAGTTGTGTCACTTTAACCTTAATCACCTTCAAGATGCTTATGACAGGGGCAATGAGAGCTGAAAACTACAAGTACCATAATTTTTGGAAGCTTTTTATGAGACTTGAATCCCTACTTTCTTTTACAAAAGGCCTTTCTTCCACCATTATATTGAGTCTCCACCTTCTATCTTTATGCACCTACTTTGAGAGCATAGTGGCCATTCTTAGTTCTATGTGCATTGTCCCAAGACTAGTTGATTGATGCATAACTTGTTATTGCTTGTTTTAAACTATTGTATCTAGTCACTCTTATGAACTTTGAAGGTGTCCTATGCATTTATATTTGCTACTCTATTGAGGGACAAGCTGAATACTATTATGCTATGTTTTCTTTATGTGAAACAAACAAACGTCTTGCAAAGCATTGTTATTCATGAATCTTTTGTTTGTGCCTTTGCATGTTGCATCATAGTTTCTTTGCTTATTGCTAGAACCTTGTCTTTCATGTTATGATTGGAGTACTATGATCCCACCTTTGAATATTTTGCAAATACTTTGATCAAGTCTTTGATGGTGCATGTCACCTCAAAAATTATTCTTTCTTTTTATCACTTACCTACTCGAGGACGAGCAGGAGTTAAGCTTAGGGATGTTGATACATTGCAAATGTATATATAATTTTTGATGTTCCATGCTTGGTTTTATCCACTTTCTTGTGTTTTGTTCCAACTTTGGAGTACTTTTCATATGACTTCTTGGACTAACCTATTAACAAGAGCCACAGTGCCAGTTGCCTATTTTCTGCTGCTTTTGGTTCCAGGAAAGTCAGAAAATGAATATTCTCGGAATTGGACGGGACAAAAGCCAAAGTGCCTATTTTTCTGGAAGGGATCAAGTGCCAGAATACGAGACGGAGAAGGGCCAGGGGCCGGCCACACCACCTGGCCGCACGGCCAGGCTGGGCCCGCGCCAGGGGGTGGTGGCTCCGACCCCCTCGGCCTCTCTTTCCGCCTATAAGATGCCCTCGACGAAAAACCCTAAGTGCCCGATCAAAATCCACGAAGAGTCTCAGAGTCAGCCATCTCCATCCATAGATCGGGAGGGATCTGAAGCTCTTCTCGGCACCCTACCGGAGAGGGGAATTCACCCTAGAGGCCTTCTTCATCACCATGCAAGCCTCCGGTGTGATGCGTGAGTAGTTCATCCTTGGACTACGGATCCATGCAGTAGCTAGATGGCTGGTTCTCCTTCTTTGTGTTTTCATGTCTAGATCTTGTGAGCTCCGTTCATGATCAAGATCATCTATTTGTAATTCTGCATGTTGTGTTTGTGGGGATCCGATGGATATTGAGATGCTATTTCAGATTGATTATTGATTCTATCATGTCTTTGTTATTTGTGATCTTGCATGCTTTCTGTTGTTAGTAGCTATCTTGGCCAAATAGATGCTAGCAACTCCAAGAGTTAGTATTTATGCTCGATAGTGGGTTCATGCCTCTGGTAATCTGGGAAAGTGACAGAAATCTCTAAGGTACTAGATGTGCTGTTGTTACTAGGGAGAAAACAACAATCCTTTGTTCATAGAAAAATCGTATTGTTTACTTTACACGCAGTTTGTAAAGCAATAATCTGTTGCTTGCAACTTAATACTGGAGGGCGTTCGGATGATAACCTGAAGGTGGATTATTAGTCATAGATGCAGTTGGATGGTGGTCTATGTATTATGTTGTAATGCCCAATCAAGTCTCAAAGGAGTCAAGATGATTAGTATATGCATGTATTGCTTTTTCGGTGTTTGTCAATTGTCCCGCTGTAATTTGTTCACCCAGCATGATATCTATCTTAAGGAGAGCCACCTCTAGTGAACTATGGATCCCGGTCATTATCTTTTACATACAATCTACAATCTTTTACTGCCTTGTGTTTACTTTCTGCAAACTTTTACTTTTTTCCATTCAATACGTTTAATCCTTTGTTTTCCGCAAAACACGGTGAGATTGACAACCTCATCGCAAGTTGGGGACAAAGTTCCGTGGTTGTGTTGTATAGGTCTCTACGTTGCTACTGGCACCGATAGTGCGCCTGCCAAAGCTCAGGTAGTAACACCTTTGAGGTGTTTCCTTGCTCCTACTGGTTCGATTAAACCTTGGTTTCATAACCGAGGGAAAACTTGCTGCTGTGCTCATCATACCTTTCTCTTGGGGTTCCCAACAAGCTCTACGTCGAACGACGAGCACATCACATGGTTGAAGATTTACCTATAGCTGCACATCATATGTGATAAAGATAGTAATAAGAATATTTAGATTTAACAAAGATAAAATTTGTGGGTAGCACATCCTAATATGCTAGAGCCTCTACGAGCTACCGGCATAGCTATAGTCTTTTGCCCCCACAGGGGCGCATAAGTGGCGGCACTGGCGACCACCACACCGCTAGACTATCAAGACGATGCCACGAGGCCACCGGAGCACAACACATCACGGAGGGTTAAACCCTAAATGCTAGTGCAGGGGTCAACGCGGCCAGATGAGGGGCGCACGACAACTCGATGCGAACCAATCGATGTAGTGTCGCTTAGTTAGTCGGCAAGCACGACGGCGACGTCTAGAACGGTCGGAGCCAGCCAGGATCGAGGGGCGACGATGGTGCAGTCACGGGACCGCTAGAGAGAAGAGATGAATGGGAGAGGAGAGAACACATGAGGTATGGGGTGTCCCGATGCATGGGCCCAAGGCCCAGTGAGACAGAGTGGGATGAATAGGCCAGGCTGGGCTTGCCCACGGGTCCAGTCCAGTTAAATAAAGAAATACAAAATCTTTAATAAAAGTGCAAATTCAAAATATACCCCTCAAAGTATTTATGCTCTAGAAAAATAAATAAAAATCCTAAAAATACATATGATACCTCTGAATGTTCACAAAACTATAAGCTATCTAATAACATACTAATTTGTCTTTTGAAATGGTAAAACTTAAATTTCATATTTAAAGGCAATAATTTCTTTATGGAATTTTATAAAAATAGTGATAATACATAAAAATCATTTTTAAGATCTTGAATAAGTATACTTTACTAGAAAATACTAAGTATTTTATTTCGAAAGGTTTTAGGATTTTTAAAGTAATAAATCCTTATTTATCTAGTTATTAAAATGAAATACTTGTTTTGCCATATGTTAATTCCTTAAAATTATTTTCTAAGTAAAATAATAATCATATGCCCTTATTAATAATTTCAACCTTAAAAAGAATCTTTTAAATCTAACTATGTGGGTAAAACATTTAAAGAAGGGTTTTAAAATAAAGTATTGCATAACATTATTATGCATAATTCATTATTGCTTATTTAAACATTGTTCTTACCGAACAATTATGGTGTTTCGTAGAAATAAGAGCTCAGGATCAAGTCGAAGCATCCGACTTCACTACCTTGCAATCACAAGGCAAGTTCATCACTTTATCATGTATTTTGCGCTTGTTGTGGTTCGAATCCACCTCAGTACGAACAATGAATGAATGTGGGCGGTCAACTAGGTAAGCCTGTGCCTAGGAATGAAAGGACTAGGGAGGGCGCAGATATATGAATAGGGAACGCCGCACTACTATTTATAGTACCCAAATTGTCAATAGGCTCCCAAGAATGTTGAAAGTTCGTCCGAGAGTAGCTCCACCGATCGAAACACTAAGAGGAGCTCCTATGTCAATCACTTCCATTCCTCTCATCACCTGTCTGTAGCATCATAGTGATGTGTTTTCCAAAGTATTTACAACTTGTTGTGTCATCACCTATGTTTGAAAAGGAGCCCGAAAATAATATTTCACAATAATATGAAGTATTGGATATCATCCTAAGTGGTGGTGTCCTATTATAGCTAGCAATGGAATCTAGGGTTCCATATGCAATAGGGTAAACCAAAGGTATTAATAACGCATGACATCAGTGATTCTAGCGCCGTATAATACATGTTAACCATGAGATCTGGAATGGGACGGTGAAGTCAGCTCGATCTTCTTACTTTCACATGTCAACGGATGCGCATGCCGTGGCTATTATCCTTGGACCATGATTATAATTTTGAGAGAGTAGATGCAACATATGGATGGGATCCCTCAACGTCCTACGGTAGTTCTGGTATCTATAATGGTCTGTGTGTTTCATTGCCGTAATACTTAAGGTGGGCATGGCGTAGACCAAGAGGGCAGGCGGGGTCATGAAAGAGAACAACGATTGGCTTTGATCATCTACTGGGCCCTACATTACGGAATTGTGGACGGAAAAGTACGCTTGGTTGTGCAACAAGGATTTAATCTCTCATGGGCAAAGCAACACACCTCTATAGAATATAAAAATTATGACATATTACTTCCTGTTTGGGGAAGGAGCTACAAACGCAGAAGGAAAGGAACTACATGAAATTTTGGTCAACCTGTGCAGACTGATAGGCATAGTTGATAATAAAAGCAATCTTTCGAAGAAAGATATACGAAAACTGCATAGAACCTAAGTGACATGGGTATACCCTACAGGTACTTGAGTTTGGTATATACGATCCAGATACGGTAGAAGCCCACGACGTTGCCAAGGCCAATGCAGAATTTGGATGACCCACGGACTCTTCGATTGCTTGTGGTGCAAGAAAAAGCTTAAGATAGAAAGTTCAAAGGACGAATCCTAATCTGTAACCGACTCGACCTGCTACTCGAGACCTAGCCTATCTTCTAGTAGAGTAGCATGCGAATAGGTTTAGAGCACCATCGTGAAATCTTCCGAAATCCAGGTTGTTTTGCACCGTTTTTGGATTAATTATATGATTTTTGCCTTTTTATTTTCCGATATCATGACATCATCGTGCATACTATGTTTCCAAAATTATTTTTAATTAATCCATATTTTATTTGCTAAATTATCCCCTTGTTTATTCAAATTAAAACTATATATTTCTGCTATTTTAATTGCGTAAACTATTTATTAATGTTTCTAAAACAAAAGAAAGCAAAAATAAAAAATGTTAAAAGACCTAAACCGGCAAGGCCCAAAAGACCCAGCCGGCTAGACCTAAACCACCCTAGAGCAAAAAAAAACCGTAACCTAGCCGACCGGAGACGCGCGCACGCATACCTGACACGCATACCCATTCCCTTGGCACGGTAGGGACATTTGCAGTAAACCCCCCGCCGCCACCTTCCTCCTCACTCATCTCTAGGTTCTACCCCAATCCCCTCTGCTCCTCTCATCGATTTGGCCTCGCCAGGAGAGCTCGACCCCGACGTTCAGCTCCTCGCTCGCTTCCTCCACACCGCCGGCAACCACCTCCTCTCGCTGCAGCTATCCTCCCCCCGAAGCGCTCCTCATCCTTCTCGGCAAGCTCCGTCGCCGCGCACCTCCTCTGCTGCGCGTCTCCTCCGGCCGCAACCCTACTTCGCTCTCCGCAAGCTCCGCCGCTGCGCACCTCCTCTGTTGCGCGTCTCCGCCGGCCGCGCCTCTACTTCGCTCTCCGCAAGCTCCGCTGCCGCTCACCTCCTCTGCTGCGCGTCTGCGCCGCCCGCCTCTGCTTCGCTCTCCGCAAGCTCCGCCGCCGCGCACTTCCTCTGCTGCGCGTCTCCGCCGGCCGCCTCTACTTCAGCTCGAGCTCCGGCCGCCTTGCTTGTGACCTCCACCGTCGGCCGCTTCTACTTCGTTGCCGGACGCAGCTCGTCACCGAGCCTCTCCGCCCGTCAACCCGGACCTCAGCTCGAGCTCCGGCCGCCTTGCTTGTGACCTCCACCGCCGGCCGCGTCTACTTCTCTGCCGGACGCAGCTCGTCCCCGAGCCTCTCCGCCCGTAGACCCGGACCTCAGCTCGAGCTCCGGCCACCTTGCTTGTGGCCTCCACCGCCGGTGTCGTCTCTCTGCTTCCGTCGCCCGCGCGACCTCCTCTACCTCAGCTCGCCGTCCCGCATGCCTCTGCTGCGCGCAGGCTCCACACCAGCACCTCCCCGTCGACCTCCAAGGCCCAGGCGCCCTCGCGCGGTACCCCAGGGTCCTCTTCCTCGCCACCTGCTTCATTCGCCCACAGCAGCACGCCGGAGCAACCATGGACAGGATGATTGAGTTACCGGACCACCGCCCCATGACCCGGAGCTTCCGGGCCCAGCTCCTGAAGGAGGCGCAGGCCAATGGCGCCGTGACCAAGGTTTTTTCCTCGCTCCGGCACCTGCTTTTTTCCATCAGTTGCTAGATTAGATGATTGATTCGAAATTGGTGTTTCGCAGAATGCGCCCACCGCAGCAGCCCCGAAGCCGGTGGCGAGGAAGCCCGGCCCTCGCCCTGAGCAGGCCGCCGCCATCAACGCCAACAGGAAGAGGGTGGTGAACACGCTCACCTCACTGCTATCTCACCGGTCCAAGGTGAATCCAAACACCTCCTGATTCAACTGGGGGGTTATCATCAATTGTCCCGTAATACATGAGTCATTCAAATGTTGTGACTGAGCTCTAGTACTTGCCTGTTCTTGTCAATGGCAGGAAGCCTGTGGCCTCAATCGCAGGCCGGGGGAGGTCGTGGAAGACATCGACAAGCTCGACGGCGATAATGAGCTGGCCGTTGTCGACTTCATCGACGACATCTACACTTACTACACGAGTGCTCAGGTTACTACTATACAGTCTTCCTTCCTCTTCAAACAGCATGCCTGCTCTGCTCTGTTCTGTTATGTTCTGTTCACCACAGCAACTGTGCTCACCAATACGCGTTGTGTTGTGTTGTGTGCAGCATCAGAGCCGGCCCATCGATTACATGGGGAGCCAGCCCGAGATCAAACCCAAGATGAGGACGATGCTTGTGGACTGGCTCGTGGAAGTGGCACATAAGATTAATCTTATGCCAGAGAGCCTCTACCTCGCAATATACATACTCGACAGGTTCCTGTCCTTGCAGGTGGTGCCTCGACAGGAGCTGCAGCTCGTCGGGATTGCAGCCATGTTCATCGCCTGCAAGTACGAGGAAATCTGGGCGCCAAAGGTATCCTCGTAGCTCATCTGCTAGCTCCTCCCTTCTGTGAACTAGTAATTCTGAATCCATGAGCCCACCTGCGTGTGTGCCTTATGCAGGTGAATGATTTCGTCAAGATCGCAGAATACACGCAGCAGCAGATTCTCGGCATGGAGAAGACCATCCTGGACAGGATGTCATGGAACCTCACCGTTCCCACGCCCTACGTCTTCCTGGTGCGGTTTGCCAAGGCCGCCGGGAGCGACAAGGAGGTAGAAAAAGGACTCAACTTGGTTGCTCTCTGTTGCTGCACATCAGATGGTACTAGTAGAACATTTCCCCTTTTCTTGTGAACGATGTATGCAGCTGGAGCATATGGTGTTCTTCTTCGCCGAGATGGCGCTGATGGAGTATGGGCTGGTCTCGCTGTGCCCGTCGCTGGTGGCAGCCTCTGCGGTGTACGCTGCTCGTTGCACCCTGAACAAGAGTCCCATCTGGACTGAAACACTTAAATACCACACGGGCTTCAACGAGCAACAGCTCATGTAAGTCAGACCTTCACTCCTCAATCCAAGCTACTCTTCTTCAACTTGGTTGAGCTGGAATCATGAAAATTATGTTCGTGCCTGCTTGTTTCAGGGAGCATGCCAAGGTCCTCCTCGCCTCGCATGCCGCCGCTCCTCAGAGCAAGCTGAAGGCTGTGTACAGTAAGTACTCCACCGATCAGTTTGCTTTTGTGGCTTTACAACGTCCGGTGGTTGCTGCTCAATGCCTCGCCTAGGTAGTGTTCCTCTTACTAGATAGGCAATAGCTGTGAATGTATGCCACTAACAGAACACAGTATACTTGATGGAGTAGATGAAGTAAGGACCATACATACAGTTTATTTCAGGAAGGTAGAGTCTATCCACAATTAATTGAGTTGTTGAACTATGAAATGTACTTGATGAAAGATGTGATATCATTGTCCAAGGAACCACCCACCACTTGAGCTGTGTGCCGTGGGAAGCCTCTTTCAGCAGTGATGCTCTCATCCAGGAAATTCTGCTTGATGTTGTACTCAATCGGTGATGAGCCGTCAGATCAGCACTGTAGCACTGTTCACAAAAACAGCCATAAACTGTATGCATATCGGTCATCCGTAGACTTCCTTACCTAGATAAGGATATCACTTCCTGTCATGAAACCCTGACTCTGAAAACCAAATTGCAAGTGTAGATCCTGCAGCTTCTTCACATCTCATGCGTTTGTTCCTTGCGAGATCACTTCGTCTTCATTTTTTCCTGGTGGTAGTCGAAAGTATAGATTACTTACAGCACCTTCCTACTGGACAATGCATTTTCTCACAGCTCGGCTAAATATATCCCCTGTTCCTGTTGGTTCAGGTACTAGTGAATGCACTCTGTTGCTTGCTCAGTTCTTGTTTTTTTTTTTGGGAAAAGATCCGGATCTATTTCATGAGTTCATAAGAAGTACAAAGTATCCTAAACATAATAAAAATTACATCGAGGTCTTTGGACCACCTAACGAATACTACTGCCGCCAGAGCGAGCCGCCGACGCGCTGCTGTCGCCGCTCCATTACCGAGCCGGCATGCCATTGTCGATGACAGTCGGGAAGTCTTCGTGCACGTGCCCCTAAGGACCAGCGCCCCAGAGATGAAGTTGTCGCCATTGAACTCTTGAATTGATCCGAAACTTGTAACACAAAATCTAAAACACACGAGATCGGACGAGATCCGAACACGTAAGATCGGACGAGATCCACCACTCCATGGAAGCATCAGACGAATCCCCACCCTCCTCAACGCCAGCAGCAGGATCGTCGCCGACGAGGTGGAAGAGGAGGCGGGTATACCTTATACTTGTCCCGCACAACGCCGCCATAGTCACCATAACGACGATGCCGGATGACCAAACTCTAACTTTAGGGACCCTTCTACACCGCCGAGCGCAAGCAGAGGAGGCGAGGACCCGTCGATGCTCGGTCGCAGACGACGAGAACGAAGTAGATCGTGGCGGCTGCTAGGGTTTTTACCCTAGCCGCCGCCTCTTTTTCTCGACGGCTGTTCCGTAGTAGAAAACTTGATTACCCGTCTGGCGCTTGCTCAGTTCTTGTTCGTGGCTCTTTGCTCCTTGTCTCACTGATGCTTTATCAAGTGCTTTATTTTATTTTATTTGCAAGACCAATGCCTCTGCATTCAGTTATGCCATTTTAAATTCAGCTGGCAGTGCAAATTGTCGAATTCAGATTATGCAGACTATATATAGTTCACTGTTTGCCAACTAGAATATCACAAGAAAATTCAGTATTGTTTACATTATGGATACAAGATGTAAATAATTCAAATTATGGTCTTCAGGAGTGTACTGATGCATGATATTTTTGAGGTTCTCAACATTTGTTGTCACGTATTTTGTTGTATCGTTGACTGTCACAGCGATCCTTTCTTGTTGCACTGGCACGCGGTGGGAATGTTCTTATCATTCTTTGCTTCTGATCTATCGAGGCATCGTGTTATGGTCCGAGTTATCTGGAAACACTGCCTGAATATATAATGCTTCTGATCTATCGAGGCTCGGAAGCAACTGTTTCTGAAGCATTTGGTGCATGACCTTTAACTCTGCAGTTGGTTGGGTCGGGGAAGTATTTTTAAAAAAATCTGACACACCCTATGACGAAGCAGTCTGCGTAGAGTTGACCATTTGGTCATGGGGAGATGGCTGTGCGGGCTGGGCCGACAGCTTGTGGCACTACCTGGGCCTGGAGGTGCCCAGGTGGGCCGATGGCAGTGCCAAGTGGGCCCCACCTGGTCTAGGCCGACGATAGACATACACTGACGACGCCGACCAAGGTTTTGGTTGCCGAATGGAAAAAAATCTCGTTGTTGATCGAGATTCCCGGTTACCGCGGTAATCGAGAAATCTCGAGTGGTTACCGGACGAATTTGAAATTTAAAATTTGAATTCAAATATTTTTGGAAAGGTATAAAGAGCATGTGAACTACTTTGAAGCACCAAACTAGTATTACCCAAGTGGTACTGGGTCATTGTGGTCCTTCATACAAGGTTCCGGGAGAACCGGATGAGGATGATAACCACTGTGCCAAACCATCCATCTATGTCTACATAAAGATAAACAGTAATTTAACCGATCTCAGCTATTTAAAATTTAAAATTTTCAAAAAAAATCGGGATTTTTAGTCCGGTATTCCTTTTTCCTGAGGGGGGTCGAGATATCCGTAACCAAAACCTTGACGCCGACTGCTTTTTGGTCTATGCCGACGGGTTCAAGCCGTCGGCGTAGTGACCGCTTCCTGTAGTGAGCGAACCATATTCCTGGCGTTAATGACATATGGACTTCTAAAAGAATTTTAACTCTGTGTTTGACGGATCGGTATATGCTGTAGGTAATATTGTATAATTTATTCATGGAGATATCCATGTAAAGACAATAATAATTGACCCCTAAATAGTTGGGGAGATTACACAAATCACAAAGTTTCGTAGAATTCAACACGAGCGGTCCACCGAAATCAAAAAGGAAAAAAAAAATGAAAGTGAGGGGAAATCGATCTGCATATCACTCGCACTAGCCGAAGAGAAGGGAAGGGAAATGGTTCGACGGTCAATCCTGGCCGCTACAGGGGAGGGCAAGACAGGATGATGCCACATACGATGGCACGGCAGGCTTCCGCACAGCTCCTCGCCGCCCTGGCCTTGCACGCGGCGCATTGGGGCGAGGAAGGGTCGCCGGTGGGCAGCAGGCAGTCGCCGGAGCACAGGGCCTGGTCGAGGTCGTCGCAGGGGCTATCGCATGTCTGGTCGCAGGCGCTGCACGCCGTGAACAGGGGAGGGCACTGCAGGGCCGAGCCCGGCCCGGTGAGGCAGTTCTCCAAGTAGCACGAGGCCGCGCACCGCTTCCACACCAGGACGGCGTCGCATGTGTCGCATAACTGAGGAATGGAACGGCACAAGCTCTCGCAATTTTGGGAAGCTGGTGGCCGGCAGTCGTCCACGCACTTCTGGCTGCACTTGCCGCAGTCCTGCGCCGCCGCCGGCTGCCCCATGGTCGTCAGGGCCAGCACCACCACTAGCACCATCACCGGCCAGGCCGAAAACTTGAGCGCCATGTTGTGTTTTAGTGCTCGGTGGAGTAGTCGAGTTGGTCGAGTTAGCTATGTATGTAGCACGTATATATATATACATGAATGTGTATTCCTAGTAAAGTGGAGGTGCATTTCACGTGCCAAATATATACACGTATACGTGAGCGCCACCTACATCTATACGTGAGCACCACTTCACTAGAAAGCAGCAACAGCTAGCAGGGCAGGGTGATAAAAGCAACAGCTTGCAGGGTGTCTGACGTAGACCGGTCCAGCCACAGCTTGCTAAGCTAGGCGATCCATGGAGTTCACCAAGGTGGACCTCCGCGGGGTGAAGCCAGGCGGGGCTGGGTGGCCGGGAGCCCGGGAGGCCGTGACGGCGTCCATGGCGGCGCACGGCTTCGTGGTCGTCGCACACGGCGCGCTCGGCGCGGAGCTCCGGACGGCGCTCTTCAGCCACGCCCTGCCGGACCTGTACGCGCTTCCGGCCGAGACCAAGCGGCGGAACGTGGTGTACACTACGGTCCCGTACCAGGGCTACATCTCCGACGGGGCCGCCCTCGAGAGCCTGCGCGTGTGGGACCCCACCGACGCCGGCCGCGTCCGCGACTACGGCAACCTCCTCTGGCCGCAGCAGCAAGGCGGCAACCCTGCCGCCTTCTGCGACGCCATCGTGTCCGTGTCCAGGAACCTGGTGGAGCTGGAGCAGACAGTGGTGAGGATGATCCTGGAGGGCCTCGGCGCGAGGGAGGAGCGCGTCGACGAGCACCTGGACCTGGAGGCGCTCACCTCCTACGGGCTAAGGCTGTGGCGCTACTGCGTGCCACCCGACCCCGACACTGGCATGTCCTTGCTGGCGCACCGTGACACCTGCGTCACCAGCACCGTCGTGCAGCATGAGGTGGAGGGCCTCGAGGTGCAGGCAGGGGACGGGAGCTGGGTCGCCGTGCCGCCGGAACCGGACACCGCCACCATCATCGCCGGCGATTTCTTAACCGTATGTGTAGTTCTCAACATTCTCTTGTCATTACAGTACTGGTATATTATACGTACGATTATGTCCAACGATGTTTATCTGTTATCTGACCTGCAGGTCCTGACGAATGGAAGGATCCCGTCATGCCTCCACCGTGTTAGGACGCCGAGCAACCGCCAGCGCTACTCGGTGGCACTCCACTGCCGCCGGAAGGACGACACCTTGGTGGCTCCCATGGACGAGCTGATGGTCGACGGGGAGCACCCACTGATGTACAACCCTTGCGTCGCCGGCGAGTATACCACATTTCGTTACTCCGAGGAAGGACGTCAGCACGGCGACCCGCTAAAGGCTTTCTGTGGCGTCCACCATTTATGATTTTCGTGCCGACATTTCCACCAACAAATAAAGCAAACGCCCCCTCGTGATATCGGCTCTACATATATTATTGTCAACCTACCTATTTTGCTTTCTTTCTTTCTTCTATCATGCATTACTTCAGTTCGCTATATCTCTCTACTTCAAGAACACACTTTTATGTATTTCGGTGAATATACGGGTACGGTCTACTTATATGTATTTGGGTGAATATATATATGGATACGGTCTATCTAGGAACACTTTTTCCAAGATACATACAGTAGGAACTAAACTACTGAGGTAAATGATGGGAGAGCCGGTCTATCATAACACTCGTAGGGATGGAAGAGCAAACAAAGTTGAATTGTTTTTTTTTTCTGGTTACATTCAAATTCTTAAAGTCGGCCCCTATTCACATTTAGCAAAAACGCAACTAGTTACCCAATTTAGCCAAACGGGGCTTATTTTTATCCAGTTTTACTGACATGGCACCACAATGCTGCCATATTGAAGCCAACTTAGAGGTGTACACTGCATGACAAAGGGTTATATATACGCCTTCCGGAGAACCGGGCAGTAGCCTATTGGTTGGGTCGCAGTTGGCGCATCCTATATATACGCCTTCCGGACTCTTGCAACACTCAATGGCTGAATTCCACTCGTCATGACACCATCATGAGATCAGCTATGAAGCACCACCCAACTCCTGCTCATTCCCTTAAGATCATTGGTGGACCCAACACCCCTATTGCTCGGGCTTTCGGCCGGACGCGCAAGCTAAATTTATGGCCATTTGCCTAATAATCAGCATCTTAAACATTTAGATTTAGAGTTTGCCTGGGCTTCCAAATTTCCCTAGGTCCGCTGCTGCTTAAGATGACCACTGTGAAGCCTGACCTCCTAAACCTTAAACCTAAATGACCACCCAACCACATTTTTTACGAAATGGAGGTGATACTGCTGGCCTCTGCATCAAAATGGTGTATATTGTCTTCTTTATTTATTATTCAATATAGCCTTATAAAGGAAGTACATAGATCAACCCAAAGCCACCTCAGTAACAACAGTTGTTGCAACACCTACAACCTTGACGAAATAGGTAGCCATGTCAGGGCCATGCACCCTGACCTCACACCTATGCACACCATCCCAAAACCGGAGGCATAACAAAACGCAACGGCAAGTCGAGAGCACAAACCGGTCAAACGGACCACCAACGCACACCATAATTAGTTGCCACCTCGATCTTTTGTCGACCCATCTTCATGATAGTAGGGATCAAGGCATTCACCTTGCGAGGCCTGCCACCGACACCACCACAGCACCAGACGACGCAACCACCCTACACACGTCAATCATCATGCGTCGTCACCGAGACCTCGCTACACCATGCCACCGAGACCCGACGCTGTTGACATGGTGGATGAAACACCACTCCACCTCCCGAGCAAGCCTCTACTCCAAGACGATGCCCCCAGGAGGGAGAACGCCACCATAGCGCCACCATCGTTTGATTCGGGAGTACCAGATCTATAGATCCTCCGGAGCATGCCGGGAGAGGAGATGCTGACTGCAATGATGATGCCTTTAACAAGGTAGCAACGCATAGATGCTGCCATCGTCCACCATGACCAAAGTCAAAGCCCGGTTTCCACTAAAAGCCACACCTCCCAATTTTTCAGCCGATTGGGTCGCCAGCTTGCCGACACCATAGACCGACCCACAAGAGATGGACATGGTAGACAACCACTACTTGCCTGACCTTGCCGCTATATGTTAGGGTAAAGCCTAGCTGTGCACCAACAAAACTGAAGCCCGCTGCCCAGGTGATACATTGCAAATGTATCTATAATTTTTGATGTTCCATGCTTAGTTTTATCCACTTTCTTGTGTTTTGTTCCAACTTTGGAGTACTTTTCATATGATTTCTTGGACTAACCTATTAACAAGAGCCATAGTGCAAGCTGCCTGTTTTCTGCTGTTTTTGGTTCCAGGAAAGTCAGAAAATGAATATTCTCGGAATTGGACGGGACAAAAGCCAAAGTGCCTATTTTTCCAGATGTCATCAAGTGCCAGAATACGAGACGGAGAGGGGCCAGGGGGCCACCACACCACCTGGCCACGCGGCCAGGCCTGGCCCGCACCAGGGGGTGGTGTGGCCGCTCCCGGCACCCCCTCGGCCTCTCCTTCCGCCTATATATTGCCCTCGGGACGAAAACCCTAAGTGCTCGATCAAAAATTTACGAAAGAGTCTATAGCCGCCGTCATCTCCATCCCTAGATTGGAGGGATCTGAAGCTCTTCCCGGCACCCTGCCGGAGAGGAGAATTCACCCTGGAGGCCTTCTTCATCACCATGCAAGTCTCCGGTGTGATGCATGAGTAGTTCATCCTTGGACTACGGATCCATGTAGTAGCTAGATGGCTGGTTCTCCTCCTTTGTGCTTTCATGTCTAGATCTTGTGAGCTCCGTTCATGATCAAGATCATCTATTTGTAATTCTGCATGTTGTGTTTGCAGGGATCCGATGGATATTGAGATGCTATTTCAGATTGATTATTGATTCTATCATATCTTTGTTATTTGTGATCTTGCATGCTTTCCGTTGTTAGTAGCTATCTTGGCCGAGTAGATGCTAGCAACTCCAAGTGTTAGTATTTATGCTCGATAGTGGGTTCATGCCTCCGTAACTGGGAAGTGACAGAAATCTCTAAGGTACTAGATGTGCTGTTGCTACTAGGAGAAAACAACAATCCTTTGTTCATAGAACAATCGTATTGTTTACTTTACGCAGTTAAGAAGCAATAATCTGTTGCTTGCAACTTAATACTGGAGGGGGTTCGGATGATAACCTAAAGGTGGATTATTAGTCATAGATGGAGTTGGATGGAGGTTTATGTATAATGTTGTAATGCCCAATCAAGTCTCAAAGGAGTCAAGATGATTAGTATATGCATGTATTGCTTTTTTCGGTGTTTGTCAATTGCCCCGCTGTAATTTGTTCACCCAGCATGTTATCTATCTTAAGGAGAGCCACCTCTAGTGAACTATGGATCCCGGTCCTTGTCTTTTACATTCAATCTACAATCTTTTACCGCTTTGTGTTTACTCTCTGCAAACTATTACTTCTTTCCATTCGATACGTTTAATCCTTTGTTTTCCGCAAAACACGGTGAGATTGACAACCTCATCGCAAGTTGGGGACAAAGTTCTATGGTTGTGTTGTGCAGGTATCCACGTTGCTACTAGCACCGGTAGTGCACCCTGCCAAATCTCAGCTAGTAACACCTTTGGGGTGTTTCCTTGCTCCTACTGGTTCGATTAAACCTTGGTTTCATAACTGAGGGAAACTTGCTGCTGTGCTCATCATACCTTCCTCTTGGGGTTTCCAACGAGCTCTACATCAACCACGCACCAACACTTTTCTGGGCGCCGTGCACTGAGCCATCACCAGGCCTGTGATGCCACTGAGAGAAACTGCCCCACCGTCGTCATCTGCAGGGCAGGCTTTGCCCGGTGGCATCCTCTAGCGGCGGCAAAGGAGAGGAGGAAAAGGGAGGAGGCGGTGCTAGGTGGTGGTGGAAGCTAGGAATTCCTTGTATCGCCCTGGATGGGGAACGAAGTGGGGGGGGGGGGGGGGCTTCTCTCTGTACACCCAGCCGCATGTCCCACGGGCAATTGTTGTGTAATTCATAGAAAACATGAGGTTCAAGAATAAATGTACCAATTTTATATCATATTAGAACCACCCAATATACATGGTTTTCAATTCTTCTTCGGCACTATAAAAGCACCATAGACACAAATGAGAAAAAGAGCAAACACAACGAATCACAACCTATGTAGTCAGAAGGAATTATGTTATCAATCAAGAGGAATAATCTGGTATCATGGTTACTCAACAATCGTAACATCACATCATGATGGAAGATAGTACAAAATAATTTATTCTTCTTATTGAAATGTTATTTTATTGCTAGTGATCAAGAGAAACATTTACATGAATAATTGTATACTCATATGTGTTGTTGTATGTATGCATAGACAACGTGGTAAATCAACAAAATATGTAGCAGAAAAAGTTGAATTATGTAATTAGGCTTTTTTATTAAAATTTGATGGATGTGACAAACCTTTTTCTTTCTAAAGATGTGCATACCATTACTTTGTAAAAATCCAATTAATACGCACTAAAAGATATGAAATCTTACTTGATATTTTATTTACCTTTATTTTATTCTCTTTTAGTTTTGATCAGTTCAATTAGCAAAGCCACAACTAGTAGATACAAGGATATTTTTAGTAACAACTAACACAAGGCTTGGGTGTGTTATGAAGCGAGACATTGCAATTCTTTCATTCTTTTTTGTCTAACTGAATCTAAATGTATCACGTGTATCATATCCTCAAAATGCAAGTTTGCACAAAATCTTTCTTTCCATCTTTATTCACATTAAAATCCTTGCTTGGAGCATCCTCTTTTCATGATAGAATTTAAATACAATACTGGAAGATGCTTAATATCCACATTATGGTGCACCATGCCTTCGGTACTACATTATGTGATCAATAATCAACATTGTGGTGGACATGTCTTCGGTACTACCATATGCGTATGATAAAGTATTTCATGAATCGAAGATCTGACAGAATCTATATCAGTGGGCTATCAGTATGCATTCTATATTGTATTTGTTTTACAATAAACTCATTTCGTCACAATTTATATTTCATAGACCAAATCAGAATCTCGATTAGGTGGCGCCACATACAAACTGGGACAGAGAGTAGCATGCACACCAACACTTCTTCATCTAAGAGGTCGATGACCTTACAAAGTCTCCATCAATATGCCGACATTTATATACATATTCTAATATATTCTACCTATTTTAAGTATACACTCATTCTGTCAAAATCTAGGTTTCATTGGACAAATATGCTTATCGACTAAGTTGATGCCACATACACTCAGATGATAGAGAGAAATTAGTGTGCACACTGTCATATGAATAGAAAAATTAGATACAACGAAGACCTAATTACCAAGGTTAAGTGCAGAATATTCATAAAGCGCCAGATTATTATGGACATCAATATACATTTTTATATATTGTATTTTTGTAAAATATACTCATTCTTTATCACAATATAGGTTTCATTTGTCAAATATGAATCTCGAGTAGGAGGAAGACACATACACACTGATAGAGAGAGTAGTGCATTATATAGATTTCATTGTTCAAATTAGAATATCGATTAGCTGGTGCCACATACGCTGTGACATAGAGACTAGCGCACGTCGAAGTCCCGACAAAGTCTCCATAAATCGTCCAGCTTCACTATACATATTATAGTATAGTGTACCTGTTTTACAATATATAATCTTTATGTGACAATTTATGTTTCATTGACCAAATATTATCCCCGACTAGGTGGACATGACATACACTCGGACGACTCAAATACAAAGTAGTGCACACACTGTCATATGACCAAAACAATAGATACGACAAAGATCTAACTACCAAAGTAACCGCAATAGGATTCATTAAGCACGACATTATTGTGAGCACAAATATATTATTATACTATATCTGTTTTGCAATATACTCAATTGGTTTCACAATAGAATTCATTCGTAAAATCTGAATCTCGAGTAGAAGGACTACATATACACCCGGACAAAAAGAGTAGTGCATTATATCCTCCAAATGCAAGTTTGCACAAAATCTTTCTTTTCATCTTTATTCACATTAAAATCCTAGCTTGCAACATGCTCCGTGTATAATCCAGTTGAAAGCCAATCCTGACAGGTAATTAATAATCAACATTGTGGTGCACATGTCTTCAGTACTACAATATTAATGTGATGAAAAAAGTTCTGAAATCTGACACTTGTTTATTTCATGGATCGAAGATTAGACAAAATCTCCATTAATGGGCATTAGTATACATTATGTATTGTATTTGTTTTACAATATACTCGTTTTGTGATAATTTAGATTTCATAGACTGAATCAGAATCTTGATTAGCTGGTGCCACATACAACATTGGGACAGAGAGTAGTATGCACACCGACACTTCTTCATTTCAGAGGTAGAGATGACCTGGCAAAGTCTCCATCAATCGGCTAGCATTAGTATACATATTACAGTATATTGTACATGTTTTATAGTATATACACGTGATGTCACAATTTAGATTTCATTGGCCACATATGATTATCGATTAGGTGGATGTCACATACACTCGGACGACAGAGAGACTAGCATGCACACTGTCATATGAATCACAAATTTATATACGACGAAGACCTAACTACCAATGTTAAGTGCAACATATTCATAAAGGTGCCAGATTTATTGTGGACATCGATATACATTCTTGTATATTGTATCTATTTTACAATATACTCATTCTTTATCACAATTTAGGTTTCATTGGCCAAATCTGAATCTCTAGTAGGGGGACAACACATACACCCTAACACGGAGAGAGTAGTGCATTATATACTCCAAATGCAAGTTTGCAAAAAATATTTCTTTCCATCTTTATTCAAATTAAAATCCTAGCTTGGAGTATCCTCCATGTATGATGGAGTTTAAAGCCAATGCTGGCAGATGCGTAATGATCCACATTGTGGGGCACATGCCTTTGGCTAAAATATACGTGTGCTGAAAAACAATTAGAGATGAAACATGACAGTTGGTTTTTTCAAGAGTCGAAGATCTGGCAAAATATCCATCAATATAATGGGCAACAATATACATTCTGTATTGTATCTTTTTTACACTATACTCATTTCGTCACAATATATATAGATTTCATAGTTCAAATTAGAATATCGAATAGGTGGCGCCACAAAAACTGAGACAGAGAAGACCTGGAAAAGTCTCCATCAATCGGCCAGCTTTAATATACATATTATAGTATAGTGCCGTACCTGCTTTACAATATATACTCATTCTGTCACAATTTAGGTTTCATTGGCCAAATATTATTCCAGACTAGGTGGACAGGACATATACTGGGACAACCGAGAGAGAGTAGCCGTGCACACTGTCATATATATGAAAAAAAATAAAAAAAATAGAGATGCCAAAGACCTAACTGCCAAGGTAGTGGTGATTAGATTTATTAAGCACCACATTATATATATTGTGGGCATCAATATACATTGTTATACTATATCTATTTTACAATGTACTCACTCTGTATCACAAATTAGGTTTCATTGGTCAAATTTGAATGTCGCGTGGGAGGACGGCACACATACTCCCGGATGGAGAGAGTAGTGCATTATATCCTCCAATAAATGCAAGTTTGCACAATTTTTTTCCTTTCCAGCTTACATTAGAATCCTACTATAGCTTGGAGCATCCTCTGTGAGTTTAAAAGCCAATGGTGGCAACTTGCGCAACTCATGCAGTATTTCCATGGTAAGTTGGAAAGCAAGAAAATAAGAGAAAAGAAGAGGCAGGTTGGCCGCCATGGCAGCTGCTGCGTTCTACGTGCTGCTGCTCCTGCTTCCTCTTCTGGCCATCCTTTTCCGGCGCTGGCGCCGGACAATGGTGGACACATCATCAAACCGGCGGCTGCCTCCGTCTCCATGGGCACTGCCGGTGATCGGCCACCTGCACCATCTCGCGGGGGATCTTCCTTACCGCGCCATGCGGGACCTCGCGCAGCGCCACGGCCCGCTCATCCTGCTCCGCCTCGGCGGGATCTCCGTGGTGGTGGCCTCGTCGCCGGCCGCGGCGCGCGAGGTGATGAAGACGCACGACCTCGAGCTTGCCACGCGGCCGGTGACCCGCATGATCCGCATGGCCATCCCGGAGGGCGCCGAGGGCGTCGTCTTCGCGCCGTACGGCGACATGTGGAGGATGATGCGCAAGATCTGCAACGTGGAGCTGCTCAGCGCTCCTCGCGTCCAGACCTTTGGCCACCTGCGTGACGACGAGGCGGGTATACTGCTCCGGGCGGTGGCGGGCGCTGCGTCGGCGCGGGCGGCGGTGAACCTGAGCAAGCTCGTGGCGGCGTACGCCGCAGACTTCTCGGCGCGCGCCATCATCGGCAGCCGGTTCAAGGAGCGGGACGCGTTCCTGGCGAATCTGGCGCGAGGGATCAAGCTGTTCGCCGAGATCGGCTTGCCGGACCTGTTTCCCCGGTCGCGGCTGGCCATGGCCGTCAGCCGGCTCCCGGGCCGGATGATGCAGCACCACCGTGACGCGGAGGCCTTCATGAACGCCATCATCGAGGAGCACCGGCTGGAGAACGAGGCATCAGTTGCTTCTTCGGGGCGTGACAAGGAGGAGGAGGACATGCTGGACGTGCTGCTGAGGCTGCAGAGGGAGGGTGGCCCTCTCTCCACTCACCGCATCAAGACAATCATGGGCGTAAGCATCACACCATGCATATTCAAAGATTATTAATCCCTTGGTCAAAGATCGACTTTTGTGATCGAAAATCGTAATCCTTTGATCCAATAATTATTATTAAACTACTAACATGTAAATAGATTTTGTGATAGAGAATCGTATCCACAAGTCAGTATTACTTTGGAAGTAACAAATATTTCAAGTTTCTGTCACCTAGAACACCTAATACTTCAAACTTATAGAACTGAAAACACTGTCATGAACGGGCATCAGCCAATCTTGGCCGTTCCTGTGTTTTCAGTTTCGCAAGTTTAGAGGAGAGGGGGAACACCGAAGCAAAATCCATTTCAAAAACTAATACATCATCAAATGCATGCAGGACATGTTTGCGGGAGGAAGCGATACTGCTTCAACCATGCTCCAATGGATCATGGCAGAGCTCATCAACAACCCTAGGCTGATGCACAAGGCCCAGGAAGAGGTGAGGCGAGAGTTCGCCGGTCACCCCAAGGTGACAGAGGAAGGAGTCAAGAACCTTGACTACATGCACCTGGTCATCAAGGAGGCGCTCCGGCTTCACCCTCCATTGCCGCTACTCCTGCCGCGAGAGTGCCAGAGCGATAACTGTCGGATCTTAGGCTACGACGTGCCCAAGGGCACGATGTTGCTCGTGAATTCATGGGCCATCAACCGGGACCCCCGCCACTGGGGCGACAAGGCCGATGAATTCATTCCGGAGAGGTTTGAGAATATCAACGTCGACTTCAAAGGCACCAACTTTGAGTACACACCATTTGGGGCAGGGCGAAGGATGTGTCCCGGGATGGTGTTTGGTCTAGTGAACATAGAGCTCGCGCTAGCCGGGATGCTCTACCATTTCCATTGGGAGCTTCCACCTGGCATGAATGCCGGTAAGTTGGACATGGCAGAGGAAATGGGCGTCACCGTAAGCCGTCATCAAGACCTTTTCCTTATTCCCACCGTACGGGTTCACCTCCCAGTAGACTACTCGTAAAGCAGCAACAAATATTACTCATCAACCCCGACTGGGTTATGAGATCTACACAAGATATATTTATAACCGTGCTGATTTTTTTTATTTTATGTCAAAGGAGCGCTATCAGTTCAGGAAGTGATCGCTGCTTTTCCATTACATTTTTTACTACATATGCTTCACGAGCCAGCGAGCTCGATTAATGTAAATGTATTCATCTGGACCTTTTATTGTTCTCCTAAGTAAACCGTTTCCTATCATTAGAACTAGCACGGTGGCCTGCCCAACATTTCCATATTATCTTTTTTTTTGTTACAATCTTAATAGGAAGGACATGAAATAAATTCCGTGAACTCCATCTATAAAAAGCATCAAAATGAAAGTCTAACTGGTAACAGGAATTTATTTGATAAAACTATTTATAAGTAGGATTTTGAAATAGATAATATGTAGAATAAAAACTGTTTATATTAAAATGTCATACATATAAGTTCAGAAAACATATCCCGTGACTAACCTGACATGTCATTATTTTTCTTTTCTCACAGCAGATCTACTGGCACGATCTAAAAGAGTAACTCTAGTAGATACCGCGAAACAGTTATGCGGTTTACCGCATCTATGTTTTGCGATATGAAGAACGCCAGGGCAGAACAGATCCCGCATATGCCCCGACGTGCCATCAACACACTGTAAAAGCATCAAAATGACTAGCATCATATGAAATCAGTTGAAGAGTTCGAATAACTCAAATATTAGATTCAAAAACTACATTTATATCCGAAGACTAGACTCGAATTACTAGGGTAATCTCGAACTTGACTAGATTTCGATTAATACTACTGAAACAAATCCGCGTATTCTTCAACAATCCGGGCTATTTTCCTCCTCTTGGCAGATGCTAGTATGTCAGCCTTCGCAATTTCGAAGCACTCTCTCTCTCGTTAGATTGTCCATTCTGCTAGTATAAGTGGTCAAAATCCGCATCTCTACTCTGGTAGACAAGTCTTCGCGGATAGACGACTGAATAATAATATTACTAGTAGTCATGCGTGACTTGCCAATGCCCGTCACAATGTGACTAATTCTACGACGTAATATAACCTCATAAGTAGTTGTTTCTCTTATGTGATCATCATCCAGCTAGAGTCTAGTGGAAGATCAAAAGTGAACGACTCTTTTTCTTATGGCTCTCTCGATCGATCTGCTAGTCTTTTGTCTGTGTACAGGCGGAAAATGTCTTTGGAACATATGGCACTGGTGCTCCCGTTTTAAAAATAATCAAAATTTGTACTTTAAGGTCTCTACAAATTCTGAAAATAAATATATAACTAGATACATACATCCAGAATGTATGCCAACAATTTCGTTTAAAATATGTTGTATTTTAGGCTACACAAAAACGACAAATTTCTGACGTATTTCTAGTCTTATTCACAGTCAGAAATTTGTTTTTTTTTCTGTAGACTAAAATAAAACTATTTTTTGCTGAAATTTTGCACAAATATATGGAACATATACATTTATCCCCGAGATTTTTTTAATTTTCTGAAACTGAAAATTACTATTTTTGATTTTTTTAAAGAAGTACATGCCACTATGAGAAGAATTGGCTGGCCAAATCTTCACACATGTACATGCCACTACGATATGAATTGGCTGGCCTCGAGACATGGGTGGGTCATCCAAAACTCCAACGTGATAAGCACGAGGTCATGGACGATCCTCCAAATCAATTAGTGACTGTTTAGCTGTAGAAAGCACATATTTAATTTAGCTTAGTCCATCGATATTGTAAGATCGCATTATGGCGGATCAGCATGCAGTCCCTGTACCCGGTGGTCTTCACTTTCACGAAGTGGTGCGCCTCCTAGGAGATAGGAGTGCCGGCGACAGCCTCAAGGATGGGCCATGCAACCTCTGAACCATTTGGCAGCTGGAGCGTGAGGCCCATGGTGAAAATATCGTGGCGAGGAAAGGCAACATGTGACGATGTGGGGCCAATGAGATCGACAACAGTGGCGGCACATGGGCAGCAACCCTAAGTTGAAGTTTCCTTCCCGCATATTGTTGTGCGAGGATGCGGGGGAAATATCTAGCCCCGCGAACCGCTTTACGCGGGTTTTGGAGTTGATTTTGCAGTTCCTGCAATACAATTACGGGTTGGTCGATTATGTGTTATCTATGCTGGCCGTTTTTGTCGGTCGAAAACCACTGCGGGACGGTACGTTTTGTGGTATCTGCTAGAGTTCCTCTAAGGCATGCAAGTCTTCAGGGATAGACGATCGAAATAATATAACTAGTAGGCACGCGTGACATGCCAATGCCCCATCACAATGTGAATATTAATATTTTCCACGATATAATATAACCTCACAAGTTGTTGTTTCTCTTATGTGACCAGCATCCAGCTAGAGTCTAGTGGAACATCAAATGTTCAATCTTATGGCTTTCTCGATCTGCTAGTTTTTAGTTTGTATACAGGCCACTATGATAAGGAATTGGCTGGCCTATAGACGGGAGTGGGTCATCCAAAACTCCAAAGTGATCCTCCAAATCAATTAGTGATTGTTTAGCTGTAGAATCATATATTTAATCTACCTTAGTCCATCGATATTGTAAGATCGCATTATGACGGATGAGCACGGATAGACATGCCAAGGTGGTTATTTTCACCCAAATTAAACCTAACAAATAAGTAAAAATAAAAATTGAAGCCAAATTTGATTCATGTTTGAATTAGTTCATATTAAAGCTTGAACTTCATGACACTCAAATTAACTTGTTTAGTTCATACAATAGTCAAGTTTTCTCTCATGGTTATAGAACCCAATAGGTTTTTCAATACTCAGTAAGTATAATAGGGATGATGGGAGCAAAGACGTGCTTGTGGTGCTCTTGTGGTGGTCTCGAAGCCAAATACTTCGAAAAGAGGACCAAACATGCAAAATTTAATTATGTCCGCCACTCGAATAACTATGGATGATGTAGAAGAATCATGTATCTTTGAAGGTTATAGGGGAAATATGTTAGTGAATATAAAGATAGGGAATTCATGTTATTACATAAGAATGTGAGATCGTCCATTTTAGATCATAAAAAGGCACCGGCAACATATCTTCACTTACAAGAGACTTGTGGTCTTGTGGAATAAGTTTAATCACAGTAGTTCTTCTCAGCACAACTGCCACGATACAGAATAGTGGATCTGTTATGTGTAGTTGACCTCTAATCGTGCGTGCAACATGGGAAGAAAGATTAATCTATTTCTAGTTGTGATGAGCATTGATGCAGCTAGACCTAACTAACTAGACACGCGTAGTTTATTATATTAACATGCGCGTTCATATACACCTCACTACGCGTTCTATGCTCTAGGCTGATTTAGTTCTTAATAAGACCACTCCATGGGCTCTACGTAGCCACAACTTTATATATATACGAGCTAGGTCTCCTGAGTTCGATGAACCCTTCTGCCATTGCAATCCTCATCGTCGCAGACCAGTTCTTGTAGGGCTTGTTCTGCCTTAGTGTTGAGTCAATCTCGCACAGCAGTGGAGTTGATCTTCTATATATGCGGTATGATTTCTATATTCTGTTTTTATCTAGAGGCCTCTGTATTTCGAAAAATAAATTAGCTACACATATAGAAATGTACCTTAGACGAGTGTCTTCTATACTTTGGATTCACATAAACTAGCCTTTGATTTCCATTTCATTTCCATGAATCATTCTCTGACTCTGATAAACTAGTCATATGCAACTTAGCATCTTATCTTCACCTTATACATGCAGTAACAATACGGGTTGTTTGCTACATTGGACAAACTACAACAGCATGGAGTTAACAAGTAGTGCTGGTTGGTTTGCCGTAGTAGCTCTTTTGTCCCTCGGTGCCCTGGTCAGCAAGACTGCGGCGCGAAGAGTTACCTCTGATACAAGACGTCTTCCACCTATTGTTAATGTCATTGCTCTGCTAGGGCTTGTACAAATTTTTATTTTGAAGGGTCGACAAGCTACATTGGAATATCTCTATGCCAAGTTTGGTAGTGTATTCACTGTAAGTCTATTTGGACTAAAGGTAACCTTCTTGATCGGACCAGAGGTCGTAGCTCATTTGTTTCAAGGGTCGGACTCGGAGGTTAGCTATGGTAATATCTATGAGTTCACGGTGCCAATGTTTGGCCAAGCAGTTGGCTATGGTGTAGATATCGCCACTCAGAATGAGCAGATGCGGTTCTCTAGTGATTCAATGGCTCCACTGAATTTGAGGAGGAAAGTTGAACCAATGCTTCAAGAAGTCAAGGTACGTAACCAAGTGATTAGGCATATATTATTGATTCCTTGTATATTTTCTTTTCTTATTGGGCAACCATTGGACACATAGTTACTTCTATTTGAAGTAACATATTTTGCAAAAATTATGACAAAAAATAGCACACTATAGACGGCACCAAGAACAAGTATTAATGGATTCAGGGGGTACTATATTATTAGCCACATAAAATAGAGCATATGAAAATATGTCTATTGTTCTAGCAAGTGAGAACACGTACGCTAAATAGCATCCATATGGAAGTGCTTATCTTAGAGCATCTCTTCGAAAGACTTAATATATTTGGGATATATATACCAAGTCAAATAGGAAGAGGACACTTAGAAATGAGATCACCTCGTAATAATGGGCGACTGTTTTGGTTTTAGTTGGAGACAATGGCATATATGCTTTGTGATTAACACACTTACATGTTAACGTTAATTAGGTTGTGGATATAATTTATGGAAGAAAATACCATGTTTTATCGGCCATTTATTTTCAATGGGGGCTCTAGGGTAGTGCAAAGTAGGGTGAACGCTAATCTATACACCGCCTGGGTTCCTTCCGTTAAACCATAGGATATTTTCAATTGTTAAGTGATTAAAATTATTGACAATTATGTTGTTACTCACAGATTGTGTTTTGTTCATTTTGTAATAATATTATGTTCCAAACTCATGTTTTGTTCATGTATTTATATTTGTTAGGATTACTTTGCAAAATGGGGACAAGAGGGCATAGTTGATTTGAAACATGAACTCAAGCACTTGCTCATGCTGATCTCAAGCCGTGTCCTGCTCGGAAAGGAGGTTCGCGAGGAATTTTTCACGGAATTCTGCCAACTATTTTGTGATATACAAGGAAGTGCAAACATGATAAACTTACTATTTCCATATGTCCCAATTCCAACAAACCGCCAGCGCGACAAAGCACGCATCAAGCTCACAGATATACTCACTAAAATTGTGAGGTCACGTAAGATGTCTGACCAAGTGGAGGATTGTGATATGCTACAGAAATATACTGATTCCAGGTACAGAGATGGTCGCTCTACCACCGAAGAAGAAGTCGCGGGCCTTTGCCTTGCTGTTTTCTTTGCTGCAAATCATACTTGCTCTCATGCTATTGCCTGGACCGCAGCTTACCTACTCAGCCATGAAGAATGTTTAACAGCTGCCATTGAGGAGCAAAATAATATCACTAGGAAAAACAAGGACCACATAGACTATAACATATTGTCAGATATGCATTACCTCCATAGGTGTATCAAAGAGGCACTACGGATGCACCCTCCAGTACCAATATTTTTGCGCAAGGCACACAAGTCCTTCACCGTGCGGACGAAGCAAGGTGACGAATATGACATCCCAAAAGATCACATCCTCGCAAGCTCTACAATACTCAACCATAATATGTCTTACATTTATAAGAATCCTCAGGAGTATGATCCGGACCGGTTTAGCCCGGAACGGAAGGAGGACAAGTGTGGCAAGTTTTCATACACATCATTTGGTGCGGGAAGGCATGCTTGCTTTGGTGAGGCCTATGCTTATATGAAGTTTAAGATGATATGGAGCTACATGTTAAGAAACTTTGAGGTAGAACTGCTATCTCCGTTCCCCGTAGAAGACTCTCGGAAGTTTGTACCAGAGCCTCAAGGGAAAATTATGGTTAGTTATAAGAGGCTTCCTAAAACCTAGTTTGTTGGGTAAAATGTACTTAAACTCTGAAACTTTATGTCTGGTTGTGTGTTCATGTGTCTGTATACATGTTTTGACCATGTTGTCCATCCATAACATCCATATAGTTGTGTATGTATGTCCAATTAAGTATGGTTTTAATAAAATGCCTTTATTGTTATAAATAGAATTTTTTAGAAAGGTATAAAGGTTATTATGCCTGCCAGCATCTTCGTGCCATTACCAAAAAAATGGTTGCCACGGACGGCAAGTCATAGCATTGTATAAACACGCCGATGAAAAAATTTCCTACCTGAGATAGTTCTTACCAAAAATAGCACACATATCACTGATTTTTCCAAAAAGGGGAAATATCCTAGCCTCTCCATCGTTGGATGCATACTGCCTCTTTAGTGCAGCAATTACTTTAGTTTATTATGGTAGTGCTTTTGTGCAACCTCAGCTTCCCGGCTTCACCTACATGGACTAAATTAGCTTGAAAAATACATGGTTCGTGGTGGAGCGAATTGCATGCACAAGGTATTCAAATAAAAAGTGTGCCAATTTGATTAGGTGCCGATAAAGAAGATAACTTCGCTATTTGAGGTTGTCTCTCTCAGTGCACTGCCTTAGCTGTATTGACTTCCAATATCACATCAACGAGATGGTCGGAAAGCTCATTGTTGGCTAGAGCAAGTTTGACATGACATCAGGTATACATACTCGTCAAATTGTCATCATTTCTCATGGCTTCTACCCCATCACCCAATTGATGTTCTCGAGGGGTTTGATGCATTCAATTAAAAAGTTTGGATCTTGTTTGTCGGCCTGAGGGCTTGGTAAAATATTCTATTTTGGCTGAGTTGGAGGAGATAGAATAGGAGAGAGAAGAAGAGCTGGCTATAAGTTAAGAGCCGGTTACAACACGTGCTTCCAAAGGCGGACCTAGGAAAATTTCTAAGCATGGGCAAGCTGAGTATCTCCAATAGGTGCTGTAAAAAGGCGCGTTTAGCGCACACATATTTTTTTTTACAAAAGTGTGTAAAACCGAAGATCAAACAAACCAAATAAATAGACTAGAAATAAATATATTACATAGTTCATACAATAGACGAAAAAATAGACTAAGACTCGACATCGTGTCGTCGTCGGTTGAGCTCTGGACGGAGGTAGAGGAGAAGAGGTCGAGCCAACGCTCGTCGAGGGACCAACTTCCTGCGCGAAAATGAACTCCCGATGCGCTACCTTGTTGTCCCGGCCTTCCTCACTGCCCGAGCCGTCTTCCTCATCGCATAGAAGTCAACCACAACGTCGACGTCCTCCAGGAAGTGGCTCACCTACGCCGCCCTAGTGCGCTCTTCTTCCTCGGTGTGGTAGAGGCACCGCAGCCGCGTGCGGTGGCGCCGCTTCTCTTCATCCGTGATGAGGCGCGACGGCGGCGCCAGCACCTCCGCCTGCTTGCGAGTGTTGATGTGGTGGAAGTGGGCGGCCGAGACGCCACGACGTTGCACCGTACGATGTCTTGCTACAATAGCAAACAGTATTTCCGCGTCATGGAAGTTTTGTGGTTTTGCTACAATAGTAAACAGTATTTTCTATGAGTCGCCCGGTCAAAAGGGATGGTGCGTCCGCCCACGCGTGCTCCTAGGCACTTTGTAGAAATGATACGTGCACCATGTATTAATAAATAGTACATATTTGTAGTTAAATATTATACTTGTTGACTATAGTGATTGTTATAGATAACATGACAGTGGTTTATAACCTACTCTGGACTATACTATTAAACTTGCTCTAATGCATACTACATGAGTCTTTATCTGGTGATATTATACGGATAGGGTAAATGTGTGTACAACAGTGCAAGAAAACCATGTCGCCGGAAGAGAAAAGACCAGAAGTATTTCCGTTTCCACAACGGAGTAGGCGTATTACAAGGATACGTTTCTCCCTGTAGATTACGGCTCAGCACCTTATCCACGGACCGATGGCAGGGACGTAATTTTCGGCACCAATTTCTTCGTCCCTCCGGGGTTTTCAGTGCAGTGAAGGATTCTTCTTCGCCGCACTGGACGGCGACGAGGCGGCGGCGGACCTCGGCGACGACGGCACCGGTAACCCCTTCAGACAATCATCTTCTCCGTGGTCCTTCTCCTCTCTCATTCTCCCTCCCATGGCGTCTCCTCCTGTCCTACCTGTCCCCTCTCATGGCGCCCCGGGCCCTCCTCTCTTCCCTGGAACATCAGCGAGGCCTCAGATTCTTATCATTTCTTCCCAATTTCCAGGAAATTCGATTCCCGCGCAGCAATCGAGCCAAGGAAAGGTAACGCCAAATACGATGTAGACGCAGCCCAAGTGCTGCTGCTTGTGCTGTCTGCGTGTTCTTGATTCATGGTATCCTGTATGTGGTCTGCACTAATGCACAATCACACTTGTTTTTTTCGTCGTTGTATTCCTTGGGCTATAATGCTATTTTGGCGAATTCATAGCACTTTGTGTTTCGTCTTCTGTGTCAGATGCTATAATGCCCGGACTGTATGAATCGCGCATTTACGGTCTGTACTGTATGAAGCATGGAGACAGGAGATCTGTAAACATGTTGCTTGGTTGCCATTGTCTATTTGATTGTTTACATCCATGTTTTTTTTTCGGTGCAGAGAGTATTGTTTGCTGAAAGGGAGAGTCAATTCATCAATGGCGTCGCTTCTTCATCCTCCTCAATTCGCGTGGTCACTGCCTTATGTTTGCATCAGGTAATCTCTCACTTTCTCCCTCACCCCCGGTAGGTTCCCTCAACACCATTCTCCACTTGCAGCAGCATAACTGATACCTACTTAATCCCTTGAACCATGAACTTGTCTAATTTGGTCACTCGTCACAGTGGTCAGTTACATTACAAGTCCACCATTTTGGGAAAGAATATGACCAAGACTAAAATGGTGGTGCTCAACCGACATGTGAGTTTTGTGTCAAAGAAGAGCTCTCAAGATGTACAAGAAGGCTCGGGTGATGAAGAGAGTGATGCTGAAATCTCAAAGACCAAGAAAAAACCCGCGAAACGTGGAAGAAAGAAAGCCACCGCAGATACGTCAGAAGGGGACACACAAGAAGGCCAAAAGGACACTGAAGATGCATCCCCTGAAGAGACTAAGACAGTTAAAAAGAGAGGCCGCAAGAAAGGTAATGTGCAGTACTCTCCTTATTTCATACTATTGGTCAACGGACTTTATTATTTGGCCAGATCGCATCCTTTGGCGATTCAACTTTTCCCCTATGTTGCAGCTGTTACTACTGCATCGGCAGAAGCGAAGGATAAGGCGAAAGAACCAAAGAAGAGGGGCAGAAGAAAAGTTAAGACGGCTGAACAATTGAGTGATGATGAAGGAGAAGATCAGAGCAAAGATCTGATATCCTCTAATGAAATAAAATCTCAGAGCAAAGATCTCAGTTCAGCCATTGATCTTGATACTAAAGTAGAGTCATTGTTATCACAAGATATTGGAGAGGTTGTCGACAAGTTAACGCCCCTTGTCTGTTGCTTTGGACCAGCTAAATACTCGTTTATTCCTTCTGGAAGACCTGGTAAGAGGCTGGTGGATCGTGAGATTCATAGTAGAATGAAGGACATGTTCTGGTCTCCAGATGAATTTGTGAGGGCACCTGGAGGTTCATCGTCCAACGTTGCCCTTGCACTAGCAGCTCTTGGCGGCCGGGTTGTGTTCATGGGGAAATTAGGTGATGATGAGTATGGTCAAAGTATGTTGTATCACTTAAATCTCAACGGAGTTCAAACTCGAGCAGTTACTTTGGATCCGTCAGCGCCAACTGCCATGTCCTTCATGAAGGTGACAGGCAGAGGTGGCTTGAACACAAACTGTGTTAAGCCATGTGCCGAGGATTGTTTTCTGCAATCTGATATCAACCCAGATGTTCTAAAAGAGGTAAAACATGCCCATCAAAATAAAATCCCGATGACTGCATATCTTGCATGCTTGTTATTACTTAATATGTTAGTTCCTGATTGATGCTAAGTTAATGATCTTAAAAATAGTTTACATGTTTTCCTAATTCATGTTCTAAAATTCAGTATGTAGCAGTAGTTCACCTTAGGTAAGACTTGTACATAATCTGCTTTTACACAGGAGACACAAAAATATTTGCAGTTTGTTGTTTTTCTGCAAAGACTTGCACTATAACTATTATTTTGCGTTGACAAAAAGCAGAATTGCATAAAACCTATGTAACAGTGAAGTGCTGATGGTTGCCCCACGCTAAAAACCTGTAGGAAAGTATCTTTGCTACAGCTGAGAACCTAATTGTTTTTTGCCCCCAAATAAAAAGAGCATATCAAGAATTTACAGGGAACAACTAGTTCAAACTTCAAAGGTTAAAGGTCTCTGCGTAATATCCTTTCTGAAATTAGGTTAATCAGGTAGCTATTTTAAAGTGGACGCATGCATTATGTCTTAAAAGAGATATGACCTTTTCTCTATCCTTGTTCATGCAGGCTAAGATGTTTTACTACAATTCATCAGCTTTGCTGGAGCCGACAACACGGTCGTCATTGTTAAAAGCAGTTGAGGTCTCCAAGAAATTCGGCGGGACGATATTCTTCGATCTTAATCTTCCATTGCCACTATGGGCATCTAGTAAGGAGACCAAGTCACTCATCAAGGAAGCATGGGAAGCCGCTGATATTATCGAAGTCACGAAACAGGAGTTTGAGTTCCTCTGTGGTATTAAACCATCTGAAAAATCTGACACGAATGACAACAAATCTGAATTCAGACACTACAGCCCGGAAGACGTTATGAAGTTATGGCATGCCAACCTGAAGGTCCTCTTCGTGACCAACGGGACCTCGAAGATACACTATTACACAGAGAAACAGAACGGCTGGGTCTGCGGGACAGAAGATGCGCCGATTACTCCTTTCACCAGCGACATGTCGCAATCAGGCGATGCCATCGTCGCAGGTACTACATATGCTAGTATATCTCTTTTTTTTTTCTCTTTACTTGTGCAGAATAGGCCACTAATTTCACATCGATAAAAAAAATGACCTGTACATGCTTGGGGTCTTTATATATGGAGATCAACAGATGCTGGCATATTGTTTTTTCAATACTCGGCATCCTTGGTGTAAACTAAATCCATTTCCGGTGACATTAACTTCTTACTGTTTTTTTGCAGCCCTCATGAACATGCTGTCGATCAACCCTCACCTGGTGACAGACAAGGTTTACTTGCACAGGGCAGCGAAACATGCTATCAAGTGCGGTGTGATTGACCAGTGGCTGATCGCACGGGAGCGGGGGTTCCTCCCGAGAGGAAGAGCGGATCCAAGCAGCGAGCAGGACGAAGTGCGGTTCATCACAGAGAAGGAATACCGTACGATCCCTGATGCCGTGCGACCAGCTGCTGACTCATCGAACAGCGAGCTCGCGCTCGTGGAGTGAACGGTGGAGAAACGTGTAGGAAATCGTCAGCATTTCTTATGATGTGTAGGAAATCGTCAGCATTAGCTTAAACCTGCTGCAGTTTTCTAGGTTTGTAGGCTGGGCATAGGGTAGAAGAGCCTCAGGACTATGAGAACGGACGTTTTGGCATAGTCGAATTTTGTACTAGCGAGATATATAGCTGTAGTAGTATATGTGATCGATGTTATAACTTTCCGCCCCCACATGATATGTGCTTTAGCTCTCTGTTTCTATAGCTCATATAGGTAATGACCACTGTTGCACATTAATTTTGAAATTACATTTATTTCTCATCATGAGATTTGAGAATTACTACAGTTAGACTAAGGTTGTGTTTGAGTAGGTCGTGTGTGTGTGTTTAGCAAGGAGTAGCGTGTTATTTAATTTAGCGTGGCCTTTCTCCAGACGATTTGAAAGTTATAGCGTGCTAATAAAGTGCTATTTTATAAAATAGCATTTTGTAAAAAATTCAAAATATAACAGGTATATCATGAATATTAAGGATTGTACATGCATAATCAAATTAGGCGCTATCCAATTTGGAGAACTGGCAAGGCTGAATCTAGGTGCAGCGTCGGGTGTTACAGCAGGAGGCGGCGGCTTGACTCGATCACTTAAGTTTAACAATCAAAATTTTTATCGTATGTTTGCTTTTATTTGACACATTCATCATACGCTCTCTTACTCGACACCCGCCAACAAGAAAATAACGTCATATACTTGAAATAGCGCTAACGCTATGATGTTTTAGCGCGATATAGCAAGCTATTTAAATAATAGCGCCATAGCAAGTAAAATCTTGAAAAAATAGTGTGGACTCTCCAAATACGCCATAGCACGCTAAATAGCGTGAATAGCGCACTATTTTTTTTCATAGCGTTTAGGGAGGGAGTGTGGTGGGATCGGGTTGGAGAATTTCAGTCAAGTGTGAAGCAGCATGCCACCGACCACAACATATTTCACACATACGTACCGCATAAAAGACAAATCATTTTTTAGGGAGATGACGTTGGCATGAGGTGATTTTTTTTTAACGGGAGAGCCCTAGAAGGAGCAGGAAGCCTTCTATTAAAATACAACGGTGGAGCTACACATTTTCACGCCGGACCCTAAGAAAAAGAACAAGACAAACGGGTCCATACGCTTTACAAAGAGCATCCTAGAAGAAAAACAAAAAAAGCAATCGGATCCTCCTTCCAACACGCCTCTGCTTCTGACATGAGGTGATGTTGACACTCATTTTACAGCAACTCCCACTGTTTTTTAAAAAAGCATTTCCAAAAAAGCATCTGCCTAGTTTAAATGAGGCGTCAGGGGCATCTGCCACAGTTTTTTTTAAAGCATTTTTCTACGTGATTCTAAAAGTAAAAAATAAATCCAAAACATATTTCACGCAAACATCTCTGCCAAATATGTGCGCGTCACAAAATTTAAATTACACGCATATACATCCCGTATAAAAGACAAGACAAATTTTCAGTGAAACTTTACGGATATCCTTTTTTTTTCTCGTTTTCAGACGGGCTGGATAAAACTCATGGTTCCTCCGAGAAACTTTCTGCCATGCACATATATGTGTTGCGAAGATGTGTGGGAATAACTCTGTTCCAAATCTTTTGGCATTTAGAAATATATGATTCTGAAAAAGACGGGGCGGATTATTACTTTTTATAAAAAATGACCCATCGCTTCGCTTCCAAGCATCCTGGGGGCTAGCTGCTTGAAAGACCATTCGTGTGAAGGAGACACTTTTGGAAGGACGCTTGACGACTTGGTCGCTTGCCGTCCTGGTCGTTGGAACCTGTAACACGTTGTCTTCTTTGGAAGAAAAAAAATAGCACCAGGCTACTAACAATAAATGGGGAGGACTTTTTTTTTTTGAGGGTAAATGGGGAGGACTTGGTTCTACACTACATGCCTTGTATTTATTTAGAAAAAAAAAGTAGACTTGTATTTATTTGAAAAAAATATGGATGGATGCAAGAGGTAAGACCATATCTATTAATCCTTGACTGCTGCCTGTAGGTGTCGTAGTCTACAGTCTAGAAAAATTATGCTCCGATTTCTACAAACTTAGGTGTTCCATGTTTCGTGACCAATTAACTGACAAAATAAACAGGTAATATTTTTGGTCAATTAACCATGACCAAATATGTCATAGTACCCGTCGCTCGATCGCTTTTGTCTTGTATACAAAATTTTAGTGAAATAATAATGCACAGGGGTACGTAAAAACGTCTTCTCATGCATGTCCCTACTAGACAAATGAACTAGAGTGTCGTCATATAAGAAAATAAATTTACATCAAGTGTCAAATAGCGAAAGGAAGAAAACCGCATGATGATGAGGAGAGAAGAGACGCGGTGGGGTGTATGCTTTGATTGATTGATTGATTTGATTGATTGTGAGTCGATGAATCCATGCAATCTAGCATTCTAGCTGCGTCGGTTTCGTCACTCAGCGTACGTCAGCGGGACTACTCAGCAACTCCCACGGTGCCCGTAATATAATTTATAGACAATATTATAGATAATCTTCTATTCTATTATATATTAAAAGTAATATAAGGGTGTTTTTCGAGGAACCAGGTTAAGCCACATCATTCAAATTATTTTGGATTGATAGATCAAAAATTTATGGCTAGGATTTAACTAGACATTAATAGTTACGTAACTTCCATTTGACACGTTCGAGTATTTGAGTGACATTAATAGTTACGTAACTTCCGTTTGACACGTTTCAGTTAGTGGGCCTCTGTATAGATCGGTTAATGCCTAAGCAAATTAAAAAGGTTGTCATGCACGCGCACGTTAGCACGTAATATGCCAAGGGTGATTTAAGCATTGAGGCCGTACCGAGCTCTGGTTACTTGATTAGATCGGTTAATGCCTAAGAAAAAAAATATACCCTAGCACTCACGTTAGATATGCCAATGGTAATTTGAAGATTGAACCGGTATCAAGCTCCATGTCTTCAATGTACAGGTCATAACTACCATCACAATTAATATTTTTTAATTGAGGAGCTCTCATCTCTCAAAATAAGTGAATTAATTCATGTGCATCTACCAGGAATACCATAGAGGTGGTATGAAATTTTCACCCTACTTAAAAAGTATTTTCTCAAAAGGAAACGTGGTTGAGATTTTTAACCAGAAAAACGTGATGTATTTTTTTTCTGCAAAACAAACGTCATGTAATTAAATACCATGTGGTTTGCTTCCACAGCAAATGTGCCGGGTATTCACAGAGATACGTGTTCATCTTGTATTGTTCCAAAAGAATTACACACGCGATCGTGGCACAAGAAGTAGACGGTAGACTATACAAACACGGGTGAGTACATAAACAATAAAAAATAAACTACATTAGTTACTAATCTTTGATAAGTAAACACGGGTGAGTACATAATGTCCGATATTAACTGTTACAGATTTGTTTAGATACAAATAGATATATTTTTGTCTGTATAATACATGCGATTGTAGTCAAATCTGCGATAATTAATATGGACTTGAGGGATTACAAAAATAGTGGAAAATATATCAAGTGATTTGTAACATTTTTTCTAAAGCACTCTCTGGAAGTGTGCATCCACCTAAAAAAATTACTCATGAGCTAAAAAATACTTGAAGATACTCCCTCCAATCCAAATTAAATCTCGTATATTTAGGAAAATTATTGTGTAAAATCTGTTAAATTTGATGAACCAGCAACAACTAATTTGGATAGAGATAAACTGAAAAGAAAGAGAGTACATATAGTCATAAGAAACAAAAAGCTCGGTCAAAATCCATGAAAGTTAAAATAAAACCTACAAAGATTACAGCAAACTTATGTATTCTGAAAGCAGCAAGAGAGCCCACATAAAACGAGTCAACTTTGAGAGTGCACTTTGTTGGAAACACATATCTCACAAATGCATGTTGTTTATCCTTGAACTAACAAACAAATAAAACCATGAAAATGAAAATCCATGGAATCATTGGTTCAACTAGATAGACCACGAAGGACACACCACTATCATCATGGAGCAAGGAGATCTAATTCTTGACGACATGGTCTACATATATGTTTAGGACTCTTTCGTAAAGAACACACAAATCTACCAAAGAAGGTACATGCAATACATGCCATCTGTTGATCTTGAGGCTCTATCCTCCTGACACATTGTGGGATGGTTAAGGCAATGAAAAAAACAAATTTTAAAATGAAGGACTACTCACCCACCATACTGACATGAGAATGGTAAATCCCATAGAAATTTCCATAATATTTCAAAATGATGAATCATGTAGGTGTATGTTTCTTAAATTAAATGTGTGGCTCATGTTGTACATAATTGACATATTCATTATTATTATTAAAGTAAATAAATACTATAATACTAATTTACCCGACTCTAAGAATCCATACATAAAACTATGTATATGTTAAAACCACAATATATGAGAGACATGTAAGAAATCCTCATGAAAAACACAAGACTCAGTCAATAAGAGGAACCATGTTTTTAGTTGGATACCACAACCTATACATCTTCATAACTATGCAGAAACTACATAAAAAACTATGGATTATTATATTTGCGACTTAGTATTATAACATGACACAACCTATAGATTTCTAGAGATGAATCCGAAGCCAATACGTATTGAGCTGAGGACAAAACTTGACGAAAACATTTGTTTCACAACATCGTAGACCAATACAGCGGACATTGATGTTTACATGCCCATAAACAAGGTAGTGCAATGGTCCAATGCAATTGTAGGCCAAACACTATGCCCGTGAAGACAATGTTGATGCTCAAGGCACATGAAATTCCTTTAAACAACATATGGTAAGATGAATAATATTATTAACAAACATGTGACATTTAGTAGTATAGAATTTGCGACCATGATGTTATATAATTTTCAAAGAAAAATAATTTATTCCACGGTCATTATCAACAGATTAGAAATTCCGAGATGATGCCCTCGCATTTGCGAGGGCCACCATCCTAGTTTATACAACAGTAACATATCTATTTTTAGCCATAGCTATGTGTTATAGACACCACCGATACAACAACAAAATTATTGTCTGTAAGCTGTCTGTAAGATTTCTACGGACTATCTAGAACTTTATAGATAGCCTAACTCTCTCTCCTCTCCATATCAGCAAAATCATCTATAACCTCCAGTTGCAGTCAGCTGACTCAGCACTGTTGTACATGCCCTGATACCTTTTCACCATCGCTACAATCTATCGTCAGTTTCGTCCAATCTAGACGACATGGGTACCAGGCAGCAGGCAGGCAGGCCGCTGCTTTTGAAAACGACATTGGTCACAATCGCAATTCCCCTAATGACCAATGAACGCGTGACACGCCTTCGGTACATGCGGGTATGCGTACAACGCCGCACTTTAGACCTAATAGATAAGCGCGCGTCCGCCCTAGCCCGACCCTCACCTCATTTCTTCCCTCGAATAGAGGCACATCGGCGGCTCGGTTCCCCTCTCAAATCCCTCCCTCCTAGTGGCCAAATTGGAAGCTTCTCTCCGTGGATTTCAATCCCCCAAGTGCCTAGAGGTATTTTTCTCCTCTTTTCATTTTTTTCACCCATTAAATTCTTGGTTTGACCCATATCTTAGAAATCCTAGGTTGTTATGCAAGATGCATGGTAGATTGTTGTTGAATTGGCAAAGAGGTTGGGTATTGTGTTAATGTTATCAATGAGTATGTATTGAGTATGTTGACCATGGTATTGTTGTTGTGATTATCTTAAAAATATCAAGAATTGTTCATATTCACCATGTAGGCAAAAATGGCTTTTTGAGAGGTAATATAGAACCGGACACGGATGAGTTTGACTTGATGTTTGAACGTAGTCCCACCTACGCCGAGGTCTTGGAGCAAGTTAGGATTGAATTGAAATATGGATGGACCCAAATAATGTTATTGAGTTGGAGAGAAAGCATAATATGGATTTGTAAATGTACATCCGTTGGAAAACCATGCGTATCTTCTCCGAGCCCAGTACATGCGTCCGGGATAAGTTCTTGCGGTGGACCTCAACGACATACCTTGGAAAAACTATAGGCGAGGCAGAACTAACCTGTGTTCGACGGACCGGGTCATCGGTATAGATTATGTTTGTGTGTAGAAATAAATTCAAATAGCAACCATGCTAGAACATACTAGGTAAAACCCATACCGCACAATAGATGCTGTGATTTTTGCAAAAGAGTGTTAATTTATTTATTTCTATATCAATGCGTAGAGCATAGAAAATAATCCAAAGACAATCATGATCGTGACGGCTAGCACACACGGCACGGTTAAAGTTTACCGTCAAACACACACGCTCGCGGCACTGCCGCCATGCGAGAATCCGTCATTTTCACACATGATCGTGCCGTGCGTGGGTGAAACACCTCTCACACAACCAACTTTGCATGTATCTATCGGCGATCGTGCATGAGAACATGTTTAATTCTTCCAGTCCCATGTCGATCGTGTGATGGAGGGACAGTGTCTTGTTGCTCTCGCATGGTCCACGGCTCTGTTTTCGATTTTTTTTTTCTTGCACGCACGTACATGAAAAGCGGGTCAATCTTCTCCCTTGCAACAATCACATATACTTATATGCATGCTACTATCCACGTCCTTTACACTAGGCATCTATTCAATATAAGGGTGTTTTTCGATACACTACGTTGATTCATATCATCTAAATTATTTATGATAGTTAGATCTAAAATCTACGGTTATGATTTAACTAAATAATGCAACTTAACTATGTTTCCATATACGGACATGCAGCATTTGTCACGTCTTTAATCTCTCACACGGTTTAAGAAAAAAAGTTTTTATCTGGCCAACATATTCACCGATCCATCTCAGCCGATGGTTGAGGATTTTTTTTTTGGACGTGGTCATGTGCCGATGTGTTGATTCACCAAAAGTAGGAGTCCGTGTGCTGATAGAATCGAACCAAGGAATCCCGGCCGGTCGTTGCCAGGTCATCTATTGGTTGAGCAGTAGAAATACGTACGTGGGTTTCTCCAATAACATGTTAGACTTGGCCCCACACAGCCATCTATAGTAACTTTTTTTGTTTCTGGAACATGTATTAGTTAGTAACTTTTAGAAGCATATATCCGTTGAAGCGCTGCATATCATCCGGATTGCAAAGAACTTTGTTTATTTGTTTATTAGTTGTACTTCCTCCGTTTTAAAATATAAAATATTTTAGCTTTATGAAAGGAGTATATCTAGATCTCTTTTTAGTGTATAGGTTTATGTAGGTATGGAATGGATCTATACACTAAAAAAATACACTCCATTCACAAAGCTAAAGCATCTTGTATTTTAAAACAGAGGGAGTAGTCTATAATCCAAGTCAGCTTTTAGAATTAACTGATGCACATATCAACATCTATAATGCAATATTGTTAATATTAAAACCATCATAATATATATTTATTATTTGAAGATAATATGGATTCGATATTATATCACCTAACGAGTAAGATTTTTTGGTCGTACAGAACATGTGTGTGTTGAGATTCGCCAATAATAAGTCCACATGAGTTATTACAATACCAAAAGTTTCAACCCAAATCACTTAACAAAATAGATTTTATTTCTTGAGATGTACTATAATACATTTATTTACCCATGTATGTTGAAGGTAGCTAGCACTATATTACACATATCAATATGAGTTTTTGCTCTTTGTTGAAAATCTGTACATAAAATGTTTTGCAAACATTTACGTGCACATGAACTATTTGCATTCATCCAAAAATCAGGACGCACATAAATCTGTGTATGCATAGACACAATACAAATTACTTCCGCTTACATATGTGTACTCTGGGATGTGTACCTGGCATGTAATCAGTAAGTACTCGACTAATAGCAACCAACACGAGAGAAGTGCTTATGTATAGATAAATTAATGGTGAAGGTATCAACCAGACAAAGCTATAGCTCTAACGGCTTAAGCTACCTTGGGGTTACTAACCAAAGAAATGTCCAACGGTTAATTTAATTGGGTTGTTGTAATAGTATTGCAATCTCAGATAGATTCCTGAAAGTCCGAGAAAATGTTTAGACCTCCAAAACGTTAGGAGGTTCTAATAATTGTTCATCCAAATTTTTACAATGTTGCAAGACGATGATCACTGACATAAAGGAAGTATTGAATTGCATGCACTTGTCCTCCGGCCTATTGTGACGCATGTTTGAGGAGCCGCAATATTTGTTTTTAATTCTTGCGTTGGCCATAATTTGATCCTAGGACCTCCTGCTCTGATACCATATTGAATTGCATGCACTAGCCAACGCAACCAACTGTCCGAACTGGTGGAAAGGGCTAGACAATTTATTTTAACACTCACCCTACATCTTTGCCCTTGGCCTATTGTGACGCATGTTTGAGGAGCCGTAATATTTGTTTTTATTTTTTGCGTTGGCCAGGATTTGATCCTAGGATCTCCTTCTCTGATACCATATTGAATTGTATGCACTAGCCAACGCAACCAACAGTCTGAACTAATGAAAATTGCTAGACAATTTATTTCAACAGGAAGGAACCATGGGAGCTTATGGAGCAATCACCTCTGAGATTGAAGCGAGGACTACTATGTTTAATAATTGTAGTTTCAACTATATGAGGGTAGAGCTTCGAATTTCGAAGCACATAATCTAGCTAGGCATATGTTGTTACACGGGAATGGACGCCACCTGTGGTCGGGTCATCCCTACTCTGATACAATCCCTGTAAACATTCTCTCTGATTAATAAAGCCTAGCAGATTGTTTAAAAAAAAAAACGAATCTTGGATTAACCGAACACGTACGGGAGTCCTAGCTAGAATCACGCTCCAGCCGTCTGCGGATATATATCATGGCCGACGAGCCCTTCATCAAGAACCTGGTCAAGGAGAAGCACACTGACTGCTTCGACCGGCTGGGCCGTGCCGCCGGGACGGCGGCCGTGCTCGAGTCCGACGTCGAGAGCGGCATCCACGGGGACGCGGCGGACGTGCTCCGCCGCAAGGAGGCATACGGAGAGAATAGCTACGCGAAGCCCAAGCCCAAGACCTTCCTCGCCCACTTCCTCGACGCGCTCCTCGGCGACGTCTTTCTCGTCGCGCTCCTCGTCTGCGCCGCCGTCTTTGTCGGCTTCGGCATCAAGGAGCACGGTCTCAAGGAGGGCTGGTACGACGGCATGGCCATCTTCCTCGCGGTGTTCCTCTTCGCTGGCGTGTTCACGATCATCAGCCACAGCCAGGCCAGGCGGGACCACCAGTGCGCGGACAAGCCAGTTACCGTCGTCCGCGGCGCCCGGAGGCAGGAGGTCTCAATATCCCACATCGTCGTCGGCGACGTGGTGATACTCAAGACTGGCGACGCCGTACCCGCGGACGGGGTGTTCCTGGACCTGCAGGGTCACAGCTGCCTACAGGTGGACGAGTCCAGCATCACGGGCGATCCCAGCGGGACAGATGTGGATGCCGACAACAACCCCTTCCTCGCCGCCGGCGCCAAGGTTGTGCAGGGCCACGGCAGGATGCTCGTCACCGCCGTCGGAGCCGACACCATGTTGGGCGAGCTGATGAAGGGCCTCTTGGACGACCCGGCCGTGCCAATCCAGGAGCGCCTGGATGGCCTCACGACCACCATCGGCAACATCGGTGCCGCCCTGGCGCTGGTTGCGTTCACCCTGCTCGCTGCGCGCCACTTCACCCACCGGGAAGACGCCGCCGCCGCCGCCGCTGCTGTTGGATAAAGGCGTCCCGCTCGCTGTCACTCTCATGGTCACCTTCTCCATGAGGCGCATGGTGAAGCAGAACGCGATGGTACACCGTCTGTCGGCACTGGAGACCATGGGGTCCGTCACGACCATCCGCGCCGACAAGGCCGGAACGCTCACGCTGAACCAGATGGAGGTGACCGAGTTCTGGATCGGCACTGATCGGCCTCGAGACGCCACCGCAGTCTCCGGCGGCATCATCAGCTTGCTGCGCCAGGGCGCGGGGCTCAACACCACTGGGAGCGTGTACTGGCCGGACAACGTATCTCCACCGGAGATCTCCGGCAGCTCCACGGAGAAGGCGCTTCTGTCCTGGGCGATGGAGTACCTCGGCATGGACGCCAACACATTCAAGACGAGCGGCAAGGTCCTGCACGTGGAGGCGTTCAACAAGAAGCACAGCAGCGCCATAACCATGGACAACACGACCGGATCGGTGGTCGCGCACCGGAAAGGCGCCACTGAGCTTGTCCTGGCGAACTGCTCGATGTACGTGGACATGCACGGAACGGTGCACGAACTCGGCGCCGAGCAGATGAAGAAGCTTGACAAGGTCATCAACGACATCGCCGCGGGCGGCCTCCGGTGTGTCGCCTTCGCCTACAGCAAGCTGATGCTGGTCGACGGCGCGATTGAAGGAGGAGCAACGTGCGATGAGGCGCTGACGTTGCTGGGTTTGGTCGGCTTGAAAGACCGGTGCCGACCAGAGGTCAAGGCCACCGTCCAAGCTTGCCGGAAGGCGGGCGTCGTCGTCAAGATGGTCACCGGCGACAACATCCTCACGGCCCGTGCCATCGCCACGGAGTGCGGCATCCTGTCGAGCAACGACGACCGCGACGGTATGGTCATCGAGGGGCAGGACTTCCGGGCTATGTCGACGTTCCAGCAGCTTCAGATGGTTGACAAGATCCGCGTCATGGCGAGGTCGCAACCTCGGGATAAGCTGGCGTTGGTGAAACGGCTGAAGCAGAAGGGCCACGTGGTGGCCGTGACCACCCGCGGGGACGGCGCCAGTGACGCGCCGGCGTTGAAGCAGGAAGCCGACGTGGTGCTTTCCATGAGCATCAAGGGCACCGATCTTGCTGCGAACAAGGACACCATCATCCTGAACGACAAGTTGGACACGGTGGTGACGGCCACGCGATGGGGACGCCGCGTCTACAGCAACTTCCAGAACTTGGCGCAGTTCCACCTCACCGTCAATATCGCCGCCCTCGCCGTCAATTTCGTGTCCACGATCACGACGGGCGATACTTCTTCGTCGCTGACCACGGTGCAGCTCTTGTGGGCCAACCTGGTGATTGGCGCCATGAGCGCTCTGGCGCTGGCCATGGACAAGCCGTCCGACGTGCTCATGGAACGCCCACCCATCGCACGTACGGCGCCGCTCATCAGCAACGCCAGTGGCGAAGGACGGAAATTTTTTAAGGTCGGGCGAACTCTAGAGAAAAGAGAGATTGATGCAAAAAATCAAAATTGTCTAAACAAATTAATTTTTATATGATCTTAAGCGTAATCACTTAGTACATGGTAATATCAACTTTTTTAAATAACTGTAGAACCTGCAAACGTACTGATATTGACGCTTGGTTTAGAGTTACTGCCGCTAGAATTTTCCGTGTCTTGCTCTTGCTATTGATGTACCCTAAGGTCTGTAATATTTCTACTCGCATCTGTGCTTGGTATAGAGGTACTGCCAGCAGACAATATAATGATATAAAATACCTTGCTAAATCTGCAATTCATAATTTACAAATCATAAAATCATCGAAGAAGACACTAGTGTTCCACCCCAAATGCAAAATTTGAAAGAATAAGTACCTTTCCCACCCTTTGCTGGCCCCTTCACCTTTTTGTTCATCCTCAGTCTATCTCAACTGGTCAAAAGAAAAACACATGATACGGTGTGCTGCCGATTGCCGTTCAACCGCTGAGCCTTCTGAAGTACTGTTTGAGAAGCCCCCCGATCCATGCCTGGCGATGGCCGACCTGAACCCTTCGTCAGTCTCCTGTCCGGCTAGTTCCGACTCCATATGATGATCCAGCGATCGGACGCAGCGAAGCCAACGCTTCCTGTAGATTACGCCGGCTCCTTGCGATCTTCCAGTTTCTGCTCTTGCCCGGTCGCACGATGGTCGATGGGAGGCTAACGGGACTACAGGAGCCTTACGCGTCGGTCGTAGGCCCAAGATCACACGGCCCAACTGGCAAGTTTCGCTCCTCCAGTCTCAGTCCATCGGTACAACTCATATTAGATCGATCGGTACAGGTCATATACTACCAGAAATATGCTCGCCCGTCTCTGCTGCGTACATATACAAGATTTTTTGTCGGGAGCCAAGGTAGGGCGGGCGCCATACCTCGCCCTACCGAGAGCCTCGCCACTGAGCAACGCCATGTGGCGCAACCTCGCCACGCAGGTGGCGTTCCAGATCGCGGTGCTTCTGGCGCTCCAACTCTCAAATTTTGATCCATTTGTTATGGCTGGCCAAGTTAGTCAAGTATACTACTTGTCTTACCCATGTAAGACTAGAAGAGATCTATTGGACTGATCGGTGGTATTTCGAGTTCCTCCACGAGGCTATGTTCCTGCAATGGCTAGCGACAACCCTCCACAAGAGCCAACACATGAAATGTTATTCTATCAAGAGGACGGATTGGAAGGCACATTTATCATTGATATAGGAGATGGCTTAGAAAATATCTCTACGTCTGCTTCAGATGAGATTACTGATCCAAAAGAATTAGAACATTTGACGAAGCAATCTGCTGGTCAAGAAGATGAAGAAGATGAGGAAGAGGAGGAAGAAGAAGAGGAAGAAGAGGAAGAGGAAGAGGAGGCAGAATATGATGAACATGAAGATCCAAATGATTTCTAATCTTCTGCTGATTAAATTTTGGTATTCTGTGTTATTTTGTATGCTAAAAGCAGTTGAACCTTGTATTTTAATTTCTTTGTGTATTGTTCCTGAAACTCGGTATTATTTGTGTTTAATATATCTGAAAATTGTGTCCTTTCTTGGCAAATATATGATTGGTGACATGCAGGCTACATTCAAATTCAAGTAAAACTTTCTCTTTCAGATTAGTCTAACTTCTGAATTCATCATTGTAGGAGATGGCTGGGCTTCGTCACTTCCGTAGGGTCAAGAGAAGACCTGAAAACAATGCCCCACAAAGGACTGTTTTGGGCAGCACAAATTCCACTAGCCTTTTGTCCCAAAGCGATGTAAATTCATCTCAGACTACATCTGAGAAGCACAGAGGAAGGCGCAAGAGAGCTACTGTGCAATTAAGAATACCTCCACGTGGTCGCAAGGTTGGCCTCGAACCTAAGGGTGATAGGTACAAACACTTCCTTATTGAATATGAATTGGTGCTATATCTTAAGCATATTGTCATCTTCCTGCTTACTTATTTTCTTAAACTTCGAGTTATTTACCTTATTGAATATGAATTGGTGCAATATCTTAAGCATACTGTCATCTTCCTGCTTACTTCTTTTCTTAAACATCGAGTTATTTACAATATTTACTATATGTAGGCAATTTAAGTATGTAAGCTACCATTCCAAGGACTACAAGTACACTACACAACTTGGAGTTATTCTCAAACGTGAATACCCAGGAAAAATAGAAGAAAAAGATGAGGATGGTGTCATTACTAATACGCGACCAGCTTTGGACTGGTATGATTACTACCATGATGGGACTATAGATTTTCAGCAACGGACAGCTGCTGATCGTGTGAAGGAAGAGTTTTGGGTAAGTATAATTTATTTTGGAGTAATTGGGATTATTGCTGTACATATATCTTACTATTTATTGTTGTAAAGATCTGATTTGAAAGTTTCTAAATATGTAGAACTTGTTTGATATCCATGTGAACGATGGGGAAGATGAGAGTGCACGGATCCGAGTTGAGGAAGAGGCCAACCGGGTTATTGACAACTATGCAAGGAAAAAGGTGAAAGACATGTTGTACCAACTCCGTGTGGATGCTGTGAAACTGTACTATGAGAATCAAGGAGAGGAGCTTGATGACTCCATGGCGCGTGGACGAGAACTTGATTATGGACAATACCTGCAGAGTAGGATACCATGGTGTAAGGAGGAAGCATGGCCTGAACTCTGTCGTTATTGGACTTCAAAAGCATACAAGACCAGTAGGGAGAGGGGACAGAACTCCCGCTTGAAATCTACAGATGTTGCTCAAAATCGAGGAGGTTCAAGACCATTTGTGGAGACACAACAATATTTGGTATTTTGTGCTTATAATTTGAATAATTTTACACTTAGCTTCTCTATGACATGATGCCATGCCTCAACTTAAATTCATTTGTTCTTGTAGGCAGAGAAATTTGGACCTGAGAAGGCTACTACTTTGAATACTTATGTTGCAATGAAATGTGGAATGGAGAATGTGTGTAGCAGTGGCAACAACAGTTCAACCATCAGCAAGAAGGCGCAAGAACGCCTTGTATGTCATTATTTCTCTACACCTTGCATCATTTTTGTAAACCTTTTGCTCCTACTATCCCAGATTAATTGAAGCATGTATATATATAATCTGCATGAAGATTTGATAATTCATCCAATGCTTCTTCTTTGTATTAGTATTTACATAAATAAACCTTGTCCGTTATAATTTGTGTGTACATATACAAACTAAAATTTGCTATTGACAGGATACATATTCTTCATTGGCTAGAGAAAAGTATCCAGATGATTGGGAGGAACGAGAATTGGACGGTGAGGTATTGTATCAGGCATCAGGTGGCATTCCCCATGGTCGTGTGTCAATAGCCGATGGGGCAGTTAAGAAAGCTGCCATTGTACCATCTGCTAGAGAAAGGAATGCACGGGCATCTAATTCGCTCACACTTCGAGAAAAGGAACAACTTAGGCGCGCAAATGAAGAAAATGCTCAACTCAGGCGTACTAATGAGATGCTACAGTAGAAACAAGAGATGCACGGGCAACTCATAATTGTATGTGTAATTCATGCACATTTTTCAAATTAGTAGGTCTCAAAAACAGTTGTAGTAATATTACTTTCTTTTTTTGGCAGACACTTTTCAAGGAGATAGGAAAGGAGGTACCAGCAGACATACTAGGCCAACTAATTGGTGTGCAACAAGTAAGTATATGAACAACTTGAATGTTTCACATTGCTTGGTCTTTGAAAAAATATCGTGATAGTAGAACATGTTGAATCTTTCCAAAAATTGCATTTGAGTGAACATTAGCAAATTCTAGGGAAAGAACTGCACAAACATATGTTCTTTTCTTGATCCAATTTAATTTAATTAACAATGTAATCCCTTGGGGTTGGTTGAATCAGGGGACAACTAACTCCTCTCATGCTGGCTCCCAAGAGGTTGATGGCAACACCAATGGTGGAGGCTCGAGCGAGGACAATGACGCAGGAAACTCCAATGGGAACATCGACGATGATGCCAACACCACCAATGGAGGCACACATGGCTGAAAAAGCATTAGAACCTGAACTTGGAGGTGGTGTGGGTATGCTCTTTTGCGGTCTTGTTCTGTGGCACCACTTTGGGCTTGAAAACTACTATATGGTGATAGTGTAGCAGTGTGGTAGCATCTTTTGTTGGAAATTATGGCTGCATGAAACTTGATCTGTTGTTGTAGTAGCCTGATGTTATGGAGTACTTTTGAAATGTGGATTTGGCTTTCTACGAAACTTGATGCACTATGTAACCAAATTATGCTATCTATGAACTATGTTGTGTCATGTCGATTTGAAATGTCAGAATTGTTTTTGGCAAATCATGAAACAACTGTAACATCTTTGAAACATCATGTTGTTTTCCTGAGAGAAATAGCTGTTGGAGATATGCCCTAGAGGCAATAATAAATATAGTTATTATTATATATCTTTGTGTTTATGATAAATGTTTACATTCATGCTATAATAGTATTAACAAGGAAACCATTAATACTTGTGTGATTTGTAAACTTAATTTGAAGTCCCTAGTATAGCCTCTATACTTCACTAGCTTGTTGGTTGATTGATGATTGTGGTTTCCCTATCATGAACATTGAGATGTTATCAACAACAAGATCATATCGTTAGGAGAATGATATGGTGGACATACTCCTATAGACAAGCGTAGCATAAAGATCAAGTCATTTCAATAAGTTCAATTGCTATATGCTTTCTGATACATAGTAACCTAATTCCTTCGACCATGACATCATGCATATCACCTTTACTGGATGGATGCTTTGATGTCATCAAACACCACACCGTAACAGGGTGGCTATAAAGGTGGCATTGAGTGTTTGGAAAGTATTGGTTGAAACACATGGATCAAGAGTGGGATTTGTCCATCCACATGACGGATAGATATTCTCTGGGCCCTCTCGGTGAAATGTCATCCAATTAGCTTGCAAGCATGTGACTTGGTCACAAGGGATCACATATATGAGGAGCGAGAAAAGAGTACTTATCGATGTGAGGATGAACTAGGTATGCAGAGATCCGGCGATCATAACCTCGGATAAGTAACATATCGTGAGACAAAGGGAAATTGGTATCGTATGTAAGTGGTTCATTCGATCATAAAGTAATCGTAGAAATATGTAGAACCATATGAATTTCAGATTCCTCTATTGGTTATTGTTCGAGAAGTGTCTCGATCATGTCGCATAATTCACGAACCGTAGGGAGACACATAAGGATTGACGTTGTTTGAGTAGTTATGGTATTATGAGAAAGAGACGAATGTTGTTGGTCTCGGATGGGATCCGGGATATCACGAGGTGATCCGGAATGGTCAGAATAAGATTCATATAAGGAAAGTCCCGTTTGAATGGCGGAATGATTAGGTGTTTTCATCGGGAACATTCTAGAAGGTCGGAATGTCCGGCACTCGGAGGGAAGGGTACATGAATGTGTCATTACATATTGGAATGATTGCATCATGTACTAAGTGTTCTTGCTGTCCCAAATAAAGTTTATTTAAATCCTAAATTGAAAAGTCAAACGGCTAGTTTGAAAGTCAAACGGCAGTTTTGGGAAGTGGGAAAGGAGGAGGAGAGGTGGAGGCCGAGTTGGAGGAGGGTTCCTCCCCTTGGCCGGCGCACCTCCCTAGGCCGAGTTGGGGAGGAACTCCTCCCCTTGGCCGGCCAGCCCTCCCACCTATATAAGGAGGGGCAGGGCCTCCCCTCCTAGACACACAAGTTTCCTATCCTCTAAACTAAACCCTAGATCTAGACCCCGGTTTAGAGCTATTTTGGTTTAGAGCCTTCTAATTGGTTTAGAGCCTTCTAATTGGTTTAGAGCCCTCTAATTGGTGTGTCTAATTACTAGACCACTAATAGCCTCTCTCATAAGCTCCACCATACTCGCACCGGCTTAAGGCGAAGCCCTGCGGGATTTCCCCTCTACCTCCGGTACCACGCCGTTGTGCTGCCGGAATCGCGAGGAGAGTGCTACAACCTCCGCTGCTTTGGAACAAGGAGAGGAAGGTCTTCGTCAATACCGGCGTGTGACCGATGCGGGAGGCGCTGCTTGAACGCGCCCGGAAGGATCGTCTCTGCGATCTTGAGATCGGAAAGAGTACGACTACATCACCCACGAGAATCTGCTCTCGTTAAACACTTTGGAATCTTGAGGTGAGTTATTCCATCGACTCGTTGCTACAATCTAGTAGATAGATCTTGGCTTGTTTGTTTGTATGCGATAGAAAATTTTTGTTTTCCATGCTACGAACCCCTACAGTGGTATCAGAGCCGTGTCTATATGTAGATCTGTTGCACGAGTAGAACACAATGGTCATTGTGGGCGTTGATGCTTTTATTGTAGATTGCTTTTCGTGTACTTTGCATCTTGCGGTATGTTGGGATGAAGCGGCCCGGGCTAACCTTACATGACATCGTTCATGAGACTTGCTCCACGCTTGACATGCAACTCGTTTTGCATAAGTGGCTTTGCGGGTGCCTGTTTCTCCTAGCATAGTAAAGATCCAATTTACAACGGGTGATCAACAATGCTAGTATCAATGTTGTGGTTCTTGTTCGTAAGTTAGAACGACACTTATTGAAAGCCCCAAACCACGTAAAATATGCAAAGAAAGTAGAGGCGTCTAACTTTGTTTTGCAGGGGTGTGCTGTGATGTGATATGGCCATGATTGTGATTATATTTGATGTATGCAATGTTCCTTATTGTAAGTTGGCAACGGCGGGAATATATGGTTGTCTTTAATTTCTGTTAAGACTGCGTGTCTATTCAAAATAGTTGTAATAGTTGAAGCTGGTGGGCGACAACCATGAAGAAGCGTCATTGACCTTGATGCTATGCGGTGATGATGGAGATCATATTCGTGCTTGAAGATGGAGATCGGAAGCACAAAGAAGAAAGCCATATCATATCACATATTATGAATTGCATGTGATGTTAATCCTTTATGCATCTTGTATTGCTTAGTAGGCAGCGGTAGCATTATAAGATGATCCCTCATACATAAATTTCAAGTTCTAAAGTGTTCACCCTTAGTATGCACCGTTGCCAAAGCTTGCGCTTGAAGCACCACGTGATGATCGGGTGTCTTTGATTCAGCGGGTGAATACAACGTAAGCAAGCCAGATTTGCTTATCACGGAAGCTAAGGTTTGATCTTGTGAGCCTAGCATGCAGACATGGCCTCGGGAACACGGATGGCGAAAGGTAAAGCATGAATCATATAGTAGATATGATGAACATGATGATTGTTCGCCATTGAAACTATATCAACTCTCGTGATGATCGGTGTTGATGTAGTGGATTTGGTTCGATGTGATCACTAAAACAATGTGAGGGATGTTGTTTTGGTGGGAGTTCACCTAGTTTAATTTCAATAATTAATTTGAAATCAATTAGTCAAAAACTTATTATAAAATATAGCAAATATGTTGAAGATCAATGGCAGACCCTACCAACAAAATTAATGAGATCCTATATAAAGAAAATTTGAAAAACAATGGAAGCAACTTGGCGGATTGGTTCCGCAATTTGAGGATTGTCCTCACAATTGGTAATTTGACCTATGTCTGGATGCACGCTAGGTGACCCACTGCGGTGATGCTACCGATGAAGTAAAGAATGTTTACCTCGCTCGGAAGAATCAGTACTCCATAGTTCAGTGTGCTATCTTGTATGGTTTAGAATCAGAGCTTCAGAAAAGGTTTGAAGAGTCAGATCCATATGATATTGTCGAGGATCTCAAATTAATCTTTGAGACTCATGCGGCAATTGAAAGTTATGAGGCTTACGAAAAGTTCTTTAAGCGCAAGATGGAAGAGGGTAGCTCGGTGAGCATGTGCTTAAGATGTGCAGGCGCAAATAAACTTCAAAGTTTGGGTATAGTGATTCCTAATACTTTGGGAGTTTACCGCATCCTCCAATCACTACCACCAAGTTACAAGAACTTTGTGATGAACTACAACATGCAGAACATGAACAAAGAGTTGCCAGAACTATTTGCTATGTTAAAATCTGCAGAAGTGGAGATCAAGAAAGAGCACCAAGTGTTGATGGTCAATAAGACCACCAAATTCAAGAAAGGCAAGTCTAAGCAAAGGGACACTTCAAGAAGGGTGGTAAGAAAGCTGCCACGCCGAAGAAGACCAAGGCTGGACCTAAGCCTGAATCTGAATGCTTTTCTTGCAAGGGAGAAGGTCCGGCGGAATTGCCCAAGGTACTTGGCAGATTTGAAGAACGGCAACATCAAGAAGAAAGGTATATCGATATACATGTTATTGATGTGTATCTCACTAGTATTCGTAGTGGTGCACGGTATTTGATCTTTGGTTCGGTTGCTCATATTTGTAACTCGAAGCAGGGCTGCGAATAAGCGGAAGCTAGTGAAGAGCGAGGTGACGATGCGCGTGAAGCGGATCAAAGGTTGATGTGATCGCGGTGGCGCTACCTCTTCATCTACCATCGGGATTAGTTTTATACTTAAATAATTGTTATTTGGTGCCTGCGTTGAGCATGAACATTATATCGGGATCTTGTTTATTGCGAGACGGTTACTTGTTTAAATCCGAGAATAATGGTTGTTCGATTTATATGAGTAATGTGTTTTATGCACATGCATCTTTGATAGATGGTCTATTCATATTGAATCTCGATAGTGGAAATACACATATCAACAACATTGAGGCTAAACGTTTGAAATCAAGCGATAATTCGACCTATATGTGGCACTGTCGTCTTGGTCACATTGGAGTGAAGCGTATGTAGAAACTCCATTCCGATGGACTTCTTGAATCACTTGATTTTGAATCACTTGAAAGATGCGAAGCATGTCTGATGGGTAAAATGACTAAGACTCCATTTTCTGGTATGATGGAGCGAGCTACGGACTTATTGGAAATCATACATACCGATGTATGTGGTCCAATGAGTGTAGCATCATGATGGTTATCGTTATGTTCTTACCTTCACGGATGATTTGAGTAGATATGGGTATATCTATTTCATGAAACATAAGTCCGAAACTTTCGAGAAGTTTAAGGAGTTTCAAAGTGAGGTAGAGAATCAACGTAACAAGAAGATTAAGTTTCTACGTTCTGATCGTGGAGGTGAATATCTAAGTTACGAGTTTGGCGAGCATTTGAAGAAATGTGGAATACTTTACATGATTGACACCGGGGAACACCACAGTAATAATGGTGTGTCGAGCGTCGTGTCGAACTCTCTTAGATATGGTTCGTTCTATGATGTCACTTACAGATTTACCACTATCATTTTGGGGTTATGCATTAGAAACGGCCGCATTCACTTTAAATAGGGCACCATCTAAATCCGTTGAAACGACACCGTATGAATTATGGTTTGGGAAGAAACCTAAATTGTCGTTCCTTAAAGTTTGGGGATCTGAAGCCTATGTAAAGAAGTTACAGCGGACAAGCTTGAACCCAAAGCGGAAAAATCGTCTTCATAGGATACGAAGGAAACTATTGGGTATACCTTCTATCATAGATCCGAAGGCAAAATCTTCGTTGCTAAGAATGGATCCTTTCTAGAGAAGAATTTCTCTCGAAAGAAGTATTTGGAAGGAAAGTAGAACTTCGATGAGGTTGTCGAACCTTCTCTCGAAATTGCGAGTAGCGCAGCACGGAAGAAGTTCTGTGATGCTGCACCAATAAGAGAGGAAGCTAATGATGGTGATCATGAAACTTGGTTGAGGTTACTCTGAGCCTCGGAGGTCAGCGAGAACTCGTACCACTCCAGTTGGTATGATTCCGTTATGAATGTCATGTTGGTGGACAACACCGATGACCCGAGACATATGAGGCGATGATGAGCCCAGATTCCAATAAATGGCAAGAAGCCATGAAATCCGAGATTGGATCCATGTCGAAAACCAAGTATGGACTTTGGTGGACTTACGGATGGCGGAAGGCTATCGAGAACAAATGGATTTTCAAGAAAGCAGATCTTGATGGTAATGTTCTTGTCTATAAAGCTCGACTTGTCATAAAGGGTTTCGACAAATTCAAGGAGTTGACTACGATGAGACTTTCTCACCGAGTAAGCTAAAATCTGTGAGGATTATGTTAGCAATCGCTGCATATTATGATTATGAGATATGGCAGATGGATGTCAAAACAGCATTCCTCAATGGAGCCATTGATGAAGAGTTGTATATGATACAACCCCAAGGTTTTGTCGATCCTAAAGATGCTCACAAGGTATGCAAGCTTCAACGGTCCATCTATGGATTGAAGCAAGCATCCCGAAGTTGGAATCAACGTTTTGATAAGGTAATCAAAAGTTTTGGTTTTATACAAACTTATGGAGAAGCTTGTATTTACAAGAAAGTGAGTGGGAGCTCTGTAGCATTCTTAATACTTTATGTGGATGACATATTGTTGATTGGGAATGATGTAGACCTTATTAATAGTGTCAATGAGTATTTGAATAATATATTTTCAATGAAGGATCTTGGCGAAGCTTACATATTAGGCATAAAGATTTATAGAGATAGATCGAAACGCCAAATATCATTGTCACAAAGTACATATTTGGACAAAGTTCTAAAGAGGTTTGGAATGGAAGATAGCAAGAAAGGGTTCTTGCCCATGTTTAATATCGACCTTGAGTAAAACTCAAAGTCCGACATCGGCGAAGATAGAAAGAATGAGTAAGACTCCTATGCCTCAGCCATAGGATCTCTAATGTATGCCATGCTATGTACTAGACCCGACATTGCATATCTTTGTTAGTTTAACTAGCAGATATCAAAGTGATCCAGGTGGATCATTGGACGTGATCAAAACATCCTTAAGTACTTGAGAAGAACTAAGGATATGGTTCTTTCTTATGGAGGTGATGAACAGCTCGTTGTTAATGGTTACACCGATGCTAGTTGGAACACCGATCCGGATGATTCTAAATCACAATCTGGATACGTATTTATTTTGAATGGTGCAGCAGTTAGCTGGAGGAGTGCAAAGCAAAGCGTTGTGGCGAGATCTTCAACTGAATCGGAATACATGGCTGCTTCGGAGGCTTCACAAGAAGCGATATGGATGAAAGAGTTCATTACAGAGCTGGGTGTGGTTCCAAGTTCGCTGGACCCAATGTCTATCTACTGTGATAACATGGGCGCCATAGCCAATGCGCAAGAACCAAGGTCACACAAGAAGCTGAAGCATATCAAGCTGCGTTTTCACGCTATTCGAGAATATATCCAGGATGGGGATATAAAGATTTGCAAAGTACACACAGATCTGAATGTGGCGGATCCGTTGACTAAACCTCTCCCGAGGGCAAAACATGACCAACACCAAACTGCCATGGGTGTTCGGTATATTACCATGTAATCTAGATTAGATGACTCTAGTGCAAGTGGGAGACTGTTGGAGATATGCCCTAGAGGCAATAATAAATATAGTTATTATTATATATCTTTGTGTTTATGATAAATGTTTACATTCATGCTATAATAGTATTAACAAGGAAACCATTAATACTTGTGTGATTTGTAAACTTAATTTGAAGTCCCTAGTATAGCCTCTATACTTCACTAGCTTGTTGGTTGATTGATGATTGTGGTTTCCCTATCATGAACATTGAGATGTTATCAACAACAAGATCATATCGTTAGGAGAATGATATGGTGGACATACTCCTATAGACAAGCGTAGCATAAAGATCAAGTCATTTCAATAAGTTCAATTGCTATATGCTTTCTGATACATAGTAACCTAATTCCTTCGACCATGAGATCATGCATATCACCTTTCTTGGATGGATGCTTTGATGTCATCAAACACCACACCGTAACAGGTGGCTATAAAGGTGGCATTGAGTGTTTGGAAAGTATTGGTTGAAACACATGGATCAAGAGTGGGATTTGTCCATCCACATGACGGATAGATATTCTCTGGGCCCTCTCGGTGAAATGTCATCCAATTAGCTTGCAAGCATGTGACTTGGTCACAAGGGATCACATATCACGGGAACGAGAAAAGAGTACTTATCAGAAAAGAGGATGAACAAGGTATGCAGAAATACCGACGATCATAACCTCGGATAAGTAACATATCGTGAGACAAAGTGACATTGGTATCGTAAGTAAGTGTTTCATTCGATCATAAAGTAATCGTAGAAATATGTGGGAGCCATATGAATTTCCAGATTCCTCTATTGGTTATTGTTCGGAGAAGTGTCTCGATCATGTCCGCATAATTCACGAACCGTAGGGAGACACACTTAAGGATTCGACGTTGTTTGAGTAGTTATGGTATTATGAGAAAGAGACCGAATGTTGTTCGGAGTCTCGGATGGGATCCGGGATATCACGAGGTGATCCGGAATGGTCCGGAGAATAAGATTCATATAAGGAAAGTCCCGTTTCGGAGTAGCGGAATGATTCCGGTGTTTTCATCGAGAACATTCTAGAAGGTCCCGGAATGTCCGGCACTCCGGAGGGGGAAGGGTACATGAATGTGTCATTACATATTGGAATGATTGCATCATGTACTAAGTGTTCTTGCTGTCCCAAATAAAGGATTTATTTAAATCCTAAATTGAAAAGTCAAACGGCTAGTTTGAAAGTCAAACGGCAGTTTTGGGAAGTGGGAAAGGAGGAGGAGAGGTGGAGGCCGAGTTGGAGGAGGGTTCCTCCCCTTGGCCGGCGCACCTCCCTAGGCCGAGTTGGGGAGGAACTCCTCCCCTTGGCTGGCCAGCCCTCCCACCTATATAAGGAGGGGCAGGGCTCCCCTCCTTACACACACAAGTTTCCTATCCTCTAAACTAAACCCTAGATCTAGACCCCGGTTTAGAGCTATTTTGGTTTAGAGCCTTCTAATTGGTTTAGAGCCTTCTAATTGGTTTAGAGCCCTCTAATTGGTGTGTCTAATTACTAGACCACTAATAGCCTCTCTCATAAGCTCCACCATACTCGCACCGGCTTAAGGCGAAGCCCTGCGGGATTTCCCCTCTACCTCCGGTACCACGCCGTTGTGCTGCCGGAATCGCGAGGAGAGTGCTACAACCTCCATTTTGCTGGAACAAGGAGAGGAAGGTCTTCGTCAGTACCGAGCGTGTGACCGATCAAGGAGCGCTGCGGAACGCGGCGCCGGAAGGATCGTCTACGCGATCTTGAGATCGGAAAGAGTACGACTACATCACCCACGAGAATCTGCTCTCGTTAAACACTTTGGAATCTTCGAGGGTGAGTTATTCCATCGACTCGTTGCTACAATCTAGTAGATAGATCTTGGCTTGTTTGTTTGTATGCGATAGAAATTTTTTGTTTTCCATGCTACGAACCCCTACAATAGCTAACGGGAAAACATGGTAATTTAGCAAATAGTATTATTTCCCTGGCGGCTAGAACTAACAGGGAAATCCTTGTTTTGAATAGTGTATGATGCATATTCCTTGTCGGCTACGATCTGACAGGCAATATCTCTCTGACGGCCAGGGCTGACGGTCACCCCACAGGAATACAAATTCTCCAGTAGGCTCAACCCTGACGCTAATCTGTTTTCCTGTCAGCCGTCCGACAGCAGTAGCTGACAGCGATGAAATTCCTGTCGGTTGGCCGTCAGGCATGGACTTTCATTCCTGGCAGGCTATTCCTGTAGGTTATTCCTGACAGTCAGCTGACAGTGGTTTTTTTCCTATGGGGTTTTCCCCTTTTCCTGTCGGTTTGCAGCCTACAGGTTTAGTCCTGTTTTTGGTAGTGCGACGACAAGGCCAATGGCACCATGATCTTCAACGTCTTCGTGCTCTGCCAGGTGTTCAATGAGTTCAACGTCCGTCACATCGCTGATGAGATGAAGAAGAAGAACCTCCTCACCGGCGGGGTGCTCGGGAAGCCGAGCAAGATGTTCCTATTTGTCGTGGCCGCCACGCTCGTGCTGCATGTGCTGACGGTGGAGGTGCTGACTAGGCTCGCCGGCACCGAGAGGTTGGGGCCGGGGCTGTGGGGCGCCTGCGTCGCCATTGCCGCCGTGTCGTGGCCCGTCGGCTGGGTCGTCAAGTTCATCCCCGTGCCGGTAGAGAGTGCAACGAGTACGGGATTATTACGCATCACACACCTTGACACATGCATGCATGCGCTATACTCAACTTAATTAATTAATCGCATGCATATATATGCACTAATCTCCTACGTCCGTTTGTAGGGGTTTTATATTAGGCTTTCCCGCCTTTGTTTCAACTAGCAAGGTACTACGTACGTAGCCCTAGATATATTTTGTTTTACATTTGTTTATGTTAAGAAAATGAAATGAATGAAAAAAAATCTATTATATATACTATACTGTAGAGGAGGATTTTCTGAATGTCAAACCTAGACTTGTAGTTCCTTGTATATACCTTAGTATCGTTTTGACGGTTGTCCAATGGACAGTGGTTGGTGTGTGGAGATATTGAAAATCCTTGTTGACCGAGAAGGTAATGTGTGGCCTTGTGAGAGTCAAATATTGATGTGCACCTACAATATTTGTGTACTTTGTTCCATCTTCTGGTGCAAGTACATCTCCTTCTTCTGTGGCTGCTGACAGTTTGTCTGGCGACGTGAGTGCGACTAGAGGCTTGTGCAGGAGCGGCCGCAGACGTATCTGCCGAAGACGGTCCAGCCTCCTGCTGGGTAACGTGTGGACCGATCGGTCATACTACTCCCTCTGTTTCAAATTACTCTGCGCGCACGCTTACCTAGGTGGCCTAGTATTCTTTCATTTTAATCAAAAAAATTCTTAGATTTTTTAGTATACGTAGTACATATTTCATACTATCTATTTCAAAAATTCTAGGATTTTTTAAATAAGAAATGAGAGCGTACTAGCCCACCTACATAAGCGCGCCGGCGGAGTAATTTGAAACAGAGGGAGTATCTCCTTGGGTGGGCGGGAGATGCTAGCTCTTTCCCCAAGTGGCCCACTTGGTCGGGAGAGAGACCACGCGACCTGGTCGACGCGCGGCAGGCACACGCACAGGTCGAGCGCCGCGCGCCAGTCGCACCTGGGGGGATCCCACGTCCTGCTCGTCCGCGCGTTCCACCACTATTCTTCTGTATTTCACTATGTCACGGTTTATTATTTTTAGGGGCATTTTGTCAGAGGAACTTTTACAAAATGCCTACACAATTATCTTTTGTCGCACTTTTTGAAAATTGCCTTTAGAAAAAAAAGGACTTTTTGGGGCGTTTACTAAGAATGATACCATGTTTAGAGGCACTTTGGAAAAATTCCTGCAAAAATACTCATTATTTCAGGCGCTTTACCAAAATGCCCGCAATAATTTGATCTTTTGAGGCACTTTCTAAAGTGTCTGGAAAAATAAGTACTCCCTCCGTCCTAGAAAAGATGTCGGACGGCTTGTTTTGCCCAAAAGCCCTTGCCAAATTTCCGACCAATTCCCTAGTCCTTCCTCCTTGCTCACACCGCGGTGTCTTCCTCCCGCCCTCTCCCCTCTCCCCTCGGCACCACCCGACGACGCCTGCCGCACGGCTCCACGTCACTACCGTCTGGATTCCCATCCCACGTCGCCAACCCCTCCCATCCCACATCGCTACCGCCTTGATTCCCCCGCGTCGAGCTGCCGCCTCCATCTCCCTCCCGCGTGTCGTCACAATCTCCATCTTCCTCCCCCGCGTCGTCTTCTTCCTCCTGGAGTTCAAGATGGGATATTCCCCTCCGACGACGACAGGATATGAAGCGGCGACGTCACCCCTGTCTGCATCAACGACAAATCTATTGTGACAGTACGCCCCATCGTCGTCGCCCCGTCACTATACCAAGATGTTGAGGCCATGTGCATTGGCTGCCGACGGGGTGATGCTACTGCCGGAGCAAAACGTGCATCTTCCCCGAGCTGACGCCGCCGGCCACTACTCCAGCTTGGTGTAGGCACAAGGTAGATCCCAAATTTTAATGGCGTCACCAGTGGAGGAAAGGAACCCTAGATGGGTTTTTTCACCGCCGCCTCTCACCTCCCGGGAACATCGCACCACTACTAGGAAACCCCTTATCAGTGGCGCACCTTTTTTCACTATCCGTGGCGCATATCTTAGCCGCCACTATTACCTCGCCACTGATAACTATCTTCTGTGGCGCATTTTAAAATGCGCCACAAAAATCTCAAACTTCTGTGGCGCATATGGCCAATATGCGCCACAGAAGTGTTTTTCCAAATTTTTTTTAAAAAAGCGGGCCGAATCTCAAACTTCTGTGGCGCATATGGCCAATATGCGCCACAGAATTTTTTTCAAATTTCAAAAAAAAACCCGGGCCAGATCTAGATCTGGCCGGAGGTGGTGGTGGTGGTGGTGGTGGTGGAGGAGGTTGCCAGAGTTGGTGGTGGAGGAGGAGGAGGTCGCCGGAGTTGGTGGTGGAGGAGGAGGACATAGCTTTGGTAACACAATTATGTAACAGATAGTAAACTATGTTACCGGTAAAATTACAGTAACACATAATTTATGTGCCAACGGCTGACAGTAACACAAACTATATTAGGCCAGAAAGGGTGTTACATAGATATTGATACAGTAACGTATAGATATGTGTGGGAGGTAATGTGATACAACGATATCGACGCAGTAACATATAAATATGTGTGCGAGGTAATGTGATACAAGTATATTGACATAGTAACACGGAGATATGTGTTGGTGGGAGTGTGTTACAAACTTTACTATGAGTAACACATAATCATGTGTTGATCCATAGTGCTGCAGATATATTATAAGGCCGATCCATAATTTTTTGGGGCACGGGGCGAAGCTACAATAAGGAGAGACTTAATATTTATGCATCAAAAGAGAATTAGATATATGTATTTCAGTGCAAACTATATGTATTTATGAAATTTGAAAATATTGCCGATTTGTTTGAATTTTGAAAATAATGTGTCTATGGGAACAATGTTATCATAGTTATGTAATTTTTGTGAAATTATATATAACTACACATGTATATTTTTATAAGTGAAAATATAAAAGGGTACACCCCTCGATCTCAATAAAATATGGACCTATGCTATACCAATCAACTAAGAAATAAAGTTATAGAGCACCATCGCCACCAAGATACAATGGAGATACAATGGAGAACTAGGGTCTGCACCCACTCTCGGCTCAGTATTTCCATTCAGTCTGTTATTAGCACACAACGATGTATTTATTGCATGTATTACAAATAAAAATATGATTGTAGCCATATCAACTTTGTTTTTTTTCAAATACAGACCATGCTGGGAGATGTCACACAGGAGGACCCATTTCACATATGTTTTCTAAAGCCAGTGAGATACTCCCTCTGTTCCGGTGTTTAGGGCCCAACATGAAAATCTACATGTTCCGATTTAGTGGAGGATTAAGCCCTGCTAGATAATTATTATTCCCTATTTGTAACCATATAATTAGTCCCCACCACACCTCTTCTCCACTAATATCGTTGGTGCTTGCTGTGTAGTTTGGTTAATGGAATATAGATTTCCATATTTCCTTCCCCGTCTCGCTTCTCAGCCTATCCCGGAGCTAGGGCACGCCAGGCGCGCAGTCGCCGTTCAGTTTCGCCCAACGACTTGTGAACAAACGAACCAATGAACTCATTGATGGATTTCAGTTTTGTCCTAGCTTGGTGATCGTGAGAAGTGATCCAATATGGACACTACAGAACATAATGGACCCATTAATTCTCCTAGGGAATAGCTTAATAGGCCCAAGCTGCCCAGCCAACGTGATGAACATATTTTTCAGCAAATTTACAGTTCCACCTGGGACCTCGCCAGAGTGCCGGCGAGCGCCACCATCGAGCCCGGGCACGTGCCCAGGATGCTCGGACAGTAAATCCACCACTGCTTACATGCACTGTGTCTAATCCCCTGAATTGACATATGAAACTAAAATTTTAAGAATGAACAATAAAAGTATATGTACATCGTTCTCCCAAAACCAATTTGTGAACATAGTAAAATTCTGGAGTATCAAACTTAACGGTTTCCAAATATGTCAGATATTTCACAGTTTGGCACGGAATGACAAATTGACATGAACAAGAGCATTGGTTTGCGGATGACAAAGTTACAGGACCAAAAAAATCCCTATGTGATTATCTCACTCTTTTGAATATTCTTTCATTGACACTCACACAAAAGAGAGCTCACAAAATTAAACTACTGGTAATTTTGAGCAGGATGTTTGCTGCCAGAGATGCTTGTATTCTTTCGCTTGAGAGTGGTTTGGTTGAGCGCTTGATGCTGCACATGAGAATAGCTCCAGTTAATAATTGAAACCTACAAATAAAATGAACAAAGGGAATTTAATTTATTGACAGTTTCGAGAACACATAAACGTAAAACAAGTTACAAGCACAACTAAAGAAAACATCCTAGAACTCTAAACAAACATCTTCACTCTTGAAAAGTGCGGTACGTACATCTGATCAATAAACCTGGAAGTCAAACTTTCTGTAAACTAAGGGGGATTGGTCATTAGAACAATTATTTGCTTTTGAGGAGCATACTCGTCAACAACCACTCAAGAATATTTACAAAATTCATCTCAATATATGCATAACATGAGCCGGGTGATCATTCAATAAATTACCTTCCACTATTCTTCATTGCTTGGAGCATTGGTGTTATCATCCACTTCGATTCCTTCAATATCAGTTCTTGTCCAATGTTTATCATGCCTTTTGTTTTTGAACATCTTAGCAAGGTGCGAGACATGGAAGGGCTCTGTGTCCTCTGCATATTCCTCGTTACCAGTGTCATAGAGACCTCTAGGTTTTGGTGGTTTCATTACAACAGACCAACCCGGCTTTGTTTCATCATCCACATAAAACACTTGTTCGGCTTGGTTAGGAAAAATGAAGGGCTCATGCTCAATCTTGTTTCCTCTATGTATCAGATGTGAGAAGTTCACAACCGTGTAGCCATACCTATCCTTTTGAATTCCATTTTCAGAAAAAACATCAATCCACTCACATTTAAACAACACAACTGAAAACTGTCCAGAGTAGTTTAGCTCGATAATATCAGTTATTCTTCCGTAGTAAGTCACATCATCTAGAACTGGATTTGCATCATCTGCTCTAGCATAAGTGGATGTTTTTGCGATTACCATGACTCCGCTATTTTGTGTCATTCTATCCAAGCGTTTAGGCCTAAAACGCATGCCTCGAGAGATGAAACCGCGATAGCTTTTTGCTGCATCAACTGGGCCCCGAGCGAGCCATCTAATGTCATTTTCAATATTGGAAATATCATTTTCCGTCTCTAGTTTCATTATCTGAATATTTAGAAGTAGCTTAGTTAATTAATCTAGTGGTATATATAGGGCATGAAAAAAATTACACTTACATGAGATCTGAACCATCCGTGGAACGTCTCGTTTTGAATTTTCTCGAAAGTAGTTGGGTTGACAGTGCGTCTATTAGTGATCTCATCAGCATGAATCCTGCAAAGTAATTGATAATAAACTTGTAAGTACATAAAAGGGAAAACTAAAAGAATTTACAATCTTAAGTTATTACCTAAGGTATGGATTCACATCGGAGCAATTAAACAACACATATCTATGTGCCTGTACTTTCGCCAAACCCCTTATAACATAATTGCGAGGCTTCCCGAGTGGTTTCCCAACATGAGGACATAAAGTTGAACCTTCATTAATGCCTGAATGCCCAGCTAATTCCTCACCATCTTCATCTCGTGAAGACATGTTACGTTTTGTCTCAAAACCAGCAATATATCTAGAACAAAATGTCATGCACTCATCTGCCAAATATGTTTCAGCAATAGATCCTTCGGGATGAGCTTTATTACGAACACTTGACTTCAGCTTACCAAGGTATCTACTTGAAGGCAACAAAGTGAATAAGAAATTTGTTGAACAATATATTATTGCAGAGATAGCTCATAAATTGCATATAGTTGGAAAATAAGCTAGCATACCTTTTGAGAAACCACATCGACCGGTAGGAGACAGGACCACCTATTTTTGCCTCGGTTGCTAGATGAATTACCAAATGCACCATAACAGTAAAAAATCCTGGAGGGAATATCATCTCCATACGACATAATGTTATCTTTATTCATTGCTCCAACTTCTCAAGCTCGCTCACATAGAGAACGTTTGCACTAACTTCTCTAAAATATGCACATAGATCAAACAAGACAGATGTGACATTATCTGGAAGTAAACCTCTCAAAGCAAGAGGCAGAAGTTGTTGCATTAGAATATGACAATCATGACTTTTAAGGCCTGAAATTCTCCCTTGAGAAACGTTTGCACATCTTGAGATGTTCCCCGAGTACCCATTTGAAACTCTTAAACCATGAAGTACTTTGCAAAACTGCTGCGCCTGTTTTCTGGACAAGGTATAAGATGCCGCTGGCAAAAAATACTTACCATTAGGTTTCTTTTTAGGATGTAACTCAGTCCTGATGTTCATGTCCTGTAGATCTAGGCGTGCTTTTAAATTATCCTTAGACTTGCCATCTATCCCTAGAAGTGTACCATATATATTCTCACATACATTCTTCTCGATGTGCATGATATCTAGATTGTGGCGGAGCAAATTGAAGTCCCAATAAGGCAAATGGGAGAATAGGCCGCTGACAAACTTCCAAGTTTTTGAACCATCAAAGTCCTTAATAGATTTTATCTTTTCTAAAACTTGAACTTGGGAATAAGTAGTAGGCTCAGCTTTATGTTCCTCAGATCCATCAAATGATTCAGCATCATAACGGAATTCATGATCTGGGTGCAGAAACCGGCGATGCCCCATGAAAGAGAATTTTTGCCCATGTTTCAAGCGTATAGAAGATGTTTCATCACTACACGGGAAACAACCAGACTCACTGCTGGTGCTATGTCCTGAAGCGATAGCAAGCCCAGGATAGTCGCTCACAGTACACAACACAATAGCATAAAGTTGAAACATTTCATTTTGAGATGCATCATATGTAAATGTTCCAACTTCAAACAACTCAGCTAGTTCTTCGTAAACTGGCTCCATGAATACATGGAAGTTCTTTCCAGGGTAAGATGGACCTGGAATAATCAGAGTAAGCAAAAGCGAAGAGGGTTTCATGCATAACCATGGGGGCAGGTTGTAAGGCACTAAGATGACAGGCCAACAACTATGTTTAGAACTCATCATCCCATATGGATTGACCCATCGGTTGCCATTGCAAACCTAATGTTCCCGGAGTCTGACGCGATGTGTTCATACTTAGAGTCAATGGCCTTCCAGGCCTTTGAATCAGCTGGATGACGCAATGCTCCATCCTTTATGCGTTCCTCGTCATGCCATCTTAAAGCTGTTGCAGTCTCTTTGTGCATAAAAAGCCTCTTAAGCCTTGGCTTAATTGGAAAGTACCGTAGCACCTTCCTTGGGATGGCCTTCCTTCTTTCCTTCTTAGTTAGAGTAGTTTTATCAGGTACATTCTTCCACCTAGAAATTCCACACTTTGAACAGAAGTCATCACTTGCCTTCTCTTTCTGATAAAGCTGACAGTTATTTTCACAGGCATGAATTCTCACATAATTAAGCCCAAGTTTTCCCACAATTTTCTTAGCCTGACAAAATGTACTAGGCAAATTTTGACCATTAGGAATTGCTTTCTGTAGAACTGGCAGCAGATCATTTAAAGATTTATTACTCCACTTGTTAGTGGTTTTTATGTGGAAGAGAATAACAAAAAAGGAAAGCCTGGATAGTTCACACTCTGGCCATAAAGGCTCATCCGCATCTCTCACCAAGTCATAGTAAGCTTGTGATTCAGGATCTAGTCCTGGTTCAGAAGTATTTTGGGTCTCGGTTTCAGTCATTGGAGGCTCTCTGAAAACATCTTCGACAAGCTGGCGCATATTAGGTTTTGTTCCGTCACACTGTGACCGTGATCGTTTCTTACTTGAGATGTATGGTCCAGTTTTACTGTGTTTATTAGTAGAGATGTATGCTGCTGTTTCACCGTGGCAACCCCAAACTGTATATCCATCTGAAATGCCATGACAAACTAAGTGATCATACACGTCTTGACGCTTCAATAACAATGCATTGACACATTTAACACATGGGCAACGGATCTTGGCATTGGAACTTTTTCCCATGCATGCAAAGTCAAGAAAAGCCAAGTACTCATCACTTGGTCTAGGGAAAAGAAGTAACTCTTTTATAGATTTCAAATCCATTGATTCACTGTGTAACAACAAATATATATAGTTACTACACTCACCAATACTAGGAAACCAACATGGGCACTGAAAAGTGTAGTATGTATTCAAGGCAAATTGAGAAAAATCCTTTACTAGCTTGATGCAAATTGAGCATTAATACTGAAATTAATATATTAGGACACACATCTATTCGACACTACTGTGCAAAACAGAGCTAGTCTAATTCATGTACCATTCAATCATGTGCAAAACAGAGCTAGTCTAATTCATGTACCAATCAATCATTTATCTAGAAAACGACAACAACGTTCCTATCGGTTTCATCAACCTGAAAGAAATTCAGTGATTCAGCTAATAGCATCATCAAATAATCGATTCTTCTACACTCTACACTTACAGAATCGTCATTTACAAGATCAGTTTAAGCCATCTATCTATAATTATCTAACAGCCTAACAAAATCAACAATCTCATATATGATTTGAGACATCGATTGGTTACTTACGTTGCCTGATTGCTCGGCGATGAGCCGTCGATGCCGTCCTGGGGAGCTGGGTCAGGTCGATGTTGGACCGGAAGAAGCAAGGGTTGATGCGGAACAGCAAGCAAACGAGGGTCGGCGCCTCGACGGGGACGACCCGGCAATGGGTCCTGGTCCTCTTCCTCTGCAACGACGCGGGACGAGACGCGAAGACAAATGGGCAACGGCAGTCGGCGGAGACCAACGGGCAGCGCCGGTCAGCGGATACCAGCCACGACCGTTGGGTGGGAGGCGACCGACGACAGCAGCGGTTGTTGGCGCTGTGCCGCCGGCGGCTCGTGGAATCTGGGTCCTGGCGGCGTCCGGGTATAGAGACGAGAACGAGATTTGGGGAACTTTCTTTTGGAGAGTATATTCCTAAGGGGCAGTGTGCGGTATATTGCGTTGAGTTTGCTACATACAGGGCGGTGTCTTGACGTTGATAAATTTCTCTTCTTAGCTCACTTGGTTTAGATCTGCATAGCACTAGGACTCTTCATGTGTTCGATTGCCCGTACCAAAGCTTGATTGTTTTTATATATTTTTATTTTATTTTCCCTTCATATGATTATCTTTTTTTCGCACGATACAAGTACTCCCTCCAACCTATATTGGTTGACTCGAATTTGATATATCTAGTACTACTAAAACTTATCTCAATACATTTCGTATCTAGACAAATCTAAGTGAACTAATATGGGTCGGAGGGAGTATTTTATTCCTTTTCCAATTTCACATATTTTCGTCATACCGCGTACGGAGGGCCATGTGGTACTCTCTTCGCTGATCTCCCTCTCGTTATGCCCCTTTTGAAAGTCCACCATCGCCGCTTCGTCCTCTCCGCCGGATTGGCCGGCCAGAGCTAGACATGATGTGGCGCTGTAGTAGTTAAGTGTAGCGTGTCCGGCTGTTTTCCGGAAGTGGGTTTCATGCCCAGTAGTTGGAGGCGAGCGACGGATCTTGGCAGCCATATCCGTTCCGATTTAGGGTTCTTCTTCATCACCATGGTGCTCCTCTGGTCGGAGGAAGTGGCGGCGGAGAGAGCCAACATATCCCCCAATAAAGGTTTCTTTGACGGAGATCTTGTGATGCATGTGGTGGCGCTTCCCCTGGCCGGCCATGGTGGCAAGGGTGGGTCGTTGAGTGTTGCGGCGTTCTAGAGCTGCTCCCGGTTGGCCGAGGCAGCGAGGGGGAGTGGGGATCTGACGTGGCATCTTATGAATCGACACATTCCTCGTTCTCCCACTCCCATTGAAGCTGGGGCATGTGGTGTTCATCAGCGGAGGCTTGAAGACGGCTTCGAGAACCGTTCTGCCTCTACCCCTTATGGCCGAATGGCAGCCCGCGTCTCTAACCTCCACGAAGGAGGCCTCTTCAACCTTTCCTCGGAGTTCGACACATTCTCCTCTCCAAGTGGTTCGTCCCCGGGGAGGTCGAGTTGGCCGACGGCAACAGTTCTTCGCTGGTGGGGAGTTCACGAGCATCTCTCTCCCGGACTTCGGCGTCGGCAGCACCTTGAGGTCGCCGACAAGTAGCAGAGGAGGACCCCGAGCACCCGATTGCTTTTAAAAATCTTTTTAGCGTCCTTTTTGCATTTTATGAGCCCTTACCTTCAACTATTAGGTTTTTGGTGTAGTAGATGTTTACAGGGGCCTCTTTGTATTTTGGTACCTGCCAAATATCTAATGTAGCTTCAATGCCCTTCAGGGCGTTCCTGTTCGAAAAAACATCTTTTCGTCATTGGCTAATATGTAAAAGGAAAATGAATATAGTTTTGTATAATCCTAATAGAGCAATATTATGGAACAATGTTAGAAAATGTTGTCTCCTAGTCCAAATTAGTGTCAACAAGCATTATCACATATGATGCTTTAAGGGTTGCAAATAAATGCACGATGACATGAGTCAGTGACGGGGCATGTGCACCTAAACCATCAGTCCCCTCTTCCTCCCACCATCGCCGCCGCTGGCAGGGGCTGTCGGGCGAAGCCCAGGCGGCACCGAAGTCGCCACTAGGAGCCGGTCGGCCTGGTTTCTCTCTCTGGAGGCGATGTGCCTCAAGAAGCAGCGGTTCCAAGCTCCTCCGAGTGGCGTTGGGCACGACGCTATTGGAGAGGTAGATGCTGCATATAGATGACAATGACCTTGATATTGCAGGAGGCGGAGGAGGGCAACACGAGATTCAAAGAGCTTCGCCAAAAAATAGAGGTATAGGACTATAATTATTTTATTATGTAGTTAGTTATGTATAGTCTCTCTCTAATAAATAGATACAAAAATAACTCGGTTTTTCTCTAACACTCAAAATTACTTCTTTCTAAAACTTTTTTCCGTGCAATTTGTAAACTGCATGGTCTTTTTTTTGCAATAGATATATTGGGTCTGGTTGTAAATCTGTACCCGTCTCAGTAATATCGAAATTTCCAGGCCTCTCGAGGCCTTTTGCATGAAAAAAAGTCTCCGGATGCTTCTCGCAAGACTTCCCTCCAATCTCATTATTTAGACTGACAAAAGATAAACGGAGAGAAAATTTTAATAGTTCCCGCTAATACACATTTTCCCCTCCACTAATAGCTCCTATATATACAGCCATTCTAATTAGTCATCCTCAAATAAATTGACCGCAATTATCTCATCTGACCCATCGCCCTCCCATCACCGCGCCGCCCCCCATCGCCCTCCAACCCACCGTGCCGCCCCCATCAGCTGTTCTCCATCGCCCAGGTCCGCCCGCTGTTTTCCGTCGCCTAGGACGCCTTGTTGTTCTCCGTCGCCCAGGACACCCTGTTGTTCTCCGTCGCCCAGACCCCTTCTGTTGTTCTCGGTCGCCCCGGCCACCCCGCTGTTCTCGGTCGCCCAGGCCCCTCCTGTTGTTCTCCATCGCCCAGGCCCCTCATGCTGTTCTCCGCCGCCCAGGCCACCCCACCAGCTGCTCCCCGTCGCGCCTACCAGTTGCAGCTGCTCCCTGTCGCGTAGCCGCCAGCTGCTACCGTAAAATTCAGGTATTTCTTCTGTGCACCAGTACACCACTAGGCAACCCTCTAGAGCACTTCCCCCCTTATAATCAGTTTTGGGGATCGCATCTCCTTGTTCAATGAGTAATTAACTCCGTTGTAGTTGTTCCTTGTTATACAATAATAAAAGCTTCAGACTTTTTGATACACGAGTGCTATGTTGATATAGCTCTGTAAATGACAGGACAAACTGTAAGTGTGACTTGAGTCACAGCAAATTCTAAGCATAATATCCCCATAGTGTGACAATTGATACGGATATTAGTACCACAATGTTAGTGGTGATAAAACCATATAGTGCATCTTGTTAATTCTAGTTTTCTCGCATCAGCAATATTAGTATGCCTTCTTGGCTCCCGATTGATTTTTTACTGGAATCCCATTTGCTAGTGTTGTTATCAATTCTACATCTTATTTTACAGAGATATAAAAAATGTTAATTTCTTGTTGAACTTTTAAGTCTTTGACAGAACCAAATATGTATATTGTTCAGAAGATAGACTAAACTAGATCTGACACTTCTATTGCAACAAGAAAGTGATAGCTGGCCCTAGACCAAGAAATTTGTCTATCTATGATAGTAGTAACTGACCACTACACTGTTTTTGACAAGTTAATGCACCATGTAGTCTAAAGGAAGGTCTGATTGACATTTTTATTTATATGTAGCATGGTGATGGACATGTTAACCATATACCTACACTATGAAGGTGAAAATCAAGAGGCCCACATTCTACAAAGATCTATGATGAGGCGTCATGTCTCGCATTATGATTTCATCTTGATGATCGAGGAAGTTGGCTTCGATACAATTGACTTCCTATACTATGCAAAAAAAAACCGCAAGGCAACGCCTACTTTGTTCAGATCGAAGATGAAAGTGCTGTGATAAAAATGTTGTCTGAACCTGACAATGAGAAAACTGCCCACCTCTATGTGTCTAAGGAGAAGGCTACCAATGATATTGCTCCATCTGACCATCCAAATGAGAGCGTTCTCCTACAGGATGGCGGTGTCTATACTGAACTGGCAGAGCAACTTATTGCGAGAAGTTCGCACAATATCTCCCTTCCTAAACCTGAACTATAATTCAGACTTGCTTATTCAATATATGTGTCTGCTGTTCTCATTATTTGAATAGAAGATTTATTAGCTGTTTTGCAGGACAATTGCGTAGGTCAAAAAGGTTGAATGTGATTCAGATCACCAACCAACATAATAATGAATATGGGGACTCCAACAATGGCGAGCAATATATCACACCAGGTGCTAAATCACAAGTATTGGAAGATGAAGATGATCTGGTTCATAAACAATGTAATGAACTATTAATTTTTTGTACTTCTATTATTAACTCTATATATGCTAATTATCTAATAATGGGTGTAACTTAATTTGTGCTTTTCTAAAAACTAATAGTAGTACGCACGGAAGTAGTCAAGCGCAAGAGAACAAGCTTGTCAATTGTTTGGAACATGCCACCATGACAAAGAATAGTTGTAAAATGCAATGAAGAAAGCCAACCTATAGGAGAAGAAGGTGCAATCTTGGGGAAGTTTCTAGGCACGATAGCTAGAATTGGAGGACTTTGTCCACTGAACATAAATGATTGGCGTGATCTCAAGAAGAATAGTCGTGAGGAAACAATATTGCAGTGTGTACATGTACTTCACAATAAGCTATTTGTTGCGCTTCTATTTTCTCTAAACTCTCTATATAGGTTTATTTACATTTACTCTTTATTTTGTACTTTCAGACGAAGTTTGTATATCCTAAATCATGTGAAAAATGGATACTCAAATCAATTGGAAGAGACTGGAGGAAATTTAAGTCTAGTTTGAAAAAAGCTATCTTCAACCCAGCCATTGAAAAAAATCCAGACATCAGGAGGAAGGCTTTATATAAGCTCCGTCCAGATGATGTGGAGAAAGATCAATGGTGTGGACTTGTGAAATTTTGGAACTCGAAGAAAGGAAAGGTAATGAATGAGATAATATACTTTCATGTTTCGACATTTAAATCTGAGTTCTTAGGCTTACTTAAAAGTCACACTTATGTATAATTTCATCATAACAGGCCATAACCGAGAATACCATAATTAGTCGTTCCCTTATGAAGAATTCACATTATGCTGGGACTAAGAGTTATGCTCCCTGGAGTCAAGAATTGTGAGTTATCCTGATTTGTGAAGCTTTTTTTTCTCTATGCCAGTTGTCATATTGGTGTTCTTTATGTTTTGTAGAGACAAGCAGATCCTGAAAAGAAACGGCCACACCGATCAACAGTTTACTTAGCAACTCACAAGAAAAAGGATAATGCTAAAAATAAAGAGAAACATGATCGTCTGGTAGGCAATAAATATGCATATAAGGTTTTTTTGGAAGGGGGCAACTTACAAATTTAATCTAACAAGTACCATATGCGTGATTCTTTTCTTCTAGGCTAGATTGGAGGATATAATAGCTCAACAACCAGAGTTGGCACAAAATGCAAATGGAAGAGTCGCATGGGAAGGTGATGCCTTGCAGGAAGTGTTAGGGGAAGAAAATAATGGACAAGTGCATGGCATGGGCTTGCTTCCAATCCCTAAGCGAGTCTATGGCCGGACACCACGGTATCTCAAGAACATCAATATGACTACTACTGATGGATCAGCATGTGATGGTGAAGATGATGTTAGGGAGGAAATAGCAAAGCTGAAAGAACATATAAAAAGGCTTGAAGATAGGAATAACAGACAAGGCTATGGGAATATTGGAATAGAAGAGGTAAATGGATTCCTTTTCACTTCCTTCTGTATGCATTTCTATCAACATTTTACTCAGAATTGCTAGTTCTGTAGGAAAATCTCCAATCAAATAATAATGTTGTTTCTCGGTTACCAATACTACCTGGTAAAAGAAAGGTAATGCCAACACATGGTGCAGCTATATCATTGCTTGTCACTTGAAACCTTCGTATTAATATTTTAGTTTGTAGAGAGTCCAATGCGATGGACCTGTTGAAGCACACTCGTCTATGCAACATGACACGTCTGAGGATAATAATTTATCGCTTTCATGTTGAAAGGTTATGACTGCTCTTACTCATGTCACAAAGTAGATATAATATGGCTACTCACTTAATATTGCTGTGCACCGAACCAGGATGGCGAGCATGATAATGTCAAGCAATTACCGATTCAACAAAAATCATCATCTCCACTTGAGCCTATTATTGATTCTGTGATAGAGGTAATATTTGTGTGTTTTCAACCTTCAGCTTTCTCTAGCTCTAGGATATGAATATCATTCCATGTACTATTATTGTCTACAGGTGACTGAAACAACAGAGCAGCCAAATGAATCTTCTACAAGACTTAACCAACAGGGGACGAGAAGTAAACGCCCACAATCAGCTCCCTCAAAAATAAGGCGAACTTCTTCACTCAAGGTAAATATCCGCTATAGTTTATTTACTTCTTTGTGGTAATCTATGCTTGATTGGCATCAAAATAGGGCTCATCTTCTGATGATATAGTAAGTTTTCTTTTAATCAAAGTTTCATCATTGGTCTAAGTGTACTGGAGTGCACAATTAGTAGGGAGATATGATAACTTCTTGTATCAGAGTAAGTATCCTGGGTTTTAGCAAAGCCAAGGACCTTGAAAAATGTTAGATTTTGTAACATTTAGATAGTTTAGTTTTTCTTTTTCTCGCTACTGTAAGGAATTGTTGAACAATATTAATGGAGGGGCATAAAGAAATATTTTAGGAACTTCTACAATTGTTGGTTTGCACAATATCTAGAATCGCCATGTTATTTTCTTCCGCGATTTATTATATGACAGGTCCTTTAGTGTTACAAATTTATACCCGTTGGTAGCTCCTTGAGATCATGTAAGCAACTTCATTTATTTTCTCGAGGGTAACTTTAGTTTGTAACCTATACTACTGTGTTAAAAAGGTTTTTTAGTTCGTAATATGTATTACTGTGTTAAAAAGGAAATCTGTATACTGATCTAGGAATTCTGTATATCTATCTGGTACCTGTTCTTTAATATTCTAAGTGTGTACTTACTTTTCCTTCTATTGATTACTATTCATGATACAAACAAAATAAGATATGGTAATACCTCTGCTCATATTAGCAAGTTGTTTTTCGTACTATTCAAAATATAAGTGGAACAAACTTGCACACATGTCGATACTTTAATATGTGTTATCTAATAAATTAGGTGTAATAGTCTATTAGATATCCTAGATTTTGCATGCAGTGTTCGTATCGAGTTAGCTGATTATTAAATTTTTAGTATGGATTTCTGACTTACACATTGATACCAAGTAGTATCATGGAGACACAATTTCTCTTAACAAAACTAGTATATTTGCAGAAGTTCAACATCACCTAGTAATGTTGCATGTTAATCAGTGGATTATGCATTGTTGTTCTTTTCTTTTAGAAAATCCTCAGTGCATGTACGGGTATCCCTAATGAAGTTAACGGTCATAACAACCTTACTTAACTACGACCATGTGTATACTTTGGCATATTGTTCATGGAGATGATATCTTCTTTATTGTTAAATACTAATATTCAACATAATGCAGGCTGGTTCTAAAGTAGTTCTAAAGACTTCAACCTATCTAAACAAGCGGAATATTGCGTATGCTACTATCCGAAGTACTGATCCTGCAACTAAGGCCGGTGGCATCGAGTTAGGTGTCGAATTTGCACTTGTGCGTATAGATGAACCTATTCTAGAAAATGAGGAGTTGGTAAGGGAAGTCGACGATTGCAAGACAATTGGTGATGCTTTTTCTGAAGGATTCTTAATTGCTTGGCCGTCGGCATTTGTAAGTTATTTTTTTCTTCCATATAGAATCATATATGTGTACAAGTTCTTAACCGGAAGTTCTTTTTTTTTACAGATTCGAAAGAAGGATAACTAAGTTGCAGCGGAGAATAAAGAAGGATAATTGAGTTCTAGTTGAATTCTCTAGTTGGATCAAGAAGCAAATAAATTTTGAAGATTTTCCATAGCAATAATTATAGTTTAAGTTGAAAATGTAATATATTCTACGTTGAAAAATGTAATATCATTCACATGATACTATTCTTTGGTCGAATTGATGTAAATGCTATGGTGTAGTCTTCTTGACAATTATGTTTTCTCTATTCAAATTGATATGGATGTTGTGCCGTTGCACCAATAATATTGTTATTTATTTATTGTAATGCATATGTATTCTACACTTGTATATTGGTATCTTGATATATGTTAGATTTGCAGATGATGTGATGTGCGTTTGTTTGTCAACTTTTTGATGGTGCATCATAATAGAAATAATTAACTAATTGTTCATGTGCTTTGATTTAATGTATATTCCTTAAATTTGTTACATAGTTTTGTGTTTATAATAACAAATATACATTAATATTGATAAAATACTAATGTAGAAGTGCTACTTATGGTGTTACTATGGGTATGAGATGTGTTACTCGGGTAGTTGGCAACTATAAATTATAGTGTTACAAGGTTAGAATATTATGTTACTAATTGTATCCTAAAGATAAAAAAGTTGTTACTAATTATGTTACCGTAGTTGTAAAAATATGTTACCAACAATGTTTTACATCAAAAAAATATGTTACTACCAGTGTTACTATAGTTATGAAAATATGTTACCAACGCACAAAGTAACACATAATAGCATGTTACTACAACGTAAATTTTAACACAGTTTTACACATATGGTAACAATTATGATGTGTGACCTGGGAGACCACTTAGTAACACGGCCTAATGGAACACATCACAAAACATGTTACTATATGGCGTAGTAACACTGTTTGTACATGTGGTAACACAAGTCTGTGTTACCAAAGCTCTGTTCTGTTGTAGTGAGAAGGAGGTCGCCAGAGTTGGTGGTGGTGGAGGAGGAGGTTGCCGGAGTTGGTGGTGGAGGAGGAGGAGAAGGAGGTCGCCGGAGTTGGTGGTGGTGGAGGAGGAGGAGGTCACCGAAGGTCGCCGGAGTTGGTGGTGGAGGAGGAGGAGGAGGAGGTCGCTAGAGTGGAGAAGGAGGAGGAAGGAGAAGGGGAGAAGTGTGGAGGGGAGGAGAAGTGGGGAGGGAAGAAGAAGTGGGGAGGGGGAGAAGAAGGAAAAAGAAAGGGAGAAGGGCGCCGGCGGGATTCAAATTTCGAATCCCGTCCAAGACTTCTGTGGCGCATATGGGAGAAATGCGCCACAGAAGTTTCTCCTTTTTTTTTATTTTTTTGCAGTAAAAAATCTTCTACCCTAAATAACTTTCTACTCTTTTCGAATTTGGGGATTCTATAAAATCCAGAACGACCGTAGGTGGTTGAATTCGAGTAGAAAATTTCGAGACGATCATTTTGATAGGTTAAAGATTTTTTTCGACATCGTATGCAAAAGTTATAGCCGTTTTACCGTGCCATGACCTATTTTTACAAAATACATCGAAATTCATGTTTTTCAGTTTTGTCTAGATCTATACTCTAAAATCTAACTACAACTCAAAGGATTTTTTTTTTGAAGTTTCTATCATTTTCGTTTATTTTTTACAAAACTGAAAAAGCGATCGGGGATCTGTTTTTGCATGTTCTGTGGCGCACAGAAACATCACTTTCTATGGCGCATATGGACATATGCGCCACAAAAGTTTCTCCCCTATTTTTTTGGTGCTAGGTCCCATCAACTTTCTGTGGCGCATATCTCTATACGCGCCATAGAATCATCCCTTTCTGTGGCGCACACGAAAATATGCGCCACAGAAATGTGAACTTTTGTGACGCATATTGGTTTCGTGCGCCATTAAACTGCCAAACTTCTGCGGTGCATATTTACTAGTGCGCCACTGATATGATATAAGCTGTTTCCTAGTAGTGCACGTACCGGTTCGGCGTGCTGTTGGTCTTCTTAAAAAAGAAAAAATTATTTTCTGGCAGTTAATGTTTAATTCTTTTAGAACATACATAATAGTTACCTTGATCTCTACATAACCATTGCAGGTATCTGGACACAACATAATATATGTGCCAGTACAAGGAATATAGGCCGAACTGATACTCTTTTTTTTTTTTGAGAGTTGGCCGAACTGATACTCGGATGAATAGAATTGGAAACGCTAGTAGCATGTGACTTGGGTCCCCTCATCGCCTATCTCTACAAGTTATAAAAGAGCAAAAAAGAATTTCTCTACAGACACCCAGTCAAACATACACAAACGTTTAACAACCGCACGATCAAGGCCTCTAAACAAAATCTGATGGCTTCCATTAGCCTAATAATCTCTACTACTTATAAAAGAGCAAACAAGAATTTCTCTACAGACACCCAGTCAAATATACACACACGTTTAACAACCGCATGATCAGGACCTCTAAACACAATCTGATGGCTTCCATTAGCCTAATAATTAGCTTTGGTGCACTTAGCGAATAGACTTGACGGACTAAAACTCTTCCCGCAGCCCTGCACCCCGCATTCCGCCCGAGTTTGCGCAAAAAAAAAAAGAAATCACTCGCACGATCTGCATCACGATCGTCCTCCTTTTCCACGCGAGACCCCTACCCCGCCGCCTCCACACTCGACGGCGCCTGAGCCGCATCCACCGCCGTCATGCTTCGCCCGCCGCAGCCTAACCTGCGTCACCATACAACACCGCCTGATTCCCCTAAAGAGCCCTCTGGTGCGAATCCCCTGCAGCGACTAAGAGCCCTTTCCACCGGCGGCCGCCCACCAGACCACGGTCGTGACCCCAACATGGACATCTGGTCCTGCCCTGCCCGGGTCTTCTCTGAGGAGGAGGTGCGAAGCCTGCCCTGCCCTGCTCAGGTCTTCTCTGAGGAGGAGGTACGGAGCCTGCCCTGCCCTGCCCCCTGCCCCGGCCTTCTGAGGAGGAGGTGTGGAATCCTTGCCTCCCCTGTCGGTGCCTACGGAGGAGCTGGGTGCCCCGATGCTGGTCGTTGTGGCCATGGTGGGCAACTCAAAACTTGGACTTCCGCATGCTGTTCATGACACTGAAATATGTTGTGTAAAATTCATTGAGATGTTCGCAACTTATGATCCCTTTGGTCTTGGATTTCTTCGCAATTTGGTCTGTTGATTTTTGCCCAATCTGGTCTTCTCAACTTATGGATCCCAATGACTCCAGGGTGAAGCTTGCTGGCAAATCATCCATAGTGCGAGTCGAGGAACTGGTCGATAAAGCTAGGAGGTGTTCAAATCATTCTGGACTCTGCATATATTTCTTAACGACATCACTTGAATTGGTGATTTTTTGGTTGAGGTGATCGTTATGCATCTGTTGCTCTTGCACCTGTTCCAGTAAAATAATTGATATCCGCAAGATTCCTGTTATACTGTTTAACCATTTGAGTACAAACACATAATCCCTAATAATTTGTTGGGAACTATAAAATTAATTTTACTCATAATTTATCTTTAATCTCTCCAAATGTTGATGTTTACCTGGACAACTTAGCTAGATTTGTTGTGAGATGATTTCCATGTAAGTATATTTGTCAATACTAATCATTAATTAGTTCTTCCACCAAAATTATGTCTCCCCACAGGGCTGGGTGAAGCAAATTAGACACGGACTCTCCAAAGTTAGTTCCCTTCTAATTCCTGGTTGCATGAGCAACTCATATTTGCCTTTCTTTGATCTAGCTAGGGCATAAAGTGTATCTGATATCCTAACAATCTTTTATCAGATGATCAGTGCAGCTAAACTTGTTAAGAACCTTGGAAATAGTCATGTACCGACTTAACTTCTTGCCTCTCAGTTGCCTATCTCTTTTTGTAAGGAAGAGTGTTTGATGTAATACTTGTGGTCGATACAGCCATGCAGGAAGATAGTCCGAGAGATAAATTGAAGTCGGGCATCAAACGTTTGCAATATTTCCACCGACAACATCCAAGAGATACCCAACTGGGCCTGAGCATGTGCAGGTTCCATCGCGTAGCTCACGTACAACCTAAGTTATTTCTATTTTGACTTCTTCAGAACACAACCGTTGATTAATACTTTTGTTTACAGATTCGGTTCATAGACTTTCCAGCTTATTTTCATGGTCTAGAAGACATTTTGCTCACCGTTCTCCTTGATGAAGGAGTTTCATGGTCTAGAAGAAATTTCTGTATTTTTACAAATCAGTGCTACTCCTGGAAGTTCTCTTGTATTTTTAACTCTTAGCTAATGCATCTGTATCTCCAGCAGGGAACGTACCGTCTAATGGAGAAAGCAACAAAGCTGCATATGAAGAGAACATACCATTCTGCACAAAACTGTCATTGCAACGACGACCCACTCGCGAAGCCGCATCCTAGAATGATGTGACCAGGCCAGCAGCTCGATGCTGCCACAACGCCCCAGGCTTTACATTCTGGTAATGCAAATCTTCATCGGTTCTGTTTTATCTTAATGATATCAAAGAAATAAGGACGTCGCTGAGCTACGAACTGATGCTGACTACAGATCGAGTTTTTTTTTGGAACACTGAAGTTGAGGGAGATGTTGTTTAGTGTACTTATGATGATCTTATCCATGAGTAATACTCTGAGCACTACGGTTTATGACCCTGCTATCGTACTGGTGCTTAGAGAGAAATCAATTAAGGTTTAGAGAGAAGTTGCCGAAACAGTCTCTAGGTTATTAAGTATTTTTTCTGAACTTGTAGGTCATTAAATATATAAGGATATGTTGCTTTCTGAGAAGGAAAATAATAGACCTGATGCTATATATGGCTATGTGAAAATAACCATATATACATGGTTCAATGAAGATGCATGGAATTTGATTTTCTTAGTTTTTCCCATTACCGAGTTGATTTTTTAGCAGCATGTAAATATACTCGATAACTATAGAATGGCTTTGTATATACTTTTTTTGTAAATTGATTGAAAACTATGGATGGATTTATTTCGTCATAAGACATACCCGTTCTTGAGACATTTCTTGTGCACCATTAACCAGGTGGCTCTCAACTTCTAACGCTACTCCTGCTGCCTGGTCGTTATTTTTTAGCCACGATCGGGTTTTCAAAAATCTGAACAATTTTAAATATGAACTAACTTAAAATGTGAACTATTTAATATCTGAATAAATTTAAAATCTAAAAAAATTAATAATCTGAACAAATTTTAAATCTAAAAACTTTTTCAAAAATTGAACAAAAGTTGAAACGGTACGTACGGGACCATAGACGGACCTCTCCAGGAGGCGGCGACAAACCCATCTAGGGTTTCTTTCCTCCGCCGGCGACGCCACCGGTCCGTCCTGCCTCCGGCAGCCTTAGGGCCTTGGAGGCGTTGCGGACCACGGCCTCTCGCCGGCAGGAGGTTTCAGTGTTTTGTTTAGATTATTTTTGGTGTCTTCTTCAGGATGTTAAGGCGGCGGCTACGTCCTGAGGTCAGAATAAGGTCCTTCCCGCCCCATCCTCGCTCTGGTGGTGCGTCTAGCATCATCAGAGGGCGCGTGAACTCATGTGTCCGCCAGTTCCTTGGGATTGATGCGTTTTTTAAGGTCAGTCTCTTCCGATCTACGTTGTTCATCTTTGGTGATGGTTGCTGCTCTGGTGCGCTGGTCCTTTGGGGCCTTAGCACGACGACTTCCCGTCCGTCTACTACAACAAGCTCTACTATGATAAGCTTTGCCCGGCTCCGGTGAAGGAGGGGCGAGGACGGCGGCGCGCCTTCGGCTCGTGCCAGTGTTTGTAGTCGTCGCTAGGTGGTTCAATGCCCTATTTATAATTTTTATTACTTTTGGGACTCTTTGTACTGCTGTTGATGATTATTAATAGATTGGTGGAATTTTGCAAAAAAAAAAATTGAACAAAAGTTGGAAAACATAAAATCGGCAAAAACAGCAAAACTTGAAGAAAGCGGAAAATAAAACCATACAGAAAACCATTCATATCTGAAAGAACCGACCGCGCTTAGCTAGGTCAGGCCCAAAACTCCCGCTGCGGCACGAGCGCCCTCAGCGCCATAGCAGGCGGTGTATAGTATAAGATTTCCCCCGTATAGTGCCTCCAACACCGCAACTCTTCCCGAATTAAATTGTCCAACACTCGATCAGCATGAACAACATCACTTCACCACGCAAATCTTCAACTGCAGCATCATCTTCTTCGACACGTTTGACCTATACTACCCATAGAACAACAAGAGCCTCCACTTAACTAGAACACATTGGCCAGCCACATCGATGTGGAGTCCTTTTTTTTGCGAAATTCCACCGATCTATTAATAATCATGAACAACAGTACAGAGAGTCCCAAAAGTAATAAAAATTACAAATAGGTCTGGACCACCTAGCGACGACTACAAACACTAGCACGAGCCGAAGGCGCGCCGCCATCCTCGCCCCTCCTTTATTCATTTGATTTCCTTTATATTTGTGTGTGAGGTGAACAATTATTTGCTCTTGGAACCATTCATTATATGATTTGAACTATTTTGTAATTTGCTTTGAAGAATGTTGTAATTTGGATGATTATTTTGTGTTGTGATGTTTAAAACAATCATAAATATTGGCCTATGTTTCTATCCTATTCATTTTAGAAATGCAAAATACTGAAATGTGCAACCTGTTTTTTATTCAGTTTGCGGGATCTATTGTGCGCGAGTCCAAACGAAACCAAATATGTATGGTGCCGATATATTTACGATCTGCCTATTTACGGGATTTGCTAGAGCGAGACTAGGTCGTCTAACCCCATGTGCAAGCTAGCATCTTGGTTAAGATATGTCTCCACTCGCACTCAAATACAGTGCTTATATTCCTGTTGAGAGGTAAGTGCAGCTACCAGTACCAACAAGCATTTCCCTGCTCTCTCTCAAAAAAAGCATTTCCTGTACAGCACTGTTGTTTGGCAGCTTGGATACGGTTGGTTTATTGCAAATGGACCCCTTTTTATTCGATGCAGCACACTCAGTTTGATTAAGATTTTGAGAGGTAAGTGCACATTCACTGATTCAATGATCGAGTATGGGAAGTGAGTGTAGTAGATAGTCGACACACTGTGTGGCCTAAACAATACCCCGATTAAGACGTTGAGAAGTTTGTGCAAATTCATTAATTCAATAAATGAGTATGGGAGGTACGAAAATGACCTGCTAACCAGATGGATAGTTCTACACCCTGGACATAGCCAACACGTGTAAATTGTGCTCAAAGTTTATTAGCCAGACCACATGCTAATTATCAATTTCCTCAAACTTAGACGTTTCTATAGCATTAGTAACAAAGGTGTTTAAAAGATTCATACTAATAACATTGCTATTAGCATGCAAAGAAAGTTTCATGGATTTTTAATTTTCTTTTCAGACAATTCATGTTCTAGCTTAGGAAAAATACTAAAAAGCTCTCTATTTTTTTATTGTTTTCCATTAAGCCTAACTAGTGAAAATAAAAACAAGAAACAAAAAACAAAATTATAGAATCTAAAGGAAATAACTTGGAGCACTCACACCGGAGGATGTGAGTACCTTTTATCTTACCTCCCCGGCAACGGCGCCAGAAAAGAGCTTGATGTCTACGCACTTCTATTCTTGTAGACAGTTGTTGGGCCTCCAAGTACAGAGGTTTGTAGAACAGCAGCAAGTTTCCCTTAAGTGGATCACCTAAAGTTTATCGAACTCAGGGAGGAAGTGGTCAAAGGTATTTCCTCTCAAGCAACCCTGCAATTAAGATACAAGAAGTCTCTTGTGTCCCCAACACACCCAATACTCTTGTCAGGTGTACAGGTGCACTAGTTCGGCGAAGAGATAGTGAAATACAAGTGGTATGCATATAAGACAACGATGACAGAAAATAGCTTGATGGCGTGGAAGAGACTAAAGGTAATCTGAAATAAAGATGGAAGCAAACAAACATGTAACGGATCTAATTGCAAACGGTGTTTCAATGTTTAAAAACAAGGCCTAGGGATCATACTTTCACTAGTGAACACTCTCATATAAATATCTTCTCTTTATGATACTACTCTTAACTACTCTCCGGTTGAACACTCTAATCGATGGTAGGGCTATAGCAGCACACCTCAAAGTAAGCCTTTCCCATCTAGAAAACCCCCACACTGTCACCTTGAGCATTAGTGTTGGGTCCGCAGCATAGAAAACAAATTTTTTCCTACGGTGTGAACTACACGCCAAGATCTATCTACTAGGTACAAAGAAACGGGTGGACATACATCCAACGAGAACTTACCCTCATAGACAACGAGCTTTGTTAACGAGTAGGAACTCGTGGTTGATGTAGTCGTACACTTGCCGATCTCAAGATCGTGAGGAAGTTCGAGTGCCGCAACTCAGCAGCGCATCCGCACTCGCACACACGTTCAAGCCACCGGACAACCTCCACCTCCTCGCTCCAGCGATCCAGCGGAAGCAGCAACTCCTTCCATACGAAATGCCACCGGGAACATGTATCTCGCTAATCCGAGACCATGGGGGAATAATTCTAGAGGGGGAGAGAGATCTTTCACAAGGAGGTGTGAGGATGAAGGAGGGAATGGGTGGCCTTTTATAGGAGGAGGGGGGGTGCCCCCTCTCTCCATGGCCGGCGCATGGGGGGTGACCCCTCACCTCCCCCATTCATGTGGTGGTAACCCCTCCACAGTAAAATGCCTCTTCACATTCTCTTTTAAAGTCTCCACTTTAAATGCATTAAATTTCTCAAAATTTAATGCTCTCTCATTTAATAAAACTCTTTTTATTAAATTTATTCAGAATTTTTTTAATTACTTTAATTAACAAACATTCACATATAGCCCCTTGCAATATTTCAATATCACATGCAGAACCACCTTCCGCAATTTCACCTGAAACAATTTCCGGTTTCTATTGAAACAATTCCTGCGCTTTGCAATTCTTTCGTCTGAAACATATGTGCTCCAAAATGGTGTCCGGTAACTCTTAAGTGTGCCACTCTACGGTTCATGAATAATGCAGACATGATCGAGACCCTTCTCCGATCAATAATCAGCATCAGGACACGGAGATCCGTCTTGACTCCTACACATTCAACGATGACTCTTGATCGTGAGAACCTTTAACTTGTAACTAAATCCCTTTGTCTCGATATATTACATGTCCGAGATTCGACCATCGGTATCTCCATACCTAGTTTGATCTAGTTCGACATGCACTCTTTTCTCGTTCCGTGATATAACATTCTAGTGATCACATCACTTGCTTGCAAGCTATCCTAATGTGATATCGAGAGGGCCCAGTATATCTATCCGTCATCCGGATTGACAAATTCCACTCTTGATCCATGAGCCTAAATATAACACCTTCGTAATCGAACCCATCTTTATAGTCACCCCATTACGATTGTGACGTTTGATATTATCAAGATACTCTTCCGGTGTTAGCAATTAACATGATCTCATGGTCTAAGGATAAAGATTACTTCGTATGATGTTATAGCAATATAAACATAATGACTTGATCGTAATGCTATACTTCGGATGAATGTTCATCACATCATTCCACCAATGGTGTGACCTTGTTATTAACAACATCCAATGTCCATGATCAGGAAACCTTGATCATCCTGTTAATCAACAAGCTAGTCTATAAGAGAGGCATGACTAGGAACCCTTTTTGTTTATTAAACACACATGTATTGATGTTTCGGAATCAATACATTTCTAGCATGCAAAATAAACATCTATCATGTATAACGAATATATAATAACAACTTTATTATTGCCTCTCAGGGCATATTTCCTTCAGTATCCCACTTGCACTAGAGACAATAATCTAGTTCTCATAGTGATAAATCTAACACCCATGGAGTTCTGGTGTTGATCATGTTTTGCCCTAGGGAGAACTTTAGTCAACGGATCTGCTACATTTAGATCCGTGTGTACTTTACAAATCTTTATATCTCCATCCTTGACATGCTCGCGGATGGAGTGAAACCGGCGCTTAATATGTTCGGAATTCTTGTGAGACCTTGGTTCCTTTGCATTGGCTATGGCTCCATTGTTGTCACAATAGATCACCATCGGGTCCAACGCACTGGGAACCACACCCAGTTCCGTAATGAACTCTTTCATCCAAACTACTTCATGTGCCGCTTCTGAAGCAGCAACATATTCCGCCTCCGTTGTTGATCCAGCCACCACAGGTTGTTTGGAACTCCTCCAACTAACTGCTGCTCCCTTCAAGAGAAATACGTATCCGGATTGATACTTAGAGTCATCCGGATCGGTGTCAAAGCTAGCATCGACATAACACTTAGCGACTAGCTCTTCTTCACCTCCGTATAAGAGAAACATATCCTTAGTTCTTCTCAAGTACTTGAGGATGTTCTTTACCGCTATCCAGTGTTTCGAACCTGGATCAGATTGGTACATACTAGTCAAACTAATAGCATGTGCCACATCCGGTCTTGTACATAGCATGGCATACATAATAGAGCCTATGGCCAAGGCATAGGGGATCTTATCCATCATCTCTCTTTCTTCCGCCGTAGCCGGACTTTGAGTCTTACTCAATGCCTTGCCTTGCAACATAGGTAAGAACCCCTTCTTACTTTCGTCCATATTAAACTTCTTTAATATCTTATGAAGGTATGTACTCTGCGATAGCTCAATTAGGCGCCTTGATCTATCTCTATAGATTTTAATGCCTAATATATATGACGCTTCACCAAGGTCTTTCATCGAAAATTTGTTGTTTAGATAACTTTTAACACTGTTTAAAAGATCTATATCATTTCCAATCAATAATATGTCATCCACATATAATATAAGAAATGCCACATTGCTCCCACTCACTTTCTTGTAAATACAAGCCTCTCCATAAGTTTGGACAAATCCAAACTCTTTGATCACCTCATCAAAGCGGAGATTCCAACTTCGTGATGCTTGCTTCAGTCCATAGATGGATCGCTGAAGTTTGCACACCTTATTAGCATCCTTAGGATCGATAAAACCCTTAGGTTGTATCATATACAACTCTTCTTCAATCTTACCATTGAGGAACGCAGTTTTGACATCCATCTGCCATATTTCATAATCGAAATATGCAGCAATTGCTAACATAATCCTAACCGATTTAAGCATCGCTACGGGAGAGAATGTCTCATCGTAGTAAACTCCTTGAATTTGTCGAAACCCCTTTGCGACAAGTCGAGCCTTATAGATGGTCACATTACCATCAGCATCAGTTTTCCTTTTGAAAATCCATTTACTCTCAACGGCCTTTCGGTCGTGAGGTAAGTCCACCAAGTTCCAAACTTGGTTCTCGTACATGGATTCCATCTCGGATTTCATGGCTTCTAGCCATTTGTTGGAATCCGGGATCATCATCGCTTCTTCATATGTCGCAGGGTCATCCATTTCATCAACCATGAAATTCACAACAGGATTGCCGTACAGTTCAGGAGATGCACGTGTCCTGCTTGACCTGCGAGGTTCGGTAGTGTCCTCTTTCGGAGTTTCATGATCATTATCATTAGCTCTCTCTTCATCAGGTGAAGTCAACTCCGAAACAACTTCCGGTGCTACGCCATTCGCCATTCCATGAAGAGAAGGTTCAATAACCTCTTCGAGTTCTACCTTCCGACTACTCACACCTTTCGCGAGAAACTCCTTCTCAAGAAAGGATCCATTCTTGGCAACAAAAACCTTGCCCTCGGATCTGTGATAGAAGGTATACCCAATTGTTTCCTTAGGGTACCCTAAGAAGACGCATTTTTCCGCTTTGGGTTCGAGTTTATCCGGTTGAAGTTTCTTCACATAAACATCGCATCCCCAAACCTTAAGAAATGACAGCTTAGGTTTGTTTCCAAACCATAATTCATACGGTGTCGTTTCAACGGATTTAGATGGTGCCCGATTTAAAGTGAATGCAGCTGTTTCCAGTGCATAACCCCAAAATGACAGAGGTAAGTCAGTCAGAGACATCATAGATCTAACCATATCCAATAAGGTACGATTATGACATTCCGACACACCATTACGTTGTGGTGTTCCGGCAGGCGTGAGTTGTGAAACTATTCCACACTATTTCATGTGTGTGCTAAACTCGTAACTTAGATACTCTCCTCCATGGTCAGACCGTAGAAACTTGATCTTTCTATTACGATGATTTTCCACTTCATTCTGAAATTCCTTGAACTTTTCAAAAGTTTCAGACTTGTGTTTCATCAAATAGATATACCCGTATCTACTCAAATCATCCGTGAAAGTAACAAAATAACGATATCCACCTCGCGCCGATACACTCATTGGTCCACACACATCAGTATGTATGATCTCCAACAGATTTGTCGCCTGTTCCATTGAGGATCTCCAAAAGTTCTGGCTCTAGCCCATACAGTATGCCGCAATGAACTAAGTTGTGGTCCTCCTGACGAGTCACATAGACATTCTTTTCCTCGTCAGGGGCATCAGGAGCTGGTGGGGGCCTAGCGGCGCATCTAGCACATATTGCTTTTGTGCAGCAGTGAGGAGAATCCTCAAATTCATAGCCCAGTTGGTGAAGTTGCTACCATTCGCGGCAAGTTTCTCTTTCTCCATGAACACATTGAAATTAAAAGCAGGTGGTGCCATCTACAACAGAATTTGTAAAGTTTATTTAGACTAAGTTTATGATAGATTGAGTTCAACTAATCCAAATTACTAATGAACTCCCACTCAAAAACGACATCCCTCGTGTCCTTTTGGTGATTACATGAACCAAATCCACTATACCAAGTCCGATCATCACGTGAGTTGATATAGCTTCAAAGGCGAGCATCTATATGGGCATCATATCAACCATATGGCTCATGCTTAACCTTTCGGTCCAAGTTCCGAGGCCATGTTTGTACATGCTAGGCTCGCCAAGTAAGAACCTTAGTATTCGCGTGTGTAAAACTGTCTTACACCCGTTCCTATGAAAGCATAGATTCGAGTACACCCGATCATCACGTGATGTCTCGAAACACGATCCATAGAACGGTGCATACTCAAGGAAAAACACATTTTTATCTTGATATCTAAAAGAGGGATCATCTTATAATGCTAACAAACACGCCAAACTAGCAGTATAAGATGCTAACATCTGATGTGTAAAGTGAGATGATATGGTCCATGCATTTGATCTCTATCACTTGCATCGTGGTATGATCTCTATCATTCCTTTGTGTGTAAGGCCAAGGTCTATGGAACTTACACATTGAGTGTGTTGTAAGAGTATCCACCATACATCTACTTACAACAATACCATATCAACACACTAGCCCAGCAACGATCTAAACTAGACGCCTCTAATTTATCAATTGCAAGTTTTACGTGGCTTAGGGCTTTCGGAGATAGAACCGTGCTTACCTACGAACATGAACCACAACGAGGATAACTAAGTTATTAGCAACTCGTTGTAAATCAGATATTGACTATAGTAGGAGAGATGACACCATGACCACTTATGCAAAACAAGTTGCATGTCAGTCGTGGAACCGGTCTCATGTACGATGACATGTAAGGTTGGTCCGGGCCGCTTCATCCCACTATTCCACCAATATCCAAAATACATAGAAGATGCAATAACATGATCATCATCGCCCACATATCAACCATATGTGTACTACCCGTGCTAAGCACCTACGCATAGATCAGGCTCTGATACCACTGTTGGGTCCGTAGCATAGAAAACATAAATTTTCCTACGGTGTGAACTACACGCCAAGATCTATCTACTAGGTACAAAGAAACAGGTGGACATACATCCAACACGAACTTACCCTCGTAGACAACGAGCTTTGTTAACGAGTAGGAACTCGTGGTTGATGTAGTCGTACAATTGCCGATCTCAAGATCATGAGGAAGTCCGAGCGCCGCAACTTAGCAGCGCATCCGCACTCGCACACACGTTCAAGCCACCGAACAACCTCCACCTCCTCGCTCCAGCGATCCAGTGGAAGCAGCAACTCCTTCCAGACGAAATGCCACCGGGAACATGTATCTCGCTAATCCGAGACCATGGGGGAATAACCAGTTATTTGTGAACTCTAGCAAATTATCAACTATTCTTCGACCAAGAGCTAAGTTTGCCATTACCAATTATGATTCACTTTATGTATCTTTATTGTGTTTCCTTTACTTATTGCAAGTTAAGTTATATAATAGTGAGTTGTCTTCTATTATGATCTATGTATTGATGAATGTGATGCTTCTTGTCCGTATTCTTTTATCGACTCTTCAATCAATAAACCTGAGGTCATGTTTATTGAGCTCAGTTTTGCTTGGGGACAAGCGAAGTCTAAGCTTGGGGGGAGTTGATACGTCCATTTTGCATCACTATTCTATATCATAATTTACTGTTATTCATTGATATATTTCATATTAAGAGGTGATACTTATGTTATTTCATCTGTTTTTGCATGGTTGATGAATTTTGGAGCATGAACCGCTGTAGTCAGGATTATGATGGAAAAGGTGCTGTTTGGAGGCGAAATTCGCGAAGATCAGAAAATCCGGGAAAATACATGGAAAATCCTATTTTTCCAGAAGACGAAGATAGCCAGAAGGAGGAGTGGAGATGGGCCACAGGGGGCCCACACCACCCCATGGCGTGGGCCAGCCTAGGCCGCGCCACCAGGTGGTGTGGCCGCCCTAGTCCACCTCTGGCTCTCCCCTCTGGCGTATATAATCCTTCCGAAACCCTAATACTCAGGGAGCAACCATAGAAAGATTCCGCTTCCTCTACGGGGTGGAAAACACCGAGAGAGAAAGATCTCTTCGGCAGACAGATTTCTACCGGGGGAATTCCTTCCCGGAGAGGGGAGATCGTCGCCATCAACACCACCATCAAGCTAGACTTCATCGAGATCATCATCATCAGCAGCAGCACCATCATCATCATCAGAACCATCATCACCATCTCCATACCGCTGTAACAATTGGGTTGAATCTTGCATAGTTCTTAGGGGAAACTTTCCCGGTGTTGATTACTCTTTGTAGTTGATGCTATTGAGTGGAACCATTGAATTATTGTTTATGTTCATATTGTTATACATCATTATTCATCTCTGATCATGATCCATATGATGTCTTGTGAGTAGTTCGTTTTGTTCTTGAGGACATGGGAGAAGTCATGTTGTAGTAGTGGAATTGTGTTGAGAAAGATTCAATGGTTTGTTAATTAAGTCGTGGTGTACTTCTTCTAGTGGTGTCATGTGAACGTCGACTACATGAAACTTCACCTGTATGGGCCTAGGAGAATGCATTGTGTATTTGGCTACTAATCGTAGGGGTTGCCGGAGTGACAGAAACCAGAACCCCCGTTAGGAAACCATTGCACAAGGGACGTAAGGGTCTTAGAGTTTAAAGTTGTGGTTAGGTTTCTACCTTAATTACTTTCTTGTACTTACTGATGTTTGCAAGGGGTATAATCACAAGTATGTATTAGTCCTAGGAAGGTCGGTACATTAGCACAAGTTCACCCACACAACACTTAGCAAGCTAAAGAAGATTAATCAACTATATGAAGCGAAAGCACTTGATAGTCTTCCCATGTGTCCTCGAGAACGTTTGGTCATCTTAAGTAATACAACCAGCTTGTCCTTTGCTGCATAAAGGATTGGGCCACTTGCTGCATTTATTCCTACTGTCTTTTATTTACTCGTACTTTATTTACTTGCTTTATCAAAAACCCCTAAAAATCCGTTTGCTAAGTATTTGCAGAGAATTCTTGATCCATACCACTAGCCAGCACCTTCTGATCCTCGTTGGGTTTGACACTCTTACTTATCGAAAATAATGCGATACACCCCCTATACTTGTGGGTCATCATTGGGATGTTGTAAATAGTGCTAGCCAGTTGGCCTTTGCAAGTGTATTGTCCTGTTGTAAAATTCATTATGTACTCAGAATTTTTTATGCTATGACGAGGTACTTGGGAATCGAGGGTTCGGTAGCTGAGTAGGTTCGACTACTATGGCCTTCGCGGATGATGTTGAGTAAAGTTACTTGATAGTATGTCAAAATGTATTGTGGGGGGCGTAGCCCCCGAGTGCTATAATGTGTAGAAGGAGAAGTAGGAGATCATCGCCAAGTAGAGGAACTATCTTTATTGATTGTGGGTATCAGGTACAGGTTTTTGTCTAGGTAGCCTAGCTAAGTAGCCTTATTAGAAAGTGAATAAATCTAGGTATAGAAGTGGCGCAGTTGTGTGAAGTTCCAAGGATTGGAGTATGTGACTCCAATTTCCACGTCCTTGAGGCAGTAGGCGCCACCTGGTATCATTTCGATGATGATGTATGGTCCCTCCCAGGGGATTCCAGCTTGAGTTGTCCTTTCTGCTTGAGCCATAGCACGAGGTCTCATTTGGAGATGGACTTGGTCCAATAATTTGACTATGGTATTTATGGAGGTTTTACTGATATACGCTCACCGGTGGCCATGTGGTGGGCCTTGTCGGAGGTCGACCTCATCCTCGAGGGAAGTCTGATTGATTCGGCCGTTGTATGCCTTAACCCAAGAGTAAGCGCACCTCAAGAAGTAGTACCGCTCAAAGGCTGCAGCAGTGTGAAGAAAGGTGTGTAGCCCGTGACATTGTTTGGTGTCGTCCGCAGGCTCCATAGGACTGAGGGAAGCTAATCAGGCCAAGCTCCTGCCGCTCTTTTGAGAGGTCAAACGAGCCTTTTCTTGATGTCATTGCAGACTCGGCTATTGGACTTTTCTACCTAGCCGTTGGTTTGCAGGTGCTCCATGGAGGCATAGCTGATATTGATCCCCATCTTCTCGCAGAAGCCTTGGAATTCCTTTTAGGTGAAGTTCGAGCCATTGTCGGTGATGATGCTATGTGGTACCCCGAATCTATAGACGATGGACTCGAAGGATTTAACAGCGGTGGCTCTAGTTTGGTTGGTGATGGGTGTAGCCTTAATCTACTTAGTGAACTAGTCGTCTGCGACAAGGAGGAAGATGTGTCCTCCAGGGGGAAGATTTCTGCACCTTGCCCCCCATGTCGAGTCCCCATTGCACGAAGGGCCAGGCCAATGGTATTGACCGTAGCTCGGAGCCTGGTGCATCAGGTCCGCAAATCTCTGGCAGGCATTGCATTTTTCGACGAGGTCCTTGGCATCTTGCATTGTTGTTGGCCAGTAGAACCTGCCCATAAGGCCTTTGTGACGAGTGAGCGACTACTGGTGTGATGCCCATAGGTGCCTTCGTGTATGTCGAGGAGGATGCCCTTGCTGTCGGTGTTGGTGACACATTGGTAGAGGAATCTAGTAATGCTTCGCATGTAGAGCTCCGTGTTGATGATGGTGAAGGCTTTTGAGTGATGGGCGACATGCCGTGCATCAGTTGGGTCATCCAGCAGCCCCTTGGGTAGTAGGTATGCGGTGTATGATTGAGTCCATGAGATATTGATGAACATGACTTCCATGGGCCCTTCGAGTTAGGGCTCTGGTTTTGTTTCAGCTCTTTCCTTGTCATTGTTGGTGGCGTAGCCCCCGAGTGAGTTGTAGGCTCTTGAGTTCTGGCTAGTGATGACCCACAAGTATAGGGGGTGTATCGCAGTATTTTCGATAAGTAAGAGTGTTGAACCCAACGAGGCGAAGGTATGGCTAGTGGTATGGATCAGGAATTCTCTGCAAATACTTAGCAAATAGATTTTTAGGGATTTTTGATAAAGCAAGTAAATAAAGCACGAGTAAATAAAAGACAGTAGGAATAAATGCAGCAAGTGGCCCAATCCTTTATGCAACAAAGGACAAGCTGGTTGTATTACTTAAGATGACCAAACATTCTCGAGGACACATGGGAATATCATCAAGTGCTTTCGCTTCATATAGTTGATTAATCTTCTTTAGCTTGCTAAGTGTTGTGTGGGTGAACCTGTGCTAATGTACCGACCTTCCTAGGACTAATACATACTTGTGATTATACCCCTTGCAAACATCCGTAAGTACAAGAAAGTAATTAAGGTAGAAACCTAACCACATCTTTAAACTCTAAGACCCTTACGTCTGATGACCCACAAGTATAGGGGGTGTATCGCAGTATTTTTGATAAGTAAGAGTGTCAAACCCAACGAGGAGCAGAAGGTGCTGGCTAGTGGTATGGATCAGGAATTCTCTGCAAATACTTAGCAAACGGATTTTTAGGGGTTTTCGATAAAGCAAGTAAACAAAGTACGAGTAAATAAAAGACAATAGGAATAAATGCAGCAAGTGTCCCAATCCTTTATGCAGCAAAGGACAAGCCGGTTGTATTACTCAAGATGACCAAACGTTCTCGAGGACACATGGGAAGACAGTCAAGTGCTTTCGCTTCATATAGTTGATTAATCTTCTTTAGCTTGCTAAGTGTTGTGTGGGTGAACCTGTGCTAATGTACCGCCCCATCCAAGACTAATACATACTTGTGATTATACCCCTTGCAAACATCCGTAAGTACAAGAAAGTAATTAAGGTAGAAACCTAACCACAGCTTTAAACTCTAAGACCCTTACGTCCCTTGTGCAATGGTTTCCTAACGAAGGTTCATGTTTCTGTCACTCCGGCAACCCCTATGATTAGTAGCCAAATACACAATGCATTCCCCTAGGCCCATATAGGTGAAGTGTCATGTAGTAGACGTTCACATGACACCACTAGAAGAAGTACACCACAACTTAAATAACAATCTATTGAATCTCTCTCAACACAACTCCACTACTAATAACATGACTTATCCCATGTCCTCAAGAACAAAATGAACTACTCACAAGACATCATATGGATCATGATCAGAGATGGAATAATAATGTATAACAATCTGAAAATAAACAATAATTTAATGGTTCACTCAATAGCATCAACTACAAAGAGTAATCAACACCGGGAAAGTTTCCCCTATGAACTAATGCAAGACTCAACGCAATTGTTACATCAATATGGAGATGGTGATGAGGGTGCTGATGGTGATGATGGTGGTGATGATGATGATCCCGATGAAGTCCAGCTTGATGGTGGTGTTGATGGCGACGATCTCCCCTCTCCGGAAAGGAATTTCCCCGCGAAATCATGCCGGAGAGATCTTTCTCTCTCGGTGTTTTCCGCCCCGTAGAGGCGACGGAATCTTTTTGTGGTCGCTCCCCTAGTCTTAGGGTTTCGGGAGGATGATATACGCCAGAGGGGAGAGGCTGAAGTGGGCCAGGGTGGCCTCACCACCTCCTGGCGCGGCCTAGGGCTGCCCGCGCCAGGGGGTGGATTGGGCCCCCTGTGGCCCATCTCCACTCCATCTTCTGGCATCCTTAGTCTTCTGGAAAAATAGGATTTTCCATATATTTTCCTGGATTTTCTGATCTTCGCGAATTTTGCCTCCAAACAGCACCTTTTCCATCGAATCCTCGATTGCGTGGTCCATGCTCCAAAAGTCATCAACCATGCAAAAACAGATGAAATAACATAAGTATCACCTCTCAATATGAAATATATCAATGAATAATAGTGAATTAAGACATAGAATAGTGATGCAAAATGGATGTATCAACTCCCCCAAGCTTAGACTTCGCTTGTCCTCAAGCGAAACTAAGCTCAATAAACATGGCCTCGGGTTTATGGAGTGAAGAGTCGATAAAAGAATACGGACAAGAAGCATCACATTCATCAAATACATAGATCATAATAGAAGACAACTCACTATTATACAACTCAACTTGTAATAAGTAAAGGAAACACAATAAAGATACATAAAGTAAATCATAATTGGTAAAGGCAAACTTAGCTCTTGGTTGAAGGATAGTTGATAATTTTGCTGGTTTTCAAAGATAGCTTTCAAAGTAGTAAACATCAAGATAAGAGCAATGTGCAAAACAAGGAACATAGGAAACATGATTGAATAAATCATCATATGAATGAATGAAACACAACAACTCAAAATACTTGCTGAGATAGAAGGGAATATGTTTACTAACTCAACTACAAACTAAAAGAAAGGCCCTTCACAGAGGGAAGCAGGGATTGCAAGTCTCATAAAGATCTCCCAAAAATTATGATACTTACTAGCTTTCAGCTCTCATTGCCCCTATCATAGGCATCTTTAGGTGATTAAGGTTAAAGTGATCAAATATGAGGATATGCATTGACAAGTTGTAAATTGAGAATCTCATGTCCCTTGAATACGAGGGCCGCTCCTCATGCTACTCAAGTTTAGTCACCGGTAAGTTCTTATCATCGTAAGCATATGTGTATCATAGAGAACCGCCAACGGGGTACCCCTTGCTCGATGATACGGAAGAATCCCCATATCAAAATGACAAGGCAAGCAGACAACAAGTATCTCAGCAATCTTCTTATTTACCATGGGAATATGGTGCTTTTGCTCTCTTTCCTCTTTTCATAATCTCTTTTTTCTTTTCTCTTTTTTTTCTCAATATAGGACTATTTTTTTATAAGAAGAATGCTTCATAGATACTCGTTATGGTTACGATGCAGGTTTCCACCATGTCAGCATGGATTAGACCAGCGGCCCAGACGTTTCTCTAACACACATGCATAACTCCATGGACTTACAAGCTCCCCTTTCATTTCACACCGACGACATCCATAGACAAAAGAACATGATATCAACTTGGTACAAAGTACCAGTGCAATGTTGAAAGCGTTCCCCATGACAACATGGTTCTGCTAATTCACAACTTACAAAGCGCAAGCATATACGCAACATAGGTGAGCACAATTATTCAAGTTTATTAAGTGCAAGAAAGTAAAGTGTGCCATCAAGTTCGTGAGAGCTTTAATCACTAATTTTCACATAACAAGTTTAATTTGGGAGATAGATAAAACAAGAATTTACTTAGAATAGCAAATGCTACTAGGTAGGTATGGTGGACACAAATGGCAAAGGTTTTGGTTTAAAGGAGTGGATGCACGAGAAGAATTCCCTCTCAGTACAGGTTTTTGGCTAGCAAGGTTGGGTAGCAAGTATAAGAGTTGAAGGAAACAACCAAACATACAAACGATAAAGACAAACATGCAATCTTCCTCGGAAGAACAAAAGATCTTAACTAGAGAATACTAAACTTATGAGCAAATCAAGAAAGAAAAATGATGAAATATTTTTTCTTTAGAGTACTTTTATCTTTTCTTTCAACTCTCAAAAATAGTGTTTCTACTGACCGAGCCAGGTTTGCCAAAACCAACTAAATTAACTCAATGATCCCAAAGTGATACCAATACTAACAATAAGATCAATCATATAACCATGAATTGAAAACTAATATAAGCTATGCAAAAGAGTAAATGATAGAACTTCTCATTAATATTTCATAACGGCAACTCACACCAAGGGATACATATCTAACGAGAGAGGGGACACTTCCATAATGCTAAACCATCCTACATAATAACTCCTCTATTCATGATTTGACTCTAGTAATAAGGTAAAAAGATAGAAGATAGTGATGTGATACCGCGACACTCCCCCAAGCTTGGAACAAACCAAGGGGATGCCAAACCTGATGACGAATTACTCCTTAGGTGGTGGTCGTATCCTCTCGATGAGCTCTCTGATCAATTTCCCCAAGTCCTCAATCTCGAAGGTGAGGGTACGAATCAACCTTGTATTTTCCTCGATGCGGCTCATAATCGTGTCAGGCTCCGGCTCCCAGCTGCGATTTTTCCCCCACTCTACCTCCTTGAAGTCTTGTTTCCCTGCATGGCTAGAACGAGGCATATCCCAATTGGAGGGTAGTTTCTCCTTGGGTATATTCTGGTATTGATGCTCATGGATAAGGGTATGGAAAGGATTCTTGGTGCGTGGAGGAAGTGACCAGGGATCTGAACGGTGATGAGGAGGCTTCCCTCCAATGGCTGGATTTGCCACCAGTCCAATGCTTGCAACGGTAGTGCCGGTGTGATTTGCCTCCTCTTCACCTTCACTTTTGATCTCCTTTTCCTTCCCGGGGTCTTGGAGGTCTTCCTCCATAGGCTCTTTCCCTTTATCCTTGGCGGACACCATTGTGCTTCTAAGCCTTCAAAGAGTATGTCCTGGCAGAAACAGATCGAAACAAAAAACATGACGAGAACACGATATACGAACCTCGGAAGATCCGGGGGTTATATATTACGAAGTTTCATAACAAGAGGGAGGTACTGGGTGAAAATGGGTCGGAGGCAGAGTCTGAGGTGGCCTCACCACCTGGTGGCACGGCCAGGGGTGGGCCCACGCCACAGGGTGGTGTGGGCCACCCTGGCTCCGTTTCCGTCCCTTTTTCTCTTCGTAATTTCCATGGTGGGCCAGCCTAGGCCGCGCCACCAGGTGGTGTGGCCGCCCTAGTCCACCTCTGGCTCTCCCCTCTGGCGTATATAATCCTTCCGAAACCCTAATACTCAGGGAGCAACCACAGAAAGATTCCTCTTCCTCTACGGGGCGGAAAACACCGAGAGAGAAAGATCTCTTCGGCAGACAGATTTCTACCGGGGGAATTCCTTCCCGGAGAGGGGAGATCATCGCCATCAACACCACCATCAAGCTGGACTTCATCGAGATCATCATCATCAGCAGCAGCACCATCATCATCATCAGAACCATCATCACCATCTCCATACCGCTGTAACAATTGGGTTGAATCTTGCATAGTTCTTAGGGGAAACTTTCCCGGTGTTGATTACTCTTTGTAGTTGATGCTATTGAGTGGAACCATTGAATTATTGTTTATGTTCATATTGTTATACATCATTATTCATCTCTGATCATGATCCATATGATGTCTTGTGAGTAGTTCGTTTTGTTCTTGAGGACATGGGAGAAGTCATGTTGTAGTAGTGGAATTGTGTTGAGAAAGATTCAATGGTTTGTTAATTAAGTCGTGGTGTACTTCTTCTAGTGGTGTCATGTGAACGTCGACTACATGAAACTTCACCTATATGGGCCTAGGAGAATGCATTGTGTATTTGGCTACTAATCGTAGGGGTCACGGAGTGATGAAACCTGAACCCCCGTTAGGAAACCATTGCACAAGGGACGTAAGGGTCTTAGAGTTTAAAGTTGTGGTTAGGTTTCTACCTTAATTACTTTCTTGTACTTACGGATGTTTGCAAGGGGTATAATCACAAGTATGTATTAGTCCTAGGAAGGTCGGTACATTAGCACAAGTTCACCCACACAACACTTAGCAAGCTAAAGAAGATTAATCAACTATATGAAGCGAAAGCACTTGATAGTCTTCCCATGTGTCCTCGAGAACGTTTGGTCATCTTAAGTAATACAACCAGCTTGTCCTTTGCTGCATAAAGGATTGGGCCACTTGCTGCATTTATTCCTACTGTCTTTTATTTACTCGTACTTTATTTACTTGCTTTATCAAAAACCCCTAAAAATCCGTTTGCTAAGTATTTCCAGAGAATTCTTGATCCATACCACTAGCCAGCACCTTCTGATCCTCGTTGGGTTTGACACTCTTACTTATCGAAAATAATGCGATACACCCCCTATACTTGTGGGTCATCATTGGGATGTTGTAAATAGTGCTAGCCAGTTGGCCTTTGCAAGTGTATTGTCCTGTTGTAAAATTCATTATGTACTCAGAATTTTTTATGCTATGACGAGGTACTTGGGAATCGAGGGTTCGGTAGCTGAGTAGGTTCGACTACTATGGCCTTCGCGGATGATGTTGAGTAAAGTTACTTGATAGTATGTCAAAATGTATTGTGGGGGGCGTAGCCCCCGAGTGCTATAATGTGTAGAAGGAGAAGTAGGAGATCATCGCCAAGTAGAGGAACTATCTTTATTGATTGTGGGTATCAGGTACAGGTTTTTGTCTAGGTAGCCTAGCTAAGTAGCCTTATTAGAAAGTGAATAAATCTAGGTATAGAAGTGGCGCAGTTGTGTGAAGTTCCAAGGATTGGAGTATGTGACTCCAGTTTCCACGTCCTTGAGGCAGTAGGTGCCACCTGGTATCATTTCGATGATGATGTATGGTCCCTCCCAGGGGATTCCAGCTTGAGTTGTCCTTTCTGCTTGAGCCATAGCACGAGGTCTCATTTGGAGATGGACTTGGTCCGCAATCGACGACTATGGTATTTGCGGAGGTTTTACTGATATACAGTCGCTCACTCAGTGGCCATGTGGTGGGCCTTGTCGAGGAGGTCGACCTCATCCTCGAGGGAAGCTGTTGATTCGGCTTCGTTGTATGCCTTAACCCAAGGGGCGCTGTAGCGCACCTCAGCAAGTAGTACTGCTTCAGTGCCGTGTAGCAGGAAGAAAGGTGTGTAGCCCGTGACATTGTTTGGTGTCGTCCGCAGGCTCCATAGGACTGAGGGAAGCTAATCAGGCCAAGCTCCTGCCGCTCTTTTGAGAGGTCAAACGAGCCTTTTCTTGATGTCATTGCAGACTCGGCTATTGGACTTTTCTACCTAGCCGTTGGTTTGCAGGTGCTCCATGGAGGCATAGCTGATATTGATCCCCATCTTCTCGCAGAAGCCTTGGAATTCCTTTTAGGTGAAGTTCGAGCCATTGTCGGTGATGATGCTATGTGGTACCCCGAATCTATAGACGATGGACTCGAAGGATTTGACAGCGGTGGCTCTAGTTTGGTTGGTGATGGGTGTAGCCTTAATCTACTTAGTGAACTAGTCGTCTGCGACAAGGAGGAAGACGTGTCCTCCAGGGGGAAGATTTCTGCACCTTGCCCCCCATGTCGAGTCCCCGTTGCACGAAGGGCCAGGCCAATGGTATTGACCGTAGCTCGGAGCCTGGTGCATCAGGTCCGCAAATCTCTGGCAGGCATTGCATTTTTCGACGAGGTCCTTGGCATCTTGCATTGTTGTTGGCCAGTAGAACCTGCCCATAAGGCCTTTGTGACGAGTGAGCGACTACTGGTGTGATGCCCATAGGTGCCTTCGTGTATGTCGAGGAGGATGCCCTTGCTGTCGGTGTTGGTGACACATTGGTAGAGGAATCTAGTAATGCTTCGCATGTAGAGCTCCGTGTTGATGATGGTGAAGGCTTTTGAGTGATGGGCGACATGCCGTGCGTCAGTTGGGTCATCCAGCAGCTCCTTGGGTAGTAGGTATGCGGTGTATGATTGAGTCCATGAGATATTGATGAGCATGACTTCCATGGGCCCTTCGAGTTAGGGCTCTGGTTTTGTTTCAGCTCTTTCCTTGTCATTGTTGGTGGCGTAGCCCCCGAGTGAGTTGTAGGCTCTTGAGTTCTGGCTAGTGATGACCCACAAGTATAGGGGGTGTATCGCAGTATTTTCGATAAGTAAGAGTGTTGAACCCAACGAGGAGCAGAAGGTGCTGGCTAGTGGTATGGATCAGGAATTCTCTGCAAATACTTAGCAAATAGATTTTTAGGGATTTTTGATAAAGCAAGTAAATAAAGCACGAGTAAATAAAAGACAGTAGGAATAAATGCAGCAAGTGGCCCAATCCTTTATGCAACAAAGGACAAGCTGGTTGTATTACTTAAGATGACCAAACATTCTCGAGGACACATGGGAATATCATCAAGTGCTTTCGCTTCATATAGTTGATTAATCTTCTTTAGCTTGCTAAGTGTTGTGTGGGTGAACCTGTGCTAATGTACCGACCTTCCTAGGACTAATACATACTTGTGATTATACCCCTTGCAAACATCCGTAAGTACAAGAAAGTAATTAAGGTAGAAACCTAACCACATCTTTAAACTCTAAGACCCTTACGTCTGATGACCCACAAGTATAGGGGGTGTATCGCAGTATTTTTGATAAGTAAGAGTGTCAAACCCAACGAGGAGCAGAAGGTGCTGGCTAGTGGTATGGATCAGGAATTCTCTGCAAATACTTAGCAAACGGATTTTTAGGGGTTTTCGATAAAGCAAGTAAACAAAGTACGAGTAAATAAAAGACAATAGGAATAAATGCAGCAAGTGTCCCAATCCTTTATGCAGCAAAGGACAAGCCGGTTGTATTACTCAAGATGACCAAACGTTCTCGAGGACACATGGGAAGACAGTCAAGTGCTTTCGCTTCATATAGTTGATTAATCTTCTTTAGCTTGCTAAGTGTTGTGTGGGTGAACCTGTGCTAATGTACCGCCCCATCCAAGACTAATACATACTTGTGATTATACCCCTTGCAAACATCCGTAAGTACAAGAAAGTAATTAAGGTAGAAACCTAACCACAGCTTTAAACTCTAAGACCCTTACGTCCCTTGTGCAATGGTTTCTAACGGTTCATGTTTCACACTCCGCAACCCCTATGATTAGTAGCCAAATACACAATGCATTCCCCTAGGCCCATATAGGTGAAGTGTCATGTAGTAGACGTTCACATGACACCACTAGAAGAAGTACACCACAACTTAAATAACAATCTATTGAATCTCTCTCAACACAACTCCACTACTAATAACATGACTTATCCCATGTCCTCAAGAACAAAATGAACTACTCACAAGACATCATATGGATCATGATCAGAGATGGAATAATGATGTATAACAATCTGAAAATAAACAATAATTTAATGGTTCACTCAATAGCATCAACTACAAAGAGTAATCAACACCGGGAAAGTTTCCCCTATGAACTAATGCAAGATTCAACGCAATTGTTACATCAATATGGAGATGGTGATGAGGGTGCTGATGGTGATGATGGTGGTGATGATGATGATCCCGATGAAGTCCAGCTTGATGGTGGTGTTGATGGCGACGATCTCCCCTCTCCGGAAAGGAATTTCCCTGGCAGAAATCTGTCTGCCGGAGAGATCTTTCTCTCTCGGTGTTTTCCGCCCCGTAGAGGCGGCGGAATCTTTTTGTGGTCGCTCCCCTAGTCTTAGGGTTTCGAGAGGATGATATACGCCAGAGGGGAGAGGCTGAAGTGGGCCAGGGTGGCCTCACCACCTCCTGGCGCTGACCTAGGGTCGCCACGCCAGGTGGATTGGGCCCCCTGTGGCCCATCTCCACTCCATCTTCTGGCATCCTTAGTCTTCTGGAAAAATAGGATTTTCCATATATTTTCCTGGATTTTCTGATCTTCGCGAATTTTGCCTCCAAACAGCACCTTTTCCATCAGAATCCTGATTGCAGCGGTCCATGCTCCAAAAGTCATCAACCATGCAAAAACAGATGAAATAACATAAGTATCACCTCTCAATATGAAATATATCAATGAATAATAGTGAATTAAGACATAGAATAGTGATGCAAAATGGATGTATCAACTCCCCCAAGCTTAGACTTCGCTTGTCCTCAAGCGAAACTAAGCTCAATAAACATGGCCTCGGGTTTATGGAGTGAAGAGTCGATAAAAGAATACGGACAAGAAGCATCACATTCATCAAATACATAGATCATAATAGAAGACAACTCACTATTATACAACTCAACTTGTAATAAGTAAAGGAAACACAATAAAGATACATAAAGTAAATCATAATTGGTAAAGGCAAACTTAGCTCTTGGTTGAAGGATAGTTGATAATTTTGCTGGTTTTCAAAGATAGCTTTCAAAGTAGTAAACATCAAGATAAGAGCAATGTGCAAAACAAGGAACATAGGAAACATGATTGAATAAATCATCATATGAATGAATGAAACACAACAACTCAAAATACTTGCTGAGATAGAAGGGAATATGTTTACTAACTCAACTACAAACTAAAAGAAAGGCCCTTCACAGAGGGAAGCAGGGATTGCAAGTCTCATAAAGATCTCCCAAAAATTATGATACTTACTAGCTTTCAGCTCTCATTGCCCCTATCATAGGCATCTTTAGGTGATTAAGGTTAAAGTGATCAAATATGAGGATATGCATTGACAAGTTGTAAATTGAGAATCTCATGTCCCTTGAATACGTAGCCGGCTCCTCATGCTACTCAAGTTTAGTCACCGGTAAGTTCTTATCATCGTAAGCATATGTGTATCATAGAGAACCGCCAACGGGGTACCCCTTGCTCGATGATACGGAAGAATCCCCATATCAAAATGACAAGGCAAGCAGACAACAAGTATCTCAGCAATCTTCTTATTTACCATGGGAATATGGTGCTTTTGCTCTCTTTCCTCTTTTCATAATCTCTTTTTCTTTCTTTTTTTTTCTCAATATAGGACTATTTTTTATAAGAAGAATGCTTCATAGATACTGTTATGGTTACGATGCAGGTTTCCACCATGTCGGCATGGATTAGACCAATGCCCAGACGCTTTCTCTAACACACATGCATAACTCCATGGACTTACAAGCTCCCCTTTCATTTCACACCGACGACATCCATAGACAAAAGAACATGATATCAACTTGGTACAAAGTACCAGTGCAATGTTGAAAGCGTTCCCCATGACAACATGGTTCTGCTAATTCACAACTTACAAAGCGCAAGCATACATAACATAGGTGAGCACAATTATTCAAGTTTATTAAGTGCAAGAAAGTAAAGTGTGCCATCAAGTTCGTGAGAGCTTTAATCACTAATTTTCACATAACAAGTTTAATTTGGGAGATAGATAAAACAAGAATTTACTTAGAATAGCAAATGCTACTAGGTAGGTATGGTGGACACAAATGGCAAAGGTTTTGGTTTAAAGGAGTGGATGCACGAGAAGAATTCCCTCTCAGTACAGGTTTTTGGCTAGCAAGGTTGGGTAGCAAGTATAAGAGTTGAAGGAAACAACCAAACATACAAACGATAAAGACAAACATGCAATCTTCCTCGGAAGAACAAAAGATCTTAACTAGAGAATACTAAACTTATGAGCAAATCAAGAAAGAAAAATGATGAAATATTTTTTCTTTAGAGTACTTTTATCTTTTCTTTCAACTCTCAAAAATAGTGTTTCTACTGACCGAGCCAGGTTTGCCAAAACCAACTAAATTAACTCAATGATCCCAAAGTGATACCAATACTAACAATAAGATCAATCATATAACCATGAATTGAAAACTAATATAAGCTATGCAAAAGAGTAAATGATAGAACTTCTCATTAATATTTCATAACGGCAACTCACACCAAGGGATACATATCTAACGAGAGAGGGGACACTTCCATAATGCTAAACCATCCTACATAATAACTCCTCTATTCATGATTTGACTCTAGTAATAAGGTAAAAAGATAGAAGATAGTGATGTGATACCGCGACACTCCCCCAAGCTTGGAACAAACCAAGGGGATGCCAAACCTGATGACGAATTACTCCTTAGGTGGTGGTCGTATCCTCTCGATGAGCTCTCTGATCAATTTCCCCAAGTCCTCAATCTCGAAGGTGAGGGTACGAATCAACCTTGTATTTTCCTCGATGCGGCTCATAATCGTGTCAGGCTCCGGCTCCCAGCTGCGATTTTTCCCCCACTCTACCTCCTTGAAGTCTTGTTTCCCTGCATGGCTAGAACGAGGCATATCCCAATTGGAGGGTAGTTTCTCCTTGGGTATATTCTGGTATTGATGCTCATGGATAAGGGTATGGAAAGGATTCTTGGTGCGTGGAGGAAGTGACCAGGGATCTGAACGGTGATGAGGAGGCTTCCCTCCAATGGCTGGATTTGCCACCAGTCCAATGCTTGCAACGGTAGTGCCGGTGTGCTTTGCCTCCTCTTCACCTTCACTTTTGATCTCCTTTTCCTTCCCGGGGTCTTGGAGGTCTTCCTCCATAGGCTCTTTCCCTTTATCCTTGGCGGACACCATTGTGCTTCTAAGCCTTCAAAGAGTATGTCCTAGCAGAAACAGATCGAAACAAAAAACATGACGAGAACACGATATACGAACCTCGGAAGATCCGGGGGTTATATATTACGAAGTTTCATAACAAGAGGGAGGTACTGGGTGAAAATGGGTCGGAGGCAGAGTCTGAGGTGGCCTCACCACCTGGTGGCACGGCCAGGGGTGGGCCCACGCCACAGGGTGGTGTGGGCCACCCTGGCTCCGTTTCCGTCCCTTTTTCTCTTCGTAATTTCCCTTATCATCTGAAAACTACAAAAATATAGTTGGATTGTATTTTCACGAAAATTTTCTTACCAGAACTGTTACCTATTTGAAAACGGACTCTGCAGGTCTCTGAATTCGGTATCTAGTAGATTCTTGCAGAGTCACCACTTGAATAACATCAATATCTTCATCTTCATGCACTTACTACTTGAGTCATAAAACCCTTCTCTTCCTTGTTACACCATTATCTCCACCTCCTCGAAATTTCTTTCACACAAAAACTTCACACAATTCTCATTAGCAACATTAGTATAAGTGAAGTGATAAAACCTTTTGAGTCCAACTTCAACTGAAAACCATCAAAACATAAGCTACTTTAGCAACTCCTTCCGAAAGCCCAAAAAGGAAATCGAATAAAGAAGCAAATGCAAGAGTGGCAAAATCTGTCAAAACAGACCAGCAGGTAAAGATCAATTTTTTCAAAAATCTTCTGTTGCTCATATCAAAACGTGAAAAACTAACGAAAGTTAAATAACAACCTGGGGCAGAAGCACAAAAAATTACAGCTCAATCCCACATACAGAGATGTCTCACGAATATTTATGGTGAAGTACAAAAATCTGTTTCGGGACAGCAACTTCCCCAAATATTACTTCTCTCTCATTAGAAGTTGATCTTGACACACAAACCAAACAAAACGGATAAGGAGCAATTATTACCGAAGTAATAACTTACAAGACTCAAAGAAATAAAAACAAACTGAAAGCAAAAACAAATTGGGTTGTCTCCCATAAAGCTCTTTCTTTATAGCCATTAAGATGGGCATGATAATTGTGAAGATGCTCACTCAGGAATATTGAATTGAAGTGAAAGAGAGCATTAAGAATAAAAACACACACATTTAAGTCTAACCCACTTCCTATGCAAGGGAATTTTGTAAACAAACAAGTTGTTGAAACCAAAGGCAACTTGCATAAGAAGGCAAAAGAAGTGCAACATAAGAACTTTCAGCATAAAACGAGGAAACTTGATATTATCGAGATAAACAAGAACACTTCTCCCTCTCTCATAGTAACTTTCAGTATCATGCATAAACTTAACAATATAGCTATCACAAGAGCCATCATAGCAATGATCACTTATCCTAACAGAAAACACAGGAATACTAGCTCTCATAACACTACTATGTGAAACAATTTTAGAGGTATCCTTACAAAGGATAGTGTGTCCCTCTTTTTCATATTTAGTGACAAAGTCTTTCACATTTGCTATTATAGGTTCATCAACCATTTGTTTATCAGGTTCAACAGCTTTACTTGTACTTTCATTAACCATACTAGCTATCATAGAATGTTCCTTTACCTTAACTGGGAAAGGGATTTTCTCAATGTAAGGTTCAGGTAAAACATGATTAGCAGTATAAACTTCAGTATTTCTTGCAGGAACACTCTTAGCAATATCTTTATAAGGTTCATGATACTTATTCCACTTCTTTTTAGGCACTTCAATGTAGGAAGCAAAAGCCTTAAAATAAGAAGCAATAGCTTGAGAGTCTAGACCATACACATTTTTAATATTTTGAAAGTCATCAGTTCCCATAAAAGATTCAATGCATTCATAATCATAATTTATACCTGACTTTATACCTTTGTCATTCTCCCAAGCTTCAACATTGTCTTGAATACGGTCCAGAAGATCCCATTTAGCTTCTTCTTCCATGCGAGTGAATGATCCAGCACAAGAAGCATCCAATAAATCTTTGTCATGTAGAGGGAGCCTTGCATAAAATTTATTGATAATAATATTGTTGGGAAGCTCATGAATGGGACATTTGAGCATAAGTAACTTCAATCTCCCCCAAGCTTGAGCTGTACTCTCGCCATCAAGAGGCCAAAAGTTGTAAATTTGATTCCGATCTTTATGAATCTCACTAGGAGGATAAAACTTTGAATAAAAGAGAGGCACTATCTCCTCCCATTCTAGAGCTTGACCATTCTTCAGCAGCTTATACCATTCCTCAGCTCTTACTTTCAGTGATAATGAGAATAACTTCTTCTTAAATTGATCTGTAGTAATACCTGCACACTTAAACAACCCGCATAATTTGTGTATAAAGAGCAAATGATCACCGGGATGGACAGTTCCATCCCCAACATAGTAGTTGTCCATAACACGATCAATAATTCTTGTAGGTATTTTGAAAACATCATTCTCAGCAGGTGGTGGCTTATCTACTACCTTAGCAGTGGTAGTAGCATTACCAAATAAGGAACTCAGCGAATTATCCATAACGAAAATAAAGCAACAAGTAGAAGTAAACAATACTCACAGTAGAAGTTTCCTTTACCAGTTCCACTCTCCAACAACGCTTCACTCCCCGGCAACGGCGCCAGAAAATAGTCTTGATGACCCACAAGTATAGGAGGTGTATCGTAGTATTTTCGATAAGTAAGAGTGTCGAACCCAACGAGGAGCAGAAGGTGCTGGCTAGTGGTATGGATCATGAATTCTCTGCAAATACTTAGCAAACGGATTTTTAGGGGTTTTCGATAAAGCAAGTAAACAAAGTACGAGTAAATAAAAGACAGTAGGAATAAATGTAGCAAGTGGCCCAATCCTTTATGCAGCAAAGGACAAGCCGGTTGTATTACTTAAGATGACCAAACGTTCTCGAGGACACATGGGAAGACAGTCAAGTGCTTTCGCTTCATATAGTTGATTAATCTTCTTTAGCTTGCTAAGTGTTGTGTGGGTGAACCTATGCTAATTTACCGCCCCATCCAAGACTAATACATACCTGTGATTATAGCCCTTGCAAACATCCGTAAGTACAAGAAAGTAATTAAGGTAGAAACCTAACCACAACTTTAAACTCTAAGACCCTTACGTCCCTTGTGCAATGGTTTCCTAAAGGGGGTTCAGGTTTCTGTCACTCCGGCAACCCCTACGATTAGTAGCCAAATACACAATGTATTCCCCTAGGCCCATATAGGTGAAGTGTCATGTAGTCGACGTTCACATGACACCACTAGAAGAAGTACACCAGAACTTAAATAAGAATCTACTGAATCTCTCTCAACACAACTCCAGTACTAACAACATGACTTCTCCCATGTCCTCAAGAACAAAACGAACTACTCACAAGACATCATATGGATCATGATCAGAGAGGGAATAATGATGTATAACAATCTGAACATAAACAATAATTCAATGGTTCACTCAATAGCATCAACTACAAAGAGTAATCAACACCGGGAAAGTTTCCCCTATGAACTAATGCAAGATTCAACGCAATTGTTACATCAATATGGTGATGGTGATGAGGGTGCTGATGGTGGTGATGATGATAATCCCGATGAAGTCCAGCTTGATGGTGGTGTTGATGGCGATGATCTCCCCTCTCCGGGAAGGAATTCCCCCGACAGAAATCTGTTTGCCGAAGAGATCTTTCTCTCTCGGTGTTTTCCGCCCCGCAGAGGCGGCTGGATCTTTCTATGGTCGCTCCCCGAGTCTTAGGGTTTCGGGAGGATGATATACGCCGAAGGGGAGAGGCTGAAGTGGGCCAGGGTGGCCTCACCACCTCCTGGCACGACCTACGGCTGCCCGCGCCAGGGGGTGGTGTGGGCCCCCTGTGGCCCATCTCCACTCCGTCTTCTGGCATCCTTAGTCTTCTGGAAAAATAGGATTTTCCGTATATTTTCCCGGATTTTCTGATCTTCACGAATTTTTGCCTCCAAACAACACCTTTTCCATCAGAATCCTGACTGTAGCGGTCCATGCTCCAAAAGTCATCAACCATGCAAAAACAGATGAAATAACATAAGTATCACCTCTCAATACAAAATAATGAATAACAGTGAATTATGACATAGAATAGTGATGCAAAATGGACGTATCAACTCCCCCCAAGCTTAGACTTCGCTTGTCCCCAAGCGAAACTGAGCTCAATAAACATGGCCTCAGGTTTATGGAGTGAAGAGTCGATAAAAGAATACGGACAAGAAGCATCACATTCATCAAATACATAGATCATAATAGAAGACAACTCACTGTTATATACTTTAACTTGCAATAAGTAAAGGAAACACAATAAAGATACATAAAGTAAATCATAATTGGTAATGACAAACTTAGCTCTTGGTCGAAGAATAGTTGATAATTTGCTAGAGTTCACAAATAACTGGTTTTTCAATGATAGCTTTCAAAGTAGTAATCACCAAGATAAGAGCAATGTGCAAAGCAAGGAACATAAGAGACATGATTGAATAAATCATCATATGAATGAATGAAACACAACAACTCAAAATACTTGCTGAGATAGAAGGGAATAGGTTTACTTACTCAACTAAAAAAGTAAAAGAAAGGCCCTTAAAAGAGGGAAGCAGGGATTGCAAGTTTCATAAAGAGCTCCCAAAAATTATCATACTTACTAGCTTTCAGCTCTCATTGCCCCTATCATAGGCATCTTTAGGTGATTAAGGTTAAAGTGATCAAATATGAGGATATGCATTGACAAGTTCTAAATTGAGAATCTCATGTCCCTTGAATACGAGGGCCGCTCCTCATGCTACTCAAGTTTCACCAGTAAGTTCTTGTCATCGTAAGCATATACGTATCATGGAGAACCGCCAACGGGGTACCCCTTGCCCGATGATACGGAAGAATCCCCATATCAAAATGATAAGGCAAGCAGACAACAAGCATCTCAGCAATATTCTTATTTACCATGGGAATATGGTGCTTTTTCTCTCTTTCCTCTTTTCATAATCTCCCCTTTTTTTCTCTTTTTTCTCAATACCGGACTCTTTTTTTTTATAAGAAGAATGCTTCATAGATGCTCGTTATAGTTACGCTGCAGGTTTCCACCATGTCAACATGGATTAGACCAGCGACCTAGGCGTTTCTCTAACACACATGCATAACTCCATGGACTTACAAGCTCCCCGTTCATTTCACACCGACGACATCCATAGACAAAAGAACATGATATCAACTAGGTACAAAGTACCAGTGCAATGTTGAAAGCGTTCCCCATGACAACATGGTTCTGCTAATTCTCAACTCACAAAGCGCAAGCATATACGCAACATAGGTGAGTACAATGGTTCAAGTTTATTAAATGCAAGAAAGTAAAGTGTGCCATCAAGTTTTTGAGAGCTTTAATCACTTCTTTTCACATAACAAGTTTAATTTGGGAGGTAGACAAAACAAGAATTTACTTGGAATAGCAATAATGCTAATAGGTAGGTATGGTGGACACAAATGGCACGGGTTTGGTTTAAGGATTGGATGCACGAGAATAATTCCCTCTCAATACAGGTTTTTAGCTAGCAAGGCTGGGTAGCAACTATAAGAGTTGAAGGAAACAACTAAACATACAAGTGATAAAAACAAACATGCAATCTTCCTTGGAAACACAAAAGATCTTAACTAGAGAATACTAGACTTATGGGCAAATCAAGAAAGAAAGATGATGGAATTATTTTTCTTTAGAGGTACTTTATCTTTTTCTTTCAACTCTCAAAAATAGTGGTGCTACTGACCAAGCTAGGTTTGCCAAACCAACTAAATTAACTCAATGATCCCAAAGTGATACCAATACTAACAACAAGATTAATCATATAACCATGAATTGAAAACTAATATAAGCTATGCAAAAGAGCGAATGATAGAAATTCTCATTAATATTCCATAACGGCAACTCACACCAAGGGATACATATCTAACGAGAGAGAGGACACTTCCACAATGCAAACCATCCTACATGATAACTTCTCTATTCATGATATGACTCTACTAAAAAGGTAAAAAGATAGAAGATAGTGATGTGATACCGCGACACTCCCCCAAGCTTGCAACAAACCAAGGGGATGCCAAACCTGATGACGAATTACTCCTTCGGTGGTGGTGGTATCCTCTCGTCTTTGTCTGACTTCCAGGGTAAGGGCTTCCCATCAACAAAGGACATCGTGGTTTCCAGCATCCTGAAACTTGCAGCAGCACTTATGCGTTTAAACCTAACCTCATACTCACAGTTTTGATTTTGAACATCATAGAACTATGCTTTCAGTTTGTTGGTTGTTTGGCGGAGTGAGAGGACTTCAACCTTGAGTTCAGCAGTCTTCTTTTGGTGCTCGACGATGAGTTCGGAACAAATCTTATGGATGATATCCACTTCGCGCTCCGCCATCTTCTTGTACCTAAAGACTTCTTGCTCCAGTGCTTCCATCCTGTCCTCCAGACTTCCTTCACCTTTAGGGCCTCAAACCTCTTTTATCCGGAGTTCTCCATCTTCAAGCAACAACTCTTTGGGAGAATCTTCAACTCTCTCATGTATGGGTTGATGATATCCTCTAAGGGATCTTCCTTGGCTGGTCCAGAGGAAGGCATTGTAGCTCCAAATCTGGGACTCTACCTGTTAGAAACAGATTGAAACGAAAACACGATATACGAACCTCGGGAGATCCAGGGGATTAAATATTACGAAGTTTCATGACAAAAGGAAGGTACTGGGAGAAAACGAGTCGGAGGCGGAGTCCGGAGTGGAATCACCACCTGGTGGCGCGGCCAGGGGTGGGCCCGCGCCACAGGGTGGTGTGAGCCACCCTGGCTCCATTTCCGTCCCTTTTTCACTTCGTAGCTTCCCTTATTGACTGAAAACTACAAAAATACAGTTGGATAGTATTTTTGTGGAACTTTTCTTACCAGAACTGTTACCGATTTGAAAACAGACTCTGCAGGTCTCTGAATTTGGTCCTTGATAAATTTTTCCGGTGTTATAACTTGAAAGGCATCAACATCTTCATTGTAAGAATCTCCTGCAATATAGTGCTTGAGTCGCTGCTCATTCACTACTTGTGTAGTATTATCTTTTAAAGAAGAAATTTTTATTGCTCCTGAGCGGTATACTTCTTCAATAATGAAAGGTCCTTCCCATTTTGATAGTAGCTTTCCTGCAAAAAGTCTGAGACGAGACCTATACAATAGAACTTTCTCACCAACATGAAATTCTCTCTTAAGTATTCGCTTGTCATGCCATCTTTTAACTTTTTCCTTAAAGGGCCTAGCATTTTCATAGGCTTCACTCCTCCATTCATCTAAAGAACTTAAGTCAAATAATCTTTTCTCACCAGCGAGCTTACAATCTCTATTTAGTTCTTTAACTGCCCAGTAAGCTTTGTGTTCTAATTCTAAAGGTAGGTGACAAGCTTTCCCATAAACCATTTTATAAGGAGACATCCCCATAGGATTTTTGTAGGCAGTTCTATAAGCCCATAAAGCATCATTCAACTTTTTAGCCCAGTTTTTTCTAGATCTATTAACAGTCTTTTGCAAGACGGATTTAATTTCTCTATTTGATAACTCTACTTGCCTGCTAGTTTGGCGGTGATAGGCTGAAGCAATTATATGATTAACATCATATTTAGCAAGGGTCTTTCTAAAACCAGCATGAATGAAATGAGAACCCCCATCAGCCATGAGATACCTAGGCACTCCAAACCTAGGAAAGATAACATCCTTAAGCATTTTTAGAGAAGTTTCCCCATCAGCACTCTTTGTAGGAATGGCTTCTACCCACTTAGTAACATAATCAACGGCAACAAGAATAACCTTTCGAGGGAGGGAAAGGACCCATAAAGTCAAATCCCCAGCAATCAAAGGGTTCAATAACTAGAGAGTAGTTCATAGGCATTTCATTGCGTCTAGAAATATTACCAACACGCTGACATTCATCACAAGATAAAACAAATTTTCTTGCATCTTTAAAAAGGGTAGGCTAGTAGAAACCTGATTGTAGCACCTTTTGTGCAGTTCTATCTCCTGCATGATGTCCTCCATAAGCACTACCATGACATTTACGCAATATCTCCTTTTGTTCATATTCTGGAACACATCTTCGCATAATACCATCCACTCCTTCTTTGTATAAGTGTGGGTCATCCCAAAAATAATGCCTCAAATCATAGAAGAACATCCTTCTTTGCTGAGCTGTAAAAGTTGGTGGCAAATACTTGGAGACAATAAAGTTAGCATAATCAGCATACCAAGGGCTCCCTCGCGAGCTTACCCCTACTGCGGATAACTGCTCATTTGGGAAACTATCATTAACAGGCATAGGGTCAAAAGAGATGTTTTCCAAATGAGATAAATTATCAGCTACAGGGTTTTTAGCACCTTTCCTATCTATGATATGCAGATCAAACTCTTGTAAAAGCAGCACCCATCTAATAAGCCTATGCTTAGCGTCTTTCTTTGCCATAAGGTATTTAATAGCAGCATGATCAGTATGAATGGTGACTTTTGAGTCTACAATATAGGGTCTAAACTTATCACAAGCAAAAACGACAGCTAGAAATTCTTTTTCAGTAGTAGCATAATTCCTTTGAGCAGCGTCTAAAGTCTTACTATCATAATGAATAACGTTTAACTTTTTATAAATTGTTGCCCAAGGACAACACCTACAACAAAATCACTAGCATCACACATTATTTCAAAGGGTAAACTCCAATCAGGTGGTTGAACAACAGGGGTTGTAGTTAAAGCCTTCTTAAGAGTTTCAAAAGCTCCCTTACAATCATCATCAAAAAGGAAGGGTACATCTTTTTGAAGAAGATTAGTGAGGGGTTTTGATATCCTAGAAAAGTCTTCAATAAACCTTCTATAGAAACCAGCATGACCAAGGATACTACGAATACCTTTGTTATCTCTTGGGCATGGCATCTTCTCAATTGCCTCAACCTTATCTCTATCAACTGCTATACCTCTTTCAGAAACCTTATGCCCAAGGACAATCCCTTCATTAACCATGAAGTGGCATTTCTCCCAACTAAGAACAAGATTAGTTTCTTCACATCTCTGCAAAACTTTATCAAGGTTGTGCAGACAATTATCAAAAGAAGTTCCATAGACAGAGAAGTTATCCATGAACACTTCTACAATTTCCTCACAAAAACCATGAAAGATAGCAGACATGCACCTTTGAAAAGTAGCAGGAGCATTACATAAACCAAAAGGCATACGTTTGTAAGCATCAGTTCCGTAAGGGCAAGTAAAAGTAGTTTTCTCTTGATCTTGTTGTTTAACAGCAATTTGAGAGAAACCAGAATAACCATCAAGAAAACAAAAATGGGACTTTTTAGACAACCTTTCCAACATTTGATCAATAAAAGGAAGCGGGTAGTGATCTTTCTTAGTAACTTTATTTACTTTTCTAAAATCAATGCACATCCTATAGCCTACTACTATTCTTTGAGGAATAAGCTCATCATTATCATTAGGAACAACGGTAATACCTCCTTTTTTAGGAACACAATGAACATGACTAACCCATTCACTATTAGCAATAGGGTAAATAATACCAGCATCAAGGAGTTTCAATACCTCATTCCTTACCACTTCCTTCATCTTAGGATTTAAACGTCGTTGGTGCTCTACTACTGGCTTTGCATTGTTGGAGATATGCCCAAGAGGCAATAATAAAGTGGTTATTATCATATCTTCATACTTATGATAAATGTTGACATACCATGCTATAATTGTATTAACAGGAAACATTAATACTTGTGTGATTTGTAAACATAAAAGAGTCCCTAGTAAAGCCTCTTGTTAAACTAGCTTGTTGGTTAATATATGATCATGGTTTCCTGATCATGAACATAGAGATGTTATTAACAACAGGGTCATATCATTAGGAGAATGATGTGATGGACATACTCCTATAGATAAGCATAGCATAAAGATCAAGTCATTTCAATAGTTCAATTGCTATATGCTTTCTGATACATAGTAACCTGATTCCTTCGACCATGAGATCATGCATATCACCTTTACCGGATGGATGCTTTGATGTCATCAAACACCACACCGTAACAGGGTGGTTATAAAGGTGGCATTGAGTGTTTGGAAAGTATTGGTTGAGACACATGGATCAAGAGTGGAATTTGTCCATCCATATGACGGATAGATATACTCTGGGCCCTCTCGGTGAAATGTCATCCAATTAGCTTGCAAGCATGTGGTGGCTCACAAGGGATCACATATCAGGAGCGAGAAAAGAGTACTTATCGGTATGAGGTTGAACTAGGTATGCGAGAGATACCGACGATCATAACCTCGGATAAGTAAACTATCGTGAGACAAAGGGAAATTGGTATCGTGTGTAAGTGGTTCATTCGATCGTAAAGTAATCGTAGAAATATGTAGGAGCCATATGAATTTCAGATTCCTCTATTGGTTATTGTTAGGAGAAGTGTCTCGATCATGTCGCATAATTCACGAACCGTGGGAGACACATAAGGATTGACGTTGTTTGAGTAGTTATGGTATTATGAAAGAGACCGAATGTTGTTGGTCTCGGATGGGATCCGGGATATCACGAGGTGATCCGGAATGGTCCGGAGAATAAGATTCATATAAGGAAAGTCCCGTTTCAGAGTTGGGGAATGGTTCCGGTGTTTTCATCGGGAACATTCTAGAAGGTCCCGGAATGTCCGGCACTCCGGAGGGGGAAGGGTACATGAATGTGTCATTGTAAGTTGGAATGATTGCATCATGTACTAAGTGTTCTCGCTGTCCAAAATAAAGGGTTTATTTAAATCCTAAATTGAAAAGTCAAACGGCTAGTTTGAAAGTCAAACGGCAAGTTTTGGAAAGTGGAAAGAGGAGGAGAAGTTTAAACCGATTTGGGGAGGGATTCCCTCCTCCCGGCGCCCCACCTCAAGGCCGAGTTGGGGAGGGACTCCACTCCCTCCCCTTGGCCGGCCAGCCCCTCCCACCTATATAAGGAGGGGCAGGGCTCCCTCCTAGAACACACAAGTTTCCACCTCTAGATCTCCGGTTTAGAGCCGTTTTGGTTTAGAGCTTCTAATTGCTTTAGCCAGCGGTTTAGAGCCTTCTAATTGGTGTGTCTAATTACTAGACCACTAATAGCCTCTCTCATAAGCTCCACCATACTACTTGGCTTAAGGCGAAGCCTGCGGGATCTCCCCTCTACTTCGGTACCACGCCGTTGTCTTTGCGAAATCGCGAGAGAGTGCTACAACCTCATTTTGCTGGAACAAGGGAGAGGAAGGTCTTAAGTCACCGAGCGTGTGACCGATTGCGGAGGCGCTGCTGGAAGCCTTGACTGGAAGGATCGTCTGCGATCTTGAGATCGGAAAATCGACTACATCACCCACGAGAATCTGCTCTCGTTAACCGCTTTGGAATCTTCGAGGGTGAGTTCCTCTATCGACTCGTTGCTACAATCTAGTAGATAGATCTTGGCTTGTTTGTTTGTATGCGATAGAAAATTTTGTTTTCCATGCTACGAACCCCTACTGGGTATCGAGCCGTGTCTATATGTAGATCATTGCCGAGTAGAACATAATGGTCATTGTGGGCGTTGATGCTTTTATTGTAGATTGCTTTTGTGTACTTTGCATCTAGCGGTATGTTGGGATGAAGCGGCCGGGCTAACCTTACATGACATCGTTCATGAGACTTGCTCCGCTTGACATGCAACTTGTATTGCATAAGTGGCTCTGGTGCTGTTTCTCCTAGCATAGTTTAGATCCAATTTACAACGGGTAATCAACAATGCTAGTATCAATGTTGTGGTTCTTGTTCGTAAGTTAGAGCGACACTTATTGAAAGCCCCAAACCACGTAAAATATGCAAAAGAAAGTAGAGTCTAACTTTGTTTTGCAGGGTGTCTGATGATGTGATATGGCCATGATTGTGATTATATTTGATGTATGCAATGTTCCTTATTGTAAGTTGGCAACGGCGGAACCATATGGTTGTCTTTAATTTCTGTTAAGACCTGCGTGTCTATTCAAAATAGTTGTAATAGTTGAAGCTGGTGGGCGACAACCATGAAGAAGCGTCATTGACCTTGATGCTATGCGGTGATGATGGAGATCATGTTCGTGCTTGAAGATGGAGATCGGAAGCACAAAGAAGAAAACCATATCATATCACATATTATGAATTGCATGTGATGTTAATCCTTTATGCATCTTGTATTGCTTAGTAGGCAGACGGTAGCATTATAAGATGATCCCTCATGCACATAAATTTCAAGTTCTAAAGTGTTCACCCTTAGTATGCACCGTTGCCAAAGCTTGCTTGAAGCACCACGTGATGATCGGGTGTCTTTGATTCCGCGGTGAATACAACGTAAGCAAGCCAGATTTGCTTATCACGGTAGCTAAGGTTTGTTCTTGACGAGCCTAGCATGTACAGACATGGCCTCAGGAACACGGATTACCGAAAGGTAGAGCATGAGTCATATAGTAGATATGATGAACATGTTGATTGTTCGCCATTGAAACTATATCAACTCTCGTGATGATCGGTTTTGATGTGGTGGATTTGGTTCATGTGATCACTAAAACAATGTGAGGGATGTTGTTTTAAGTGGGAGTTCACCTAGATTAATTTAATTATTAATTAGAACTCAATTTATCATAAACTAAAATCAAAGTGTATTTGCATAGTTTTTGTTGTGATTGGCATCCGTTTACCACCTTTAGCTTAGTTATAATTGAGATGATAGAACTATAGAATTCTGGTTAGTTACTTTCTGAACTGGTATCGTATTGTTTTGAAGTGTTAATCTAAAGTTTAAAAGTCCTATTGCAAACTTTCAGTAATTTCGGTTACTCCATAAAGTTTAATAATTAGTATTAAAACAAGAGTGACAATTCCAAGTGTTAGTGTTTGAGTATCATGTTTGTCTCCATGATTCTTGATATTCAAAGGATTGTCTTAATATCAAGGTTATCTAGGATCTGAAAGAGTTGTTTGAAACCATGATGTGTGGAAGATATTGTGATATCTGAAATGAAGTTTTGGTTACAACATGATAGAGTATAATATGGCAAAAGTCATGTTCTCATATTTGATGAGAATTTGCAAAAGGTTGGAGACACTAGTTGTCCTAATCTTCCAAAAGGTTTTGGAGAGCAACATTATACTCACGATTCACCGTTATAAGCTAAAGTAGTTTGATCATGGATAAATCCATGATGAAGGTGAATATTTGATGTAGGTAAAATGTTTACTACACCAAGAGTTAACTAAAGAAAGGAATTTGAAAGAACACCAAACATTTGATAATGGTGATCTACTTCAAAGTGCAAGTCCAAAGACATTGGTATTTAACTATACACGCTTTGGACTATGTGTCATATGTATGACTCCACTATTGATGTTGATAGATTCTTTCAAGCAGAAAGGAAATCTTGAAAGAGAATCTCATAAGTATATGGCAGAAAAGAAAAGACTAGAATTGTTCGGTTTAAGTATATAGATGATATCGTGTTATGGCTATATTCTTTGCTTATTAAACAATGTGGTTCTTAAGTATTTGATACTGAATTTGTTGGTGTGAATCGTCATACGAAACAACACAATTCATGAACTACAATGGCCTAAGTAACTGGCAAAAGAATATGTGATGATGTTCATCGAAAACAAATAAAGGGTTATTGTGTTGCTCGTTAAACATCAAAGCTTGCCTTCAGGATTTGTTTTATCAGGTATTATGAGAACAAAAGGGTTGTTCAAATAATTGCCGTAATCCATAAAAGATGGATGATTCACAAATCTCGTTGGATAAATCACATCCATAAAACTAGTGCTAAAATTGTGAAAGACAAATTGATTGAAAGATCACTTAGGAAGTGACATCGCCGTTTAAATTATATTGGAAAGAAAACATGAAGAAACTCCATGTGGATGGAATTTTGGAGTCTTTTGATTTTTGATCAAATGACGTTTGTGAAACTTTCCTAGAGATAATTAAAACTTCGTTCATAGGCCAAAAGGGAATGAATGACTAGCTTATTGGAACTTGTGCATATTGTTGTACGAACTCCATTATGTGTAGTCAAGAGCGATGGATTTCAACTTCATATGCTTTCTCCGAAAATTTGAGTGAATATGTGAATATTTACTTAATAAGGATGAAGTGTGAAATATTTGAAAAGTTGGAAAGATTTTCAAGATGAAGTGCAAAATCATTGTAACAAGAATATAAATAGTTTATGATAAGATCATAAAGGAAGATATTTAAGTTACAAGTTTAGCATAATACCTAAGATTTAAGGAATCGGTCCGTGGATTTGCATTTCCCGAAACACCATAAGAGTCGAGATATGTAATTGAACCTTGTTTGACATGGTAAGATCGAAGGTATAATTCATAAAACTGCTATTATATTTTAAAGATTAAAAGCTTTAGAGACTACCGTTTTCCACTAAAAGAGCTCCATCATAATCCGCTGAAATGACACCATATAAGGTTATGGTTTGGGATAAAACCCAAGTAGTCCTTTCTTAAACATTGGTATGCTATGCATAAGAAAGATGTTTGCAACCAAAGTCGGATAAACCTGTCTTTGTATTACTGTTAAGTATTCCTCCATAAACACCGGAGACAAAAGTGTTTGTCGCTTAGAACGTCAAGTTTCTTTGAGAAGGAATTTTTCGTGAAAAGTTAAGTGGGAGGACAATAGAACTTTGATAAGGTTAAAAGAACCTAAGCTATATGTGCAAAGTTGGGCAGCACCGAAAAGTGTTAGGAGGCAACAATGCTCATGGCTCACGTGCCTCAAAGGTTGTGGTCACGGAGGTCTAAGTTTCTATTGAAACAAGTAGGTCGGATGAACAATCAAATACCAAGATTTGAGGGTTGAATCATTATTTGAGAATAATGAACCTACTACATGCAAAGAAGCGATGATGGGCCTGACTCGTCAAATGGCTTGAAGCCATATAATCCGTGATAGTTCCATACGAGAAATCAAGTTTTGAACTTGAAGGACCCTCGAAAAAGGTGTAAGACCTTGCGTTGTGTTTGGATCTATAAAGAAGTAGACATGGATGTTTCACATCTATGAAATAGTCGACATGTTGGGAAGAGTTCACAACAATGTTCAAAGGTTGTATATGACAAGATTTGATCTTTCATAGCGATTTTTAGTCTAGACGGATTAATGTAGCAACCACTACATATAATTTGTTATATGGTAGTAGAATAAACAAATCAAATTCTTCTAATAGAATGGTTACCTAGGACGTGTGCATGACACGGTCCAAAGGGTTTTGTTAATTCAAAGAATGCTAAAAGCATATGCAAACTTCAATGGTTGAAGTAAGCATAGCGGAGTTGGAATCTTCACTATGATGAAACTGTTAAAGAGTTTAATTTCATGGAGACAATGAAGATGCTTGCATTTGCAAGAAATTAAGTGGGAGCGCTAAGACATGTTTCTAATACATTATGTGGAAGACATATTGTTGATTGGAAATAATGTATCTTTTATTAACACATATTAAGAATTTCATCCCGATGAAAGACTTAGGCAAAACCCAAATATTTGGCATCAATAGACGCTAATATGGTTGTGCCAGAAGTACATAGACGAGATATTGAATGAATTCAATATAGAAACTACAAGAAAGGTTCTTGTTGCACAGAAAGGATTGAAAGAGTTCAATGTTGATGATATATTCAAGTGTATTGGCACTTGGTAAGTGAAACAAAGATTCAAGTATAGATTGATACTTGATGTATGAAATCACAAAGAGTATTTATATCAATCATCTTGTGATATGTACAAATCCAGATATGTCCTATGCTATAAATATTATGAGCATATACCAGAATGATTCATAAGATGATCATTGGACGATAGTAAGGATATTCTTATGATCTTTTGGAAGAACTAAGAGTATATTATTTGTAGAAGTAACAAATAGATGGTTAGTTCATTGTAAAAGTACTACATTGATACTAGTTTTGTCACAAAGTACAAATTAAGTTTATCTCAATCTAAATTAAGGGTGGCACAATATAATGGAAAGTGAGTTCCATAATGGATTTGGATGAGTTCCAAAGTTAAGACATTGTGACAGATACTTCAACAAAAGGCTAAGTATGACTGCTATTATAGCAGCAAAAGAGGGCATTTGTGTCAAGTAGTTTGTTATCAAACTAGGTGTAGTTCACATGAGGATAATACTATGAAGATATATTGTGCGACAATATTATCAACATGTTTTAACCCCAAAGAACTAAAGGTCACACGAAAGACCAAATCATACAAAGCCATCTCATTAGAGAATGAGTGATGCGAGAGGCAAAGACATGCAATTACACACGGACCTGGAAGTGTCAGATCCGGAGATCAGTTAACCACTAGCAATCGTGTACATACAACACCAGAAAGCCATAGGTGTTGAAAACACAAAGGTTTGAAACTAGATTATTGACTCTAGTGCAAGTGGGAGACTGTTGGAGATATGCCCAAGAGGCAATAATAAAGTGGTTATTATCATATCTTCATACTTATGATAAATGTTTACATACCATGCTATAATTGTATTAACAGGAAACATTAATACTTGTGTGATTTGTAAACATAAAAGAGTCCCTAGTAAAGCCTCTTGTTAAACTAGCTTGTTGGTTAATATATGATCATGGTTTCCTGATCATGAACATAGAGATGTTATTAACAACAGGGTCATATCATTAGGAGAATGATGTGATGGACATACTCCTATAGATAAGCATAGCATAAAGATCAAGTCATTTCAATAGTTCAATTGCTATATGCTTTCTGATACATAGTAACCTGATTCCTTCGACCATGAGATCATGCATATCACCTTTACCGGATGGATGCTTTGATGTCATCAAACACCACACCGTAACAGGGTGGTTATAAAGGTGGCATTGAGTGTTTGGAAAATATTGGTTGAGACACATGGATCAAGAGTGGAATTTGTCCATCCATATGACGGATAGATATACTCTGGGCCCTCTCGGTGAAATGTCATCCAATTAGCTTGCAAGCATGTGACTGGCTCACAAGGGATCACATATCACGGGAACGAGAAAAGAGTACTTATCGGTATGAGGTTGAACTAGGTATGCGAGATACCGCGATCATAACCTCGGATAAGTAAACTATCGTGAGACAAAGGGAAATTGGTATCGTATGTAAGTGGTTCATTCGATCGCAAAGTAATCGTAGAAATATGTGGGAGCCATATGAATTTCCAGATTCCTCTATTGGTTATTGTTCGGAGAAGTGTCTCGATCATGTCCGCATAATTCACGAACCGTAGGGAGACACATAAGGATTGACGTTGTTTGAGTAGTTATGGTATTATGAGAAAGAGACCGAATGTTGTTGAGTCTCGGATGGGATCCGGGATATCACGAGGTGATCCGGAATGGTCCGGAGAATAAGATTCATATAAGGAAAGTCCCGTTTGAGTTGGGGAATGGTTAGGTGTTTTCATCGGGAACATTCTAGAAGGTCCCGGAATGTCCGGCACTCGGAGGGAAGGGTACATGAATGTGTCATTGTAAGTTGGAATGATTGCATCATGTACTAAGTGTTCTCGCTGTCCAAAATCAAGGGTTTATTTAACTCCTAAATTGAAAAGTCAAACGGCTAGTTTGAAAGTCAAGCAAGTTTTGGAAAGTGGAAAGAGGAGGAGAAGTGGAAACGAGTTGGGGAGGATTCCTCCTCCCAAGCGGCGCCCACCTCAAGGCCGAGTTGGGGAGGGACTCCACTCCCTCCCTTGGCCGGCCCCTCCCACCTATATAAGGAGGGGCAGGGCTCCCTCCTAGAACACACAAGTTTCCACCTCTAGATCTCCGGTTTAGAGCCGTTTTGGTTTAGAGCTTCTAATTGCTTTAGCCAGCGGTTTAGAGCCTTCTAATTGGTGTGTCTAATTACTAGACCACTAATAGCCTCTCTCATAAGCTCCACCATACTCGCACTGGCTTAAGGCGAAGCCCTGCGGGATCTCCCCTCTACTTCCGGTACCACGCCGTTGTGCTGCCGGAATCGCGAGGAGAGTGCTACAACCTCCATTTTCTTTGGAACAAGGAGAGGAAGGTCTTCGTCGAGTACGAACGTGTGACCGATTGGGGCGCTGCTGGAACGCGGCGCTGGAAGGATCGTCTGCGATCTTGAGATCGGAAGAATGCGACTACATCACCCACGAGAATCTGCTCTCGTTAACCGCTTTGGAATCTTCGAGGGTGAGTTCCTCTATCGACTCGTTGCTACAATCTAGTAGATAGATCTTGGCTTGTTTGTTTGTATGCGATAGAAAATTTTGTTTTCCATGCTACGAACCCCTACATGCATCTGGTTCTATGTTGATAGAATGCTGACATATAGTAGGTGAAATCCCTTTTAAATCATCCAGAGTATAGCCCATAGCTCCTCGATGTTTCCTCAAAACCTCCAATAACCTTTCTTCTTCCTTTCCCGAAAGTTTAGCGCTAATAATAACAGGATATATCTTTTTATCATCAATATAAGCATATTTAAGATCATCAGGGAGAGGTTTTAAATCGAAGACCGGATCCTTTTTTGGTGGCAACATGGTACCCAAGTCTTCTACAGGCAAGTTATGCTTAAGCATCTTAGGCTGATCACTGAGAATCTCGTCAATCTCATTCCTTTCTTCCATGAAGATTTCACTTTCATGACCTTCCATAAATTGCTGCAAAGCGTTGTTAGGAGCAAGAGAAATAGAAGCAAGTTGTTCAACTCTAAAATCCCCATTATGGATTTCCTCTTCACAAGGTTCTTTAGCGAATTTCGAGAAATTAAACTCATAAGATTCCCCATCAAACTTAGTCAAGATTTTGTCCCTTTTGCAATCTATAATAGCTCCACAATTACTCAAGAAAAGTCTACCAAAAATAATAGGATAAGTTTTACTAGCAGCTGAACCGAGTACTAGAAAATCAGCAGGGTACTTAATCTTACCACAAAGAACTTCCACGTCTCGTATAATACCAGTTGGGGAGATGGTCTCCCTATTAGCAAGGTGAATAACCACATCAATCTCTTCCAATTTGCAGGGACTGATTTCATGCATAATTTCTCTGTAAAGCTCATAAGGAATAGCACTGGAACTTGCACCAATATCACATAAACCATAATAGCAATGATCACCAATTCTAACAGAAAGCACAGGAACACTAGCTTTTTTAGTTCTATTAGGATGTGAAACAATATTAGAAGAATCCTCACAAAAGACTATGTGTCCATCTTCTATACTTTTAGTGACAAGGTCTTTCACAATTGCTACCACGGGTTCAACGTTTATTTGTTCATCAGGATTTACAGTTCTCTTTTCACTTTTGGTGATTACATTAGTTATCATAGGATGATCCTTTACCTTTTCTGGAAAGGGAATCTTCTCGATATAAGGTTCAGGTAAGATGGGATCAATAGTGCAATACTCAGCACTCCCAACAGGAACACAACATCATCTTTATAAGGTTCATGGTACTTGTTCCATCCCCTTTTTGGAATTTCAACATAATAAGCAAAATCCCTAAAGCAATTCATAATGACTTGTAAATCAAGACCATAAGCATTTTTAATATTTTGAAAGTCATCAGTTCCCATAAAAGATTCAATGCATTCATAATCATAATTTGTACCTGACTTTATACCTTTGTCATTCTCCCAAGCTTCAGCATTGTCTTGAATACGGTCCAGAAGATCCCATTTAGCTTCTTCTTTCATGCGAGTGAATGATCCAGCACAAGAAGCATCCAATAAATCTTTGTCATGTAGAGGGAGCCTTGCATAAAATTTATTGATAATAATATTGTTGGGGAGCTCATGAATGGGACATTTGAGCATAAGTAACTTCAATCTCCCCCAAGCTTGAGCTGTACTCTCGCCATCAAGAGGCCAAAAGTTGTAAATTTGATTCCGATCTTTATGAATCTCACTAGGAGGATAAAACTTTGAATAAAAGAGAGGCACTATCTCCTCCCATTCTAGAGCTTGACCATTCTTCAGCAGCTTATAAAGCATGTAAACAAAGTACGAGTAAATAAAAGACAGTAGGAATAAATGCAGCAAGTGTCCCAATCCTTTATGCAGCAAAGGACAAGCCGGTTGTATTACTTAAGATGACCAAACGTTCTCGAGGACACATGGGAAGACAGTCAAGTGCTTTCGTTTCATATAGTTGATTAATCTTCTTTAGCTTGCTAAGTGTTGTGTGGGTGAACCCATGCTAATGTACCGACCTTCCTAGGACTAATACATACTTGTGATTATACCCCTTGCAAACATCCGTAAGTACAAGAAAGTAATTAAGGTAGAAACCTAACCACAACTTTAAACTCTAAGACCCTTACGTCCCTTGTGCAATGGTTTCCTAACGGGGGTTCAGGTTTCTGTCACTCCGGCAACCCCTATGATTAGTAGCCAAATACACAATGCATTCCCCTAGGCCCATATAGGTGAAGTGTCATGTAGTCGACGTTCACATGACACCACTAGAAGAAGTACACCATAACTTAAATATCAAACTATTGAATCTTTCTCAACACAACTCCACTACTAACAACATGACTTCTCCCATGTCCTCAAGAACAAGATGAACTACTCACAAGACATCATATGGATCATGATCAGAGATGGAATAATGATGTATAACAATCTGAACATAAACAATAATTCAATGGTTCACTTAATAGCATCGACTACAAAGAGTAATCAACACCGGGAAAGTTTCCCCTGTGAACTAATGCAAGATTCAACCCAATTGTTACAGCAATATGGAGATGGTGATGAGGGTGCTGGTGGTGATGATGATGATGATCCTAATGAAGTCCAGCTTGATGGTGGTGTTGATGGCGACGATCTCCCCTCTCCGGGAAGGAATTCCCTCGGCAGAAATCTGTCTGCCGGAGAGATCTTTCTCTCTCGGTGTTTTTGAAGGAAATATGGCCTGAGAGGCAATAATAAAGTTGTTATTATATATTCCTTATATATGATAGATGTTTATTTTACATGCTAGAAATGTATTGATTCGGAAACATCAATACATGTGTGTTTAATAAACCAAAAGGGTTCCTAGTCATGCCTCTCTTATAGACTAGCTTGTTGATTAACAGGATGATCAAGGTTTCCTGATCATGGACATTGGATGTCGTTAATAACAAGGTCACACCATTGATTGAATGATGTGATGAACATTCATCCGAAGTATAGCATTATGATCAAGTCATTATGTTTATATTGCTATAACATCATACGAAGTAATCTTTATTCTTAGACCATGAGATCATGTTAATTGCTAACACCGGAAGAGTATCTTGATAACATCAAACGTCACACCGTAACAGGGTGACTATAAAGATGGGTTCAGTACTACGAAGGTGTCATGTTGAGGCTCATGGATCAAGAGTGAAATTTGTCAATCCAGATGACGGATAGATATACTCTGGGCCCTCTCGGTGATATCACATTAGGATAGCTTGTAAGCAAGTGATGTGATCACTAGAATGTTATATCACGGGAACGAGAAAAGAGTGCATGTCGGTAACGAGATCAAACTAGGTATGGAGATACTGATGATCGAATCTCGGACATGTAATATATCGAGAGACAAAGGGATTTAGTTACAAGTGTTAAAGGTTCTCACGATCACAGGAGTCATCGTTGAATGTGTAGGAGTCAGTATGGATCTCCAGGTCCCGCTGCTGATTATTGATCGGAGAAGGGTCTCGATCATGTCTGCATTATTCGCGAACTGTAGGGTGGCACACTTATGAGTTACCGGACACCATTTTGGAGCACATATGTTTCAGACGAAAGAATTGCAAAGTGCAGGAATTGTTTCAATAGAAACCGGAAATTGTTTTGGGTGAAATTGCAGAAGGTGGTTTTGCATGTGATATTGAAATATTGCAAGGGGCTATATGTGAATGTTTGTTAATTAAAGTAATTAACAAAATTCTGAATAAATTTAATAAAAAGAGTTTTATTAAATGAGAGATCATTAAATTTGGAGAAATTTAATGCATTTAAAGTGGAGACTTTAAAAGGGAATGTGAAGAGGCATTTTAATGTGGAGGGGTTACCACCACATGAATGGGGGAGGTGAGGTCACCCCCATGCGCCGACCATGGAGAGAGGGGCACGCCCTCCTCCTATAAAAGGCCACCCATTCCTACTTCATCCACACCTCCTTGTGAAGGATCTCTCCCCTCTAGAATTATTCCCCCATGGTCTCGGATTAGCGAGATACATGTTCCCAGTGGCATTTAAATGCAGGAAGGAGTTCTGCTTCGCTGGATCGCTGGAGCGAGGAGGTGGAGGTTCTCCGGTGGCTTGAGCGTGTGTGCGAGTGCGGATGCGCTGATGAGTTCTTGGCTTCGGACTTCCTCACGATCTTGAGATCGGCAAGTGTACGACTACATCAACCACGAGTTCCTACTCGTTAACAAAGCTCGTTGTCTATGAGGGTAAGTTCTCGTTGGATGTATGTCCACCCGTTGCTTTGTACCTAGTAGATAGATCTTGGCATGTAGTTCACACCGTACGAAATCTTTTGTTTTCTATGTTGCGGACCCAATAGTGGTATCAGAGCCTGATCTATGCGTAGGTGCTTAGCACGGGTAGTACACATATGGTTGATATGTGGGCGATGATGATCATGTTATTGCATCTTCTATGTATTTTGGATATTGGTGGCATAGTGGGATGAAGCGGCCCGAACCAACCTTACATGTCATCGTACATGAGACCGGTTCCACGACTGACATGCAACTTGTTTTGCATAAGTGGCTGGCGGGTGTCTGTCTCTCCTACTATAGTCAATATCTGATTTACAACGAGTTGCTAATAACTTAGTTATCCTCGTTGTGGTTCATGTTTGTAGGTAAGAACGGTTCTATCTCCGAAAGCCCTAAGCCACGTAAAACTTGCAATTGATAAATTAGAGGCGTCTAGTTTAGATCGTTGCTGGGCTAGTTTATTGATATGGTATTGTTGTAAGTAGATGTATGGTGGATACTCTTACAACACACTCAATGTGTAAGTTCCATAGACCTTGGCCTTACACACAAAGGAATGATAGAGATCATACCACGATGCAAGTGATAGAGATCAAATGCATGGACCATATCATCTCACTTTACACATTAGATGTTAGCATCTTATACTGCTAGTTTGGCGCGTTTGATAGCATTATAAGATGATCCCTCTTTTAGATATCAAGATAAAAATGTGTTCTTCCTTGAGTATGCACCGTTCTATGGATCGTGTTTCGAGACATCACATCATGATCGGGTGTACTCGAATCTACGCTTTCATAGGAACGGGCATAAGAAAGTTTTACGCATGCAAATACTAAGGTTCTTACTTGGCGAGCCTAGCATGTACATACATGGCCTCGGAACATGGACCGAAAGGTTAAGCATGAGTCATATGGTTGATATGATGCCCATATAGATGCTCGCCTTTGAAGCCATATCAACTCACGTGATGATCGGACTTGGTATAGTGGATTTGGTTCATGTAATCACCAAAAGGACACGAGGGATGTCGTTTTTGAGTGGGAGTTCATTAGTAATTTGGATTAGTTGAACTCAATCTATCATAAACTTAGTCTAAATAAACTTTACAAATTCTGCTGTAGATGGCACCACCTGCTTTTAATTTCAATGTGTTCATGGAGAAAGAGAAACTTGCTGCGAATGGTAGCAACTTCACCAACTGGGCTATGAATTTGAGGATTCTCCTCACTGCTGCACAAAAGCAATATGTGCTAGATGCGCCGCTAGGCCCCCCACCAGCTCCTGATGCCCCTGATGAGGAAAAGAATGTCTATGTGACTCGTCAGGAGGACCACAACAGTTCATTCTGACATATTGTATGGGCTAGAGCCAGAACTTCGAAAGCATTTTGAAAATGGCAATGCCTTTGATACCATGGGAGAATTGAAAATGATTTTCGATACCCATGCTGCCGTAGAGAGTTATAATGCTACAGAAAAGTTCTTTAGCTGCATGATGGAGGAAAACAGCTCCGTTAGTGAGCACGTACTCAAAATTTCTAGGTACGCCGATAAGCATGTGTCCTTGGGAATAACAATTCCCATTGACTTAGGCATACATCGTGTTCTCCAATCTCTGACACCTAGTTACAAGAGCTTCGTGATGAACTATAATATGCAGGGCATGAAGAAGTCTCTTCCCGAGCTTCTATCAATGCTTAAGACTGCAGAAGTGGAGATTAGGAAAGAACATCAAGTGTTGATGATCAATAGGACCACCGGTTTCAAGAAGGACAAGAAAGGCAAGCACAAGGGAAAGAAGGGTGGCAAGTCTATTACCACGCCTGAAAAGAAACCCCGGGCTGGCCCTAAGTCTGACACCGAGTGCTACTATTGCAAGGGGACTAGCCATTGGAAGCGCAACTACCCCAAGTATTTGGCGGACAAGAAGTCCAGCAAGGCAAACAAAGGTATATGTGATATACATGTTATTGATGTATACTTGACTAGTACTCGCAGTAGCACCTGGGTATTTGATACCGGATCGGTTGCTAATATATGTAACTCGGTTCAGGGGATACGGAACAAGCGACAACTAGCAAGGGATGAGGTCAGGATGCGGGTCGCCAATGGATCAAGAGTTGATGTGATCGCCGTCGGGACGCTACCTCTCCATTTGCCATCGGGATTAGTTATAAACCTAAATAATTGTTATTTGGTGCTTGCACTGAGCATGAACATTGTATCTGGATCGTGTTTGATGCAAAGTGGTCATTCCTTTAAATCTGAGAACAATGGTTGTTCGATTTATAAGAATGATATCTTTTATGGTCATGCACCTATGTTGAATGGTTTATTTCTATTGGATCTCGATAGTAATATTATGCACATTCATAATGTTAATGCTAAAAAGATTAAACTTGATGATGATATGTCTACATATATGTGGCACTGCCGTCTAGGTCATATTGGCGTTAAACGCATGAAGAAACTCCATTCTGATGGACTTTTGGGATCACTTGATTTTGAATCATTTGATACATGTGAGCCATGCCTTATGGGCAAGATGCCTAGAACGTCGTTTTCCGGTTCAATGGAATGGGCGACAGATCTATTGGAAATCATACATACTGATGTGTGTGGACCAATGAGTGTGTCGGCGCGAGGTGGATATCGTTATTTTGTTACTTTCACAGATGATTTGAGTAGATATGGGTATATCGATTTGATGAAACACAAGTCTGAAACTTTTGAAAAGTTCAAGGAATTTCAGAATGAAGTGGAAAATCATCGTAATAGAAAGATCAAATTTCTACGGTCTGACCTGTTGGGTCTGCAGCATAGAAAACAAAAATTTTCCTACGGTGTGAACTACACGCCAAGATCTATCTACTAGGTACAAAGCAACGGGTGGACATACATCCAACGAGAACTTACCCTCGTAGACAACGAGCTTTGTTAACGAGTAGGAACTCGTGGTTGATGTAGTCGTACACTTGCCGATCTCAAGATCGTGAGGAAGTCCGAGCGCCGCAACTCAGCAGCGCATCCGCACTCGCACACATGTTCAAGCCACCGGACAACCTCCACCTCCTCGCTCCAGCGATCCAGCGGAAGCAGCAACTCCTTCTAGACAAAATGCCACCGGGAACATGTATCTCGCTAATCCGAGACCATGGGGGAATAATTCTAGAGGGGGAGAGAGATCCTTCATAAGGAGTTGTGTGGATGAAGGAGGGAATGGGTGGCCTTTTATAGGAGGAGGGGGTGCCCCCTCTCTCCATGGCCGGCGCATGGGGGGGTGACCCCTCACCTCCCCCATTCATGTGGTGGTAACCCCCCACATTAAAATGCCTCTTCACATTCCCTTTTAAAGTCTCCACTTTAAATGCATTAAATTTCTCCAAATTTAATGCTCTCTCATTTAATAAAACTCTTTTTATTAAATTTATTCAGATTTTTTTTAATTCCTTTAATTAACAAACATTCACATATAGCCCCTTGCAATATTTCAATATCACATGCAGAACCACCTTCTGCAATTTCACCCGAAACAATTTCCGATTTCTATTGAAACAATTCCTGCGCTTTGCAATTCTTTCATCTGAAACATATGTGCTCCAAAATGGTGTCCGATAACTCTTAAGTGTGCCACCCTACGGTTCGCGAATAATGCAGACATGATCGAGACCCTTCTCCGATCAATAATCAGCAGGGACACGGAGATCCGATCGACTCCTACACATTCAACGATGACTCCTGTGATCGTGAGAACCTTTAACGCTTGTAACTAAATCCCTTTGTCCCTCGATATATTACATGTCCGAGATTCGATCATCGGTATCTCCATACCTAGTTTGATCTCGTTACCGACATGCACTCTTTTATCGTTCCCGTGATATAACATTCTAGTGATCACATCACTTGCTTGCAAGCTATCCTAATGTGATATCACCGAGAGGGCCCATAGTATATCTATCCGTCATCTGGATTGACAAATTCCACTCTTGATCCATGAGCCTCAACATAACACCTTCGTAGTACTGAACCCATCTTTATAGTCACCCTGTTACAGTGTGACGTTTGATGTTATCAAGATACTCTTCCTGGTCGACCAATTAACATGATCTCATGGTCTAAGGATAAAGATTACTTCGTATGATGTTATAGCAATATAAACATAATGACTTGATCGTAATGCTATACTTCGGATGAATGTTCATCACATCATTCCACCAATGGTGTGACCTTGTTATTAACAACATCCAATGTCCATGATTAGGAAACCTTGATCATCTTGTTAATCAACAAGCTAGTCTATAAGAGAGGCATGACTAGGAACCCTTTTTGTTTATTAAACACACATGTATTGATGTTTCTGAATCAATACATTTCTAGCATATAAAATAAACATCTATCATGTATAAGGAATATATAATAACAACTTTATTATTGCCTCTCAGGGCATATTTCCTTCATGACCGTGGAGGAGAGTATCTAAGTTACGAGTTTAGCACACACATGAAAGAGTGTGGAATAGTTTCACAACTCACGCCTGCCGGAACACCACAACGTAATGGTGTGTCAGAACGTCGTAATCGTACCTTATTGGATATGGTTCAATCTATGATGTCTCTGACTGACTTACCTCTGTCATTTTGGGGTTATGCACTGGAAACAGCTGCATTCACTTTAAATCGGGCACCATCTAAATCCGTTGAAATGACACCGTATGAATTATGGTTTGGAAACAAACCTAAGCTATCATTTCTTACGGTTTGGGGATGCGATGTTTATGTGAAGAAACTTCAACCGGATAAACTCGAACCCAAAGCGGAAAAATGCGTCTTCATAGGATACCCTAAGGAAACAATTGGGTATACCTTCTATCACAGATCCGAGGGCAAGGTTTTTGTTACCAAGAATGGATCCTTTCTTGAGAAGGAGTTCCTCACGAAAGGTGTGAGTAGTCGGAAGGTAGAACTCGAAGAGGTTATTGAACCTTCTCTTCATGGAATGGCGAGTGGCGCAGCACCGGAAGTTGTTTCGGAGTTGACTTCACCTGATGAAGAGAGAGCTAATGATAATGATCATGAAACTCCGAAAGAGGACACTAACGAACCTCGCAGGTCAAGCAGGACACGTGCAGCTCCTGAATTGTATGGCGATCCTTTTGTGAATTTCATGGTTGATGAAATGGATGACCCTGCGACATATGAAGAAGCGATGATGAGCCCGGATTCCAACAAATGGCTAGAAGCCATGAAATCCGAGATGGAATCCATGTACAAGAACCAAGTTTGGAACTTGGCGGACTTACCACACGACCGAAAGGCCGTTGAGAATAAATGAATTTTCAAAAGGAAAACTGATGCTGATGGTAACGTGACCATCTATAAGGCTCGACTTCTCGCAAAGGGGTTTCGACAAATTCAAGGAGTTGACTACGATGAGACATTCTCTCCCGTAGCGATGCTTAAATCGGTTAGGATTATGTTAGCAATTGCTACATATTTCGATTATGAAATATGGCAGATGGATGTCAAAACTGCGTTCCTCAATGGTAAGATTGAAGAAGAGTTGTATATGATACAACCTAAGGGTTTTGTCGATCCTAAGGATGCTAATAAGGTGTGCAAACTTCAGCGATCCATCTATGGACTGAAGCAAGCATCACGAAGTTGGAATCTCCGCTTTGATGAGGTGATCAAAGAGTTTGGATTTGTCCAAACTTATGGAGAGGCTTGTATTTACAAGAAAGTGAGTGGGAGCAATGTGGCATTTTTGATATTATATGTGGATGACATATTATTGATTGGAAATGATATAGATCTTTTAAACAGTGTTAAAAGTTATCTAAACAGCAAATTTTCGATGAAAGACCTTGGTGAAGCGTCATATATATTAGACATTAAAATCTATAGAGATAGATCAAGGCGCCTAATTGGGATATCGCAGAGTACATACCTTGATAAGATATTAAAGAAGTTTAATATGGACGAAAGTAAGAAGGGGTTCTTACCTATGTTGCAAGGCAAGACATTGAGTAAGACTCAAAGTCCGCTCTGGCGAAGAAAGAGAGATGATGGATAAGATCCCCTATGCCTCAGCCATAGGCTCTATTATGTATGCCATGCTATGTACAAGACCGGATGTGGCACATGCTATTAGTTTGACTTGTAGGTACCAATTTGATCCAGGTTTGGAACACTGGATAGCGGTAAAGAACATCCTCAAGTACTTGAGAAGAACTAAGGATATGTTTCTCATATACGGAGGTGAAGAAGAGCTAGTCGCTAAGTGTTATGTCGATGCTAGTTTTGACACCGATCCGGATGACTCTAAGCCTCAATACGGATACATATTTCTCTTGAACGGAGCAACAGGTAGTTGGAGGAGTTCCAAACAACCTGTGGTGGCTGGATCAACAATGGAGGCGGAATATGTTGCTGCTTCAGAAGCGGCGCAGGAGGCAGTTTGGATGAAAGAGTTCATTACGGAACTGGGTGTGGTTCCAGATCGTTGGACCCGATGGTGATCTATTGTGACAACAATGGAGCCATAGCCAACACAAAGGAACCAAGGTCTCACAAGAATTCCAAACATATTAAGCGCCGGTTTCACTCCATCCGCGAGCATGTCAAGGATGGAGATATAAAGATTTGTAAAGTACACACGGACCTAAATGTACCAGATCCATTGACTAAAGTTCTCCCTAGGGAAAAACATGATCAACACCAGAACTCCATGGGTGTTAGATTTATCACTATGTGAACTAGATTATTGTCTCTAGTGCAAGTGGGAGACTGAAGGAAATATGCCCTGAGAGGCAATAATAAAGTTGTTATTATATATTCCTTATATATGATAGATGTTTATTTTACATGCTAGAAATGTATTGATTCGGAAACATCAATACATGTGTGTTTAATAAACAAAAATGGTTCCTAGTGATGCCTCTCTTATAGACTAGCTTGTTGATTAACAGGATGATCAAGGTTTCCTGATCATGGACATTGGATGTTGTTAATAACAAGGTCACACCATTGGTGGAATGATGTGATGAACATTCATCCGAAGTATAGCATTACGATCAAGTCATTATGTTTATATTGCTATAACATCATATGAAGTAATCTTTATTGTTAGACCATGAGATCATGTTAATTGCTAACACCTGAAGAGTTTCTTGATAACATCAAACATCACACCGTAACAGGGTGACCATAAAGATGGGTTCAGTACTATGATGGTGTTATGTTGAGGCTCATGGATCAAGAGTGGAATTTGTCAATCCAGATGACAGATAGATATACTCTGGGCCCTCTCGATGATATCACATTAGGATAGCTTGCAAGCAAGTGATGTGATCAACTAGAATGTTATATCACGGGAACGAGAAAAGAGTGCATGTCGGTAACGAGATCAAACTAGGTATGGAGATACCGATGATCAAATCTCGGACATGTAATATATTGAGAGACAAAGGGATTTAGTTACAAGCGTTAAAGGTTCTCATGATCACAGGAGTCATCGTTGAATGTGTAGGAGTCAATACGGATCTCCAGGTCCCGCTGCTGATTATTGATCGGAGAAGGGTCTCTATCATGTCTGCATTATTCGCAAACCGTAGGGTGGCACACTTAAGAGTTAACGGACACCATTTTGGAGCACATATGTTTCAGACGAAAGAATTGCAAAGCGCAGGAATTGTTTCAATAGAAACCGGAAATTGTTTCGGGTGAAATTGCAGAAGGTGGTTCTGCATGTGATATTGAAATATTGCAAGGGGCTATATGTGAATGTTTGTTAATTAAAGTAATTAACAAAATTCTGAATAAATTTAATAAAAAGAGTTTTATTAAATGAGAGAGCATTAAATTTGGAGAAATTTAATGCATTTAAAGTGGAGACTTTAAAAGGGAATGTGAAGAGGCATTTTAATGTGGAGGGGTTACCACCACATGAATGGGGGAGGTGAGGTCACCCCATGCACTGCCATGGAGAGAGGGGGCACCCCCTCCTCCTATAAAAGGCCACCCATTCCCTCCTTCATCCACACACCTCCTTGTGAAGGATCCCTCTCCCCCTCTAGAATTATTCCCCCATGGTCTCGGATTAGCGAGATACATGTTCCCGGTGGCATTTCGTCTAGAAGGAGTTGCTGCTTCCGCTGGATCGCTGGAGCGAGGAGGTGGAGGTTGTACGGTGGCTTGAACGTGTGAAAAGTGATGCGCTGCTGGGTTGCGGTGCTCGGACTTCCTCACGATCTTGAGATCGGCAAGTGTACGACTACATCAACCACGAGTTCCTACTCGTTAACAAAGCTCGTTGTCTACGATGGTAAGTTCTTGTTGGATGTATGTCCACCCGTTGCTTTGTACCTAGTAGATAGATCTTGGCGTGTAGTTCACACCGTACAATTTTTTTTGTTTTCTATGCTGTGGACCCAACAGTTTTCCGCCCCGCAGAGAAGGCGGATTCTTTCTGTGGTTGCTCCCCCGAGTCTTAGAGTTTCGGGAGGATAATATACGCCAGACGGGAGTGCCAGGGGTGGACCAGGGCGGCCACACCACCTGGTGGCGCGACCCAGGGTCGCCTGCGCCAGGGGGTGGTGTGGGCCCCTGTGGCCCATCTCCAGCCCCCCTTCTAGCTTCCTTCATCTTCTGGAAAAATAGGATTTTCCGTATATTTTCCCAGATTTTCTGATCTTCGCAAATTTTGCCTCCAACAAGACCTTTTCCATCGAATCCGCATTGCGGTCCATGCTCCAAAAGTCATCAACCATGCAAAAACAGATGGAAGAACATAAGTATCACCTCTCAATACAAAATACATCAATGAATAATAGTGAATTATGACATAGAATAGTGATGCAAAATAAACGTATCAATATAGAAAGGAATAGGTTTACTGTCTCAATTGGTAAGTAAAAGAAAGGCCCTTCGCAGAGGGAAGCAGGGATTTCAAGTTTTATAAAGAGCTTCCAAAAATTATGATACTTACTAGCTTTCATCTCTCATTGCCCCTATCATAGGCATCTTTTGGGTGATTAAAGTTAAAGTGACATAACTAAGAGGATATGCTTGACAAGTTATAAGTTAAAGTCTCATGCCCCTTACTTACGAAGACCGAACCTCATGCTACTCAACTTCAGTCACGAGTAAGCTCTTGTCATTGTAAATACATATGTATCATAGAGAACCGCCAACGGGGTACCCCTTGCACATGACACATGAGCTATCCCATAATCAAAATGACAAGGCAAGCAGACAATGAGCATCTCAGCAATCTTTTTATTTGCTATTTGCATAGGTTTTTATTGAGGATGCTTCATAGAATGCTCACTATAGTTATGCTACAAGTTTCCACCATGATTAGGCATGGCTTAGGCTAGCGGCCCAGGCGTTTCTCTAACACACATATAAACTCCATGATCATACAAGTTCCCCTTTTATTTCACACCGCCGGGATCCATAGGCAAAAGAATCATGATATCAACGAGGTACAAAGTACCAGTGCAATGTTGAAAGCGTTCCCCATGATACATGGTTCTGCTAACTTCAACTTATAAAGCGCAAGCATATACGCAACATAGATGGGCACAATGGTTCAAGTTTATTAAGTGCAAGAAAGTAAAGTGTGCCATCAAGTTCGTGAGAGCTTTAATCACTAATTTTCACATAACAAGTTTAATTTGGAAGGTAGATAAAAGCAAGAATTTACTTGGAATAGCAATAGTGCTAATAGGTAGGTATGGTGGACACAAATGGCATAGGTTTTGGTTTAAGGATTGGATGCACGAGAAGAATTCCCTCTCAGTACAGGTTTTTGCTAGCAAGGCTGGGTAGCAAGTATAAGAGTTTGAAGGAAACAAAAAAACATACAAGTGATAAAGACAAACATGCAATCTTCCTTGGAAGCACAAAAGATCTTAACTAGAGAATACTAAACTTATGATCAAATCAAGGAAGAAAGATGATGAAATTATTTTTCTTTAGAGTACTTTTATCTTTTTCATTCAACTCTCAAAAATAGTGTTGCTACTGACCGAGCCAGGTTTGCCAAAACCAACTAAATTAACTTAAGGATCCCAAAGTGATACCAATACTAACAACAAGATCAATCATATAACCACAAATTGAAAACTAATATAAGATATGCAAAAGAGTAAATGATAGAACTTCTCATTAATAATCCATAACGACAAATCACACCAAGGGATACATATATAACGAGAGAGGGGACACTTCCATAATGCAAACCATCCTACATGATAACTTCTCTATTCATGATATGACTCTACTAAAAAGGTAAAAAGATAGAAGATAGTGATATGATACCGCGACACTCCCCCAAGCTTGGAACAAACCAAGGGGATGCCAAACCTGATGATTTAATTACTCCTTGGTGGTGTTCTCTTGATGAGCTCTTTGATCAATTTCCCCAAGTCCTCAATCTCGAAGGTGAGATTACGAATAAGCTATGAGTTTTGCTCGATGCGGCTCATGATCATGTCGGGTTGAGAATCCCAGCTCTTGCGATTCTTTCCCCACTCTACCTCCTTGATGTCTTCTTTTCCTGCATGGCTAGAATGAGGCAAATCCCAATTGGAGGGTAATTTCTCCTTGGGCATATTCTGGTATTGATGCTCATGGATAAGGGTATGGAAAGGATTCTTGGCGCGTGGAGGAAGTGACCATGGATCTGAACAGTGATGAGGAGGCTTCCCTCCAATTGACATAGTCCTGGCAGGGTTTGCCACCACTCCAATGCTTGCAATGGTAGTTCCGGTGTGCTTTGCCTCCTCTTCATCTTCACTCTTGATCTCCTTCTCCTTCCCGGGGTCTTGGAGATCTTCCTCCATAGGCTCCTTTCCCTTATCCTTGGCGGACACCATTGTGCTTCTAAACTTTCAAGAATAGTTCCTGGTAGAAACAGATCGAAACAAAAACACGACGAAAACATGATATACGAACCTCGGGGGATCCGAGGGATTATATATTACAAAGTTTCACACCAAAAGAAAGGTACTGGGAGAAAACGGGTCTGAGACAGAGGCCGAGGTGGCCACACCACCTGGTGGCGCGGCTAGAGGTGGGCCCGCGCCACAAGGTGGTGTCAGCCACCCTGGTTCCAGTTCCGTCCCTCTTTTGCTTCGTAACTTTCCTTATTGGCTAAAAACTGCAAAAATATAGTTAGATAGTATTTTCGTGGAACTTTTCTTACCAGAACTGTTACCTATTTGAAGACGGACTCTGCAGGTCTCTGGATTTGGTATCTAGTAGATTCTTCCGGAGTCACCACTTGAATAACATCAATATCTCCATCTTCATAAACTTATTGCTTGAGTCATAAAACCTTTCACTTCCTTATTACACCATTTTCTCCACTAACCTGAAAATTTCTTTCACACAAAACTTAACACAGTTCTCATTAGCAACAATAGTGTAGGTGAAGTGATAAAACCTTTTGAGTTCAACATCAACTGAAAACCATCAAAACATAAGCTACTGTAACAACTCCTTACAAAAACTCAAAAAGAATTCAAAAAGGAAATCGATTAAAGAAGCAAATGCAAGAGTGGCAAAATCTGTCAAAACAGACCAGCAAGTAAAGATCAATTTTTTCGAAAATCTTCTGTTTCTCAAATCAAAAAGTGCAAGCTAACAAAAGTTAAATAACAACCTGGGGCAAAAGCACAAAAAATTATAGCTCAAACCGACATACAGAGATCTCTCACGAATTTTTATGTTGAAGCACAAAAATTTGTTTCAGGAAAGCAACTTCCCCAAATATCACTTCTCTCTCATTAGAGGTTGAATGTTGACACAAAAACCAAACAAAACGGATAAGGAGAGGTTATTACCAATGTAATAACTTCCAAGAATCAAAAAAAACGAAAACTGAAAGCAAAGGAAATATAATGGGTTGTCTCCCAAAAAGATCTTTCTTTATAGCCATTAAGATGGGCATTATAATTTTGATGATGCTCACATAAGACTATGAATTGAAGTGAAAGAGAGAATTAAGAAGCAAAAATACACATGTTTAAGTCTAACCCACTTCCTATGCAAGGGAATTTTGTAAAAAAACAAGCTGTTGAAACCAGAAACCACTAGCATAGGAAGGCAAAAGAAGTGCAACATAAAAACTTTCAGCATAAAACGAGGAAACTTGATATTATTGAGATGCATAAGAACACTTTTCCCTCTCTCATAGTAACTTTCAGTATTATGCATAAACTTAACAATATAACTATCACAAGGACCATCGTAGCAATGATCACTTATTCTAACAGAAAACACGGGAACACTAGCTCTCATAGCACTACTTTGTGAAACAATATTAGAGGTATCCTTACCAAGGATAGTGTGTCCCTCTTCTACGCTTTTAGTGACAAGGTCTTTTACAATTGCTACAACAGGTTCAATGTTTATTTGTTCATCAGGTTTGACAGTTCTCTTTGCACTTTTAGTGATTACACTAGTTATCATAGGATGGTCCATCACCTTATCCGAGAAGGGTTTCTCGATATAGAGTTCAGGTAAGATGTGATCAATAGTGTAAAACTCAGTACTTCCAACAGGAACATAGTCAACAATATCTTTATAAGGCGCATGGTACTTGCTCCATCCCCTTTTTGGGATTTCAATATAAGAAGCAAAAGCCTTAAAATAAGTTGCAATAGCTTGAGAGTCTAGACCATAAGCATTTTTAATATTTTGAAAGTCATTAGTTCACATAAAAGATTCAATGCATTCATAATCATAATTTATACCTGACTTTCTTCCTTTGTCATACTCCCATGCTTCAGCATTGTCTTGAATACGGTCCAGAAGATCCCATTTGGCTTCTACTTCCATGCGAGTGAATGATCCAGCACAAGAAGCATCCAATAAATCCTTGTCATGTAGAGGGAGCCTTGGATAAAAGTTATTGATAATAATATTGTTGGGGAGCTCATGAATGGGACATTTGAGCATTAGTAACTTCAATCTCCCCCAAGCTTGAGTTGTACTCTCTCCATCAAGAGGCCAAAAGTTGTATATTTGATTCCGATCTTTATGAATCTCACTAGGAGGATAAAACTTTGAATAAAAGAGAGGTACTATTTCCTCCCATTCAAGAGCTTGACCATTCTTCAGCAACTTATACCATTCCTCAGCTCTTCCTTTCAGCAATAATGAGAATAACTTCTTCTTAACTTGATCTGTAGTAATACCTGCACACTTGAACAACCCGCACAATTCGTGTATAAAGAGCAAATGATCACCGGGATGGACAGTTCCATCCCCAACATAGTAGTTATCCATAACACGATCAATAATTCTCGTAGGTATTTTAAAAGTATCATTCTTAGCAGGTGGTGGTTCATCTAATACCTTAGCAGCGGTAGTAGCATTACCAAATAAGAAACTCAGCGAATTATCCATAACGAAAATAAAGCAACTAACAGAAATAAACAACACTCACAGTAGAAGTTTCCTTTACCAGTTCCACTCTCCAATAGCGCTTCACTCCCCGCCAACGGCGCCAGAAAATAGTCTTGATGACCCACAAGTATAGGGGGTGTATCGTAGTATTTTCGATAAGTAAGAGTGTCAAACCCAACAAGGAGCAGAAGGTGCTGGCTAGTGGTACGGATCAGGAATTCTCTGCAAATACTTAGCAAACAAATTCTTAGGGGCTTTTGATAAAGCAAGTAAATAAAGTACGAGTAAATAAAAGATAGTAGGAATAAATTCAGCAAGTGGCCCAATCCTTTATGAAGAAAAGGACAAGCCGGTTGTATTACTTAAGATGACCAAACATTCTCGAGGACACATGAGAATATCGTCAAGTTCTTTCGCTTCATATAGTTGATTAATCTTCTTTAGCTTGCTAAGTGTTGTGTGGGTGAACCTGTGCTAATGTACCGACCTTCCGTAAGTACAACAAAGTAATTAAGTTAGAAACGTAACTACAACTTTAAACTCTAAGACCCTTACGTCCCTTGTGCAATGGTTTCCTAACGGGGGTTCAGGTTTCTGTCACTCCGACAACCCCTACGATTAGTAGCCAAATACACAATGCATTCCCCTAGGCCCATATAGGTGAAGTGTCATGTAGTAGACGTTCACATGACACCACTAGAAGAAGTACACCACAACTTAAATATCAAACCATCGAATCTTTCTCAACACAATTCCACTACTAACAACATGACTTCTCCCATGTCCTCAAGAACAAAACGAACTACTCACAAGACATCATATGGATCATGATTAGAGATGGAATAATGATGTATAACAATCTCAACATAAACAATAATTCAATGGTTCCACTCAATAGCATCAACTACAAAGAGTAATCAACACCGGGAAAGTTTCCCCTAAGAACTATGCAAGATTCAACCCAATTGTTACAGCGGTATGGAGATGGTGATGATGGCGGTGATGATGATGATGGTGGTGATGATGATGATGATGATCCCGATGAAGTCCATCTTGATGGTGGTGTTGATGGCGACGATCTCCCCTCTCCAGGAAGAAATTCCCCGGAAGAATTCTTTCTTCTGGAGATATCTTTCTCTCTCGGTGTTTTTCGCCCCGTAGAGGTGGTGGAATCTTTCTGTGGTCGCTCCCCAAGTATTAGGGTTTCAGGAGGATTATATACGTTAGAGGGGAGAGCCAGAGGTGGGCTAGGGCGGCCACACCACCTGGTGGCGCGGCCCGAGGTGGCCCGCACCAGGGGGTGGTGTGGGCCCCCTGTGGACCATCTCCACTCCTCCTTCTGGCTATCTTCGTCTTCTGGAAAAAATAGTATTTTCCCGGATTTTCTGATCTTCACGAATTTCACCTCCAAACAGCCCTTTTTCCATCAGAATCCTGACTGCAGCGGTCCATGCTCCAAAAGTCATCAACCATGGAAATACAGATGAAATAACATAAGTATCATCTTTTAATATGAAATATATCGTTGGATAACAGTAAATTATGATATAGAAAAGTGATGCAGAATGGACGTATCAGCTAGTGACTTGGTCTTGATTGACCCTTCACATATCTTCTCTTGGAATACGCCGGGTGGTATGGGTGGGTAGGTGGACCCAATGTTGGCCAATTTGTCGGTCTCTTCGTTGTTCTCACATAAGGTGCCTTTGAGATAAAGTTTCCACACATAAACTTTTGGAGTTCACCAGCAGCAGTAAAGGCAACTGAAATTGTTGTATTCCATCTTGTGGTCAATTGGCTGATACGCATAGTGGATTTCCCTCCTTTGTATTTGAGTTGACGAATCTCTCACTCTTGAAGTTTCATTATGTCCCGGATGAAGGGAATATACCCGAGAGGCAATTATAAAGTGGTTATTATCTTATTCCATGTTTATGATAAATGTTTATTTCTCATGCTATAATTGTGTTAATTGGAAACATTAATACATGTGTGGTTAACAAACAAATAAGAGTTCCCAGTTATGCCTCTCATATAAGCTAGCTCGTTGATTAACAAAATGATCAAGGTTTCCTGATCATTGACATTGGATGTTGTTAATAATGAGGTCACAGTATTGGTGGAATGATGTGATGAGCATTCATCCAAAGTATAGTAATTCGATCAATGTCATTATGTTTACATTACTATAACATCATGCAAAGTAACTTTAATCCTTAGACCATGAGATCATGTTAATTGCTAACACTGGAAGAGTACTTTTGATAACATGAAATGTCACACCTTAACATGGTGACTATAAAGGTGGGTTTGGGTACTCTAAAAGTGTTATGTTGAGGCTCATGGATCAATAGTAGAAACTGTCCATACCGATGACGGAGAGATATACTTAGGGCCTTCTCGGTGATATCACATTGACATAGCTTGCAAGCAAGTGATAAGATCACTAAGAATGTTATATCACGGGAACGAGAAAAGAGTACTTGTCAGAGCAAATGTTATAAGATCACTAAGCATAACTATATTGTCAAATTCAACTTCATACACCAGAGCAAGTGTTGAGCAAATGGGATGACTCGGTTTTGATATAGGATTGTTGTAGATGAGCTCAACGATGAGCATGTGCGTGCAGTTTTTTTTCGAAGACTCGATGTCTTCGGGCAGTTTGGACATATATGATTTCCTCCACGACGATGAAATCGAGCATATGATTCTCATGCTCGCCGTGAAGGAGCTTGAGGACAGGGCGAAGATAACGAGGCAATGCGGATCGATGGTCGGTCGTATTTGCATCCCGCGGAACCGCGTGCTCGACCACAACGCGCTCATGCAAGACTACTTTGCCAAGGTACCAAACAACCCGCCACACCTCTTGTGTAGAAGGTATGATGGCTTGACGTTGTGCGTTCCTTTATAAAGGTGCTGTTGAGGAAGAAGAATGATAAAGCATAGATGCGAAATGCATATTTTACCATAGTTGTCTATGTTATCTAATCTACTTGTTGATGATATTGGCCTCGTTGTTTTGTTTCAATTTTAATAAAAAATAATTGTTGAGTATCATTTTCGGATGCAGAGGCAGGGGAATTCAACCTCATTAATAAAAGCTAGATGTTGTCCATGTGGACCCTGGATATCTGTTTGTAGCTAGCTAGCCCTTGCACTCACTCTATATAATGGCCTTCCGGGTCGCCCTATGATTTATATCTTCATCATACATCTCAAATAATTATATATGCTGTGAGTCACTAGCTACGTTGCAGTTGAGATACACACACTCGTGAGATCGCTTCCCGGCCTCTTGTCATTCTAGCTAGCTGATGTTGGCTACTAGCTAGCTAGCACGTTAAACTCTGTGTTGAGGTATTTATGCTAGATGTTCCGTTCAAAGTTTGTGATTTGTGCCAGCGTCAAGCACGGCCACATATCAGTTTCGTTCTCTTATATTCGTGTTTATCATTTGTAGAAGAAACCATGGACTTTGCAAGTATGTGCTGCAGCGCCATGGCTTTTCTTCTCTTCATCGTGTTATGTACCAAGATCTCAAGAGCACGAACTAGGAGGCGTACAAGCCATCATCAACTTCCTCCTTCAGTTAATGGAATCGCTCTCCTAAGGCTGCTACCTGCCATTTTCAAGAAAGGCATTCCTGCTGTGATGAACGATCTATATATCAAGTATGGCAGTGTGTTCACGGCAAGTCTGTTTGGAGCAAGTATAACCCTCCTGATCGGGCCAGAAGTGACGGCTCATTTCTTTCTAGGTTTGGACTCGGAGATTAGCCATGGAAATATGTTTGAATTCACGGTGCCCATGTTTGGAAAGGGGATTGCTTACGGCCGAGACATGGCTACTAGAAATGAGCAGAAGCGCTTCAATGTTGAAGCAGTACTCAAGCCATCCAGATTGACGAGCCACGTTTCTATAATGCTACAAGAAGTGGAGGTGCGTCGCAAACCTTATTATTATTCTAAATTTATGACATCCTTTTCAGGACAGAGAGAATACCAGTTATATTATACATACTCCGTCTGTCTGAAAATAACTGGCTTAGATTTTATTTAAATTCGCATGTATTAGATACATATGAATTTAGACAATCACTTATTTCCAGACAGATTAGCGGGTCTAATTTGGATGCTGAGATTGATTGGGTACCTTTTTTTTTCTTCCCTTTCACCAACGATTTGTTGACACGTCGTCTTCTCCTGGACTTTCCAACTACCAACTTTATCCAGTAAAGCGTTGACACGTTTGATATTCCAGGCCCCACAGTCACGTTAACTCCCTACAGTACAACCGGATTCTCTAGACAGTACTATGGCTGTGTTTGTTACAGCTTCCTCTTCAGCTTTTGGATCCAAAATCGGACAGATCAAACAAACGGCCTATTTTTCCACAGCGCTGGCGAGAAGCGTCCCCGGAATCCTTATTTCGACCGCGGCCAGCAGGAAGCGGGACGAGAGCCGCTTCCGGCGCTTCCCGAGTTACAGCGGACAGGTTTGCCCTCCCTCCTTTGGCGTAATTACAACCTACCTGCCACGCATCCAGGGAAACGACCTGACTTTCCTTTTTTCCCCGATCGCCATGGACATCTCCCTTCCCCGCTGCCGGTTGCCGTCCCCCCCATCAAAGCTCTCCTCCACCGCTCAACCTCACTCTCTCTGTTCTAGACCTCCCCGCCTCCCAATCGTCGGGAGGGCCGAACTAGGACGGGTCGACCTCTTCCCCGTCGCCAGCCGGAGACCGGAGCTCTAGCCGCCGCCACCTCGCCGTATTACGGGCTGCGGGGAGGTCTAGGGGCGTCGGCTCCTGAGCGTGGGGCGGCCTCGAATGGAGGTGGGGGTGGCGCCGCGAGGGCCTCGACGGTGGAGGTGGTCGCGAATGGAGGTGCGGTGGTGGCCGCGAATGGAGGCGCGAGGGCCTCGACGGCGGAGGTGGTCATGAATGGAGGCGCGAGGGCTTCGACGACGGAGTATGGGGCGGCCGCGAATGGAGGTTTGGTGGCGGCAGGGAAGATGGGGGAGATATGTCGGCGCAGGCGATGGAAGAGGAAGGGGATCGCCTGCTTCCTTTATTAAAACCAAGCTAGTAGTTATTTTCTTTTCCTATGCCAAAAGGAAAAAAAACAGGATAAACACTTGTAAATATAGTCTTTGGAAAATTTGCTGTATAAACAGGATAAAATTGATTTTCGGATGGTCTTTTGTAAATATAGACAAAAGAAAAAAAGAAAACTAACTAATTCATGGTATTTAATTTAAGTAAAAAAGACAGTCAAATACAACTAATTTGTTTCAAATCAATACTTGTACGACGTCTTCTGCACTCGGGGACATTTCAGACATTTCAGAACTAAAACTACCACCAACAGTTATCAAAAGCACTTTTGCCAAACACCTAATCGCTGCTTCTAACAGCTGCTTTCTACAGCTGATTTTTCACAGCCGCAGCCCAAACAAACACAGCCAATAGTATCTTTTCTCTCTCGTCGTCATCGTGCTCTTTTCCTTTCTTCCTCTTTATGTCATAGTCCATGCCTTCTGTTTTCCAGTCTGCCTCATTCTGTACCTTGGGCCATCGGTTGTAGCATGCACCACCTAAGAGAGAACATAACGGCACAGACAATGATTATATCTTAGTATTAGTAATGCCATGTATGATAATAATTGGTGATGTAGAAGAAAGAAAAGAAAAGGATTGTCTTCTCTTAGCTTAACAACAATCTATCTTACCACATATTCAGTATGCTTAGTTATTAGAGATAAAACTAAAAAATAACCCATTCTTTATCACGTTTCATTGTTATATCTAGATTACATGCCAAAATTAAGACTAGACGGTCTTATGTACCATCGTAATGCCCTGATAGCATTTTAGAAAAGATAGGACCAAAAATAGATAATGCATGCAAATGCAACAAATTGACAAAAGGAATCGATGAAAATTTCATGCCGAGAAAGAAGACAGAGAATATACAAGAAGATCAACTCTTATTGATGCAGAGATTCTACGAGTTGGTTAAATAAAAAAAACTCCTCTGTATATACCTTACCTATACATATACATATAAATTAAGGCGCATGAATCTTTGCGGCAGCTACGTGCTCCACCGCGATGGCACTGTTCATGGTCTATTTTTGACCAATCCCTGACTTCCACGTCCGAAACTGCTACAGTGTTATATTTTTATTTTTATTTTTATTTTTATTTTTATTTTTATTTTTATTTTACACTTTTCCACTGGTAATTTTACGATATGTCTTCTTAGCCGTAACTTTCCGGTGTTCAATATTTTCCATCTGTAACTTCTCGGTAACAGTTATCCTACGGCAATTCTTTGTCGCACCTTTCCGGCCGTATTTTATGACAATAGTTAGCCTACATCTTTTTTTGACTCGTTAAAAAAAGTAGTATTTTTTCGACTCATTTTTTAACTACTCGGTGGCAAAAATTTCGACACAACTTTTCAGCTGCAATTTTCTAACGCTGATTTCCCTACATTTACGGCCGTTTTTACACCCCTTTTACCTACTCGACGGTATTCTTCAACGCATCTTCCCAGCAGTCATTACCTAGTTAGCCTACATCCACGATAAATTTTTTAACTCTACTTTTAGCCAGACCGCGGTAATTTTCTAACACACCTTCCCGGGCATAATTTTTAGACGGTAGTTAGCCTACTTCTACACGGCAGTGTTTGTTTAGCTCGTTTTTTTAATTTTCTGCGACATTTTTCTAGCTGTACTTTCGCACGGGAAATTCGACCTCGATTTCTCAACTATCTCGATGGCAATTTCTAGCGGCAGATCTTGAACCTTGGCAGTGATAATTTGAAAATAATCCTTCATTGGCGTGCTTTGACGGTAGTTGCTCGGTGTGGCTCTTCCGCTCCAAACATAACTTTCTAATGGTAATTGTTCCAGAATAGTTATTCCGCAAGTTTCCGTCGGTATTTTCCAACAGTGATCGTCAGTAGTCGAGTTAACGGCACGGACACGGCGTGTCGCTGCCGCCGAATTGCCTAGTGTAATTGATGAATAAAGAATTTAATTCATTAGACAACAACAAGATGTTTGCATGCCATCTGGAGTGCATACCCGCTGCGCCCTTGGCGCGGTCTAGACTTGTGGTTCTCCAAAACTGAGCTCCAGGTGTTTGCCACCTCCACGATAAAGTCTGCTCGACGATGGAGCGACAACCCTGTTCTGGCCAGACAGATGGCTGAATGGGAGGACCATGGAGGAACTAGCGTCGGATCTATTCGTGCTGATCCCTAAGCGCTCTCGTAATCGCCGCTTGGTCCAGGAGGCGCTGGTGGAGCGTTGTTGGATTGGTGACATTCAAGGCGCGCTCAGTGCGCTCGCCCTCTCGCAGTACATCCAACTTTGGATCACACTGCATGACGTGGTGCTCACGGATATGTCCAAAAGGCTCATTGATATCTACGTACTTCTATTTTTGTAGATAGTTGTTGGGCCTTCAAGTGCAGAGCTTTGTAGAACAGCAGCAAGTTTCCCTTAAGTGGATTATCCAAGGTTTATCGAACTCAGGGAGGAAGTGGTCAAAGGTATCCCCTCTCAAGCAACCCTGCAATCAAGATAAAAGAAGTCTCTTGTGTCCCCAACACACCCAATACACTTGTCAGGTGTATCGGTACACTAGTTCGGCAAAGAGATAGTGAAATACAAGTGGTATGGATATAAGACAACGGTGCTAGAAAATAGTTTGATGGCGTGAAAGAGACTAAAGGCAAACTGAAATAAAGATGACAACAAGCAAACATGTAACAGATCTAATTGCAAACGGTGTTTCAATGTTTAGAAACAAGGCCTAGGGATCATACTTTTACTAGTGAACACTCTCATATAAATATATTATATTCATGATACTACTCTGAACTACTCTCCGGTTGGACACTCTAATCGATGGTAGGACTATAACATCACACCTCAAAGTAAGCCTTTCCCATCTAGATAACCCACACTGCCACCTTGAGCACCAGATGGTTCCAACAAACACCACAATTTCATAGAAACATCCAACTCCAAATATAACTCATAACAAGTATTTGTAATCTCCAGCCTAACGCTGTCACTTTCACACACATAGAGAGAGCAGAGATCTATTAAAACACTTGAGTAGAAAGGTAGATCTATTTGATTACAAAGCTCATGATCACAATATGATCATTCATAGAGAGAGATGAACACATAGCTACCAGTAGAACCCTTAGCCTCGAGGAAGAACTACTCTCTCATCATCATGGGAATCAGCAATGACGATGGAGATGGTGGTGGAGATCGATGGAGATCACTCCGGGGGAGCTTACCCGTCCCGGCAGGGTGCCGGAACAGAGACTTTCTATCCCCCGAATCTCCCCTTCGGTGGCAGCGACGTTGCGGAACTTTTCGTGGCTGGAGGCTTGACGATTTAGGGTTTTTGCATCGGGAGGCATCTTACAGGTGAAGGGGAGGCCGAGGGGGTGCCCTAGGCGGCCAGACCACCCCCTGGCACGGGCCAGGCCTGGCCGCGCGGCCAGGTGGTGTGGCCGGCCCTTGGCCCCTCTCCGTCTCGTATTCTAGCTCTGTGTCCCCCTCGGCGAAAAACTGACTTGGGCTATTGTCCCGTCTAATTCCGAGAATATTCATTTTCTGACTTTCCTGGAACTAAAAACAGCAGAAAACAGGCAACTGGTACTGTGGCATCTTGTTAATAGGTTAGTCCAAGAAAGTGTATAAAAATACTCCAAAGTGTGAACAAAACATAAGAAAATAAATATAAAACAAGCATGGAACACCAAAAATTATAGATACGTTTGCAACGTATCACTCATCTAGAGATGGACGGTGTACGGGCAGTACTCGGCTAAATCCTGCTACGAATTCCTCTTTCAAGGATCGCTCGCTTCGAGATCTTGGAGGTTGAATTGGAAGGTCTGGGCACCCCCACGTGTCAAGTTCTTCATCTGGCTGGCCTGTTAGGACATGTGTTGGACGGCGGAGCCACTTTCACGATGGGGCCTGCCACACCCCCTGTGTTGCCCCCTATGTGACCAAGCGGCCGAGATGATGATGCACCTTCTGGTTGATTGTCGTTTCTCAAGGACAATCTGGCACGAGGTGTTATCTTGGATTCGATCGACGGCCACTCCCCCGGATGGAGAAGACGACTTCGTGGATTGGTGGCTGTAGACATCATGTCTGACCCCTCGAGCTCTCCGCAAGGGGACTTCCTCCCTCATAATGCTCACGGCATGGTGGATCTGGAAAGAGCGCAACTCGGCGGTCTTTGACAATGTGTCTCCAAACGGTAGTAGTCTTCTTGGTATGATTCGATATGAGGCTCGATCATGGGCTGTTGCCGGTGCTCTAGGCCTCCGGGCCTTGATCCTCCCGGCCCCTAGATCTAGTGGGTTGACTTGTAATGGATGTGCGCCCTTCGGGCGCTTCTGCACAGTGTACAGAACTCTTTTTTTTCTATCAATGGATCAAAATGCAAAAGCTTTGCGTTTTCGAAAAAAGATTATGTTCTTATTGAGTAAGATGGATGGACGGATAGTACAAAAAAATACTTTTGGCAAGGATAAAAGAAGAAAATTGACCGAATGTTCAGTAGATAAAGCAATTAAGTTGAGATGTAGATCATGAACCGGGCAACCAGAGCCCAAATTTTCACCAAAGATGATACCATACAAAAACGGTACATGATTTAATATTGTAAACACGAACAGCTTGCCAAAAGAGAACCAAAGATTCCAGCCGAGGACACCCATGGCATGTAGTACTTCATTACTTCGGCTGAACTTGGGATCAATACACCTACGGCAGATACGTCGCATATAGTAGCAGTGTATCCGAACGATCCCCATAATTTGAGCCTGACGTACATTGTACACAACAATGGCGGAAGTACAAATTCGGTCGAGAGACACAGCTTGACGTCGAGAGGCGCTAGGCGGGTCCATATTTTTACAGGTGACATGATTCGCCTGGTCTACCGATGTGTCCCACGTATCAGTGGTGTACCTGTTATTTTCCCACACCACCGGGGGGGGGGGGGGGGGGGGGGGGGGGTTTCTTAGCGCGATATCGGAAATGCTTTGCTTATGTGGCATGCCACTTATTGAAGAGAGAGAGAGAGAGAGAGAGAGAGAGGTTGTTGTATCCTAGTTTAGACATAAGCGTCACACGCTACTATAGTCAAAAAAATGGCCAATCTAATAATTACACTCATGCATGAGACTAAAAAATTTAAATGCAACTTCCCAAAGAAACAACAACTACTCCCTCATGTATGAAAAGGTGCTAAGATAGTTGTTTAAGAAACATTTCATTGTGAAAGTTGTTTCTTAAGTTTTAATTGCTGATATAAGAAAATGTTAAGATACACTACATAAGCAGTTAGTCCCTCATGTATTAATCAACTCCCGAGATGGGATATTCATAGGAGAATCACACCCAAGTATAATGAGCATGACATTACTTTAACTTTCCATATGTGGAAATTTGTATTCACTTGTGGTGGGACGATATTTCCCTATCATCTCAAGCTCTATTGGGTATTCAGTTTTGCAATTATTGTTGAAATCGATATAATGAGAGTTTCTTATTTGAGAGTACATAATTAGAAAATATTTAAGAATAATATTCATATGCATCATGGAACACTATTTTTTTAGTTAAACTACTATTATGACTTTGGCTTCTTAGTACTTTATACTTTATAATCTGCAGTCATGTACAAGTTGCTCAAAACTTACGGTCGGATCATGTTTCCATGTAAACAGAGTTACTTCTCCAAGTGGGGAAAGGAGGGCATAGTTGATCTAAAGGTTGAGTTGGAGCGGTTACTCATGTTGATCACAAGCCGATGTTTACTCGGAAAGGAGGTCCGAGAAGATATGTTTGACGAGGTCAACACACTGTTTGGCGAACTTGGAAATGGTTTGAACATGATTTCTTTCCTATATCCATATCTCCCTACTCCAGCAAGTCGCCGGCGGGATAGAGCACGCATCAGGCTAACTGAAATACTATCTAATGTCGTGGTGTCCCGTAAGAGGTCTGGGAGAGTCGAGGAGGATACATTGCAGAGATTGATGGACTCCAGGTACAAAGATGGACGCTCTACAACAGTAGAAGAGGTGGTGGCATTGATCATTGCCTTGGTATTTGGTGGAAAACATACCAGCTCCCACACTAGTACTTGGACTGGAGCTCGTCTGCTTAGCCATCCAACCGTGTTAAAGGCCGCCATTGAAGAGCAAGAACGAATCACCCAAAAATATAAGGACAACGAGCTAGACTACAATTCCTTTCTGGAAATGGTCACTCTTCATTGTTGCATCAAAGAGGCGTTGAGGATGCATCCTCCAGCACCAGCGCTAGCTCGCAAGGTACATAAGAGCTTCATAGTGCAGACAAGAGAGGGCAAACATTATGAAATCCCCCAAGAACACATCATGGCAACTCCTATTCTAGTGAACAATAATATTCCTTATATCTATAAGGATCCTCAGGTATATGACCCGCACCGGTTTCACCCAGATAGGAATGAGGACAAAGTAGGTGGCAAGTTCTCGTATACATCATTTGGCGGTGGGAGACACAGTTGCAACGGCGAGGCCTATGCTTACTTGCAGATTAAAGTGATATGGAGTCATTTTCTAAGGAACTTTGAGTTAGAATTGATCTCTCCTTTCCCCAAGACGGACTGGAGCAGGTACGCAGCGGAGCCAAAAGGAAATCTGTTCGTAAGATACAAGAGAACCGCCTAGTTTTCTGCAGTTGATCACCTAATTGATCTACTTGTGTGCAACCTATATCCATGTTTTCATATGTCCAATAATTGGCACCAGGTTGTGTCCCATATCTTTTGTTTAGTGTTGGAGATGTTGTCTCCCGTATGTATACGTTATTATAACTCTATATCTGTTATTATGTCCTTGAATACATATAAGGATTCTGCTTTCTAAATGGGCGTGACTAGTTCTCAGGCGACTGAGAATTAACTAGTTCTTAGTCGCATGACGTTACTAGCATGTTTATTTCCATTCCGATTTGCGTTATTCAAGATCAAGATCGATCTGACAAAAAGTGGCGGACGTGAAAATGTAGTATCCTCCTTTTGTGTTGGGCTTTCAAGTTTGATGGGCTTTTGTCAAGGTAAGTACGATGATACGAGTTGTAGTACTATGGAAACTGTTTGATTTTTTGCACATATGAAAACAAGAAAGAGAAGGGAAAAAATGGACCGTGTAACATGCTCATTAACTTAAAAACTCACTTATAACTCTCTTACAATTGAATTTTTTTAGTTGTAACCCACTAGTGGCTTAGATGCTAGCATAAATCAAGACTTAAATCCAACTGATAGAACATATTTTCTCATTTGCAACCCAATTGCAACCACAATACAAACACGAATCACAATGCAAATCTAATGATCCACAATATTTTTTCTCGGTTGCAACATACTCGCGACTAGATAATCTTAGTTGCAACATACTTGCGACTGGAAAATCTCAGTTGCAACGCACTTGCAACTATGATACTAGCACGAATCATGATCCAAATCCAACGTCTAGGTACACTTTTATCAGTTACAACACAGTTGTAACTTGAAAATTCAGTCGCAACCCACTTGTAACTCAAAATAGATGTCTTAGATTTGTCAAACATTGGATGAATCTATTACTAAATAGTGTCTAGATTCATCCAAATTTTAAAAAAGCTGGGACATCTATTTTGAGACGGAGGGAGTAGATAATTTAGTTGCAACCCACGAGCAAGTTTGATGCTACCACAAATCACGTCTCAAATCCGACAACCACGAATTTGTTGCAACTGGAAACAACTAAGTTGCAACTCGCTTGCAACTGAAACAACTCAATCGCAACCCACTTGCAAGTCTCACACTAGCCAGAATCACGACGCAAATCCATGGCCAGGACCTTTTTTTTCTTCAGTTGCAGCCCAATTGTAACCGGACAAAACTTAGCTCTAACAACTTCTAACCGAAAGTCTCAGCTACAACTCACTTGCAACTAGCTTATTTACAACCTAATTACAATTTGAAATTCTCGGTTGCAACTTGCAAGTCATGTGCTTTCAATCGTACCCTTTTTTCACGTACACAATGCACAACATGTCTAATTATGTGTTCATTCATTTCCAAAATGTATATGACAAAACCTTGATTTGCACACGAGGCCGTAGCTTCACATCGACATCTTTTCTTTGCAAAAGTCGACAATGGTCATGTAGGCCACACAACAACAACAAGAAACGATAGTAGAAAATAGCAACAAATTTAAAATAAAACAAAACAGCCACATAACAAAAAGGCCAGGTCGGTCGTGGCAAGCACCACGCCCAGCAACCCATCACAAAAACCAGAAGGCTGCAGCCCACGAGAAAGCATAGGCATGCATGTGTACGCAAAATGGAAGCGGGGACACAAAGCCACAACTATTTTGCACATATCTTGATGCATATAATCTAATGGCTCATTAGGTGACTGAGATTTAACTAATTCTCATGCGACTAAGAATTAGCAAATCCGTTTCTAAATTGTCTCTCCTTTAATTTGTGTCATTCCACTACTTCACATAATGTGAGTCAACACTACAATGCACTATCTATTATCTATTATATACTAAAAGTAATATAAGGATGTCTAATAGAGACACCATGTTGAGCCACATCATCAGAATTATTTGAACGGTTAGATCTCTAATTTTAATGGTCAAGATTTAAAGATTTCATCGTAACATGTATAAGCATATATTTTGTAGACATACACGACATGTCACGTTTAGGTGTACTCAAATAGACCGCATTGGATACAAACTGCCTTTTTTTTCTTCATGAAACAGTCCGCTTGAAAATTCCCGTGATGGTCTAAGCAATGACGTCAGCTTCCTTTTTTCACTTCAAGCCGTTTGTGTCAGATCAATATAGACCTAAACTAATCGATTAATGTATGCATTTAGTTTTTGGCATCACATACGTAGGTGGAATTAAGTCCAAAACTGATCGGTGATCGACCAATCAAAAGCAGATGGAAAACTGATGTAGATCAATATCCGATTTTTGTTTGCACACTTATCGGTGAGCACAAATCAAAAGAAAATGAATAATTGATCGATCAATATCAGTTTTTTTTTCATGTGATGTAACCTAAGCCAAACGCTGACTAACCTCTTTGAAAAAAAATAACAAAGGTGATCAGTTTGGACACCGTGCTAGCGTAGGATGTGGTGATCGGAAAAATACATTTGAGGTTCATAAAAAAAATAAAAATATGCAAAGGGTAAACTAACCGGAAATCCATTTCGGCTCATGGGTGCAAATGAACCCATTGTTAGAAAGCATATTTCAAAATATCAAAAAAATAGAAAAAACATATATGCATGTACATATAGATGTTATATGTTCACACACAAGTTTTCGGAAAGAAAGAATTTGTTTTGTGTCACGCATAAAAAAGATAAATTTCGGTGCTGCAACATGACTATTCACAGACATTTATTTTTTATTTTTTACACAAGCCACATAAAATGTTCATTTTTATATAAAAAAAACTTGTGTATCAACATAGA